>CM034708.1:19925773-19949524 GCA_020142125.1 Phrynosoma platyrhinos | reverse complement strand
TATTTCTATCACTGTATGTCCCATGTTGCATTTTCCTTAACAAAAAATGCCAGATTGGGACCATGGCATGCAATTGCTGTGACTCCGATCCAGTGCTCAAAGGGGCAGCAGGAAGCTACTCCTTTGGGGCAGTCTGTTTCACCCCATAGACTAAAAGTCTTGAATATATCTCTGCTGGGCACCTTGTTACCTCAGAGGGAGTGAATCACAACCACTGCAGCAGCAGTGGGAAGCATAGCAGGATACATGTTCAAACTTAGCATCACACCAGAGGGTCCCAGGTAATGGGAAAATGATCATGGTAGCTTTGGGACCAGGATATTTCAGTCTGCCCCTGGGGTATTCAGGCCCATACAGAAAGCATCTCTGACTCCCTTCTTTTCTTACTAATTATCAAAATATTAATGTTATTTGCTGGTTACCTTTAATATCCTTTTCTGCAAATGGCTGTTTATTCTATTGAGACACAACTGGGAACATTACAGAGTTTGGCAGAAAAGTGCTCAGCAAATCCCACAGTATTTAAGAGAACTGAAACTGGTCTTCAACCAAATCTATATGCATTTAGGTCAGAGGAATCCTGAACTACGAATGTGAACAGCATCTATGTTTTGGAAGAGAATATGAGATTTCTTAAATCCTTCCAAAACCTATGTCAGAATCTTGTTATGAATTTTGGCTACAAGATTCTTAAATTTTTAACCTTCCCATGAAAATCTGTGTTTCAAGACTGAAAATTCAACTTTCAGGTCAATGCCAGGTTTTGTGTCAGCTCTGATATAAACCTAGCTTCACTAATACAGTTTTATTCCCAATGGAAATGAATGTCTTGGCCTTGGCTTCTGTGACTTTGTGCATTATATTTTTAAAAGGAGTACTTTCCAACCCTTCACACTTTTTGCTTAAGGCTAACTTTATTCTGCCTTGTGAATTTCAGAGAGTTTGGGGGAGGTGCAATGGGGGGGGGGAGGAAAATGGAATAGCAGGAGGAAAAAAAAATCTATGCATGCTGCTTTATTCATAAAAAATACTTTAGCAAGTGCATTTAATAATTTGCCACTGTAAGCACTCACACACAGAGCTTTCAGTGCAGGCCTCTGACACTGTGTTTAGTTCATACTTTGACGACACAGCTAAAACTTCCATTTGTATGCATTTATTCTGGTTTGCACATTATGTTATCAGTCTCTTCAATATTTCAAAGTCACAGTAATCTCCCCCACCCCCCACCCCCTGACACATGCTTGTTAGAAGGAACTGTCATGATTGCTGTTATTACATACTACAGCTCCTGAGTAAGGGAAAGGACTTAGGCTAGGCCCAGAATATTGAAATTGCTTGATAAAACAATGGATTGAACGACATATTGACCAGACTAATGAACAGACTAATATCGGTTGGTACTTTAAATGGTGGGAGAGAGGGGCAACCACTACAATTATAAAGCCATCTTAAAACTGGAAGAACATGTTGTAAAGACATAATTATATATCTTTTTTCAAAAGAAAAAATGCATTGTAGTGAAATTTCAACATCCATATTACAGGTGAGTTATGACTCAAGGGAGTCCCTTGCACTACTTCCTGGTAATCTAGGTCTTTACAGTTGTCTGCAAAGAATAGAATTCTGGAAAAGACCACAACAAATCCACACTTCAGAAATAATTCAGTTTGCCAGGACTTTAACTGACATGGCTGAATGCTATAGAATTCTGGGAATTGTAGTTTGTTGTGGCACCATTCTGATAGTGAAGGTTAAATGTCTCATAAAACTATGATTTCTATAATTCCATAGGATTCAGCCATGTCAATTAAAGTGGTGTCAACCTGGATTATTTTTGCAGTGTGGATGCAGCCTCAGATTCACATGACTAGAGGTTGTGCAGTCGGATTCAGATGCAATGTATCCATCACTTAGTATTGAATTACATTCTGCATTAATGTGTTTTAAAAGTTGCCATTTTGATATAAGCACATTAGCTAAATGTTGGGATGTTAAAACAGATATTGCCAAGTATATTTTGTACTCATTGAACTGAGGTCATCAATGCATATCTAAGCAGATCATCTTTCCAGGAATTTGGACTAGACTTAAGTTTTATAAAAAGGAGAGCTCATGTTTAAATGTTTATATCTTGTTGTTTGTTAACTAAAGGCCTAAGCAGACTGCCAGAAATAGTGCACATTAAATTGAGGCACTGCCCTGGCTCAGTGTTAAGGAATCATGGGAACTGTATTTTATTGTGGCACCAGAACTCTCTGGCAGAGAAGGCTCAATGTCCCAGAAAAAATACAATTCCCATGTCTCCCTAGCACTGAGCCAGGGCAGTGCTTCAATTTAATGTGCACTATTTCTGGCAGTCTGCAAAGGCTCTAACTTTAAGTTGACTGTGACTTATGGCAACCCTATGAATGATAGCCCTCCAAGTTACTCTAAATGTGTGGGGCTAGTAGAGCTTCCATCACCATCTATCTTTAATTAGTCTGGAGAACACTCTGCTTGGCCATACAAAGGGGGAAATAGGTTTTGTAGGATCCAACACCAGCTATACCAGTAATAACTGAAAGAGACCCCAGGCATGTGAAACTATATGAACTTTTATTAAAGAAATATAAAAAGCACACACACAGGTAACTCATCCAAAAACTAACACACAGGGCTAACTAAATAGAGGGGTGCAATGAAAGCCAGGAAGTCGAGAGACTCAAGTTGTGATGCTTGATGGAGAAGCTTCAGGAGATGGGTGGAGTGGATGAAGGAACTCTGGCTGAAGTTTGAGGACAACAGTCATGATACAAACTGGTGAAATGTTGGCAACAGAAACTGTCACATGCTGTTTCTGGCTGTTGCCACCTCCCCCCCCGAAAAAAACCTCAACAGTTTGTTTTGGGATTATATTTTTATGTTTAATCCATTAGAGTTCCATGGGAAGACAAAAGTCTGATTAGCACTGATGGAACCCAAGAAGATTTTTAAAGTAAAGAGTTTTAGGGTTTTGGAGAATGTGAAGGTTTGATTATGACTGATGATGTTTCATGGACTTTAGAACACCTAGACAAGATCTAGATTCCCCAAAGATAAGAGGACAGGTGGTGGGGATGCTGAGGAACACATAAAGATAAAAGGGGAGATTTGGCCTTGTATGATCTGGCAGAACTCATCTTTGTGCTGTAAGTTCCCATCAGAAATGCAGAGTGGAAGTGTGTGGTGGTCCTCTTTTTTCCTCCTTCCCATGTCTTTCCATATGGCATCAGCTATGTGCAATTCACATGCCCTGTGTCTGGCCCTATGTGTGTCATTGCAGACCACATCCATTCGTGCTGGCGCTCTAATGGGGATATAATGTATCAAACTGTATCTGAATTGATAAATGTATCAAGGGATGTTCAGAGCATTACAACATTGCTGAATTAAAAATATTAATTGCATCTGCATAAGACCTTGCACTTCTGGTTTGAATTAGCATTTATAGGAATCTTTTTACTTCTCTCTTCACCTCATACTGATGTTTTAGCTTCCTTTGGATCAGATTGTTTTGATTCCCCTTCTGTTACATCCTGTAGCTTGTTAATCTTTTAAAAAATTGAAGACATATTTTAAGATAAATGTAATTGCAGCACATTATCAGGTCCATCACTGGTAGAATATGCAATAAAGCATATAAGCAGCTAGGCAATAGCAAAAGTAGCTGATGCATTCCAGTAAATGCACTAAGTAGAGCATCAGCATCTTTAATGGAATGAACATGTACCACAAGCTGATATGAAATATAAGATTTGAAAAAAATAATTCAGAAAAACTGTAATGCAAATCAGCTTCATTTATATACCGCTTCATATCACGCTATGGGATGTCTAAGCGGTTTACAACTGTGAGCTGATTGCCCCCCAACAGCAGGGTACTCATTTTAGCGGAAGGATACAGGCCTGAGTCGAGCATGAGCCCTGGCTAGTATTGAACTCGCAACCTTGTGGTTTATGAGTGAGTGGCTGCAGTACAGGCATTTAACCACTGCGCCACCAGGGCTGATTTAATATAAGATTGAGACTGAGAAAAAGCTATAACAACAATGAAAATGGAGTTAAATATCCTAAATCCTAACACCACAAATGCCAGCCATTAACATTACAGTTATTTTGATTTGGTATTAAAGATTCCTTTTCAAAAAAGAATTTAATTAATGTTATGAAGGATGGGTCCTTAGAACTCATCAGATTTATGGGTAGGATATAGGCCCTATGCTGAAATGAAATACTACTGTGTCTGTCTATCTGCCTGTGAACTGCAATTAGTCTAATTGATGGAAGACTTTTTATTTTAAGTCATAAACTGTATTTCTCATTAATTCTTTTTCTGTTCCCAAATAGAAGCTATTATATAAAAAAAAAGTCACTATGGATGCAAAGGAGAGAAGGGTGGATCAGGGTATTTTCAGTTCATGTCGTTTTTAAATATTTTCATTCATACATTCTGGACATGACAGTTTACAAAGGATATTGATGAACAGGAACAGGTCCAGAGAAGAGCAAACATGATGGTAAAACAGATAAAAATTAAACTCTGTGAGGAATGGGTGAGAGGATTGGTTTTTGCCTGGAGAAAAGAAGATTGAAAGGTGATATCATTTTTTACCTGAAAGGCTGTCATACAGACAATGGACTGAGCTTGTTTTTATTTTTTCTTCAGAGAGTAGCACCCAAATGAATGGATTCAGAATACAAAAAAGGAGATTATAAATCAACAAGAGGAAAAAATTGTAAGAAAGGGGAATAGTAGGTATCAGATTTTCTTTCATTGGAAGCTTTAAACAGAGGTTAGATCACCCTTATTCAGGGGTGCTTTAGCAGTGGATTCCTATATTTGCAAGAGGTCCTGTACTTGCCCTTGAGGTCAATTCCATCTCTACAATACTGTGATGCTAAGTGCATTAGAGCCAGCATGATACAGTGGTTTGAGTGGTGGACTAGGACTCCAGGAGACCAGAGTTCAAATCCCTCTCAGCAATGGATACCCACTGCGTGACCTTTGGCAAGTCTGAGAGGAAAGTAATGACAATCAAACCCCACTGAACAAATCTTGCCAAGAACCCCCCATGGTAGATTTGCTTTAGGGCTGCCATTGGTCAGAAGTGACTTGAAGGCATACAGCAGCAGCAGCAGCAACATGCATGCATTTCATTTTATTTTTACAATGACTTATAGTGAGGGGGGTTAATATGTGTGTAATTTGTTCACATTTTACTTGCATTTATTGAAAAATAAATTGAACATATTTCTGAGTTGGCCCTTCACTTAGCGAAGGCTTCAGGTGATTTACAAGAAAACCATAAACAAAATAACAGTACAACTAAAGCTGGAATTCTTTTGACACAGATGTTGGTATTTACACTTTTCCAGAGTCATACAGTAGTGGTGAAGGGAGGTAGATGCCATCTCAAAGCAGTCTATTTCTCAAAATGTCTTACTTCCTTTGTGGTTGTTTTAACCTTCTGATATCAAAGAGGATCCTTAATCAGTAAAAGCTTGGCAAAACAGTATACTTTGTACCAGCCATCAATTTTCTTGTACATATGTATTTGATATGATTTTATATGCATTTTGTATTTTATACATCTATAGGTTTTTAAAAGAGTGTCACAAAATTCAGATAATCTTTGCAATTGAAGGATAACCCCATTCAAATCTCTGTTTATTCAATAAATACAGATAACCTCTCTGATCAAAATGCAGACCAAATTAAATCCTCAACTATCCTTATTCTTGACAGATTACACACTTCTCAGTAACCCATCCAAAGCTGGTTCGGAAAGTGCTTTCATTAATAAAGGATTGTCATTTCCCAATACTTAAACCAATAAAAGATTGTTGATGGAAGCTCCAGCTCTTGGCATATTACTCACTTTTGGTTGCTAGAACAACTATTGTTCTAGAGTCATCTATTGCAAGGCATATCACAAATCTGTCCAATACCCAGCATTTGGCATAATGAATGGATACCCCCACCCTGACCACTACAGCCAAGTTAACTTCACCTTTTTCCATTTCATAAATAATGGGATATCTCTCTCTGTGGTAAAATGGATGTGAAGAGACAGAGGAGCATTATTTCTCTCTTAGCCCTGGAATCATACTTCAGAATATTTTTTACTTCGCAATATCCACTGACATGGTCTACATTTTCAAGGTGTGCACATATGTAATATATGTATATGCATATATGTAAAATAAGATATATATAATTTGACTGACCCTGCAGTCTTATTTCAGGACATAAGTGTTTTGTAGGGTAAGTTCTAGAATAATAAAATCATAGAGTTGGAAGGATCCCCATACGCTGTTGAGTCCAATCCTCCAGCTAAATGCAGGAAATTCAGCTAAACCATTTCCAAGAGGTAACTGTCTAGCCTCTTTTTGAAGATATCCAGAAAAGGAGACTCCACCACCTCTCTAGGCAATTGGTCCAATTGTGGAATCATTCTTACTGTCAATGTTCAGTTGAAATCTACCCTCTTCTAACTTAAAACCATTAGATTTGGCCCTACCCTCTGGGGCAGCAGAGAACAAATCTTCACCCTCCTCTCTGACAGCCCTGAACATATTTAAAGAGGGCAATTGTCTCAACCCTCAATCTCCTCTTCTTCACCAGAGTGAACATGTCCAACTCTCTCAACCTTTCTTTATCTGTTTTATTCTTCACACCTCTTATCATCCTTATTGCACTTCTCTGAACTTGTTCCAACTTGTCTGTATACTTCTTAAGATGAGGTGCCCAGAATTGAATGCAGTACTTTGGATGAGGATGGACTAGCAGATAGTATAGCAGGACTATTATTCCCTTTGACTGGAAATTGTAGTTCTATTAATGCAGGCTAAAATAGTATTTGCCTTCTTTGCTGCAGCATCACACTGTTGTATCATGTTCAAATGACAATCAACAATAATCTACCCTTCCAGTAGTTCTCTGGACTGCCTCAGGAGGTGATAGGCTCTTTTTCATTGGAATACATTTAACTTGACAATGGATAGCCATTGGTGAGGGAAGTTCTCCTTATAGATCATTTAGCAATGATATTTTTAATAGATGATCTTCAAGATCCCCTTCAAGACTAAAATTCTATGATTCTGTGATTGATTATGGTCTTCTGTCTTTCTGAATCTGCCCAAAATTATATTCACCAATTCTCTGCATATTCCAAAAGTTGCCCAGATGAACAAGAAGTCTTTCATGAGAGCATCTGCCATTACTGATCTTCTCATTGAGAAAGATTCAAAAACCCTCAAGTTACCTAGAGCTCAAGTATTCAAGAAGAAATGATTTACATGTTTCAAATGTGTGTTTTTGTTGCAGATATTTTCATATTTCCATTACTTGTTGTGTGCCTCTGAGTTATTTTCGACTCATGGCAACCGTAAGGCACACTTATCATGGGGTTGTCTTGGGAAGATTTCATAGAATCACAGAATCATAGAGTTGAGAGACCACAAGGGCTATCCAGTCCACCCCCTGCCATGCAAGAACTGAAAATCAAAGCATCTCTGACAGATGGCCATCCAGCCTCTGTTTAAAGACCTCCAAAGAAGGAGACTCTACCACACTCCAAGGAAGTATATTTCTCTGTCAAACAGCTCTCACTGTCAGAAAGTTCCTCCTAATGTTGAGGTGGAATCTCTTTTCCTGTAGCTTGCATCTGTTGTTCCAGGTCCTGTTCTCTGGAGCAGCAGAAAACAAGTTTGTTCCCTCCTCAATATGACATCCCTTCAAATATTTAAACAGGGCTATCATATCATCTCTGAACCGTCACTTCTCCAGGCTAAATATACCCAGTTCCTTAACTTGTTTCTCATAGGGTATAGTTTCCAGACCCTTCACCATTTGTTCAGATGGAGTCTGCCTTTGCCTTCCTCTGAGGCTGAGAGTGTGTGAGTTCCTTAAGATGAGTAGAGATTTGAATTCTGCTTTCCAGAGTCATAGCCCAATACCCAAACCACTATGTTTGGAGGTTAAAAGGAACTTTAAACTACATCTACAACTTTAAACTTCCCCTGTTTCTTTCCTTTATAAAAATACTGTTGTGTTGATTCTTATTTTTGAAGCTTTAGGGTAGGGATGCTGTGTTCCACTGCTATCTGAGACAAAAGAGTGAAATTAACTGCAGATAAAGTTCTACTGAAATACATTTTACATGAAAGCTGGATTCAAGCTGCTTTTTTAAATACTCTGATTATATTGTCCAGTGATTACCACATGTAAGCTGTCCTCTCATTGACAGGCAGTCCTTGAACTACATCAGTGATAAAATGACATGCCATGATAAACGGCATATGATGGTGTTTCATATGCATTTGTTACATTTGTATTCCACCCATTCTTCTAGAAGGTCAGAATAGTTAATGTAGCATTATTTCATTTTAGCCTCACAAGATCAAGTCAGAGCTTGGAAGGACAAGATCAGGCCACCAAATGAGTTTTAGTACTCCCTGGGGACTTGCACTTAAATTGCCCAGATCTTCTCAAGCTACCTCACAATAATAGCTCTCCTATGATCACATTAATACATCTGGGTAGGCAACCTAGTGCTTTTCCACATATTTTGGATTACAACTCCCATTAGCTGCAGAAAGTAAAAGACAAGGATGAAGGGATTATGAAAGTTCTAATCCAGGGCTAGGCAACCTTTTTGAGCCAGGGGCCAGGTTGCTGTCCCTCAGACAATTGGGGGGCCGAAGCACCATAAATAAATAAATAAATAAATAAATAAATAAATAAATAAATAAATATTTTTAAAAAATATATTAAAAATTAAAAATATATATGCATGCACACTCTCTCAGCCCCAGCATGGCAAAACCCCTGTGGAGATTTTGCCAAGAAAACCCCAAGAACAAGTAATAACAACAATAATCAATATCATTATGGCGGGCGGTGGCGGCAGCGGCAGGACCGGCCTGGGGCCTACCCTTATTCTAATCTAAAATACTTGGAGAACACAAAAGTTTTCAAGCCCTATGTTTCATAATAGAGAAATACATGTGTGGTCATCTCCTTAAGACCAAAGCAAGTGATTTGTGTACATAGGGATGCAGTGGCTCAAGTGGTTAAGACACTGACTCTGTTGATTGCAAGATCAGCAGGTTGGCAGTTTGAGGCAGTTTGATGAGGTGAGCTCCTGTCACTGGTCCCAGCTTCTGCCAACCTAGCAGTTTGAAAGCATATAAATGATAAATAAGTACCACTTTGGTGGGAAGGTAAAAAGCATTGTGTGCAATCATGCTGGCCACATGATCACAGAGTAGTCTCTGACAATCTTCGGCTTAGTAATGGAGATGAGCACTACCTTCTACGGTTGGACACGACTTGACAACCTTGTCTAACTTTGCCTTTAGGTAGGTGTCAGAGATGTTTAAAAGAGAGAGGGGCAGACAGAAATGGTAACTTGCATAAGGGTTACATACTTGTTCTTGGAAAGTTCTATGACTTGTTGGCAATTTATGTATTGTTTTAAAATAGCCTTTTTAAAAATAATGGATGATGGTGAAATTTCTATTATCTGGGGCAGTAGATTTCAAGCTTTCAAATGATAAGCTGCAATCTAAGGTACAGTGAATTGGGAGTAAGTCCTCTTGAACTCAGTTGACTTGTTTCAAAGCAGACTGAGGGGCTATACAGACAGCCCCTTAGGGGTGGTGTCCTGCCACCCCTTTCCTTGACAGATTAGGGTTGTGGCAACCACATGCTGTGGTACTGATCCAGCACTTTCCCACTCCAAAAAGAGCTGTGGTGGCTTTTCCGCACTCTATTGGCTCAGCGTGTATGTACACTGTGCCAAGGGAGTGCCCTGATGTTGCCCACCCTGCAGTGTGGTGTGTGGCATGACAGTGGCATCAGTGCAGCCAGCGTGCAGTTGCCATGCCCCAACTCCATCCCTAGGCCGGCCCTTTTGGCCGGTTTGTATAGCCCGGGGTCGGCAACCTACGGCCTGTGGGCTGGGTGCGGCCCACAAAGGCCTTCGGACCGGCCCCTGCCCGGTCCTGCCGCTACCACTTTGCATGGCCACGGGGGTCCTCCGAGTCTTGTGCGACCTTTCTTGGAGGCCTGCCGTGGCTGAGGGAAGCCTCCTGGGGGTCCGCTGCGGCAGTGCCAGGTCTCTCGGAGGCTTGGCGAGGCTGAGGGAAGCCCCCTGGGGGGGGGGCGCAGTGGCGCTGGGCTTCTCGGAGGCCCGGTGCTGCTGAGGGACACCTCCTGGGGGGTCCCCGCAGCGCCGCTGGGCATCTCAGAGACCCGGCGCAGCCGAGGGAAGCCTCCTGGGGGCCCTTGCGGCGGCTCTGGGCCTCTCGGAGGCCTGGTGTGGCCGAGGAAGCCCTCCTGGGGGAGCCCTGCCATTGTGCGCATGTGCGTATGACGCGGGCGGCAGCCGCCATTTTGTTTTTCAAAATGGCAGCGCGCACAGGGGGGTTAGCGTGCACATGCGCAAGTGTGGGCACCAGCACCAGCACCAGCACCATTCCCTTACCCCTCCCAGCCCGTCGGCAAAAAAGGTTGACGACCCCTGGTATAGCCCCTGAGTTTAGGCCTCGTTGCCCAACAACCTGAAACTATTGCTTCTGCATTCCTAAACTATCAGAAAGCCAGAAGCACACAATAGACCAAGCTAAAAGTAACAAACCAGCAAGCTCTGTGGTGGAGATCAGTGTGCACTGCAACAGTATTAAAGCCAGATGCCTCATAATAGCCAGCAACACCAATTTGAGCACAACTTGGGAGGATATTTTATTTGGTCTCTGCAGATAGGGCCAAGGGCTGTGAAGATCTTAGTTTTGTCTTTTATTTGTGTAGGGCTAATTTTTACCCAAATGGGGAGAGAGGGTGAATGTTTCTGAGATGTCTGTGAGTCCATGGGAAACTGGTTGCATGAATGCCTTATTCAGAACTTGAAAGTTATGCATAAAATTACAATTAGTAAACAAGTATTAAATGTGGAACTCTACTTTCTGATTTCTCAAAAGTAAAAGCAACATAATTTATTTAGTTATTTTAAAACAGCAACATTTGAATGCTACAAGTTGTTTGGTTTGTGTTGCAAAACACACTCTCATCCCATCCACCTCATGGTCACCTTAAAAGCCTCAAATCAGCAAAGTAGACACATCTGAACAATCTGATATTACCCTTCAGCTGTAACAAAAATAAAAAGTTACAGTTACATTCCAAATGGAATAAAGTTATCTCATATGGAAAGTAATGTGGCTGTACCTTCATCAGTGGAAAAGTGTACAGTAATGCTAATAACTAGTCATTTATAACTAATTACTTCAAAGCTCTGGTTGCACCCTATGTACAGATCTTGATCACCACTATGATACTCATCTGAATCGCTCCCTTGGTAGCTCTCTATGACTGCTCCTAGGAAGAGGAGTCTCTTCCAAGGAAGGCTAGACTTACTCCCTTCCACAGGCAAAGACCATTTTACCATTTGAGATAGAACAATTTCTCACCTATCCCAATAAAATCCCTTCTCTTTCTCATCCCTGTATCATCTCCAATTTTCCCTTTTCCAACATTTCCCTTTCTTTAGTTTACTGATTTCCATGTAGACTCCAGCAAAAGTCTCAGGGATAAGAGCTTTAAACTTTAGGTTTTGGGGACAGATTCTACACCAGATACAGAAAGATTAACTGGGTGTAAAGAAAAATAGCACTTTTCCAAGCTATCCTTACTACTTGTTCATTAAAAAAAAAAAAAATTCAGCCCTGGAATTAAATAAGCTATCACTCTAATCATGAACAAAAACTCCTATAGATATTTGCATTTATTAAATAACCAGCTGGGAAATGTAAAATTCCTTTGTTCTCAGTATAGTCTCTTTTTAATTGAATCATAACTTAATTCTGGAACTAGGCTGATGTTGAAAGTCCAATTTAAGTCAATAAATTAAGTTAAAAATAAAATTAATTAGGTTACCTCTTTGAGTTAGGAAAAAATCTGATTTAATAACTTTATTCATTTTGATTAGTTAGTTTCTATCTCTGTTTAAGATTATAATGTCACTCTTTTACCTAGTGAGACTCTTCTGCAGTAGCACAAATCCTCTAAATGCATAGAAGTGAGTTGGGCTATCTTCAACCTGCAGTCTTTATGAATATGAAATACACTTCCATGCACTTGGATATCCTGCCTTTGATTCATTGGCAGCATCGTGTACCACTGAGGGCAATATTCAACCCTCACCATGAGAAGGCTTGTATAGCCTTAGGCAAAGAAGTTGCTAACTAGTTAAATTAGAATGAAATCTGTTTTTTTCCCCTAGGGAAATGCATACTGACAGTTTTAACAGTGTGAGAAATAGATTGCGTCCAATAATACTTCAGATGTATCCAGTGTGTGTGGAGGGGGGTTAATCTGCCTAAATATTTCCATCCTTTAATTCATGCCCTTCCTGTGCCTAATCACCTTGTATGAACTACTCTACATAAAATCAGAGTAGCTGAGTTTGATATGAGAGGCAGCATGGTGTAGTGGTTTGAGGATTAGACTAGGGCACTGGGGGACCAGGGTTCAAATCCTTGCAAGACATATTCCCTCAGTCTCAGAGGAAGGCAAAGGCAAATCCCCTGAATAAAGTTTGCCAAGAAAACCCTAGGATAGATTATCCTTAGGGTGGCTGTAAATTAGAAATGACCTGAAGGCATGCAACAACAATGAGTTTGATATGGAATGCATTAAAATCTGTTCAATAAGTTATATAACACATTGCTGTTTATAGTATGCAGTGAGAGCATTTGAATACCTCCTGGTCAGCCATAGAACACACAGAGTGATCTTGGACAAGTCACACTCTCTCAGCCTTGTATGAAGGTGATGGCAAATTTCCTCTGACTAAATTATCTTATGAAAACCCTAGAATAGATTTGCCTTAGTGTTGTCATACACTGGAGGCAATCTGAAGACACACAACAAGAAGAATAAGAGTTTTTTGACTACTGAGAAAATCATTAAGTGTGGATGTCTTCAAAAGATAATCCATTCTCTGTGATTCAGCTTATACACAGTTTACCTTTAACCAACTTCTCCCAACTTCCCTCTTTACATCTGTATAAGGGATGAATAAAGTAAGGCCATTAACCTCAGGTGCTCCTACAGGCCAATTTTGAGGATCCTAAAGGGAATGGAGAAGGTCACATCCCCCTTCCCCATTTCATGCATGAGAGTGGCCTTTTAAAAATCAGAATGTAAACTGCAAGTTGATTAAAACAGCTCATGGTGTATAGAAAAATTGTCCCCCTCCCCTTCAGAAGACATGGAGGAACCTTGAGTTTAGTTTAAAAGTTTTTTTTAAATGAGGTGATGGCAAGGGTCCTTATGGGATGTGGCACTCCAAGGTTCTGTAGGGGAAAAAAGTGGCTTCCTGAATCTATGACAGTTGCTCCTCCTGATTTAGATCTGTTTTCCCTCCAATAAATCAGTGGTGTCACTAGGGTTAGTGTCACCTAGTGTGTAACTCATGGTGTCACCCCATGGACATACCAAACCATGCAGAATCATTAGTAATATATATGAATACCCACAAGAAATAATTGGCAAAATCAGTGACTCACTGTTGTCCTATAACCTAAGCAATTCCCAGTCAGCAAGTGGGCCATCTACAATTTCCACCTACAATTTCCAGTAGCAGCAGCCCCACCACTACCACCATTGTTTAATCAGTGGGGCAGGGACCACAAAGGGAAAGGATGCATCACTATAGGAAGCCCTCCTTCATTGGCTGGGTCTTGAAACCACAAAATTTTATTTTGCTTCATTTTTTTTTGTTTTACTCTATGGGTTCTATTTGGGTAACTAAAAAGAACCTCAGTCTTCATTGTGGGTTTTGCTTGGAGTACTGCCATATGTGGAGCACACCATAAAATTTAAGCAGTAGGTATAGTGATACAGTACATGTAATCTGAACTTACAAAAATGTTTTTTTTGGTTATAGCTTACAGGAATATTTTTTATTAAAACATTTAATAAATTGCTGAAACACTGCACACATTTTAAAAGATATTTTTGGTGTCACCCCCTCTGATGGTGTCACCCAGTGCAGTATGCACTCCATACACCCTTTAGTTATGCCACTACAATAACTCAAGGCAGCTTATATAACATTTCCTCTCTTCACTTGATTATCACAAAAAGGCTGTCAGGTAGGTTAGCTCAGGATGAAAGATGATGACTGGCTGAATGTCACCAAGCATTCAATGGCAGGTTTACCAAGTTTTCAAAGTAGTGATATGGGAAGCCCTCACTATTTTATTGATAAGGCAGCAGGCACTGAGTGGCTGCAGGAGCAAGTCTGTTTTACCATGTCTTCTCAGTTTGTTCTAAGGCAGACCCAAGAACCTCCACAACCTTCAAATAGGAGGAGAATAAAGTTGGCAAATGGTTGAGCTTGGAAAGACAAAAAAGGTGGTAAGGAAGCAACAAAAACAGCAGGGGTAGCAGCAGTACAAGCTTGTCAGTGGCATCCCCACCATGCTTGAGAAGGGAGGCTGAAGGGACAAACATGTTTTGCTTGAGGTGAGGCCCATGGTTTTCACCACACATGCTCTTCTGCACATACACAAAATTTGTAAGCAGGAATGGGGCAGGAGAGCAGTGCCACCAGCTCATGACCTCCAGTCAGAAGAGCAAATTACACTCCAGGGCACATTGATTGCAGGGCCTGGGAGCTGAAGGGCAAAGGATTGAGTGAGGACAGAGGACCAGAGGTGGGAAGATTCATTAACAAAGTGGAGGGGATAATGTAGTGTAGTGGTTTGAGTATTGGACTATGACTGTGGAGACTAGGGTTCAAATCCCCATTTGGCCATGAAGATCTACTGGTTGACCTTTAGCAAGTCACAGTCTCTCAGACTCAGAGGACACCAATGGCAAATCACCTCATAAGAAACTTGCCAAGAAAGTCCTGTGATAGCTTGGCCTTAGGGTTGCCATAAGGTCGCCATAAGCTGGAAATGACTTGAAGGCAAACAACACACAACAACAGAGCAATCAGCGAGGACAACACACAGGGGCCCCAAAGTGGGAGAATTCATTAACAAACTGGAGGGGTAATAAGGGGTGCACACAAACATTCTCCCATATACCCAATGTCTGTAGGTCCATTAAAAAGAGAGAGATGATAGAAAAGGGGAAAGGGAGAGAAAGTGATAAAGATGATCACAGCTCAATCTGTATATTCAGTGAGAGCTTGCTCACAGTAAATATGCTTAGGGCTGCAGCCACAAAGCCCAGACTTATACATGCTTCATCATACATGACCTACAGAATGAGAAAGATGTATTCTGAAGGACTGCACACTTCAACCTCTAGGCTATTAGTGGGCACAAAGACAATAAAGCAATCAGCTTTATTGATGCATACATAACAAACACTCTGCAACATCAGCCCTCATCCCTGTCACACATTAACTCTTCCATTTGGTATGTAATGTGTAGCCAAAGGATATGGGATCTGTCTGCCGTGAGCATGGCTATTGCTCACTTCTCTTAGGTCACATTTAAATACTGGATTTGAGGCATTCTATATGAACTCAAATCATGGACCATCAGAATATTACGTTGAGGTGGGATGATGTACTCCTTAAATGAACAGTTAAAATGGATTACCAAAACTCCTGTGTAATTGAGCCTATTCAGGAATTATCAGAAGTGTATGTAAAACACTTTAAACACAAAGATATATTAAGATACATGTTGCTGCTGAGCCTGGCCTGTAATCTATTTTATGCATATTTACTTGGGAGTAAAGCGACAATGAACACATGAAAGGGATTTCTATGTATACAGAATTTTCATATTAAAGGACACTTCAATGCATGGGGAAAGTAATTTGCTCATCTGCTGCAACTGCATGGAACTAAGCAAAATTCATAACAACCTGCCTGACAGTACTGAGTTCCTTTGCCTTACAATGAGTTCTGCGGTCCCTCAATGGAACAGCTTTTTTGGTGCCTAAATAAGACTTCCTGTATAAAATGGGACACCTGACTACCGTATTCAGTGGGGGTTTACATTTGGACCTCACAAGTTCCAGTCTGACACTATATCACATCAAGTCTCCAACACTATATTTTCTGATTGATGGCAGAACACTAAGATTTCAAGCAGAGATTCCCCCCCCCCATCAACTGGAGATACTTGGGACTTAACCTGGCACCTTCTGCATGTGAGCTATGTTTTCTTGCATTCAGTTGTCAGTGATTTCTGTTGCTTACAGAGACTTGAGTTGTCAGTGATTTGGCATGGAACTCTTCAGTTGCACTTCACTTACTGTATTCACAATAGTTTCTTCAGACACCAATTAAACCAAACCTTTGAAATATGCCAGCTTGTGAAATGGGGTTGCAATTTGTCAGATTTACATAGTCTGTGTGATGCTCCCTTTTCATACAGAATTTTTAATTTTTTTTTAAATAGTGTGATCAAGTAATTTTTTATGGTAAACCAAGAACAAGCAAAACACCTTTCCATTGTGTTTCATGTCACATTTTTGTTTTAATTGAGATATCTGTTGAATTTGCAATGAAAAAAGTGGGAGGGAGGAATCCAAGAAGAGTTGAAACCAAGAATTGGGTTACAACCTCCAGTCCTGGACAGGGTCACACTCTCCTCCAGTGACTGTGTTTGCAGTCTGGGGGTGCTCCTTGACTCGTCGCTTCTGATGACAAATCAGGTGAATGCGACAGTCAGGAGCGCCTGTTATCAGCTTCGGCTGATACGCCAGCTGCACCCTTTTCTGGATGTAAGGGATCTTGAGACTGTTGTGCACACGCTGGTAACCTCACGCCTTGACTTCTGTAATGCACTCTACATGGGGCTACCCTTGTGCTTGGTTCAGAAATTACAGCTGGTTCAAAATATGGCAGCCAGGCTTGTCTTGGGAACATCTCGGAGGGACCACATTACTCTGGTTTTGAGATCCCTCCACTGGCTGCCTATCAGCTTCCGCATCCAGTACAAGGTGTTGGTTATCACCTTTAAAGCCCTAAATGGCTTGGGTCCAAGCTATCTTAGGGATCACCTCCTCCCATACAATCCTCCCTGCACTCTCCGGTCCTCTGGGAGGAATCTGCTGCAGCCTCAAAAATCGAGGCTTGCAGCTACCTCCCAGAGGGCTTTTTCAGTTGTTGCTCCCAAGCTCTGGAACGGCCTGCCGGATGAGATCTGTCAGTTAACATCATTAGATGGCTTTAAAAGAGCTGTCAAGATGGATCTCTTCTGGCAGGCCTTTCCAGACTAATTATCCCGGCCTCAGGTTCCCCCACCGTGGTGATCTTTGCATGGCCCCATCTCGATGGATGAAGATCATTGCCGCTGGTTAAGCTGTGCCTTGTTATATATTTTTTTCTTTTAAATGTGTTTGAAATTTTATATTGTTGGATTTATTGTTTTAATCTTTTTTGATTTAATGCTGTTTTAAGGGGGGGAGGGATTGTTTTGGATATTATGTATTTTTAATTGTTGTAAGCCACCCTGATTGGGTTCCCAAAGGGTGGGATAAAAATAATTTTTAATTATTATTATTATTATTATTGCCATCTGCACTTAATTAAATTGGCTCAACAGGATTTTCTTTTGTTTCTTGACATTAAGGTTGTGTGTTTAAAACAACAGCAGCAGCAACAATGAAAGTTTTTTTTTAAAAAAACAGCCTTACTGTCAGTAAATAAGCAGATTAAAACAAAGACGTTTAGCTAGATTTGAATGAATCAAATGAGAAATGGCCATATTTCCTCCCTGCTTTGAGATCCCACTAACATCCTTTGGAAGCAGACATAGATAAAAACAATTATCTATATGTATATCACAGCTGGGTATGCATGATGAAGCCTGACCTAACCCACTCCTTTCCTATATTACCAGAGGAGAAATTGCAGCTCTGGCATTTCACATAGCCTCAAACATCCCTTCCTGGCCCTCAACCCATCAAAATCCCCTGGGCATTTTTTGGGTCCCAAATCAAGCCAAAACAAAATTAAAAATATAAAAATGGGATCAATTTCCACTTCAGGAATCCCCCAGGAGAGGCAATTCACATTTTAAATTGGTTGCAGTCCCCCTGCATTTTTAACACTTTAAAAATACCAGTTTTTGAAAAGCAGAGTGGACTTCCAGCCATTTCTAGGTTTGTTTGTTTGCTTTGTGGAAGTCTCTGCAGGTTCCATAGGCAAAAAAATGTCTCCCACCCTGCTTTAGTTTATTGTCATTTTATCGTGGACATTAATATAAATGCTTATTATATGTGTGGTACATTGACCAAACCAGCTTGGAAAAATATATTACCCATGTTGCTTGGAAGATTTGAGGAGTTGAAGTCCAAAAAAGTAAACTTTCTAAACTGTGGGCTAACTAGATTTGCCTGGCTGAAAATGGGAGATGGCTCCTGTACCTTTAATTGTTATTTAGAAGAGGGAATTTCAGCAGGTGTTCCTTTCACTCAGCTAGGTAACAAGCAATACCTGCTGAAATTTTCTCTTCTATGCAACCATTATAGGGATAGAAGCCATTTCCAGTTTTTCACTCTGTCAACCCTAGGGCTAACTTATGTCAGGAAGTCAAATAAAATCTATGCACTAGAACATGCCAGAATTTATTCTCAGGGCAACAATCAATCCATCTGGAAAATAAAGCAGCAGCTGGGTACCAGTGGAACACACATAATATTGTTTTTTTTTTTGTCAGAAAGTTCAATTCATAGGTCAAGCCAGAGCTGGGAAAGTTTACTGGCCATGCTGGCTAGGAAATTTGAGGAGGTGTAATCCAAAAAAGAGCTAAACTACACACTGTGCTAAATTGATATAGTACATCTTATCACCAATTTCTTTCTGATTCCACAATAAGTGCAACAATCTGTATAAAAGCTCCAGGGACCACTGGAGGAGAAGAGCAAAACACCCTTAAACAGACCTTTCCTTCCTTAAATCTCTCCTATACCTGAGAGGTACTTAGAAAAAAAATGATAACTAATGATTTTTCTTCTTCTTTTCTATTCTAGACATGAAGGGGATGTAAATTTAAGAGAAAATATGTCTGGAAGGAAAAGGTTAGTTCTCTCTTAATCCCACACAGCCATTTGGAGCTAAATCAGGCTCATCCATGGCTACTTTGGAGTAGGAAACAAACTGATAGTTGCACTGTATGTATTTAATGGAGCATATTGGTTAGGCTGAGTTTGCAGCTGAACAGTAAGAAGGAGAAGCAGGAGAAGCAGAAATAGACACTGCCTCAAATAGATTTGCTCTCTTTGTGAGGGAGAAAGGACAAATGGTTGGGAATTTGTGACAGAAGTAAGTTGAAGGAAGACTACTTAGACAGGTCATCTAGGTTTAGGGTTACTAAGTGAAATAAGGAAGGTAGTTGCACAAACCAGAGAATTTCAGCAGGGGTTTCTTGTCCTGCTGAAATTCCCTCTTCAACACAACCATTAAAGTGACAGGAGCCCTATCCCTTATTTCAACCCCGTCTGGGCTTCCCAAGCTGTCTGATGTGATTTCCCCCCAAAGAGAGCAAATTTATTTTATCTGTGAGACTCCTTCGGTCCCTCTGGAGAGAAAGGTGGGATATAAATGAAATAAAACAAATTAAATAAATAAATGTGGAGGGCAGGCAAGTATTTGTTTCCATGTGCCAGGGACTGGTATCATATCTATGCCCATTGACTACAATTCTTCCTTCCTTCTTCAGGAAACTCACCAGAGGATGACAACCAATAGGCTGAGAACCACTGGTTCATTGATCACCATTTTGAGTAGCACTGATCTAGATCATCTTTACAAAAGTTTTTAAGACTTAGATTTTTGGACTACACCTCTCAGAATCCCCCAGGCAGGATGGGCACTGAAAACCAAATGGTAATTTACCACCCTGTGTACAATATAGACACTTTTGGTATGTCATTCTCTGTATTGTCCTGTCAGGTAGGTTTCACAATTCTGCATCTATCCAGTAATCCAGGGAAACAAAAGTTTTTGGGAAGATTCTCTGTATTACTATGTGGGACAATATAGGCAGCCAATTTCCACACACACTGGGTGTGTCTACACAGACCAAATAAAATGGTCTCATCTAGTTTTCACAGCAAACTGTCCAAACAATGTATAGGATGATTAGGGCCAAACCTGGGGCTTTTTCTCACTTCAGAGATTTAATACAGAAGGGGGAAAAGTGGATTTATTCCAGTTTTGAGCAGAAAATCTAGATATTTGTGGTGGGGGGGAGACCACACTCCATAGTGATGCTGGTGTGAGGCCTGGGGAGGGAGTTCAGAAATATGTACATTTGCATTCATAGGATAGCAGAGAGGAAAAAACAAACAAACCCCAGAGCGGCCATGGCTACATTGCTGCACATATTGTGATTTATTAAACTGGGCTGTGTTTGAAAGGGAGAACTGTGTGGACAGTTCTGTCAGATTTGCATCAGTGTGTGTAGACAAGCCTGTGGTTGCTGTGGATAGCGGTAACCCAAAGTTAAGATGGATTTTCCTCTTTGTGTAGATGTGCTCACTAAAGATAAGTTACCCTTTAGTAAATGTTTGACTGTATCTAATCTACTATGGAACAAAGTTTCTGTTGTTGCTGGTGACAGAAAGAACAGACAGAGGAACAATGTTAGCAGCAGGGAGATTACACGCGCACACAAACAACCCAGTGGCTAACAAGTTGTCTACATAACTGCAGGTAGGACAATGACTTCAGTGACAGGAAGCATTATTTTGAAAACCTGAGCCTCTAATCTTACATTCTCAGCAGGTCAGTCACCATAATGCAAACCTGAACTAAAATGTACAAAAAAAGAGCTTTTGTTTATCTAACACTGTACAATTCAAAATCACACAAGGATGAAAACAAAGCTGGAAGGATCACTAGTCTTCCCTTGGGACAGGCAAGCATTTCATTCATCTTAAAGGAGGTAGTGCTAGGCCCTGAACCTTCTGTGTTGTCATTTTAAAAGGAATGTTCACTTCCCTGTCAGGCCAGCTGTCAAAATGCAGTATGTGTGTGGCAATGATGGGAATTGTGGATTGCACCCTCCCAGACAACTGGTCACACACCAGGCACTATCAGGAGCATCTGGGGATGGGGCCTGCAATTCTTTGGATGAGGAATGAGAGCTAGTTTGGTAAAATCCCTATAAGAAGAAGAGTTCCCATCTTCTAGAGTTATTGTAGTGAAACTGAACTCATGGCATCAAATAACTCAGACACTTCAGTTGGCAGCAATAGCACTGACATTGTCCACTTATCAGGCTTCCCTGTGCTCTTGAAACATAACTGTGAGCTATAACAGTAACTGGGGAGAGGTATATTGTTATGAGAAGGGGGTACCCTTCTGTCAGAATTAAACATATTTTGGCATCACTGAGTCTTTCATGGGCAACTTTAGTTTTGGAAAACATCTGATACTTCTGGAGATGAACATTTTCACAATGGTTCTTGAACTAGATATGGATCAGCATGGCTGCCTCTGTTTTGGGACTCTCCTTTGGGGTGTGACATTGGGGACTGCCACAATGAATACTGCAGAATTCACCACTACATGACTACAGAGGGGCGGGTTATAAATAAAAATTCATCATCATTATTATTATTACATGCACTACTCACTAAGTTTAGCCACTGTAATGCCTCAGCAGAAAGGTCTGTAAACATTTCTTTTTCAGACTGAAACTAGGAGACAAGGGTCCAAATCCTTGTTTCACCATAGAAACCCACTCGATGACCCTGGGCAAGTCATCATACTCTCAGCAAAAAAGCCTTGTGATAGGTGCACCTTAGGGTTGCCATAAGTTGGGATTGAGCTGAAGGTACAGAACAACAACCCTGTTACCATCTCCCCATGTATGTGCCTATGTCAATCAATGTCAATTTTACCCTTCACAGTAGTAGTCCTGGCTGGTTGTGGTGCTTGAGTAATCTTTTTTGTATTTGCTATTGTTTGGGCAAGCGCCTGTACTTTGTTTGTGGCCATGGTTGTGGAAGTTGATTTGTAGCTGGGCAGGGAGGAGTGCAATGAGGTGTTAAATGGAGGGCAGATGGTCTTCTGACTTTGCCACAAAGTAGACTTGACTCTTCCTTGGTCCCTTTCAACTCTAAGCTTAGATTCTTTTAGTAGTCTAGTGATCTGACTTGCCCATAGGTCTGGGAATATTATTCAATGCCTGGAATTTCCTTCTTGCATTTACTGAAAGTGACAATGACTAAATTCCTTGTGCTGTAATACTTCTTTTCCCACAGTCTGGTGGCTGCAAGGACCAAACAGACACCTCTGGAGAGATTTATTTCCCTTCATTTTCTCCTTTGTTCTATTATTTATGATTTTGTCTGTGTTAGCACTAGACTTCTGAGGACCACAAATTTCTATTAACAAGTCATCACAAAGCCCAGTAAACAAGAGCAATTGCTCTCACTCTCTCCTTCTGTTTTTGATCACAATAGTTAAGACTAAAGAGTCCAATTACACCACTGCACTTGTTCCCCTAGAAAGGTCAGATGTCCTTTCAGTCCCTCCAGTGTCTCACAAATGGGACTGTTTGGTTGGATAAAAAGGAAAATGTTGCTCTCAAACATCCACTTTTTCTCTAGTCACAAAAAAGAAAAGCAAACATATTACTAACAAATACATTTAGCTCTTCCCCACTCTCTAAATATTTTAAACCTTTCTACTGCCATGGTTCATGTGCACTCTTGCACAGTTCTTCTAATTCACAGGAGTAAAATAAAAATAAAATAAAATACAATAAATAAAATAAAAATATGGGGTAAGGAAAGCTCAAAAGACCCCCCACCCATTCTGTCTCCATGTATTCACCATGGAGTGTAGATGCTCCAGAATTGATGGGTTCATTTTAGAGAATATGAAAGAAAACTGTTTTGAGAAACTTCAGAGAGACATGTCACATAGTGATAAAAGTTCTGTTCCTCCACCCTAAAATTTATAACATGTTGACCTCAATTCAGCATCCCCTCAGCATAGCACAAATAGCTGCATGCAGACTTCATGCTACACTGCGCTATATACCACCCCCTTGAGGTACTTTAAAGCCCCAAAGTCACCCCACACAACCATTTTGTACTTCATAGAAAGCAAGCAGGATTGGAAAAGCATCTGGTTATGGCCCTATAGCTAGATACACAATGATACACCAACACTGACTTCTGTGGTCTCAACATGTTTGCAATAATTGTGAGTCTGGCTATGGAGTGGGTTGCAGAATCCCCATGCTTTAAAGTAGGGCACTGTGTGGAGAGAACGGGAATATTAACCTTTGCAGTGCTTGAAAAAGGTCATGTAAGGGACACTTATGCAGGTGTATGTTCATATAGAATTCTGGCCTTAGTATGGTATCACACTGAAAATGGTTCAGAAAAGTTTATAAGAGAATCAGCATAATGAAGTAGCTCAAAAACCAGGAAAACTCCAGCTTGAAGTGGCCCTTAGGCAAGCTATTCTGCAGTGGATTCTGAGGGCTCCAGTGGCAGTGGAGCAGTGGATATACTTCAGGTTTTAGTCAAAAAATTAAAGGAGCTATCCAAGGCACTAAATCTAGTTGTGGGATAGGTTTCAGCACTTTGGAGGGTAAAGGCTCAGACTAAACCCCAGAGTGGATTCATTGCTCCACTGATGCCAGAACTAGCAGTTTTTACAGCTAATTCCTCTTAAATCTCAATCATAGGACGTTATCACACTGGCCCTAAAGCAGCGTCATTTCAGCG
>CM034708.1:19898026-19915107 GCA_020142125.1 Phrynosoma platyrhinos | reverse complement strand
GAGCTACAGTCCCCAATCAGCACCCTCTGGGACCGACCCGAGAGGAGAGGATGCACCTATGAATAAATGCACCTATGAATAAATCATAACAAAATATATGGTCAACAAACATCAATAGTCTGAGTCTCTGCTTATGTGTATTTTGCCCACTTGAGTGCTGTTTTTGTACATATGGGTGCCATTTATCAAAGACCCTCTATCAAACATTTGTTTACTTGGTAACTATGTGCAATACAGCAAGCAATCTTCACTATTTGCACTGGTAGGAGCCCATCTCCCATGTGTTTGTTTGGATGTATAATTTGTCACCAAAAAGCATTTCATTCTGAGTGCAAATTGGAAACTTTGGTAGTTTCAACTAGGATAGAAATAAAGTTAGAAATGAAATGGGACTTGAAAAGTATTGATGAAGACAATAGTGGAAAAAGCTTTTTGCATGTGTGTGTGTAAATCAGAAAAAACTACCATGAATTACAAAGGAAAGTCTCTGAATTTTTTTTGCTGTCTTTTAATCAATTGTACAAAAAGTACTATTAACAAAACCAAATGAATCAATTGTACAAAAAGTACTGTTAACAAAACCAAATGAAGTGCAGCCCCATTTAATTGAATGAGGGAGACAGCCAACCATTCAGCACAACAGTACTGCAGATTAACAAGCATTCTCTGTCTGACACATTGATAGGTAACTCACTGCATAATATTAATGTGAAGACAAATGATAATTTAACATGAGGCATGCTGATAGCTGAATTTAGGCTGACATTACAGTGATGTTAAACTGGTATTACAGATGATATGACAAGGAATATATAAGGGAGTGGGGTGGGTTATAAACAGACATGATTTCTGATAATCAAGAATAACAAAAACTTGGACAAAAGAGATTTATCTCTTCTGATGTGTTAGAAGAAAGATTCTACCAGCCTGTAGGGCAGTCAAGCATTTCACTTTAATAGAGAATATATTCAATCCTTCAGGGTTGTTCTATACACAGGAGGTGTATCAAATGACATCCAGAAAGTAGATAAATGGCATTCCACTCATTATCTAATATATTATCATATATATATATATATATATATATATATATATATATATATATATATATATATTAGTGGTAAACAGTAGCTTAGTTCAGCAATTGTTCCAACATATGTTTTTCACTGCTATGTGTTTGTGTATGAGTTGACTTTCCAAATGTATGGGCAAATCATGCCTTAGAACTGATTCTCTTTCCATTCCAGCTTCTAGGAGCACTGGATTTCAGAGATGGAACAGCAGCTGTAACTGTGGCTGGCCAATTCAGACATCACCCTGC
Source organism: Phrynosoma platyrhinos (assembly GCA_020142125.1). Lineage (NCBI taxonomy): Eukaryota > Metazoa > Chordata > Lepidosauria > Squamata > Phrynosomatidae > Phrynosoma > Phrynosoma platyrhinos. The sequence goes on along the minus strand of CM034708.1, from coordinate 19,913,786 downwards.
AAACTATTTGTCAGGAACAAAGATTTGCAAAATCACTTGAAACCACAGCTTCTTATTCTGGTTTGCCAGCCATTAATAAATCATGGTTTGTTTCTTTTGGCAGTGCACCAAACCATGGCAAAACTGCTCTAATCATAAAAGCATGTACTCCTTGCTCTTTCTATGCACATAACCCTGAGACCTTCCCAAAGGAAATCAGATCTTGGAATCATAGATTTATAGAGTGGGAAGAGACCACAAGGGCCATCCAGTCCAACCCCTTCCATGCAGGAACTCTCAATCAAAGCATACCCGACAGATGGCCATCCAGCCTCTGTTTAAAAATCTCCAAGGAAGGAGATTTCACCACTCTCCGAAGCAAAGGGTTCTACTGTTGAACAGCCCTTATTGCCAGGAGGTGCCTCCTAATGTTTAGGTGGAATCTCTTTTCCTGTAGCTTGCATCCAATGATCTGGGGCCTGTTCTCTGGAGCAGCAGAAAACAAGCCTGCTCAATATGACACCCCTTCAACTTCAACTTTCCCAACAGACAATGATCACCAATTAGCAGACAATAATCCTCTTTTGTTTATCCTCTCACCCTGAGGCCTTGCCATCATCAACAGAACAATACACAGTTTACATGGGAATCACTCCTCCCTACCCAGGCTCTCACAGTATATATATACCCACTCTCTTCCATTCCAGCATTCTCTGAAGATGCCAGTCAGAAAGAAACTCTTCTAGAACATGGCTACACAGTCTGAAAAACCCACAAAAGCTATCAATAATGGTTGTTTGGTGCCACTTTGCAACCTGTGGTTTTTGAACACCTTCTGGCAGTACAAGGGAAATTACTAAAATTACTCATTGCTTCCTTCAATAAGAAAATCAGTGAATAACTGTTTGTCTATACCTAGAGAACCAAAGACTTCTATAGGGATGTGAAAGCTCTGGCCATGGGATCAAATCTTGCCATCCTAGGATCCCAATACAGCACTTTAGTGTTCCCTAGAGGACCATATCCCCTTTGCATGACATCATAATTTGCTGGTTTGCTGGCTTTTGTGCTTTTCTTTCCATTCTGAAAGACTGAAAACATTGATCGAATGCCTAGTTAAGCTAACATACAAGGCACTATTTAGTCTCACCTTTTTACCTGTGTCCCTGTCCACCACTAAAAGGCAGTCTTGTCTCCCATGGAACACTGAAGAAAGGTAGAAACAAGTAAAGCTTTCTTCACTGTCTAAAGAAGAAGTGAAAAGAGCTCACCTTCTCCCTGCTAGAAAAAACAGTCTGCTCCAACTGCTTAGCTACTGGAATGTAGGAGACTCTGTGCTGGCTGGTCAATAGATGCAGATAACTAAAGCCTACACATGTAAGTGAGAATTTGGACTTTTTCCTGTTGTAAACTATCTTGAGAATCATATAATTGAGAGGTAGGGTATTAATCTTTAAACTGCATCAATACCAATAAGTAAAATATTGAAATTGAGCAAGCCACTTCAATTTCAATCGAATTCTCAAAAATAAAAAATAACCATCAGAATGGGTATTGTTTGGAAAAGACTTGTGATTATATTTTCCTGCTAGAATAAGTGAATAAACCTTTCTGTAAGGTTGACTTTAAATCAGTTCCTATCAGCGTGGCTTATGGAATTTTGTGCATGTGTATATAAAGCTGTTGTCTGAATTGACAGAGCTGACTCAATGTGAAGAAAAGAGTAAATGCAAACAGAGTTTGTAACCAGAATGAGGCATATTCACTGTGACATAATAAGGCATAGGCATTATGATGGTGGCACAGAAGAAAAACTAGTGAAGCGACTATATAATTCTGTTGTATATCTTTAAAATCCAACACTTTCAACAGGGAGGGCAAAATCAAGTTTAGAACACACAGGATTGGTTGTTTCATTCCAACCTTCACTCAAGTTGGATTTCTGGAGGTTAGCCATCATTGCCTTTATTCTTGCATTTTTTCCATTTAGAAACAATTTTGTGTAAATATACAAAAAGGAATCTTAAAATACACTTATAAAGATATTTTCAGATATATCTAGAAAAAGAACGGATTGTTTATTATAGCAGAATAGTTATACCTCATAAATTCCAATGCAATTTAATAGAAGAACGTGAAATGATTCTTAGCAGAGTTTCAAGTGTGACCAGAAAAGCCTAACTTGATGCCTGCAGTCTTCTCCCACTTTCCATCTCAAGACTGTAACTATATGCAGACTGTGCACCATTAAACATTAGCCATGTTCTCCTTCCTTTTTGCCTCACTTACTATCTAGCCTGCTGAATAGGTCTGGAGAACTCAAATACTTATGCAGTATGAGGTGCCAGAAATAGTGCAAATTGAGTCCACTTTAACTGCCTTGACTCAGTACTAGAGAATCATAGGAACTGCAGTTTATTGTGGCAGCAGAGTTCTTTGACAGAGAAGTCTCAATGTCTCAGAAAAAAAATACAATCCCCATGATTCCCTAGCACTGAGCCAGGGCAGTTAAAGTGGACTCAATTTGCACTATTTCTGGCAGTCTGCAAAGGCCCAAAGATACCAATTTTGGAATGTAAAATTAGAGGGACTACCAACACTGCTGAAATCTTTTCAAATATATTGAGAAGTTCTTTGGAGAGGGGATACCATAAAATAAAATAAAATAAAATCAGTCTATCACAAAAGCACTGGCATTACAGTTTATATGTATGTCATATGTAGGGAATACTGACTTCTTATGGCAGTATCCAAAGGTGAAATGCTGCAGTAGGGCTCACCCATACTGATACCTGTTTTGTCCTCCCTCCCTTCTTGCCTGCAGATATGATTAAGTGGTAGTGGATAGTCCAGGGATGCTGGCTACCATATTTAATTTCACACAATGGTCTGCCATGCTTGGGGTATTTTTGCTCCAGAACAATATGGGATTGTAACTTTGTTGGCATTTTTAAGGCTTAGTTGCCACAAGGCAGAACAGCAGTTTGCCATGAAAGCACTGAATACTGGTGTCTGTGGATGTAAAAGGAGTTCCATAAAGAAAGGTTTATTTTTCAGATTAAGTATAAAGGAAATCACATTACTTTGTTAAATCAAATGCAATGTGATTATAAAAAGCCCTACAATCAGATCCAGTCTCCGCTTCAGTACTAATTCTTCTTGTATAAATATGACTGCCATTAACATTTTTTTCTTCTTTCACTAATTAAGATTTCTGTGTTCTCCAAGACCAAACAAATCTTTGGTATTTTTATCCTGTTTACGTGTAGGTTGTTTTTAACTGGTTTCATTTTATGCTTGGTTTTAGCTTCTTGTGTTCTTACTATAATTTGGTATGTTGACTCTGCATTATATTTTAATCATTTTGGCATGGTTTATGTGTCTATATTTTTTTAATCATTTTTAAAAATGAATACATAAAATAAAATATTTTAAAAAACATTGGTGGAACGGTTCGCCCCATCAGACTATTTGTGTGGGATTGGTCAGAGAAAGGATATGACTAGCCAATGTGGCAGACGGGACTGACCACATGCCAAGAAATGGGATGGCAATATTTCATGTATGAAGATGAGGCGGTGGGAACATGGCTGTGGGTTTGTTGTAAAGGTTGGATTTTGTGTGTGCATGGGAACAAAGCTAGGTAGCTTATTGTGTTTCTCTGTCCCCTTTGCTTCTGTCACTGAAGAAATTCTACTGTGGTTTTTGATCTTCTGTTGTTGTTGTTGTTGAAATAAAAAATCCTAGAATTTTTGAATGAAGGTACTTATGTCTTAAAGCACTTGTACGGGAGTCAGAGCTATGTTCCCTCCTGACTGGCATGGGGAAAGCATCTGAGTGGCAAGTGAACTACCCCATTTGATCTCTAGCCTCTTCAGCACAGGAGTTGTTTGCATAAAAGAAGTCTTGGATTCCTCCTTGTGTGAGGAAGAAAAAGAATGTAGACCACAGATGGAATTATGATGCTCACCCAATGATACAAATTCTGAGAACTACAATCCAACAACATTTGGAGGGCTGCTTAATTCCTACCTCCTATGGAAACAATGGTTGCATGAAAATTGTGTTCTAATAGTATCCCGACCTTATTAATTTCAATGCAGACATAATTGTTAGAAAACTATAATGGAACTCAGTGATACAAAATGTGGGGGAAATGGTCTAATAAATTTATAGGTAACTAAGAAGACAAGTTAATGAAGATGGACATAGTCTATTTATCTGAAGAAACCCCATGAATTGTGAAATTAGAAAATAATACAGCTGGCTCTAAATTTCTCTAGTTCTAGGAACAGAAAATGGGATTGTGTGTGCTCTCCCCTCCCAATATCCCTGTTGGGTCCACCTCCTTGTGTGAAAGTGTTCCCTATAAGCTGGGACCATTCATAATCAAGGTTGCAGCTCACAGGGATATCCTACACTTGTTCATGCTCAAATACATGGCTACATTGTGTGTAGATAGGACTGGAAGAGAACACAACAGTGGGAACTAGACCAGCCTGTATGCCCCATTTTCTCTCCAGGCAGTCTTTCACAGAGGGGAAAAAAGCCAGGATAAAGCTCAAAAAATGGCCAGCAGTGACTGTACAGTTATGTTGGTGCCTTATGTCTTCTCTAAAGCAATGGTTCTCCAAGAGACAATTCAACCACAATCATGTTTGTCTTCAGTGTAAGGTAGCAAAAATGTACACCCTACTTAACTTGATTTTATTAATCAATCGAAAAGCCTTCCCTTCAGTATTGCATACTTTGAACTTTTAAAAGAAAGCTACCTCTAGAAGATCAGGTGGGTCTTGTCTGTCCCCTCATAACCATTTGTTTTTAGCAGAACAAGTTATTTGTTTTTCTTTTCAAATCCCAAGGAGATGACTGTATTTTCCCTTAACCTGGAAGTTCAGGCTAAGATACACATCAGTTGCAAAGTATCTACCATATTAGATAAGATGTTTGACTACATCAGTTGGTCCACAATGATTTAAATTAATAAAAGATCAACAAGCCCCCCTACTCCTCAAATGCAGCTTTGCTGATCTTATTCACAATGTGTTTTGTAACATAAACCAGTTCCAGGGTTATTGATCCCTCATACCCCCTGCTGTATTTTTTGATGTAATAATGGTTTCATTTTTCTCTTTTTGCTGAAACTCACAAAGAAAAGCAGATGTGACTAGAGAAAAATCTGACCTCCACCCCTTGTATGTTTCCCTTCTACACCCCAAGGAAAATGAAATGGGTGTCTTATAGTTCCTATATCACCCCACAAAGGTTACCTTTGTGAAAATACATCTCTGTAGGGGCTTCCATGTTGAAGAGCAATTCCATAACCTCGATCTGCAATAGTATTTCCAACAGTGTAGAAGGAACAATCTGGGTCATTCAGGGCAACATATTCTAAAACTGCGGCATCCCATACGAAGGCATAATTTCCATATTTGACCTGGAATACAAACGGGAAAGAAACACTCAGGTTTCACTTTGAATATTCCATAGATTGAGGAAAAGAAAAAAAGAAAAGAAAAAAAAGAAACAGCTATGAACATAAATTCTATTGTTTGAAGGTTATGGGGGAGTAGGCAGAACCAAACATTATTCCAGCATCATTGCCAGTGCAAAATTAAATATGAAAAGGTATTCTACAGGAAGTTCCCTAAAATCAAGAAACATACCAATGTATATGTTTCATTTATATCTTATCTTTCTTTCATGATGGAACACAAGATGATGTACATTGGCTTTTTTAGGTTCTCTTATCCAGAGACTGACTGATTGGAAACATCTAAAGAAACTTAATATAGGCTAGAATCCTGTTGGTGTCATGCTCACAACTAAGTTCCCTTACACATGCAGTTGTCCTTTTTGGCCTTTACACTTTGCCTAAGCAGAGTTATGTAAGTGTGACCATTTTGCTCACGAAAAGACTGGGTGGTGCACAATTGTCAGTGCCTTCCATATGCCATCTGATTCACTTGGATGGAGGAGATAGCCATTGTACATTCCCAGTTGCCCAATGGGACAGTACGTAGGCACACTGGCAGATACACAATTGATTGTAAAATGCTGGAATTCTGCAGAAGCAGTGGAAAGCAGTGGATTTTCTGCAAAATATCCAGGTTTGTTGCAATAGATTTTCTGCAAAATATCCAGTTTTCTGTTCAGACACACTATTTTTTTGTGTAAAACACCCACACCATTTCTGTTTGCAGTTTCTTCTACATAGTCCAATGTTTTGTAAAGAAGCCCTCAAATTAAAAGGAAAAAAGAGAAAGAAAAGTTTAAAAAAGAGCAAAAATGTTGTAACCTAATGCATTAGGGAGAAATACTTTGCAATTATTCATACTTGCATGTGAGGATGAAATGAGCAAAGATTTACATTCCCATCATCTGCTTTTGAAGGCTTAGGAAGCATGCTTTATACTGGCAACAGGACACAAAACATAGTTGTTGTTATGTGCCTTCAGTACACTTCTGTCATATGGCAACTTTTTCCTAGGGTTTTATTGACAAGATTAATTCAGAGGAGGTTTGCAATTCCTCTAAAATTGAGAGAGTGTGACTTATCCATGGCCAACCAATTCAATCCTAGGCTGCATCAATAGGAGTACAGTTTCTAGATCAAGGAAAGCAGCAGTGCCACTTTATTTTGCTTTGGTCAGGCCTCACTTGGAATACTGTGTCCAGCTCTGGGACCACAGATCAAGAAAGATATTGACAAAATAGAAAGTGTCCAGAAAATAATATGATCACAGGTCTGGAAACAATGCCATATGATGAATGCCTTAGGGAGCTGGGTATCTTGGAGAAGAGAAGACTTAGAGGTGACATGATAGATATCTTTAAATATATGAAGGGATATCATGTAGAAACTGGAGTGAGCTTGTTTTCTGCTGATTCAGAGACTAGAATGAGAATCGATGGATTCAAATTCCATCTAAACAATGAGAAGAAATGTTGAAACTGTCTAAAGATACTGTTCTCAAGGGTAGCAGACTCTTTTCCTTGGAGGTCTTTAACTAGAGGTTGGATGGATAACTTTCGGGAATGCTTTGTACTCCTGCATGGTAGGGATTTGGGTTAGATGGTCCTTTCATCCCCTTTTAGATTCTATGATTCTAAGCAATGGACTTCCAACAGTTTGAACCCTTGTCTCCTGGAGATTTGTCTAGCACTGAAATCACTACACCTCCTGGCACAAGATAGATATTGCAAAGCAAGAAAATGGTAGTGGCAAAATTTCCCATTTTAGCAGCAGTTCTGCATAATGTGTAGTTCTTTCCTTAAACTCAAAATGGAGATTGCACTGGGAAGCTGCAGAAAAAAGAAGAAATATAACAGTCAACACAGGGCCATCTTCTTCTGTTGTCTCTGCACCTCTTATTTCCCAGCTCTGAACATTTAAGTTCTACTCTTCCATTCAGTGAATCCATCAGTCAGTCAAGCATGGTGAGTGCCTCTTTGATTCCCTGCCTGTTCTTTGGCTGCCTGGAAAAGTCATGTTGCTTTCTCTCTCCCTAGTCCTACAGAACACTATCCTTCTAATACTCCAACCAATTACATTGTCTCCAAAGGAAAGTTGAGTCAAACTCATTAAATGTACAAAGTCAACAAGGAATAAATATGTAACAGCTAATTATAAAATAAACAATACACAACAGGCTGTCTGGGACCAGGCAAAACCAAAAGGGAATTTTACAAACCCAAATAGAATATTATATTATCTTCTGTCACTATATCACTTAGATTACTGCTTAACATTATAGATGATATTTGCAAAATCTGTTTACATGCAAGAGTTACTGAGTACTGAAGCGCACTAGGCCAGCTCCTTATTTTTGAGATGTGGTGCACAAGAGGCACTTTTGTTTGAGATCCATTATTTTTCTCCCACTCCAAAAGCATAATCCATCTTTTCTGAAGTACTTGTAAGCATAGCCAGCCTGGAGAGAAACAGTGTGTAGTTTATTGTTCTTTAGAAGTAAAGAAGTATTTTTGAGGAAGATTTCGGAACAGATCCAAGAAGGGCATGTTGGGTGGCTTTTGCTAGCTTGAGGCTCTGAGACTCATACTCTGGATGAGTTTATCAACTGGCTGAACTCTGATGCTAACAATTTATAGATTTCAGAAGAATGTAGCCTTGGGCAGTTTGCTATGCAGGGTTTAAAGTTCTCTTTTCTCACCTGTTTCCTCTGTAACCATTGCTTTGTTCAGGGGGTTTCTAGCATAATGTTTCAGAATCTGAACATTAGACATGCTTGTGGGCCAAGTGAAATGTCAGTCTGTCTTGCTGGAAGTGAAGAAATGTGTAACAATGTTTGTATAGGTGGCTGTATGGCCCTAGAGGCCCACAGAAATAGGAATAGTTAGTTAGGGTTTCCTGAAGTACTTCTACTTTCCTTGTCTCACAGGATATTCTCAGATATGATTTCTTTCTTTTCTTTTCTCTTTCTCTCTGTCTATCTATTAGGTATCTATCTAGTCAAAGATAACCAATTAATCCTGTGTCATCCCATTTCTTACTCTGTTTGTAAAATGTCCCAGTTTGTCTCTCCTCTACTCATATCCCCCCCTTTGTCCTTGGCTTATTTCAGTGGCTACAAAGTGAGTTCAAAGTGAATAAGTAATGTGCACTCAGTTTTAACAGTTTGCATGGGGGAAGGTAGAATTTTGCTCTTCCCTCTAGCCTTAGGCAAAACCAAACTGTTGCAGCAGCATCTAGCTTGCAGGTTTTTCCTCGCTAATAACCTTTTCCATCTTTAACACACTGTGCTATTGCTTGGCCACATGTGTCCCACTTTTCATATGTGAAATGTTGGAAGATATCTTTTTGTTCATTGGAAACTGCCTGTTGTGATAAGTCCAGACACCTGCTCACATATTTCCAAACAAATCTATAGATCTTGTGAAATCTGAATATCACCCCACCCCCACAAAAATAATGTGCTGGATCTTGTTGTTTGACTACATCAATTGTTGTGCTGGTGTATGTTTAAAGATATATGTTTTATTCTGGTTTTTAAATTGTTTAATCTAATTTTAAATTTTGTATTGTGAATTTTTAACAAGCATTGTGGATTTTTAACAATATGTTTTTAATTTGTTGTAACCCCCTTTGAGTCCTTAACTGGGAAAAAGGAGGGATAGACAGATGATGATGATGATGGTGGACTAGTATTGGTTTACCATACAGAATTATGATAATTCTTGATGAATGGTTTGAGAATTTTTTTGTGGGTTTTTCGGGCTGTGTAGCCATGTTCTAGAAGAGTTTCTTTCTGATGTTTCGCCAGCATCTGTGGCTGGCATCTTCAGAGAAAACTGGAATAGAAGAGAATGGGTCTATATATACTGTGAGACCCTTGGTAGGGAGGAGTGGTTCCCAGGTGAACTGTGTGTTGTTCGGTGTTGAATAACACATGAAAGCCTACGACTCCACGTTTTGAGGATGGTTTGCAATAACACCATTTTGTTTGTTTGTTTATTTATTTATTTATTTAATACCCCATCTTTCTTCTAAATGGGATCCATCTAATGCTATGTAGTATTATGGACATAAGGACAACCAGATTGTTTTGAAAAAATAAATCAGAGTATGCACACATTATGGGGCAGTTGGACCAGCACTTGATAGAAATGGTTACTGTGGCAAAACCTCTGCCTCATCCCTGGTGTTATTATTTACCTAATCTTGCCTAGGGTTAGTTATGCTATCAAGTGAGCTCAGAAATTACTGTTTATTTCTTCTATCAATTTTTATTAGAAATAGTAGAGATATGCCTCATACTGACAGCTTAGAGATGGGGGGAAATGATCAATAACTGTGTTCTATCTTACCATTTCCAAATGGCCATTATTTATTTTCTTTCTATATCTTTATCTCACCTTTTAGGCAGTTATTGTCTCCCAAAGCAACTCACATCAATAAAAAAAAAAGACAGGGTCTGTTGTCAGCTATATAGACTAAAAGGACAAGACACACAAGGGAAGGAGAATAAAGGAAAGAAAAAGTAGTTAGGAAAGGCCAATTCTTTAAAGCCACAATAATGTGGTGATGTATAAGTAGGTATTTATATCCAGTTCAGGCCAAGCTGCCTGGTAAGTGCTTGGAAGTAATTTGTTATAGCAATGGCTGCCATCTGTAATGAACTATTTTGTGAAGGCAATGAGGGCAGCATTATTTGGTTTACAAATAAAAAAAGTGCAATGATGTGTTTTTCTCATTGCAAAGTAATAGTTTCATGCACTATTCATGTGTTCTGGGAGGGCTGGGGGAGGAAGTGCCTTCTACATTACATATGTGGTCAATTAAATATGTTTTTCCTCTCTGTTGATTTTTTTTAAAAAAAATAAGGATCATGTGTTATCACGCGCTAAGATCCTCTTCCTCCTTCCCATTATAAGCAGATAAAAAGCTGGCTGCCAAAACCTCCTGGATGGGGCTGGAGCATTGCACCAGTTAGCTGCTCAAGAGAGTGTTTGCAGCCAGCTATGCCTCCTGCTTGAGGACTCTTGTTTAAAAGTCACAAAACAGGGGAAATGGCCTGCTAACCACCTTATATATAGTGAAGGTAAGAGAGGATCTTCCCCACAGAACCTCCTCCCAAATGATTGCACCACTAAGAAAGTAGTTCATTCATGCTCCTCATCACTAAGAGATGAGCAATAGGAGGAGGGATTAACCAATTTAGCAGCTTCCAGGATAATATTTCCAAGCTCTGTTCCTGGTAGCTGGTGTCTTTTGTTTCTCTGGCAGATTGATTGGGCCAGGACATTCTGTTCTGTTGCTTCTGAAGAATCAGGGCAAACAGTTAGAGCTGCTTGTGTTCCTGGGAAAGATGAAGGGAACAAGCTTCTTTATGCAGCTTCCGTTCTGACTGTAGATGGGCCAAGCTGGTCCCTCTATTGCTGTGACGTTCTTCCCTAGAGATTAGCCTTCCTGTGGTCCATGATTCCTTGGCTGGTGGCACAGCCCAAAATATGATGACTTTCAGATCTGTCCTAAGTTTTCTGTTGAGGTAAGGCCTCCTATGAAACATATCTGTGTATATGCACACATGCTACAGTATGACTATAAAGGACATAACCATACAATTCAAAAATAAAATCTAACTTTCATTCATTTGCAAGACCAGAATGCATATTTCTTCATATGCAAGAACCATTTGGAATGGACAAAAATGAATCATTTAAGCCACCTGTAAGTGTGAAAATAATTGATTCAAAGTTAAAAAAGGATAACACCTTTTAAAAATTAAGCCTGGGTTGTATCCATGGAAAGATTGTGTATACTTTTATTTTTAACTTTACATGCAAATCATCTATCAGAAGAAAATACATAATCATTAACAGTTGCAGGGGTATGGAAGATGAGCTGGTCTCTGATTGTTTTAGCAGTTAATGTGTGACATATGTTGATGCAGTGCTGGACTGGGTACACTGTTGTCTTAATTCAGGTGTAGGCAACCTTTCCCCTTTAAGGGCCAAGGGACTTCAGCTCCGAGAAGCCTCAGCCATGTTGGCCAATAGTCCCATGTTGGCCAATAGCTCCTGGAATTCTGGGAGCTGAAGTCCCTCGGCCCTTAAAGGGGACAGGTTGCCTACCCCTGGCTTAATTGTTCTATTGTCTCAGAGATACTGATATTGGCTTAATTGGTTTGATAATACAGAGAATATAGGAAGCTATAGAAATGCTGATAAGTGCAAAGAAGGTATTAGCAACCCAAAAAATTAATTTCTTGGTTTGCAGGAATGTCTGTAATAGGCACTCTATAGCACATTGCCTGTAGAAAGTCTGTAGAAATTCCACCTTAAGAGCATGCACACAGCTCTTGCCACATCATTTTAGACCTGGTCCTTAGTAAAAATGGACTGAAGAAGATGGATTTTAGGTTTGCTTCCTGCCTCACTATTGTATGACCCATCAATTGCATATAAAAAGAGAACTTGCTTGAGATAGGACTCAGTCATTCTAATATCATACTCTACTTATGACAGATTTGTATTCCTGAATTCTACATTTCCACATCATTATACTGCCATTTCATGTGGAGATAATGGCATTTCAGGGTGGCAGCAAATTGTAATGCAGGGCACACATTGCCTCCACTGCACATGGGAGCAGCAAAGCGAGATCAGCATGAAGAAGCATATTGTCATTCAGCAGGAATCATGACTTTCCAGTCAATCAGAGTAGAAAGTATTAGCAGTACAAACTGTACCCTTGGTCTCTTCAGCACACTTTTGCTGGCATTAATGCATCTACTGCCACCAGGGAGAAGATTCAGAAGAGTGGGGGAAAGCAAAACATTTGATGAAAAAAATATCTCCACTGGTTAATACAAACTGAACTACATAGTGCCTGAGTTCATAAGGGCCATCTGCACTTCCACAAAAAACTGGAAATAAGTAAAGAGAAGAGACTAATTATCTGCCCCAAATATGACTCCTTCATGTTGCTGGTTCTTGTTTCAGGCAATTAGGCATGCATTACCATAATAATGGGATCTATTTTGCATTAGATATTAGTGGAAATCTCTAAGCCCAACGTTAGTGATATCCAAATCAAGTCCACATGAATAGGTATCAATGCATATTGCAGAACTCTTCTCATACATTAAGAAATATAACTGCTGTGCAGAAAGCCAAGCTGGTTGCCATTAAGGGGTCCCTTAGACAGGGCAAATGCATTGGAAGGTTATGTGATTTGTTGGTATAGTTTTTGTGTGTGGGGGTGTTTTAAAAAAAATAAAACAATGTTTCTGTTGTCCCAGCCTATTTTCTGAAAATTCTGGGCACCAACTGCAACAATTTAGTTGCATTCTTAAGTGTGTTTCTTTTAAATTCCAAAACATATGGGAATGATGTGTTCTGTGCTCTTCTCCTTTTTAAATGTTAAAAATCTTTTAGTGTTATAGTGCTTTAGAAAGTCTTTGAAATGGTAGTTTTTCACTATAGCCCTGTTGTTATGTTGTTAGTTGCCTCCAAGTTGACTTAGGTCCAAAACACACTGTAAAAATAATCCAGTTTGAGATCACTTTAACTGCCCTGGCTCAGTGCTATGGAATTCTGGGAACTGTAGTTTTTGTGAGACATTTGGCCTTTTCTGTCAGAGAGCTCTGGTGCACAATAAACTCCAGTTCCCAGGATTTCCTAGCACTGAACCAGGGCAGTTAAAGTTGTCTCAGACTTGATTATTTCTGCAGTGTGTTTTGGACCTTTGACTCATGGGAACCCTGTGGATGAGATTCCTTCAAGACCCTCTGCCCTCAATTGCTCTGTATAGTTCCTTCAGACTCCTGACCATGGCCTCCTTGATTGAGCCTACTCAAAAGCCTTTGACTACATAGACCATGAAAAGTAATGTCTGGCTTTTAAAGCAATGGGTATATCATTACATTTGATTATCTTGATGTATAACCTGTACACAGGGCAAGAGACTACTGTTAGAACAGAATAAGGAGAAACAGAATGGTTCCGAATTGGAAAGTGGGGTGGGGTGGGGTGAGGTTGGGTGTCCAGGCAAGGTTGCCCTACTATCCCCCCCCCCAAATCAGAGGAGAAAAAAATTCCCTTCAGACCATAAGACCATCTCAGAAAAACATGTCTTGTTTTGGTTTCAAAACACACACACACAAACACAATCTTAGAAGTATCATAGTGTAGATTCAATAGTAAAGGCTTCAAGCAACACCTGCAAAAATGGAAGAAGTGAAGATGGAGGTGACAAGAATGAGTACAATCTGAAGAACTATATGACAAGATCTCATGCTTTTTTAGACCAGTCTGGTAAAACTCAAAGAATCATAGCACTCTGAAAACAAATTGATGGCACTACATTATGGGGCAGACAAGATGAATAAAAATGGAGAACCAAAGTTTATTGCTATGGACTTCTTTTAGGAAGTCCAGAGGCTTCTCTAGTTGAAACCCATACCACTGGATCACTGATTATATACATTTGAGAGTCTGCAGACCTTGCCTCTTTATTACAACTCATGACAATAGCATACAGATAGCATGACTTTAAGTTGAAAGTCAGGATTCTAGTTCTGGCAATATGCTTGCATAGCTGATGGATAGCCAAGGAGTTGAAAAGAAGCACATTTTTTTAAAGGAATGCCTTTTCAAAGATTATATAAGGAGGTATTGGATGCCTCCTTGCCCAAACAGTTGTTCACTCTGGGTGGCATAACAGGCTGGTGAGAAATCTATCTTTCCTTCATGAGATGAGAAGAGAGGGGAGGGAGGGTGGGAGAGAGAGAGAGAGATTGGAAAGAAGAAAAGAAGCAGCCTGCCTGGCTGTAAAAAAAGGTTTATTATGGGAAACATGCTTTTATTATGTTTTATCATGTTTTTATTATTTTATTACTGTCCTTTAACAGATATCACCTTCCTTTTCCTCAGCCCGAGCTCTTGTGTAAGTATGTTGAAGGGGCATTTCAAAGCCCACCAGCTTAAAGCTGCATCTGTCTCTTTTACCTCTCTTGCCTGATTTTTTTTAAAACAACTTTCCTGATGAAAAGATCTGCAGTTTTTAGAAGCTAGCACACAGTTTTGTGCCTTTTTTGGTTAGTCCTATAAAGGTATTACCACAATGTGGACACACAAACACACACACACACACACATACACGAAGATTCAACCACCCATGGCTTTAAAATATATTTTTTAAAATATGAATTCCAAAAACAAAGATTGATTTTGTTATTTCACTACACCAATGTATATAATGGGATTTGAATATCCATATATTTTCATATCTATGGGCTGTCCTGGAACCAATCCTCAGTGGATACCAAGTAATCAAAGTACCAGTAGCCTATGATGTCAACCAGTCACCTCCTAGTCTTATAATAATAGAATCATAGAATCATAGAGTTGGAAGACCCTGAGGGCCATCCAGTCCAATCCTCTGCCATGCAGGAACTCAAAATCAAACCATCTCTGACAGATGGCCATCCAGCCTCTGTTTAAAGAACTCCAAAGAAGGAGACTCCACCACACTCCGAGGGAGTGTGTTCCACTGTTGAATAGCTCTCATTGTCAGGAAGTTCCTCGTAATATTGAGGTGGAATCTCTTTTCCTGCAGCTTGCATCCATTGTTCTGGGTCCTATTCTCTGGGGCAGCAGAAAACAAGCTAGCGCCCTTCTCAATATGACATCCCTTCAAATATTTAAACAGGGCTATCTCTTCTCCAAGCTAAACATACCCAGTTCCCTAAGTCATTCCTTGTAGGGCATGGTTTCCAGATCCATCACCATTTTAATTACCCTCCTCTGGACACATTCCAGTTTTTCAACATCCTTTTTGAATTGTGGTGCCCAGAACTGGACACAGTAGTCCAGGTGGGGCCTGACCAAAGCAGAATACAATGGCACTATTACTTCCCTTGATCTAGACACTATACTTCTATTGATGGAGCCTAAAATTGCATTGGCCTTTTTAGCTGAGGCATCACACTGTTGACTCATGTTCAACTTGTGGTCTACTAGGACTCCTAGATCCCTTTCACACATACCGTAGTCTCATTAAGCCAAATGTCCCCCATCTTATATCTATGTGTTTCATTTTTTTGCCCTAAGTGCAGTACCTTACATTTCTCTGTGTTGAAATTCATTTTGTTAGCTTTGGCCCAGCTTTCTAATCTATTAAGGTCATTTTGAATTTTCATTCTGTCTTCTGGGGTATTAGCTATTCCTCCTAATTTGGTGACATCTGCAAATTTGCGAAGTATGCCCTCTATTCCTTCATTCAAATCATTGATAAAGATGTTGAATAGCACTGGGC
>CM034708.1:19884540-19894561 GCA_020142125.1 Phrynosoma platyrhinos | reverse complement strand
CTTCCGGGTCTCGGAGATGGCCCTATTAGCCGTCTGCCGAGGCCCTAAGTAAGTAAATGTTCAGCAATTGTGATGGATTACACAAGTCTATAAGTACTGATTAACTGCTTTGTGGTAGTATGAGATTCCATATGCAACAATCTACTTGAACAAATTATGAAGTGGACTGGAGATGTCCACCTGCTCAATACACAAAGAACCCAAAGACATGTTTAATTTAGTGTCTAATTTATAAGATGAAGAAGTTAACACAGTACAGACAGACTCACTCAGGGCTTATCTAGGCAGTGATTAAATGGAAGGGGTAGAAGAACTTTCTAGGCAAAAAAGGTTCTCTCTGTTTCACTTTGGTTGAAGTAAAAAAATTAATATTAATATTGAGCTGAACTATGGCTCAGACACCTCAAAGACCAATTATTATTGTGCAAGTTGGGACAAAGTCCACTCTAAGTTTACCAAAAGGGTTTGCTTAAATGGTAATATCATTTTGTTTTTGTTTTTGTTTTTAAAAAAATTACAACACATCTTCTTTGCTTAGCTCTACAAAAGGCATTCAGCAAAACTTCTATGGACTGAGTTTCCCTCACAGTACAATTTGGCAGAATGGTATAACTGCCTCAAGCATCAGATATGGTGGGTCATGAAAGGGCAGCAAATTATTATTATTTTTGTTAACTTTTTTTACTGCTAAACAGGGGAAGAAATGTTAACAGAGATGTTGTAGAGTTCAAAAATAATGTGTCACAAGTAACAATGTTACCTGTAACATGTCAGTTTACTGCCTCAGGGACACAGCTGCCACTCTATTAAACATTTATCTGATATACCTGGTTAACCCAACATGGCTAGTTCAAGCAATCACGAGGTATATAGACAGCTATAAGAACCTTATCTATTTTAATTCCCTGTTCCTTGAGATCAACATTCAGATTTGAGTCATAATATGCATATGTGCAGTTCTTTGCAGCAGGCTCTATGTCAACAAGTGCTCTCAGTGGCTTGTATCTTAATTTCAAATGAGGAGACAGAATAATTATTTCAGAAGGCACTGTTTCTGTTCACCTCCTTGTTGGTACACCCCTGACTATAAAGCTGCTTGATATGTTCATATCCTTGGCAGAGTGCCTGTCAAAACCATGCTTCCTAATCACACACAGTTTTGAATTAATAAACTAATGTCCATCTCTCCACGGTGGCTATATAGAGGTGCAAGCTAGGGTTTTTCACTTAGATAAAATTTCTTGTGAAGCAATGCACCCTTCTTCCTATTCATTGCTTTGTGTTCTGCAACATACAGTAGTTTGCTGATGCTAAGAACTCTGTCGTTTCAGAGATGCTGTTAGAATAGACAGGCAGATCAGAAAGATACATTCTTCAGGCAGAAATATAGAATGACATACTCTTTACTTTGGCTCACAGCTTCAGGCCAGGCAGGCACATGAGTGAAAGCAGAGAAAACACTCAGATTCCCCATCTGTAGCCAGAGTTACCCACTGCTACAGATTGCCTCTGATCAGGTTTTTATGTATCAGCTTTACTTATCTCTTTCTAGATGTCAACAGCTGCTACTGTGAGATGTTTGTATATTGCTTCATCTCCCTTTTTCTAAGCATCCAGAAACAGATTCTAGAAGTTCAGCTACGTTACTTGGCTGTGAAATCCTAAAGCACCATGATCCTTAGCATCCCTAAAACAGTACCAAGAGCAACAAATAACCCAGTGACACATGCTTATCCAGCCAAATGCAGACACTGGCACCTGATGTATAAAGAAAATGGTGAATGTGCTGGATTCTGGGACATGTGGTAAAGGAACAGTTATAATGAATCACAGAGAATCAAATGCCCCTCCCCACTGGAAGGGATACTGTTGGAGCTGCAATGGACAATCTTACTTTCCAGAGCCAGTCAGGCTCAAATGGTGGTGGGCTCTCCTACATTGGATAGTCATTTCTCAGGAGTGCTTCAGTTGTTTATTCATACATGAGACAACCCTCGAATAAATGGTCCTTGGGGCCCCTTCCAACTCTATGATTCTAAATGTTTTGCTCAAGCAATGCCTGGTTAATGCATAAGCTCAGTGAACTGTAGTTTTGGGCAAGGATGGGCAAAGTATGACTCATGGAGGCTTCTGTGCCCTTCAACCTAAAATATTATTTTGAAAAAATAGACTTTTTTAAAAACTAAAAATGCTCTAAAGTTCAATGGTTCTAAATAAACATCTTATAGGAATAATTGTCTTTAAAATGTACTATGGGATCTTTTCAATTGGATATATTGTTTCAAACCTGACCAGAAAATCCAGTAACTATAAAATGGTGTTGTTGTCTATTTATAGAAGAGATTAACTACAGGACATGGCTGAAACATCTGTAGGAACAAGATGCTCCTCATATAGACAGAGGTCTTCCAAAGAATGTAGAATGAATGCAACTCTGTCTTCCAGTTTCAGCAAGCTTTTCCCCAGCCCTGATTCTAAGATGATCTATTGACGCAAAAATAAAGACCTTTTCAGTGAAGACTGGATCAAATGTGGTAACCTTCTGAAAACTTCTGTCATAATGTCTACACACACATATATATCAAACATAGTATTTAAAATGCTGTTTTGAAGTTTCTAGTTCTAATTCTATGTGAAAACTGGGGTGGGGGATGGGGGAGATATCTCAACAATGTACTAATATGGATTGCAAGAATTCTGCCTTTCCCTATCAAACATATCCTTTATGATGGATGTTGGATCAAAATGCATTGTATTGTGCCATCCGTTACAGGACGCCAGCACTATACCAATTTCAGCATACTTTATCTATCAAACTCAGTGAAATCTATATCAAAGAAGATGCTTATTACACCATGTGACAAATTTTATATCCATTATGTGATCTATGGTCTTTATTTTGGCAGGCTGAGCAATATGTCTTTTCTATAAGCTTTTTTATTTTTTACAGCTTACTCAAGATGAAGGGCCATACATAAACATTCTTATGGTTCAATTCCTTTTTTTTTTTTTTTGGTGCATATGAGAGTAAAATGTCATCCACCTGTTTGGCACTTGATTTCAACTGGTTAAAATGGGAGAACACTTGATATGCTGTCTGGTTTGTGCCTTTGGTTTTCCTAACTTTTGTTGATTTGGACAATGGAACAGATGTAAGTTATTGTTGATAGGATATTGGCTGTGAGGCTGCTATATTATTCATAGAACAGAGATAGGGAAACTTTCATCTTCAACAACCTTTACACCACTACTTCACCAATCTATTTCCATTGGCTATGTTAACTGTACTTCTGAGATTCCAAACATCTGGAGATCAAAGGTTCTATCGTAGAAGTTCACATTGAAGCTGTCGTAGAAGTTCACATTGAAGCTGTTTCCCACTGGGTTCATACATCTTGCAGAACACAACTTCTTTTAGGAGATGGGGCCTGACAATTGTCACCCATGCCTTTGTAATGTTCGGGCATGACTTCTGCAGTGTATTCCACATGAGACTGCCTGTGAATTCAGATCAGATATTCCAGCTGGTGTAGAAGGTCATTTGGACTTGTGACTCATGTCCCATGAATTCGAAAAGAATTGAGACAATTTCTAAGTTTGAATTAACAGAACATGTGCAAGTGTTCATACCAGCTATTTTTCCTGTGATACATCTCAGGTTTAGTACATACCTCTTTCTGCAGAAATGGATTTTCTTACTGTAAGGTAAACTGCCTAATTGAACATACAATAACTTTCTGTATGTTCTGTGTATGGCCTAGAATTGCTAGACATTATGAAGAACACTATGTGGATAACACTTTCCACTTGTGGGGAAAGCTCCAGCATACTGCTTGATCTATCAGCCCAGTCCTTGTCAGCCAGCCTGCCCTTGAGGTAGCAATACAACTGGCTTTATCTGACATACCTTCTCCAATACGTTTATTCATAAGGAAACACTTCAGATAATGACTTCACTGCTGGCCTCAGTAAAAATAAGACAGTCATCCTGCCTGGGCAGATGTGGTGCATATTTCCCTTTGTGTAAACATCTAACCTGTCTCTGGGCCTTCCACTGTCACCTCCTGAAACTGAGGAATCAAGAGAGCCCTGAATGAAGCCCAGATATATTTGAGCCTCTTACAACCCTGGTTGAACGTAGTGCTTTGCCTCATATAGCCCTAGTTAGAAACACAAAAGTGGGAGTGAGAACAGTTGTTCCCAAAGAGATCAGGATTGGGCTAAAGCCCTAAAGGCAGGAGGTGCAGTAAGGCCTACTATAAAACCGCTCACAGTTACTGATGTATCATTATACAAAGGGATTTGTAGCACCTTTGAGAATAACTGTATTAAAGAAGTTGTAGCATGAGCTGATATAGTTCTAGAAGAACAGCTCCTTGCTTACAGATCTCTAAGCAAGGAGGTGAACAAGGAATATTGCTGGACAATACTCCTTCTGACCAAGCCTTCTCTGGCAGATCTTGTCATGTTGTTTGTATCCTTCCAGAACATCCCCCTTCATGCTAAGGGAGATGGATGGCACCAGTGACAGTATGCCAGAAAAACTTGTTTCAGGTTTTAATCCTCCAAATAGATTCAACACCATGAATAGCTCCATAAATATTTGGCCAAAACCTGAGAGAGGATGCACCACTTCGCTGACATTGCATCCATCTGTCTTCATGCTAGTAGGTGTGTGTAAAGTTCTGTTATAACACAAGTAGCTACTGGCTTTCCACCATGCATCTGGATTCAGGTGTCAAATACAGAACACTGTCATGCCTTACACCGCTTTTATTCATAGATATAAAACACTTACAAATACACTGAAAAGATATTCCATCTTGTGGATATGGTGGTGAACAACTCATATCTTTTAATTTATATTTGGCCCAAAGCCCCCTGGTAACCATACAAGCTTGTATTATACAGTTGCTTATCTATTGCTTTTATTATGGATGCATTGTATTTTGCACTCTTCTTGATATAGTGCTGGTTATTTATGTGCCCACTCCATGCTATGCTGCATAGAATACATAGTATATTTTATTTGATTAAAAAGCATTCCTAGGGGGATAGGGAGGAACCTATATACAGCAATCAACCATCCAGTGGTAGGAAAGTATAAGCTGAAGAAGCAATAAACAATTCCCTCCCAACAGCATTTTGGCATCAAACTCAGAATGCCGGGTGTTAATCTTGACCCCCTTCTTCTGCAGACTACGAAGGAAATAAAGTGTGATTGCAGTCCAGATAAGATACTCTTAGAAACACTTTTCCAGGCATTTTCCTCCATATATCAACTACCAGAAGGAAACTGATTTACCAAGGCATACTTTTTCAAGCACACTCTTATCCTTCCTTTAGTAAAACTGCATTGGGACACACTCTATGGGAACAAATTGAGACTTAATGCAGCCCTCTTCCCTCCCATCATCAGCCATGGACACATCAATGTGTGTGTGCTTTCATGTCACCTGTCAACTTATCATGACCTTATTAATTTCATAGGATTTTCTTAGGAAAAGAATGCTCAGAGGTGGTCTGCCATTGCCTTCTTCTAAAATATAGTGTACGCTAGCTGTTATTCCTTGACGGTTCTCTTCCAGGTACTTATCAAACCTGAACCTGCTTAGCTTCCAAGATTAGACAGTATCTGGTGCAGGATTGAAGTTCTACACAGGGATGGTTCTGACCATTATTTATAAAAGGATCACTGTTTTCAAAGGATTACTCATGGGTCTTGGAAATAAAATAGCTTTTCTCTGCACAGGCAGAGTTTTCTATTTAGATGTTTATCAAGTCCAAATTGAGCTAACACCATTTAAATAAAAATGGCTCATATGTTGGCATGAAATTATTGCTTCATGCAATGAATTGGAATTGTTGCTTTATGCCAGGGGTAGGCAACCTTTCCCCTTTAAGGGCCGAGGGACTTCAGGTCCCAGAAGCCTCAGCCATGTTGGCCAATAGTCCCATGTTGGCCAATAGCTCCTAGGATTCTGGGAGCTGAAGTCCCTTGGCCCTTAAAGGGGAAAGGTTGCTACCCCTGCTTTATGCAATGAACAGGGCCATGTTAAAAGGAAGCAGACTCAAATTCTCTTTTGTGATCTGAAGGCATCATTCCATAGCATGGAGCTAATTATCAAAGTAGAAGGAACAAATCTTTCTAATGTACTCCTATTCTGTGTGACATGATTGACTGCCTTACATCTGCAGTGCTATAGCTGTTCATGGGATTCTACCATCTTGACAAGCAAGGTCTAATTTAGAGAAGAACAAAATACTTCAGAGTATTTAACAACTGTCATTCACTAATGCCCAAATGCCTTTGTTATAAAGTTTTGTGGTTTTTCACTCTAGCTATTCTTTCCTCTCTCCATTAAATTGTCAAGTGAGCAAATTCAGTTTTTTATTTGGTGTGGGATGTGGTGAGCAAAAATAACCAAGTCCCAAGTCTACATGTATTCGCTAAAACAAGCACAATAACATGTTGATTAACCATGGAGGTTGTTAATTACAATTTCTTCTCCAATGAGTCCAAGGAAGTTTACATATGAATACTAGGAGGTCTTCCAAGCATAAGACTAGTCTTGGTTAGTATCAGTAATAGAATTACATCTTCTGTTTTCATAGACTCCTCTAAGCAAGTGTAACACAATGATTGTCTTTGCAAGCCCATTCTAAACCACAATTTAATATGACTAAAAACAACAACAACACTGTTCAGGGAGCTTTGGTTGTTGAACTCCAAGTGTCCACTCTGTCCATAGCTGAAGGAAGTTTGGATATTTTTGCTTCTGATTTAGTCTCAGAATATGCTGTATTGCCTGAATTTGCTGCATATGAATAATTGTTTAAACATGTTAAGTTAAAACCACAGGTTATAAAACTGGGCTATTCCAACAAATGGCAGTTAACATTAACCACAGTTTACAGTTCTCTTCATCACTGATGATGTCAGAGGAGGAGGGAGAATAATTTTGCACAAAACCAAGGGCTGACTACAGTATATTCTTGTCATTCTAAACTGTAATATAGTGTTGTATTTTAATGTGGTCATTGCTTATAATTTCAAACAAACCCCCTGTCCCCAATTTTATTTGTTCAAATGGCTATTTTGTTATAGAGTGTGACCCCTATACACACACACACACACACAGTTATCAGCATGGATACATATTCATCAATTCAGAAGAAGTATGAAGCTGAATAAAATCATGCACATTTAAGTAAAAAAACACAAACTTACCTCCATCATCTAAGGTTTATTTCATTGTTTTGGCCATTGACCATGGCAATATGCAATCATGCATAAATGTGTCTGAACAAATATAAAATAAAAAATTCAAACACAGCTTCCTAATACAGAATATTTAAACCTTTGACTTAAAGAAAATATTCTTTCTGCTAATATAACTTTTTAATTGATTACTGTAGCTAATAGGGCAAGTCCAAAGTCTATAATCTGATAAATCATTGGTAAGCAGAACAGCTAGCTTTTCAGGAGCTGACTCATGAATAATTCTAACAATTTAAGTGCATCTCTGCACTTAATGGGGCTGCAGAGTATAAAATGCAAACACTCATAATTCAGAAATGTTGGGAAAAGTTTTACTAATTTATATTAACTAAAGCCCACCCACCATTCTTTATAATTTCCCATTTATGATATTTCTGCAATGAATTTATATCCTGACAAACAGTTTAAGGCAGCTAATATGCCCATTAAAAGCAGTAGACAAACCTGCTTAAGATCCACTATTTCACAAGTACTATGATAACATCACAGTGACAGAAAATTCTGGACCTGCATTCAGGGACCAAAATGCCCATGTTCCCCCCAGCCTCACATCATCCTGTCCTGACAACACAAGCCATTAGCCCCTGGCTAGAATTGGCCAGTCTGGATGCCAAAGGGTCCTTAATCCATTCAAAAAAAACAAAAACAAAACTAGTTGTTTGCCACAGACTTTCCAGGAAACTGAGCAGCAACGGCTGACAGACTAGATGGCCCTGCGTGCCCTATACCTGCTGCTGCTGTCCTGTCCATCCTGAAAGCCTCCGTCACAGTCTTTAACATAAGAATGGGGCACCTGGCTATGTGAGTGCAGTCAGCCTTATGAGCTGTGACAGGGGCCTTTGGGATGCATGTGATGGCAGTGGCAACTACAGGGTGAGTGGTGGCAGTGGTTCCATGGTGCATTGGCAGGCAGGTGTATAAACACCTTCCTGTTGCCACACGAGCTTGGGGACTGACCCAGGTCAGATCCATGGGCAAGATACTATAGGCTTGGCCAATAGTGTCCTGCCTGCCTGCTCAGGCCCTCTGTGTTGGCTTGTGATCCTAAACATTTCCATTAGTTGCAAGTCTGTTTATGTTGGGTCATTATCCTAAACTTCACCTCTTTTGTCATTTGCCATATTCTAGGTATTATTAATAACTCTCCTTCTCAATGTTTAAGTTAAACTAGATCGAACAAGAAACACCTCACTTGCAGGTGTGTATTTTACCCTACTGTTAATAGAAGGCCCAGGAGGCCTCAGTTTTTACCAGGAATATGGGAGGGAGCAAGTGCATCAACACTTTCCTCTCTTTCTCCAATCTTAATTAAATTTCCTGCCCACACTGCATTTAGTGCTGGAAGAAAAGTTTCGGTTTGCATCAGTGGGAACCTCTCTGCATTCTGGAAAAATAGACCCTGCCATAGTGGTGGTGTTGGGTGGGGATTAACAACGACATTGTGTTGATAGAAAAAAAAAATCATCCCTGTTTGCCACAGACTTTCCAGGAAACTAAGCAGCAACGGCTGACAGACTAGATGGCCCTGCATGCCCTATACCTGCTGCTGCTGTCCTGTCCATTCCAAATAAAATCACAACTATTAACAGTAACACTTGCACAATATACACAAATAAAAAATGCAAGTGAAATGTTTATTTGGACTTTTGTTTTCTAGTACAAATAAAAGATTTCAAAGAAGGCATGTGTTAATGCTTTTAAAAATAATGCCAGCAAATCTCTGTGGTCCCTAGGAGTATCTTGGGAATGCACACACAGGATCCGGTACATTTTAAAAACAGCTGTTTGTGAATATATAAAGAGACAGGGAACATCACCCCCCCCCCCCCCACACACACACACATATGAAACTGGCAGCATTCCTGAAATGTACTTATGCTGTTATTGCCACTCAGCTAACAAATTCTTACCAAAAGATGCCTCCTTAATATCAAGGTCACCCTACTAGGAATATCAGCAGTGCCTCTCATGTTACTGCATAGTGATTAAATTGCCATGTTTAAGCTGCAACCCTAGGAACATCCCCCTTTCCCTTTATATCTCTCTTAGAAACTAGCATCATCACACCTTCAAGGGACAGAAATTATAGTTTTTACCCTGGTCCATCTTTATATAGTGCACACCCTACTCTGCTTGGAATGGTTCCCGCTTCCATCTGTCCACATGCAGGTGTATGTTTTCTATACGTGAGCAAGGAGGTTTGTCTTTCTACTCTGAGATACATTTTATTCACAGGGTAAAGCATGTGCCTGAGCATCATTTGCACTGCAGGGCTGCCTTCCAATATGCTAATGTATAGTAAAATTATTCACTGTTGATAAAAGACTTTAAAACTGTCCCTTATGACAATATATCTCACTCAAAGAACAAATTTCTACACATCTAAGCACAATGTTTTGAGATCCTTTTTTAGAGTATCATAAAATGGTGCTTACACTTACCATTTTTGCATAATGCAGTGATCTTCTGACAAGAGTCTCCCCATGATAAAATATTACCTCATAATAGGTAACAGTGTTTGTTGACCTCTGGTTTGAGGAACATGCATGAAGTATGGGTTTGACACTAAATGACAGCAATTCTTTAAAGGGTATCTGCATTCATAAGGCTACCAAACACAGGTAGGCATTCTTTTCTGGAGGCTGTGGGGATCTGGCATTCCCTTCTTTCTTCTGCAGCACCTCAAACCACCCCCTGCACTCATTTTAAAGTCCTTGAAGCTGTGCTGTATAACCACTA
>CM034708.1:19855461-19869679 GCA_020142125.1 Phrynosoma platyrhinos | reverse complement strand
AAAAAAAAAAAAAAAAAAAAAAAAATTCAACAGTGGGAAGATCTTTGAAAACCACTGTTTTCAAAGTCTATTCGCAATTCAAGACCATACAACATTTACTGATGGTTGTTTTGCACAGAAAACAGCACTTTCAGTACATAAAACAGCATTTTTTGCATCGAATATAATATTTCAGTGCAGAAATATTAATTTATGTACAGAAAATGCTGTTTGCAAATTAACAATATATGAATTTTACATAGAAAAATAATCCCAATTACAGCATTTTCTGCACAGACAACAGCCTCCTGGTTGAAATATTATTTTCCATGCTGAAACTGGTGGTTTTGCACAGAAAATGCTGTTTCCTGAGCAAAACAACCACAAGACTTTTTTGTGCAGAATAAGTTATAAACTGCAAAGATTCTTGTCAGGGCAGCATTCTTTTTGTTAGGGTTTCTCAGCACTTGAAAAACATGGGACTTTTTTTTTTTTTTGCTTGTTTTCCAAATATTTTCAAATAGCCTTTCCCTCCCTAGTAAAAACTACGGAATCTATTTCTTTGGAATAACAACTTAAAAACCAAAACCAAACCAAACAAATAAAGCTTTCAGATGAGAAACAGAAGACAAGCAGTGAGAGATTGCTAGGTGCTATGGTGAGAAGTCACACCGACTTTCCAGAATGAACATCATTCGATTCACTCTTAGGGAACAGATTTACCAAGTTCTGACATTTCTAATTAAAGAAAGCTGGGCAAAAATAAGAGTCTGAAAGAACTGGGATAGATGGATTATTTTCTAACTCAGTATTTGGTGCTAAAGTTCTGTTTAAGAAAAGGACTTCTGTCTTGTCTCCTCTAGAAAATGGGAAGGCAAATGAATTGGTCACTACCATGCTGCAATTAGTTACTTGCAATTAATTTTTCCCTAATAAGGAAAGTATACTTACATTACATTACGGTTAATGAGTGATAACTGCAATCATTTTGTAATGTCTGTATTTTAGGTACTTTTATAACTGAAGGGGTGTGGCCTCAAAAATGGTAAAGGAGGAATAGTATATGGTTTCTGCACTATTTGTGCAGCAGTTTGTGCTACTTCCTCATGCTGTTTTGTAGGTGTTGAGACAATGATGATTTGGGCAGGAGAAAAGTGTGTTTTGTACCATAGGCCAGTAAATTGTAGAATTCAGATATGTAAAAAAACAAACAAAACTCCTAACTGAAATTTAGCAATTTTAGCTGCTGGGCATGTCACACCCTCTCAACCTTGGAGGAAGGCAAGAGTAAACTCCCTCTGATCAAATTCTGCCAAGAAAACCCTTAGGGTCACCATAAGTCAGAAATGAAGGCACACAACAACAGCAACAACAACAACAACAGTATAGTGCAGTGATTGTGAACCTTTTAGAGACAGAGGGGGGTTGCAGACTGCCAGAAATAGTGCAAATTGAGTCCACTTTTAGGGTTAGGGTTAGGGTTAGGGTATCATGGGAACTGTTTTTTATTGTGGCACCAGAACTCTCTGACAGAGAAGGCTCAATGTCACAGAAAAGAAAAAAAACAAACAATTCCCATGATTCCCTAGCACTAACCCTAACCCTAAAAGTGGACTCAATTTGCACTATTTCTGGCAGTCTGCAACCCCCCTATGTGCCCAAACTCAGTAACATTCCTGCACCAAGTCACTGGGTGCTGGGGTGGGACTTCTGTCTTCTGAGGTGGGTGGATGGAATTTCTGGGGAAAAACCCAAGGCACATTCTCTCAGCCTCATGTAAAAATAGCAAGCTCCCCTCTGATGAAATTTGCCAAGAAAACTCAATGATAGTTTCACTTTAGGGTCACCATAAGTTGGAAATGATTTGAAGGCACCACACACACAAATCACGCTCTCTCTGTCTCAGAGGATGGTAATGGGAATCCCGCTCTCATGGAGCTTGCCTCATGATAGTTTCACGTTAGGAACTGGCACTCGGAAGAGAGGGAGGGTGCTCTGGGCCCATATGCTGAAAATGACTTCAAGGCACTCAACAACAAGAACAACAAGAACAACAATAATAATAAAGCATAGAAAGCACAGCAAAATACCAAGAACAAAGAGAACCAGTGGTTTAAGCGTGTGACTCTGGAGACCAAGGCTCAAGTCCCAGATTGGTCATGAAACCCACTGGGAGACCTTGGGCAAGTCACACTCTTTGTTCTTGTTATTGGCAAACCTCCTCTAAAGAAATTTAGAATTTCCCTAAGTTGGCAAAGACTTGAAAGCACACAAAAACAGGGGTAAGCCATGTTCTCTCAGCCTCTGAGGATGGCCATAGCAAAAAGGGAAAAAAAACCACAAAACTCTGAAGAAACCTTGTGAAGAAAATCCTGTGATAGGGCCCCCTTAGAGTTGCCCGAATTTGGGAAAGACTTGAAAGCACACAAAAACAATAACAGATGGGGGCAAATTACACTCTCTCAGCCTCAGAGGTTGGCCAATGGCAAAAAAATCCCTCTGAAGAAACCTTGTCAAGAAAATTCTGCGAAAGGGTTGTGATAAATCAGAAACAATCACAATCCTGCTCAAAATGGAGGACCTTTTGGATTTCCTCCAGGACAGAAAGAGGCAGGAAGGCCCCTTATCACCACACATCTCCACACAGCCAACCAGCATGGTCAGTGGTTTGAGTGTGTGCTTCTGGAGATCAGGGCTTGAATACTAGCATGGCCAGCTTCAGAGAACATCAATGGCAAACCTCCTCTGATGAAACTTGCCATAAAAAGCCAAGGAGAGGGTGCCAGAAACAACTCTTAAAGGCACATACACCCCCCAGCACACACTCAGTCTCAGAAAACAGCAATTAAAAACCTCCACTGATGAAACTTCCCAAGAAAAGCCAAGGAGAGGGTGCCAGGAATGATTTGAAGGCACACAGCATACACTTACTCACCCAAGCCTGGGAAGAGGAGATGGAAAAGACACCTTCCAGCACTGTGCCTTGTGTAGGGGCAGGGCATCTGTCTGGAAATGGAGGGGCTTCTGGTCAGAAGGGCCACATGCTGCCCCTCCTTGTCTTGGCTTGCTGCCCACGGGAGAACCAGGCTTCAGCAATGAGCTGGTCTGGCCGCTCAAGCCTCCCACCCTCCTTTCTGTGTATAGTGGGTATAGTGTTTGTTTGTAGAAAAAGGGGGGAAAACCCTATAAGGATATTGTTAGGAAAAAGTAGTGAATGAGATATCCATCTGGTGGATAAGATGTTTTTATGGATAAGTGTAGTAAGGGCTGGGATAAATTTTGGTACCCAAGGAAGAGAACAGTAATACCTCCCGTTTCACATGCAACAACCAGCTGGCCTAGCAGATAAATTAGTCTTCATTGCTGTCAATAGAAATGCATGTATCAGTTCTGAAGCAGAAAGTTAAAAATTTAGATGTAAAGGTCACATAGCATACAGCATTCTCTTCCAGCACTTTACCAGAACCTCATAACATCTGCAACCTGAGAGGCCTGCAATTGTTTTACTAATGATAAGTCTGACTGCAGTTCTGGGAAACACATTAGGCCTACTGTCTCCCTTCTGGTATGATTAATAACTTACTGAATGGAGTTTTCAATTCGAGTGATAGTCAGAAAAGCTGCTAGATTTGCTGTGTAGGATGAGATGACGATCAAAGCGAAGAGCCACCAGGCACCCATCATCATTCGAGTTGCCAGGGTTGTATAGGGAACCTCTCCTCCTGTTGAGAAGGAAAGTGAAATTGAGAAGAAAAAAATTGCACAAGATGGCTTCTCTAGATGCACCCCTTTCTCAAGTGTATATCCATGTGAATCAGTTTTCCCAATACCAGTAGGAACATCTTCTAGAATATAACTGATCAGGCTGATAAATCATCAACACATACCTATATAAAATGAAAACCATTAAGAAAATAAAATTCAGCTATTCATCCAGTCCACAATTTCTACTATGCCTTCAGCAGTATTTTTCTGTTATTTATTTCATGTCAGGCTCTATACCTACAGAAAGGAGGTCCTATCAGCTCTATGCAAAACATGATTCTAAAACATTTAAGGCATTCCAATTCCATTTATTTATTTATTTATTTATTTGCTTTTGACTATAATACAGTTGGTCCTCCATATCCATAGATTCAACCATACATGGTTTGACAATGTTCTCTCGCTCTCTCTCTCTCATATATATATATATATATATATATATATATATATATATATATATATTTGATCTTTCCATTTTGATTTTACCATTTTACTATGCCATTGTATATAATGAGCCTCCAGCATCCATGGATTTTGGTATCCACAGGGAGTCCTGGAACCAAATTCCAGCATACACCAAGGGCACACTGTAAAATTCTTCCTGGGATCTTCAATGTGTACATGCCTACTAGGTTCATGATGAGGAAATGATGAACTTTTACAGGTTTTTCTTTACCCATGACTATTATGAGTTTGAAACTGGAGACAGTGAATGTGGTAATGAACCCAGGAAGCACTTTTATAAGCTAATTATGGATTTTTACACTCATATCAAGGACATTTTCATTTCTATCATCATACTGGAGGTGTTCAGCAGAGTAGTGATCAAACTCATGGATATATCTATTTTATCAGGACAGAATACACTAAACATTAGATGGAAATACTTAATGGAAAAGTTCAGTTAGAACAAAGATATTCACTCTGCTCAATCAGAAACAGAATGCTGCACAATCTGAGTTAAGTATAAAGGATGTACATGGTTCATCATTCTTTTGTCTTTATAAACAAAGCTCTATTAAATCAGATAAGATCAACAGTAGTCTTTCGTGTAGCCAAGGACACAATTCCAGCTACTTCTGACTCTGTGTCATTATCAGAAATTAGAATCTCCTGTTACTATCTGGTGATGTTAATTCAATATTAAGACTTTGGAAAAATGAAATGTTTAACTTCTGGAAACCTTATTCTACACCTGTGAATAATTTTAATGGGATATTTTCATTTTGCAGAGGTTTTTAGTAATGTCTTTTGAAATCTTTCAATCAAAAACCAAATTAAAATCAAATGGAACTTTTTAGGGTAGGCATACTAAATGAAGCCAATAGGGCTGATTGTCCCCTTAACCTTTGGGTGTCAATCTTTACAGTTTGGTGTGAATTAAATTGAAATAGGCGGGGAGGTGGAGAGGAAACCTGTAATTTCTTAAGAACATTCACATTCTCATTTACAAGTTCATGAACAAAACTAAATGCAGTTTCCTACTGTTTTTAATTGAGGCAGATTGGCATGAGGAAGAAGAACAACTGAAACTCAACCTTATGCCTTTCATTCACAGATGAAGCTCTCCAGTAAGGAACTCTTTCATAGAGTGGAGCAGGGGAGACTGGATCTCACTGTATAGGTTTTCTTCCATGTCAGCGGTATGTATCATCTCTACACTGCCCCCCCATCATGATTTTTTCTTTTTAAAAGATAATGCCCACACATAGTAAAACTGAATGATTCAAAACTTGCAGCCTTTCATTTTTCTAGAAAAAAAAAACAAAAACAAGAGTTATTGTTTGATGGGTTTGGGTTAGTCTAAATCAGGGGAGTTCAAAGCTTGGGTCATGAACTCCATGTGGCCCTGAGTGCCACTTTTGTCGGCTTGTAAAAGTTCACCAGTTCTCAGAAGCATATCAACTTCCCCCAATTTTTCAATTTTTTCAAAGCGATTTCTCAGCAATTTTTGCCTCCAAACAGTGCAGAAAGACACCACAATGCAAAACATGTAGAAATACCACCATGCATCATGAGCATACCAAACCCCCATACTGCCCTGAAATACATTAATTTTGCTCTACACTCTTTCTCAAAAGGGTGACAGAAAGTGTTGGGAAGTCACTTCATATTACCACTTTGAGAGAGGCTGTAGAGGAAAACAGTGGCCTTTGGGCTCTTCACGTGGGGGTGAATGCAGCTCGCTGCAGGATCTGCAGGGGAAAATTGATCCCTAGCTCCCCTGCAGTTTCCCATCCTTTGTCAAAATGAACTTCTGGCATCCATTACAGATTCAGGATTTTTCTCTTTGCCAGAAAAGTACATCAGGAATCTAGATCAGGTTCACGATGCAGCTGAGTTGGGCACGGAGGCATGCAATAAGATCTATTTTCACCTGTTTAAGCCTGGATCAGGTGAAAAATGATGTGCAATAATCTGCTTAGTAGACTAGTACAAGAAAGAACTGGTGGTTGGGAATATTTGATAGTATTCAATAATGGCATCTACAGGGCAGCAAAAACATGCAGTAATAATCAACACACTACTTTATTATACTGATAATGCAAGATAACTTTTCTCAAGTGTCACTCCTTTCTATAAAATAGAAAGCCTTAAAACAGGGATAGATGAAAAAAGTGTGGTTTTTGGGCTATATGCAGCTCTGAGACCCCATTTTGCAGCCCCTCAGCCCTACCAGGAGACCCCTGAAGGTCTCATACTCCATCCATTTTTATCTATATTTTTGGCTGAAAATTTTACCTCAACACACACACACAAATCCCCCATGTGCCCCCCCCAAATCTCCACACATGCAAATTTCCCATGTGTCCCCCAAAATCTCCCAAACCCTGAATAAAGGAAAATAAAATGTCCATATTTCAGCTGAATCCTGGAAACTGAAATGATGTCACACTTCCAGGAGTTCCAGAAATGACTGTCTGACTTTTAGACACAGGGGAAATGGACCCCAGCTCCTTAGCAATTTCCCATCCCATGCCTTAAAAGGATAAGTCTCTGGTCTGAAGACTGACATTCCCTCTTCTTTCAAGGTGCCAGGCTGCTGTTGGCATTGGCACATTGGGATCATGGTTCTCTAGGCACTGCTGGATCCAGGCCCAGGAGCTGCTAGTGTAGTCTAGTGCATGGAGGTCTTAGGAACAGAGATGTCAAGCTGAGAGTGTCAGGAATTACCATCCCAAGGGTGGGGCTTGTCTAGGTATCTCATCCACTGGTGCTACTGACTTCTTGACATCCAAGCTCATGTCCAAACCACTGCTGGATGCCCAGATCATGATAAGAGAAAATGGCTCATTTTTAAGCCTATACTAGACAAAGGGAGTGAAAAAGTAAGTTCTATGCATTGCAGAATATTCATTGTTCGTTAAGCAGAACATTATGCCAATGAAACCCAAGATCCACACTGGGATACCAAACAGCAATTGCAAGAGGACCTTGGACTGGAATACTTTTAAGTGTGCCTGGCATCAGTTGTCCCTCCTTTGGTATTTAAAAAAATGCTTTGCCACTGTTGGTTGCATTCTGAATAGAAATTTCTGGGCATGATGCACAAGCACTGGATATATGGAAGGCCTCCCTTAAATATTTAAAATACCTGACATACTTTATTTTACGTCCAGCTATGACCCAACTGAGCATAGAATGTTTCTTAGAGAAGACCATAATTTTAAATTTGTTATCATTTATATTTAACTGGTTATTTTTCCCAGTACTCCATAAAAGCTCCCAGTGCTTGCTTCAAACCAACCTTGGTGAAGGAAAGGAGGGCAGCATTCTATGTATAAAAGTAAAGGGATACTAACCAAGGCCAATTTAGGAGGTTGAAAGGTCTCTAAAGAAATATATGCAAAAAGATCATTAAGATATAAATTAAATAATGTAGGAACAAGAATACATCCTTGACATTCACCACTTTTAAATGGAATGGCTTTAGTAAGGTTCTCTGGTAATCCATATCTCACCTGTATTATGGTATTGCTATATAACTTGATTAAACCACATAATATTTTGTCAATACAGGAAACAAGGAGGTTCACCCAAAATTTTCAATCTAGCTATTGAATCAAATGCTGATTTCAAATCTATAAAGATGATGATCCATAACTGACTTGCTTTTCCTAACTCCAGCTTGTTCATCCCCTGAAACAAAATCTATCTCAATCAATTCTATAAATTGATTGTCAAGGTAATTACCATATAGTTTACCCACTACTGATAATAAACCTATGGGACAATAATTAGTAAAGTTGTTTCTATCTCCTTTTTCTATAGAGAGAGGTATTATAATGGTTTGGGACTAGTCATAACGTAATTGGGCTGATACAGGTTAACAGAGATGTTAGTAATGGTGTCCGCCATGTAATATTCACTTTCAAAAGTTCAGGCATGATTATATCAGGCCCTGGGGCTTTACCAGATCTCATTGTAGAAATTAAGATCTTGACTTAACGTTGAGTTACAGGGGACTAGTGTGGAATTATCAAAGATTTCACAAAGGTGGTGCATATATGTATTTCTGTTTTTCTACATATATGACTATGTGCAGTGTAGGCTAGTGGATTTATATGCTGTGTACTTACAAAAACCATCAAGGTACAATCCTATATGCTCACCTGGGAGCATGTCCCATTGGACTCAAAAAAGTTTGCTTCAGTATAGAGACACACAGGATTGTACTAGGTAGCAATGTTAAAAATATAAAGCAGTAAAATTCAATTCAATAAAATTAATCAGGAAGGATAGAATCATAGTTAAAACCAGCTACATCAACAGTTTGGAATGTGTGCCAAATAAATGAATTACTAAATGGATGGGCTGGCAGAATGGAGCTGGGCTGAAGTCTAGGAGGGGATTGTGTGGGACTTCAAGGATAGCAAAGTCCTTTCCCTAAAGTTTTAGTTTTCTTTGTTATAGAAGATAAAAGAATGAAAGACTGGAACCCTTTAACTTTGAAAATATAAGACAAAAATTGAGGCAATATTCTATCTTACTGTTTACTAAGGGGGGAAGCAGACTGGCGGCACGGGGCTGCCCTGGGAAGGTGCGCCGCAGGACCGAGGCATCCCCATGCCTCAATCCTGTGGCGCTCCTTCCCCGTCCCTGAAAGGAGCGCTAAAATAGCGTTCCTTTCACAAGTCAGTGAAAGTGCGCCACAAAAGCTTGTGGCGCACTTTCACTGACTTATCCATTGCAGCGTGTGCGGACGCTGCGGCAGGAGGTTGCCCCCGGAGCGCCGGCTGTGCGGAGGGCTGGTGGCTCTGAGGGCAACCTCGGGAGGAGGAAGGGGCACTGAGCTTGCGGCTGCCCCTCCTCTTCCCTGCTTCAAGGACGGCTCTATTAGCCGTCTGCTGAGGCCCTAAGACAAAAACTGGAGAGCAACTTACAGCTTTCATGGTGAGAGAACTGAGATAACTGAAAAGCACTAGGCTATCTTCTAACATTTTATAATACACACACAGATATATGTGTGTGTGCGCGTGCACACACACACACAAATGCAGACAATTAGATAATTTTAATGTACTAGACTACTTGTATTTCTGTATTTCTCTCCTGGCTATTCTGTGATCTCTCCACAAATTTTCTCCCTACAGAAATGCTGAGGCAGTGTGACAGTTCTTATTCTTTATTTCTGGTGCCACATTTTAATGAGACTTTAAATGTCAAAAAATATTTGTTTCAGCAAAAATTCCCCATAAAGCATGCAGCTGTTAGTCAGGAGAGCCTGCTGTTAATCAACAGAGCCATGTCTTACATTCTATTAATAGTTGATGATTACTGTAGATTGTCCACAGCATGGAAGAACACACAGTTTTACATGCTGGGCCACCTTTTCTCCTATTCCTTCCCTTTCAGGTTAGTTTAACATTTCATTGGCAAAGCACACCACAATTATTTTATTGACATGTTCTTTAAATGAACTCTGTGGGAAATTGCCATCCGCAGCTTCAAGGTGTTATGGGGTGACCAGCCCTTGCTTACACCTCCCTATTTGATGTCAAAATTAATGGGAAATCTGCTTCTATGGCCCTAAGTGGATGCCATGATCAGCAAACACGAGGTCACATAGCCAGCTTAGGAGTTGCCAAGAGGATGTTTACCCCGAGGATGTGAGAAAGGGTCTGGTCATTAAAAAAGTAAACATCTTGGTCTGACATTTTCTGCAAGCCAGTGGATGCAGGAATCTGGACATTTATACTCCCTAACCCCCTTTTGGAAGTCACCTTTCATATCAAAGATGCCCAGCATTTGGCCAGAAAGCCTTTGGACCTTGCTGAGGGTCCAAAAAGCCTATTTAAGCCCCAGGCTTTCCTTTGTTCATTGGGATTAACTTGGTAAAAACAGAATCTCAGTCCATTTGCCTTCTAAAACCCCTCTTTGCTCTTATGCCAAGACAGCGAATGAGTCCATCTTAAATTCGGTAGCAGGAGAAGGAGCTACAAACATTCAGGTTGTATGTCCCCCTTCTAAAGCCTTTTCTATTCTAACTTAACTCTTTGTTCCCTATTTCTAGTGGTGGTGGTGGTGCGGTGTGTGTGTGTGTGTGTGTGTATTTTTCTCTTTTTAAATAAAACTCCTTGGATCTCAGTATACATAGGTTTAAGGTCTCATATTTATCACAGCCAAAATTTGAGCTAATATGTATTTCCCTAAGTTTCCAGGACTTTCCTCTATGACAGGTCCCAAGGCTGTACTTACAAATGGCAGATGAAGCAATGCCATACCCTTACTTGTTCCTCCGACTGCCAGGATGGTCTGTCCTACCTTCTTACTCATCTTCCTCATTGCTCTTTAGGGATTCAATTTTTAAAATAAATTTTGTTCTCACAAGAAGAATAAATAATTGTAACATTTTTCTCCTTGTTGAAGAAAGTTGCTGAAAACTGCACAGTATTCAAAGAATATTTGTAATTTGGCATTCAATTTTTGTGAAAAAAAGAGCACACTTCTGTGAATTTCCTGCATATAAAAGTGTGTTTTCTGCTGAGAAAACAAATTTTCTTCACAGAAAAGGCTATTTTCTGCTATTTTTGGTACAGAAAAACTCTGCATAAAACCCGTGTGTGTGTGTGTGCGTGTGTGTACATGATAGGAAACAATCTTCAACAATGTTGTATAGTGTATGAATAGATTTGATCAATGGCAGCTATTTTCCTTGTTTTCCCACTTTTCCAAACACAGACAACCCTCTCCTTAAAAACTAAACAAATCCTCATGTCATTCCAAGCTTTAACTTTTCTGACATTGCCCATATAAATACTGACTGTTTGTTTGCATTCCTTTTGGTGATGTGCCTATTACTATTTCTTATACATCTCTCTCTAAAATTCCAGCTAATCAGAATTTTATGTGTATACCCACCCTGATTTCTTCAGCTGCCCCCACTTTCCTTCCTCACTATAATGCATTGTAATTATGCCTCTGATATCTTGTCTATAGGAAACTTCCATGTGTCATATACTCTCTTCCATTTTAAACATTTCTTGCCATGAGATCCTACCCAGTATTTCCTTAAAGTTAGTGAAATAAGCTCTTTTAAAGTCCAGAATGTGTATCTGATTAAATCTGGGTTCCCCTTCCTTTGTATTCAAATTCCAGGAGAACATAGTTACTCCCATAGAAGGATCTTCTTTGATCAGTTCTTTTCCCTCTGTTATCCTTCTCCAGCTCTGCTCTAATAAGTAGCCTAGTGCAGTGGTTCTCAACTTCAGGACTTCAGCTGCCAGTGCCTCCAGACAGCCTAGCCAATTGTCAGGGATTCTGGGAGTTGAAGTGCAAAACACATTGAGGGCCAATGTTTGATTGATCTAAGGTAGGGCCCTAATTATTTTATCCTTAAATAGAGTTCCTATAATAAAGTATACTTGCTTTGTTTCTCCTAAACTGGTTTCTTGATCCTTAATCCACAAATCATGCATCTACTCCTTTATACCTAAATAAAGCATTTACATATCATAAAACCAAAAAAGGACCAAACACTCCTCTACAAATTTATAATCCAAAAGGATATATACATTTATTTTTAAAAAAATAATTGATATTCAGCTGGTGTTACTTCAAATGACTGTATTTTAGTTTTATTGTTCAATATTGTTCTTATTAAATGTAAACCACCATAAGAGGGCTTTTCTCTTAAAATGTAGTATAAAATATGAATAAATAAATGAAAATTATCAACTTTATATCATTTTGAAGGATTACTGTACAACATCTTTTTCTCACTTCCCATGATCTAAATTTATAAGTAATGCTTTGTTGCTTCAATAAATGTTTTTGTGAAGCAAATGCATCACAACTTTATATATTTATGTACCCCCTGCTAGCTGTCCTATTAATGCACAAAGAGATTAAAATATAAATATATATGTAACCTTATCAAGCACAAATGTCCTCTCCTTCTCAGAAATTTTGTACCTTATCACATTAAGTTAAAGTTTGCATCAATCAGACAGACCATCCACAAGTAATATCTAATTCAAGGAGTGAGTTCATAATTCAGATGCTCAACATGTATTTGGCAGAGTGAGATCTAGTAGAACATCTTTGTGCCATTTTCCATCAATTGGTAAGGAGTTTTAATGTTTTAACAATAGTCTTAACAAAATGCTTCTTAGCCCCTAACCTAAGCTCCTAAAATCATGAAATATAAGTGAAAAACAGGACTACCTTTGCATGTGGCAAGATCTACATGTGAGTTCAGTTTTGATAGCCAAAATATATGTAGAGTATGTGTTTAGATGTACCTTGTATCTCAGTTTTATGGTATGCATCCAAGTAGAGAAGACTGAAATGATGAGATTTACATATGTTTTGACTTGCTGATCAGCTGTGGGTGGATCTCTGGTTAGGACTACCAACAGGATTTAGGCCTATGTTTGCTTTTCTGTGGCACTGTTTTACATGTCAAGGTGAAGAACAATGTTCTTGTGAAAGTAAATGCAATAAATTTAAATGTACTTCCCTTTCTTTACATACAAAGGATTCTTAATTCAAACCACTGATCTTTTGTTAAAATGATCTCCAGCAGTGGGTCTGCAAAAGCTTTCTGTCTCAAACTTGGATCTTGATAGTATTATGTTGTTTTTGGAGTCAAGTTGGCTTTGCCTTATGGTGACCTTATGAGTGAGAGACCTCCAAGTCACCCTATTCTCAATAAACCTGTTCTGGTCATGAAGATTCTAGTGAGTCATGTCTCTTCATGATATGTCCAAAGTACAACAGTGTCATTGAGCCAGTGTGGCATAGTGGTTTGAGTGTTGGACTATGAATCTGGAGATCAGGGTTTGAATCCTCACCTGGACATGATAACTCCACTGGGTGACCTTGGGAAAATCACATTCTCTCAGTCTCAGAGGATGGCAATGGCAAACCCTCTCTGAAGAAACTTGCCAAGAAAGACCTATGATAGGGTTGCCATAAATCGGAAATGACTTGAAGGCACACAACAATAAACAGTCTCAGCTTATTCATCTTGGCTTCTAGGGAGAATTCAGGCTTGATTTGCTTAAAATCTGTTTATAATAATAATAATAATAATAATAATAATAATAATAATAAAATAATAATAAAATTTATTTATATACTGCCCAATGGTTGCCCAATCCAGGCGGTTTACAACATAAAATAAACACAATACAAAGCATACCCTCCCCCCCTTAAAACAGTATTAAACAGTTGCATAATTAAAATCATAATAGCAATTACATAAAATCAACTAATCTTTTCTGACAGTCCAGGGTTAGGATAGTTATGTTATATATTATATTGTAATATATTTATAAATTGCTATTTCTCCTATGTAACTTCACCATGAAAAAGAGCATCTCAGGTCTTGAGATTTCAGGACCAAACCACAGCATCTGGGGTCAGTCCAACTGTCACAAGGTGGGCCCTTGTGAGGTCATTAAGCATGATACATGAAGGACTAAACACAGTTACTCCAAATTTGTAATTAAAATAATAAACACCACATTTAACATGAACATGAAAATATTTCTCTGATCAGAAATTTAATTTTCCAAGATCTGCACTGAACAAAAATTAAAAATAAAAATCCCACATTACCAGCTTTTTAATATCTACAAGCATTGCTTTTAAGGACACAAGGGAACTGTAGTACATCCAAAGAATATTTCCCAAGATCTACTTTTCATAGGAAGGGCATGGGTATTTATATAATGGCCTGCAAACTAGACAATCCCACTCAATCAACTGCTGAATGGTGAGTCAACACATGGGTGAATTCTATTGGAGTTAACAATAGCATTCAGGCCTAAATGTACATATATTTTTTCAAGGCAATGCTCTCACTGTGAGTTTCCTTCTATAAGCATTGGTGAAAAGGATCCAGTCCCTGAAACCTGGCAGTCATAATGCAACCTGTGTACTTACTGTGGTGAGCTTCAGCAATCATGCTAATATATAGTGAACAAACAATAGGTGGGATAGTGGGATAAATAATACAAAAGTTTTT
>CM034708.1:19824480-19836823 GCA_020142125.1 Phrynosoma platyrhinos | reverse complement strand
CACAAGTCCAGATATTGCGTTTGCAGTTGGCATACTTATCAGAAAGGTAAACAATCCTAAAGTTGAGGATTGGAGTGCAGTGAAACATGTGTTGAGATACCTGAAAGGTAGCAAAGACAAGAAGCTTGTGATACAGGGAAGTTTGGTTCAGCTTGAATGTTTTGTGGACAGTTTGTTTGTTTCAGAGCAACATGACAGAAAATCAGTCACAGGTTTGTTGATAAAGTTTGGAGAAAGTCCAATTGCAGGAAACAGTGTTAT
This sequence comes from Phrynosoma platyrhinos, assembly GCA_020142125.1. Lineage (NCBI taxonomy): Eukaryota > Metazoa > Chordata > Lepidosauria > Squamata > Phrynosomatidae > Phrynosoma > Phrynosoma platyrhinos. The sequence goes on along the minus strand of CM034708.1, from coordinate 19,836,562 downwards.
GTAGACTTGAGTACAACTGAGGCAGAGTTTGGAGCTTTGTCTGAAATAGTTAATGGGATACAGAGGATTAAGCAGCTACTTAAAGATTTAGGGCAAAATTGTTCTGAGCCTATTTGGTTCATGAAGATTCACAATCATGAATAGCGATGGCAGAAACTAAAAATTTGAAATGCAGGACCAAATACATTGTTGTGAGATATCAGAATGTCAGAGAATTGATTCAGAATGGAGTTGTGCGATTACAATATATTGACACCAGAAACAATATCACAGACATTTTCACAAAAGCTTTATCCAATGAAAGACATAAACAACTGTCACATCTGATTGGAATGGCACCTTATGTGCACAGTTCTAGCTATTGAGCTAGAAAAAGTTTCAATACTGTAAATCGGGTAGGCAACCTTTCCCCTTTAAGGGCTGAAGGACTTCAACTCCCAGAAGCCTCATCCATGTTGGCCAATAGTCCCATGTTGGCCAATAGCTCCTGGGATTCTGGGAGCTGAAGTCCCTCGGCCCTTAAAGGGGAAAGGTTGCCTACCCCTTCTGTAAATAATTTGTTACTCACATCTATACATTTTGGAGGGGAATGTTAGGAGTGTTGGGATATGTAGTTAAAAGTGAAATGTACAGATGTGGGAAAATTTTCCAATGGAAAGATTTTGGGCCTGCAGGTGCAAAGTGTAAACATTTCACACAAGGTCAGTGTCTGGAAATACAGGCAGACAAGACATAAACAATGAGCTCATATTTGTTGTCTGAGAAGAAAACAAAAACAACCATAAAAAGAACCAGGATGACATGACACATGACTCACAGCAAGAGGCTGGGTTAGAGACTGGGCTAAAAACAATTTAGCAAATTGTCTATGAAGGTATCCACCCATGGGAAGAGTTTGGGGCTTGGCTTAAGAATTTCCTTTGTTCTTACAATTGAATACAATGTGTTCAAGACCTTCAAACCTGCATGATGGATTTATAAATAGTTTTTCTCTTTACTATACAATTTTGAATAAAAACCTTATTATGAAGGACTCTCTGTTCTGGGGCTGGATTAATGGCAAAGCTACAAGGAACAGCATACCAGAATGGTGAAGTCAACTTGGCTTGGTTTCCAGAGTTGGAGGTGGCTGATAGATGGATGCCTGGCATTTTTGGCACAAAATCTCTGCTACTACAACAAAACTAGCCAGTCCAACAGGGGGCCATGGGGGAAATAGGGATAAAGGGAGTATGTATAGGGGCAGAGCTCCATGATCATGCTGTACCAATGTGTCACTGGCTGCACCAATCTGCTATATGAGCAGCCAGTTGATTATATAATCAAACAGCCAGTCGTGTGGCCAGTCCAATGGGCTAGAGGTTGGGCAGGATGAGAGAAGACATTGGTGGCTGCTTGTGGCACATCCATATGCTTGTGCACATGTGTTTGGGATAGAACAAAATAATAATAATGGTGCAGTGTGTCCTATAGCCGCAAATGCTCCATTTTGACAGGCCTGTCCTTACAGCATGACAGTGTGGACTGCCTGCCGTTGTTTAGTCCATGGGAGCCAGTGTTTAGCCCATGTGGGAGCCAGTGTTAGGATCAGTGGTTCTTGCTACAAATTGGAAGACCCCAGAGGTAATCCAGATTTCCCCCTATGTCTGCTTCTGGCCAAGGAGTTGTTCAATATAGCCAGTTCAGAGGTCAAGAATCTCCAGAGAAAAAGCATGCACTGCCATGCTGAAGAGATTGAATGGTTGTGAGCAATAAGGACTCCCATGAGCTGCTGCGAGATTTATAGCCTGACTCTGTATTCCAGGTGCTTGGTTAGTTAGTGATTCCTGTTTAACAAATGTTGACTCATAAGAAGATGCTTCTTTGGTCTTCACCAGACTTCAAGGGATGGTGTGGGGGCATATCTCTTCAAAACCCAGCAAGTTTTCCTGAAGAGTGAGAACCCCTCAGCCTTTTCATAGTATCATATACTCATACAGTTGAAAGAGACCACAAGGCATCCAGCCCAACTCCCTGCCATGCAAGAACACACAATCAACACACTCCTGACAAAGGGCCACCCAACTAATAGCTTCTCAGATTTGGGGATAGATTTGTCATCTGTATCCAGAAACTCCTTAAGTTTACCATAAGTTGGAAATTACTTGAAGGCACACAACTACAAAGTCATTCCTGATTTCCTTGCTTTTAAGTTTCTGGCTTCTTGTTCTTCTGAATATGTAACCCTCAGACACTAGGATCGGACATTTTAATTTCCTAAAGTCATGTTGTTGTTTTTTGCAGAAACTACACAGAAGTAGACATATAATGATTGCATTTCTGAAGTATTGTCTTGTGAGAAGTTTCAATGTTCTCTCAAATTGTAACCACTTGCAAGTATTTTTTTCAAAACAAGAACAATCTATATTGGACTTCAACATGGCAAACTCTGAGAGTCTTTTTCAAAAAGTATAACCATAAATTGTATTTTAAAGACAGAAAAATCCAAGTTCCCCAAACCTAGTTATGTGTTCAGCAGCTGCCGTGTTAATATCAGCACATGAGGATAAACCAAATATAGATAAAAATAGTAACAGGTGAAAATAATGTAGTTTTTTGTTCCAATTGAAATAGCATGTTCTGTCTCCTACATATTCACATGTGTATTTGTATTATTTCTTTTAAAAGTCCCAACAAATCTTTTTATTTATTTTATTACCACTAAGATACATCTGGTTCTCAGCCAGTGTGAGGTTTTGACTCTAAAATTAAAATAAAATAAAGTCAGGTGACTTCTTTTTTGAACTATCATGCAAGAAAGCAGAAAGACTCTGAATATTAGCAGGCTGGCTCCATTTAAAAATCTAAAATTCCTCCCCTGGGCAGGCAGTGACATTTTCCTTGTGGTCAGAAAAATGTACACTGGGCCTAAGCCTAGCAAAAAAAATCTAAATCTGGCCTTGAATTCTCACTGAGGTGAGAAAATACATCCAGACTCACGTAATGGTAAATATTTTATCCTAGTAAGATTGGATTAAGTACAGAAAAGTATTCGTTTTTTCTACTGGCATGCCTTGCATTTTTAGTAAAGTTCATAAATATATCTGAATGCAATGGCACACATACTGACATTAAGTATTATTCTGGTCTATCTCTCATCATTCATGTTTAAGTATGGAACTGCTGAAAGGTAATTTCTATTAGGATGAAAATGTAATGTAATGACATGGTTATGGATTAGATGTACAATCAATCTTTCTGCTAGGAAAAAAGTCTTTAAATAGACAAGAATGCTGGGTCTCATTCTTCAGTGGAAAGCAGGTATCACTTAACTACATACCTGATTTGAAAGTGGCAATTTAGAAGTCATATGTACAGAAAAAAGCATATTAAAAGGCCAGCACCATGATCTCTGGGGCTCCCCCCTCATTTTGCAAAATGTGCAGGCAGTAGTCAGTAGGAGAGAAGTTTGCCTGCCTTAAGCCTGTCCCCTCATCAATTATCTGCTTGCCTAAGCTCAACAATATAAATTCACACAACCAGCTTTCTCCCAATTAGTTGTTTTTAAAATAGGCATCTCATAGCAAAGATCCAGATGTGTCTGTCTTGCAGATACATTTGGCCCACTGGCAGCCAGTGGCTTCCATTTTCAGTGGGGTGGTGAATCCACTAGGTGTTTAAGTCTGAACATTAGAGGAGGAAACATACATTTGCCACCTTAGACAGCTTCTTTATCCTCCAGCCTAAACTATAGAATGAATTTACCACCCCACTGATATGGAAGCCACCATATATCACTGATTCAGTACACACTGTACTCTCCCACTATTGTATTAACAATATTGCCATTCATATGGAGAGCAATTTCCCCAGCTGCTTTTACAGCATTTTCCCATTAAATGCTATAAGTTTTTTTTTGTTTTGTTTTGTTTAATGTTGGGTTCAGTTATTTCAATTTGTGTGTCATGCTGAGTTCCCTATATCAATTTTTAGGGCAAATCAGAACATTTAATAAAATCCAGTCTATCATATAAAATAATGTTAGAGCTCAGAAAAGGTACTTTTTTCTACTATATTTCTCAGAATCTTCTAGCTAGCTTTACCAATGATTATGCTGTCTATGTGATTCTGGGAGATGACATCCAAAAATGTAACTTCTCACCCTATGCACACTATCCAACTTTTCTTCCTCTGGATGCATATCCTTCAGCATTTCACAGATGAAAACGGATATGTGTGGCCAAGCAACATCAGAGGATGGTCACAATGGCAAAAGGCATTAATGTGAATGAACACACAAGCTAGGAGAGGCTGCAGCAGTTTACTTTTGCCTGAGCATGCGGGGAAGGATAAGACTTCATCCTTTCTCTCTCCCCTGATGACACAAATTTTACACATTGAACTCTGTTTGCAGCAATTGAAGTAAATTAAGAATAGTGGGAAAGAAGGAGAAGGAGCTAGAAACTGGGGGATTTTAAGAGCAGATGAAAAGAAAAATGGGATGTCAAAGGATTAACAGACTGTCCTTGCCAAACTGGGACAGTTGAGGGGTATGCTGATGGCACATTCCTTAGGTCTTACTCTCCCTCCTAGTCTACTTCACTCTGTTCCTTGCACTGCACTTCAACATGGCCAACTCTGAAAGTCTTTTCCCCCCCAAAAAGCGTAACCATACACTGTATTTTAAAGTCTTAAAAATCCAAGTTCCTCAAACCTGGTTATGTGTTCAGCAGCTGATGGGTTAATCTTAGCACATGAGGATGAACCAAATATACATAAAAATAGTAACAGGTGAAAATAACATCTTTTTTGTTCCAATTGAAATAGCATGTCCTGTTTGCTTCTTCTTCACATGTATATCTTTATTCCCAGAAATTCCCAATTTCTGCCTGCACCTTTGCCAAGATTGGAAGAAATACTTTGCCAAGATTGGAAGAAATACTTTGTGAGTGCTTATATGAAAATATGCTGGTTACTTTCAGACTGTGACTCGTATGTTACCCATAAAACAGCTTTATTTGCTAAAGCTGCAGAGGTATATGTGCTACCTATCTGAAATATATCACTATAGATTGTGCAAGGAACTCACTGATATGATATTTTTATGGAGATAAAGGTAGAAGTACATGTACATGTCATCCTTTTTTACTGGATTTTATTGTATTTTCCCCTCTCTCCTGGAGTTGTAATGGCTTTTCAGAGATTATTGCACTCCCCTTTCCCCCAATCTGGGCATGGGACAGGATCAGGCTGGGACAAAATGTTATCACACACGCAAATGCTGCTGTGCTGCTGCCTGACCACCACTCATCCCTCAACACTGCTTAGCCAGCTAATTTTGGTAGTACAGAAATCTTCTGTACTACCAAAATTAGTGAGCTAAGCACAGCTGCAGGACAGGTGGTGGACCGGTGGCAGCCCAGCAGCATTTTTGTGCATGATAACACCCATCCCAGCCCACCTCAGCCTCATCTCATCCTGTGCCCTGATCAGGGAAAAATGCCATGTGTGATAATCTTCTTAGTCAAATACAATAAATGATTGACTTGACTGACTTGGCTTAGTGGCTAGAAAGTAAAGATAATGCACAGTCAGGAAACATTGGGTGGGCCCAAACAAAGAATGCAGAGGTTGCAAAGCTTCAGTAGCCTTAGGATCATGCTGATTTATTCCTTTCAAAGCAGGACCCAGAAGGAACTGTGCCTGTACATTTTGATAACAGAAATGACTACCTTGTCATGTTCTAAATCAGCCATCGAGAGAGACACATTAAGTGAATGTGACAATGTTTCAAATGTCCCATATTGCCTCAGTTAAGAGCTGCCAGTCACAATTAATGGTGGCAGATTTACTATTCCAAAACAAATAAATCCACACACTTCTCTTCCAAAGTGGAAAGCAGATGTGGAGAGAATACAGAAGCCTGACTTATCATTGTAGTTGGTTAATCTGTCACTGGGAATTACTTTCAGCTTTTTTCTCCCTTCTGTATTTACTGGGGTTAGTAAACAATAGAGCTTCTGCTAACATAGTTTTTGTTACATTCAAATTTAATGTGAAATGCTGGATGACATTATAAATGAATCTCCTGAGCCATTCCACTAGAATTCAGGAATCCTCTGTGTCTTTATTATTCAGTCATGCTGTACTTTCATACATTTCAATATCTGGTCCATTAAATTCTTGCTCTTTTCTTTTCAACCAAATTAAAACTTGTCCTTATGTTTGCTGTTTGAAGGAGATACATCACCCTTGGCTCACACTTGCTCAAAAAGAAAAGTAATAGACAAAGAAAAAAAAATCTCCCTTACGATCAAGAGAACTCATACCAAAAGTGTTGGGATAAATTCCCTTTTTGTTTATATGAGGTCAGAGTGAAATGCTTTAATCCTATCCCAGGAGAAAGAAAGGGTATCGATAAAAATAAATAAATATACAGTCATCCCTTGAGATTCACAGCTTTGGGATTCACGGATTTGATTATTCTTGAGTCCCTAGCTTTGTGTGTGTGCACTCCTCCCCCTCTGTCCCTCCCAGGCTTTCCCCTTGTGAGTGAGAGAAAAGCTGAGGCTGGAGAGAACAGCTGGGAGGATGCGTACACACTGCTCTAGACCCTCCTCCACTGCCTCAGCAACAGCAGGAGGGGAGGGGACGCCATCAATGTGCCTTTCTTCCTCCCCTTCCAAGGCTTCAAAGGGGTCCCCAGAGTTCCCTGAAGCCTTGGAAAGGAAGAAAGAAGCATGAAAGCACATTCCCCTGCCCTTCTAGCACCTCAGGAAGCTTGCTAGAGCTGTCTGAGGCTTCAGAAGGGAGACAGGCACATGCTCACACAGTGGTCTCACCCCCTCCCCATTCTATTCAAGAATTTTAAAATTTACGGGGGTCTTGTGTCCCTCACCCCCATGAATCTCGAGGGAAGACTGTAATTTAACTGTGGTGAAGGTGTCTTAGACATTCAGGATTCTTGAACTCATAGTCCATTGAGATTCAAACTGTCTGCCTGTCCTGAAAGAGGGAAATAAATGGCAATTGCCACACTAGAGCCAGTGTAGTGAAATGGTTTGAGTGTTGGACTAGGACAGTGGAAGACCAGGGTTCAAATCCTGGCTCAGCCATGAAAACCTACACTCTCCCAGCCTCAGAGAATGGCAATGGCAAACCCCCTCTGTAGAAACTTGCCAAGAAAGCCCCAAGATAGGTTCATCTTAAGGTTGTGTTAAGTCAGAGGTGACTTGAAGACACACAGCAGCAGCAGCAGCAGCAGCAGCAGCAGCAGCAGCAACAAGCCACAGTAGAATCAAAATTTTTACTCCATAAAAAAGGGACAAGTGCAGTCTGTTGGCTGTACTGGAACACTGAGGAACATTTTATGCCCCCAAAGCCTCCTTGGAGCCCCCCATTAATTTACTAGGACAAAACAACTTATTTTTTTTAAAAAAAAAACTGTCACAGAACAGTTGACTCCCCTTGCCTCCTTTACCCCACTGTTAATCCCAGTGAACAATGGAAATTAGCCATATTTCTGTTCATTGTGAAAAGTGATGATTTGTCCCTTCCAGTCATGTTTAGAATGATCATGTGGCCCATAGGGAGAGAGGTGTATGTGTATGTATGGAGGAGGCTTGAATTGTCCTCTGTTGTCCCTCATTTTGTCAGTATATGCAGGAAGCATTGAGATAGAGTCCCCAGGAAAATGTACATTGTGGGATATAATAGTGACTGGGCAACAAAGGGTCACTGGCAGTCAGGATGACAAGGCATTTTTCCTCCTGGTGCTGAGTCATGGGAAGTGACATCAGATGATGGTCACCAAGTGCAGTAAAGTGCTGCAAAAGGCTGCAAAACTGCAAAGTCACCCTGATTGTGATACAGGAGGAAGAAGCAGGGCCAACAGGCCCTGCTTCTTCCTCCTATCTCTATCTCAATGCTTTGCTATATAAGGGAGGTGCCTTAAGTCACAGTGTGGGTTGTTGTGATGGTGGACGGCGTACGGCATGGGTGTTGTATAATAGTTTTGTATACAGTGGAACTAAGATTAAAAACCTCATCGGTGAGATGCCTGTCTGCAGTGTCTCTTCACTCACTCTGGAATGGGAGAGGTGCTTCTCCAGCTCACAGGCTGCTGCCTGCATCTCAGAAGATGGTGATTCTGGTGCCAAATGTTGATGTGGTACATCACGTGCTGCATAACTGCGCTAACAAGGAGACCTGATCCCTTTTCCCATGCATAATAGGAATTAAACCTGTAGGCCTGTATCCACAATAGGACTTTCCCCCTTCTCTCCCCTCTGCTACTCATCTTGCACACAATAAAAACTGTTTACCAGGGTTTTCCAGCCCTCCAAACAGATATTGATGGCCACAGGGATTACAATGGGGGAATCACCATTTACAGGTTCCAGTAGTAGGTTCTGCAAGTAGATTTTGGCCCTTGAGGATAACTAATGCATTAAAAAAAGGGGGGGAGCCTCCTCTTTTGTAGTCAACTAAGGCTAAGGACAAAGACAACTTTTATAGTCAGCCCTCCACATTGGTGGGGACTCGATTCCATACCCTCCTGTGGATACCAAAAAATGTGGGGCCTCAAGTCAATGGCCATCAATGTCTACATGGCTGCATCAGCGCGGCTGTATGTAAGCACGGCCATTGACAAAGATGCTCCAATCTGTGGATGGCTAGCCTGCTGATACAAAGCCTGCTGATACGGAGGGCTGACTGTACTTACTAAAAGTACACATACATGTGATAAAACAGCCTGGGTCAAAAGACTACTTGTAGCCTAAATCTATATTGCTTTAAAACATGGGTGACTATGTGCTGAAAACAGAGGGCCATTTCATACTCTCCACTTGTCCTGATTTGGCAGAGGCAGTCCTGGTTAATCCTCTATTGTCTCACTTTTTCAGCTTCTTTTAAAATGTCCCACTTTCTCTATTCCTTCCACTTTCCCCCATTGTCCTCCTCAGACTTCACTTAACTCAAACTGAATTTAAACTGCAAAAGTAGCTTGCACTCAATTTACTCAGCAGAGGGGACAGGAGAGGAGGGGGTGGAACCTTACACTTCCCAGTAGACTTTGGCAAAAGCAAACAGCTGCAGCTTCTCTTAGCATGTGTTCTTCCTGATTACTACATTTTGCCATCTTGATTGTACTCTGATGTTGCTTGGCCACAAATGTTGTAGTTTTCAACTGCAAAATGGTGAAGGCTATGCAGTTTTTGCCCCCTCCACACACTCAGCTGGCTGCACCAGCAGGTTCAACTATTAGAAGGGAAGTTTGGGGTGACTGTCACTTCTCCCAACTGTTTTCCCCCAGTTGAAAACTCTTTATTAATTTATGTATTTTGGAGGGGGGTGGAATTGAAGACCTTTGAAGAACCAAGCACCCCATAAGATCTCACATGTTCTGCATGTGGCCTGTAGGCCAAGCAAATTCCACTCCTGCATAAAATTCAGAACCCCCCCCCCCCCAATAATTTACCTGAATGAAAAAGATCTCAGCCAGGCTTCATTGCCCTCTCCCACCTTTAAAGCCCTGTTTCCACTTTGATAATTTCCCTTCTGATATTGTTAGGAGATAGTTTTATTTTTCTGTGTACTTGTCAGGAATCTGTTTATTAAAGATCTAAAGGTAGGGAGCAAAACTAGCTCACGGCATATTGCTCCTTCAGGCAAAGGACCAGATGAGACAAACTGAGACAAAAAAATTAGCTGAAAAATACATAAAGTACATTCTGTTGCCCTTGGAACTACCATGCACTAAATAGTAATGGCACTGCTCCTTTACAGGACTTCTCTTACCATCAAGCTGATTGAGGCAAGCACCTCAAGTGGCAGGATTCAGCAGGCCATAGAAAGAAGTTGACGGGACTGGCAGTTTAACCTTCCTTTAACACTGGCCATGAAATTAGATTCTTCCTACCTGAGGACAATAGGTCAATTTATGATGTGAAGGACAGATTGTGGCATGAAAGATATGAAGAAAATTTCCAAAAAAATCTTGCTATTGACAAGAAAAGCTATATCTTAAAATATCAAGAAAATATGTTGAGAAATCACTGGTCTCTCCAAACATCCCCACCCGCAATATGAGAATAAGACAAGGGTTTAAAAAACAACAGGTTTTTTTTTCTACTTCCAGTTGGCTTGGTTCCCAGTAGGAGGGGAGCTCAGCTAGCTGCTTGGTTCTGCTCTTTTTTTTAAGGTTGCACTAAAACAAATTTAAATTAGAAAGATCATTATCAGCAGCCACATCAACCCCTTGGTATAGGAGATGCAGTAGAATTATATATAATGGAACAGATACAGAAAGAAGAAACAAATGAGATAAAAGAGAACAAAATCAAAATAGGAGATCACTAGAGAGAAATGAAATGAAAAAGAAAAGGAAGGAAGAAGCAGAATTTAAATCATGTTTGTGCAGCACGAACATGAATTTGAAGAAGAGTCAGCAGAAAGGAGAGAAAAGGAAGAAAATGAGGAAGAAGAAGAGACAATAGAGGGAGCAACAGGTGGATAAGAAGAATATGAAGAAGAAGTAGAAGAAGAAGACAAGGAGGAGGAAAGAGAACTGGAAGAATACGAAGATGAAGGAGATGAGAGAAATAGAGATTAAAATATTAACATGGAATGTAAAAGGTCTTAACAGCCCACAAAAACACAAGAAAATATTTCATTGGATTAAGAAACAAAACTGTGATATAGTTTGTTTACAGGAAATTCATATAAAGAATTGTGAAATAAGGTACCTGAAATGCAATGGACTCAGAACAGAATTTGTATCAGTGGCAGAGAAAAGAAAAAAAAGGCATAGTACTATATATCAATCTATATATTATTGATCCCCAAAAAGATAGGAAATTGGAGAATTTTTTTAAATGAAAAACAAGGGAAATTACCAACTACATTTTTCAGGATGTTAGAGCAGCTTGGATTAGACGATGCCTGGAATAAAGAACAAGGTTCAGTTAGAGAATTTAGAGAATTTACATTCTATTCAGAATAAGGTGTGGTCCAGAACAGATATGTTTATAATTTCTAAAAAAAAAACTAATGTCTGATACAAGAAAGATAGAAATATTACCAAGAATAGCCTCAGACCATAACCCTGTTAAGATGATTCTTGGAGATCGTAAAAAGGAATTTACTTGGAGGTTGGATGAATCTCTATTAAGAGATGAAATAATCATAACCCAGATAAAGAAAATTTTAGAATGCTTCTGGAAAGAAAACTCAAATGGAGAAGTAAAAGAACAAATTGTATGGGATACAACTAAAGCTGTGATAAGAGGCGTGTTAATAAAAATGGTGAGCGAAAGAAAAAAAAGGGAAAAGAGGATAAAAAAGCTACAAGAAAAATTGGAGAAAGAGGAAAATAAATCACAGGAACAACCAAATAATAAGAAGGTTATAAGGAACATAAGAGATATTCAGTGAGAGATATCATTACAGTTGATAGAAGAGACTGAAAGGAAAATGAGATACTTGAAACAACACCAGTTTGAATTTGCCAATAAACCGGGGAAATGGTTGGTTTATAGACTCAGGAAGGAGAAACAGAAAAAAATGGATGAATAAAGTTAAAGGAAGAGAAGCTGTTGTTCAGAAATTGAAGCTGATTAAAGAAAATTTTCATAAATACTTTTCAACTCTCTACAGACAAAGAGAAGAATTGCATAAGATCCCAGAATATCTGATAAAAATATCTCAGAGATCGCCTCTTCCTATATAATCCTCCCTGCGCTCTCCACTCCTCTGGGAGGAATTTCCTACAGCCTCAAAAATCCAGGCTTGCAGTGACCTCCCAGAGGGCCTTTTCTGTTGTCGCCCCCAGGCTCTTGAATGACCTGCCGGAAGAGATCCATCAATTAACATCTCTGGACAGCTTTAAAAAGGCTGTCAAGACGGATCTCTTCCGGCAGGCCTTTCCAGACTAAATACCGAGCCTCAGGACTTTCGGACCTTGGGTTCTTTCTTTTTTCAGGATTGCCTACTCATCCCCTTTTAGAATTGAAATTGCAGGGGTTTTATTGGTTTGTATTTTTAATTTGTTTATTGTTGAGTTGAATTGTAGTTAGTTTTAACTGATATGTAGTTTAATTGA
>CM034708.1:19812889-19824380 GCA_020142125.1 Phrynosoma platyrhinos | reverse complement strand
CGCCGCGCCGCGTCAGGGCCAAGGCAGGCTCGATGGTAATGCCGCCGCCACTGGGCGGTATATAAATAAATTTAATTATTATTATTATTATTATTATTATTATTATTATTATTATTATTATTAAAACAAAGGCATGGAGATAACATACCAGAAAAGAATAGAATTACAGAAAGAAATATCGCTGCAAGAAATTGTCGATACAATCAAAGTGCTGCCAACATCTAAATCTCCAGGACTGGATGAGCTATCATCAAAATATTACAAAGAGTTTAAAGATCAATTACTCCCAACCATGAAGATAATTTTCAATAAAGCTATGAATGGAGAAATCCTGGACTCATGGAAAGAGGCCTACATAGCTCTGATACCAAAAGAACAAGAAAAAATCTTGGAGTTAGGGAAATTCAGACCAATTTCACTTCTCAACGTTGATTATAAAATATACACCAAGATCCTTGCTGAAAGGTTGAAAAAAAAATTAAAGATATACATCCACAAAGACCAAGCCAGCTTCCTGCCCCATAGATATATGAAAAATAATATAAGAAACTTGATAGACATGATAGAGCATCGTGAAAAAAGACCAGATAAGAAACTAGCAATAATTTCACTTGATGCGGAAAAAGCATTTGATAACTTAGACTGGACCTTCATGTTAGAAAGTTTAAAATACATACAAGTAGGAGAGAGGTTTCACAAAGCAATTAAAACACTATATAATGAGCAGACGGCTCAAGTTATTATAAATGGTGAAAAAACAGAATCTTTGAAAGTACAAAGAGGGACACGGCATTTAAATCCTTGAATGTGGAGAAAGAAAAAGGAGGACTGGGTCTCCCAAACCTTAAGATCTATTATGAAGCAGCTTGCCTAGAGTGGATTTGAGAGTGACTACTGCTGTCTAACAAGAACATTCTAAACTTAGAAGCAAATGGAAACAACTTTGGCTGGCATGGATACCTGTTCTATAATAAAATGAAAGCTAACAGAAGCTTTGAGGACCATATCATTAGAAAAGAGTTTGGAGGAAATACAAAAGATTGGTAGTAGATGGACTACCGCTCTGGCTATCATGGATGGAAGCTTTCCATTGTACAGAGAGCATTATGGAAGGGACATGTTTGAGGTACCATGATATACTAAAGAAAGATCAGAGTAACAAACTCAATTTGAAAACGAGGGCAGAACTTAAAGAGGAAGGAGTAGAAATTCCATGGTTCACATACTATCAAATAAATGAGAGATTCAAAACTGATAGAAAAATGGAGAAATTTATAACACAGAAAACAGATTTAGAAACCATTGTGATAGAGGGAAAAGACCAAATAATATCTAAACTATAAAAAAAATAGAGATGAAGAACAGGTAAAAGAATGTATGGTTAAATGGGCCCAAGAAATTGGAGAGGAGCTCAAGCTAGAGCAGGGGTCGGCAACCTATGGCCCAGGGCTGGATCCAGTCCCCTGAGGCCTTTGGCTGGTCCTGCCAATGCCTGCCGCTGCCTGCCACTGCCTGCCGCCGTGCATACTACTGCTGCATGTGTTGTGGCTGCCATTTTGTTTTCCAAAATGGCAGCCATGACTTGTTTGCACATGAGTAGTACTCAGCGCATGCCCAAACAAAATGGTGGCCGTGACTCACTTGCGCATGCGCAGTACGCAGGAAGTACTGTGCATGCACAAGTGAGCATGTATGCACACGTGCACATGCAGTGCCATTTCCCCCCCCCCTTGGCCCGCAGAAGACCTGGAGCCCAGCGGACTGGCCCCAGGTAAGAAGAAGTTGCTGACCCTTAAGCTAGAGGAATCGGAACTAAATTGGAAAAGAAGATTAAAACACACCATGTCAACAGATGTAAAGGAAATTTTTTACAAAATTAGGTGGTACTTGACTCCTGAAAGAATCAGCAAAATCCACAAGACACCATCTAATAGATGTTGGAAATGTAGGAGAGAGAAAGGAACTATTTTTCATATGTGGTGGGCCTGTAAGAAAGCGAGAGAATGGTGGAGAAAAGTCAACAAGAAAATCAATGAAATACTGCAGATTAATCTAACAGCTACACCAAAACTCTATATATTAGGAATGGTAGATCAAAAACATGAGAAGAAACACAGAAAATTTTTATCCTACCTGATCACAGCTGCAAGGGTTGTATATGCAAGAAAATGGAAAAATAAAACAACTCCAGACATTATGGAATGGATATCTAAAATCACGAAATACATGGAAAACGACAAATTAACAATGTTGTTGAGAGATTCACCAAAAGGGAAATTTGAAAAAGAATGGGAGAAAGTTACTAACTTTATCAACACAGTAGCCTGAAACAGTTTTGAAACTCCAAGATCGTGTAAAAGGTCACCATAATAGGTTAGCCCTAACATATAAATTGCTTCAGAGGGAGGACAGAATTACAAATTATAGTTTTTTCTCTTTTTTTGCATGTAACCAATTGGGGTAAGCAATTACTTATGTGAAGAAAAGGACTTTGAGAGAGAGAAACCAAACTAGTCGAAATTTGGATAAAGAAGTGTTTATGTTAATCTTGTCTAAACGTTAGTTGTAGGTATGGATGTTAAATGTTGTTGGTTTTTAGTTGTATTGATCTATGTTAGTGTACTTGTTGATTTGTTATTTTAACTGAATAAAATTTAATAAATAAAAAAATAAAACAACAACAACAGGTTTTCATAATTTGCACAGGAAATCTCTGTAAAAAATACTTTCTTTAGTCTTTGTGAAGCAAACTACACACATTCAAAATAGCATAGCAAACCACACACATTCACATAGCAATATAGTGTCAAGGTCAGCAAGAAGTGCTTTTAATGTATTTTACCTATATTTTTGTCACAAGTTAACAATAGTATGGATATTATGATTCCAAAAGAGGCAGTGCCATTGCTTGTGAAACACATGCTACATCAATTAGTATGCATGTCACATCTGTGAAGCCAAAATATTTTTAATGACCCATGAAACACAACATAATTAAGAGTTACTGGCAATTGCTCCAGTTGCTAGCCATTTTTTGTCTTCCATTTTATGTTCAGACAATTTGCATTATGTTCTGGTTCAATGGGCAACAGTGTTTAGTCATGGAATTGTGATGATGAGGATGATGATACCAAACAAACTGGAACGAAAAATAAATGCCAAGGCTAAGTCCACAGTCAGTGATCCATTAAGAATATGTGAATAAGTATTTCTTAAAAATGACTTTGGGAAAAATACTGAGAGGATAAATGACACTGCAGAATAATATGAACAGAACTGAAAGCTGGAGGGGACAGGGAAGATACCTAAGAAGGTCAGGGAAGACCTGGTAGATATAAGAGAAATAGAGTGGAAAGAAGATGAGTCAGAAGAACATGTCAGGGAAGTCAGTCATGGGACCTGAAAGCTCAGTTGAAACTGAAGTCAAAGAGGTTTCTCTCTGACTGTGCCCTGAAGATAGTATTTGCTTTATGAAATGAATAAACTTCCAACAGACAATTTACAGGTGCCCTGGGGAGAAAATGTACTTTTACTATTATAGTGTTACATAATAAACTGGAGAATCTAGAGACCAAAACAAATGTTCTTGATATCTTATGTCTCCCCAGTGAAATGAGGGGTACACTACAAGTTCAAGATCACAGGATTTTGTGATTGATCTGTCTGCCTATCTGCCATCTACCTATCTCTTCACATATCACAACAGCAGTGGTGAACCTATAGGCTAGGGGGCAAATCTGGGCTTGTAGGTTTCCACAAAAAATTTCCTCTTTGTGAAGTCGTAGGCTTTCATGGCCGGCATCCATTGTTTTTTTTTTGTGCAGTTTTTTGGGCTGTGTGGCCATGTTCTAGAAGAGTTTCTTTCTGATGTTTCGCCAGCATCTGTGGCTAGCATCTTCAGAGAAAAAAAAAATGTCAAAGCGTTTTTCTCTGAAGATGCTAGCCACAGATGCTGGCGAAACGTCAGAAAGAAACTCTTCTAGAACATGGCCACACAGCCCGAAAAAACCCACAAAACAAACAAACAAACAAACAATTTTCTCTTTCTTGCTTTTCTATGAATTCCACCCATTCTAAAATATTAAGATAACCTGCCCATGGCTTAGTTATTGACAACAAGTGCTTTAACATAAAATATGCAGGTATTTTGCAGCTCCCAAAAACTTATCTGAAATAAAATTTGGCCCCTGAGATGAAAGAGTTACTCATCACTGAGTTACAGTTAAAGTATTTCACATCCTGTTCATAGAATCATTGAACCATAATTTTGGAAGGGGCCATTGAATCCAATTCCTTGCTCAATGCAGGATTTTCAGCTAAAGCATCCCCAGTAGGTAGCTATCCAGCATATTTTTAAAGATGTCCAAAGAAGAAGATCCCATCATCCCTTTAGGCAGTCGGTTCTGTTGCCAAACAGCTTTTCTGTCAAGAAGTTCCTTTTAATGCTCCATCAAAATCTGCCCTCTTATAACTTCAGGTCATTAGACTTGGACTTACCTTCTGGGGCAGGAGAAATATATCTGTGATCACCCTTGATATATTTAAAGAGTGCAACCACCCAGTCTTCTCTTCATCAAGTTTAACATGCCCATTTTTCTCACATGTCTCACCCATGTGCATTGATCATTATGTTTTCAACTCTGTTGGAGTTTTTTTTATTAGTAGTCAAGACAGCTTCAACTTATGGTGACCATAATGAGTGATACCTAGCTAACTTGTGGTTATGTTCAGTGTTGGGTGGTGAGTTCCATGTTAGTGGGTTAGTAAATCCAACTCATGTTTTAGTCCAAATGCTAAAAAGAGCTATTTAAAATGCTAAATGCCATCTTCAGCACCTTTAACAACTTTATATATAAAAATCTATACTAAAATCTAGAATGGATTCACCTCACAAGTAACTTGGAAACTACCAGCCACCATTGGAAAAAAGCTACCTTAGATTCTTTATTATATATGCCAGGTTGGGTTTTAAAACTTTATGCAGCTTAGAAATGGTGGTGGTGGTCATCATCATCTTCATCCTTTACCTCCCTCCCTCTGGTAACACATTGAGCTCTTATTGGCTACCACATTTGCTCATCTAACTCAATTAATGGACTGGTGTTGCTTCAACATTAGCTTTTTATTGTTTCCTGCATGATCTACTTGGTTTCTCAGGCTACCTCCCTAGTCTTCACTGCTGTTTGTGGATTGATTATTGTCCTGCATAGAACTTTGATAATACCTTACTCCAATGTCTTGTTCCAATCTTATTTTCTGTTCACATTTTTTCTTCTTATGTCAAAGCGTTGCCTCATTCTTTCCTATCACATAGGCTTCAGCCAGAGGATTGAGTATCAGGTGCTGAATCTAGGGCTACCCAATACCAAATTCCTTACCAGAGGCCTGCATAAACATAAGTCTGTATGGGGGGCAGTGACAAAGTCCCCAACATTGCATCCAATCCAGGCTTCCTAAGCTGCAACCAAAGCGGCAGTTAAGAGTATACAGAGTAGAATCTTCCAAAGTGGATGATGATATTATGTGTTTCCTCCCAGGTTGAGATGTTGTAGTGTTACCTAAAGACTAACACATATATCATAATCCATTTTGGTACACTCCATCCTCCATATTTTACTGGCCAAAAACATTTTACTGGCTGAAAAAAAATCACTACAACATTTAAATAGTTCTGAATGTTAATTGGACTAATAAATGCTTACCTTGCTGCACAAAGGACCCGTAGACAAACCACATGGAGTTATAGAGGGTTGTTGAAGTCATTGATCCCATTTGCAGACGTGGTGGATTGAGCCAGTTGAGGAGGTACACCAAAAGTCCTACTAATAGCACTGTACCAGCTATACAGGCCCACAGGGAGAGATCAAATGGAGCCAAACAGGCAAACATATCCATAGTCTTTTCAGCCTTCTGAAGCAGTACACCCACCGAATAGTCCATGTAACGAGTGGTAAAATCCACCACATTTTCCCGATCTGGTGTGATGGTTAATGCTGAAATACCTATATCAGCCCTCTGAAAAGTCAAGAAAAAGAATTAATTTCATCAGTAGTGAAGGGGAAAATTGTAATTGCCATCTGATTGACAGACTTTGAGTTCTTCAGTAAAAGAGTTGTCAAGATCTTCTTACTGTTTTTTTTAAAACATTCTGAAAAAACATATTCAACAAAACATTTAAAACAGCTTAAAATATATATAATTGAGAATAAAAAATCCACAAATCAGGAAAGCCAAAGCAAAGAAGGCTCTCTCTGCATCCTCATGCAATGCATTGCTCTCACTGGTGGGACAAAGAGAAGGGCTGACATAAATCCTTGGGCAGATGAACATGAGGAGAGATTCTCTTTCAGGTTCTGATTATAAATAATATATGCATTCTGCTACCCATTTAAATTGATCTTTCTTATTAGCACCAGTATCCAAAACTAAAGCAATTGGAAAGTCTTGGGCCTTGCTAAGAGCTTGAACTGATTAATCACTTGATTTTAATTTAAATACACTTGCATATTACCAAAGGCTCTATATAGGTGCCTGTCTGAGATACAGAAGGAAGTATGAGATAAATTACAGTTTACATTTGTGAGAATGAAAGCATCTTTTATGACAATGCTGCCAAAAGTAATAACTGTTAGATTTCATGGGATGACTTATAATACAACCTATATGTACCCGCTGAAGAAACTTGCCACCTCACCCCCCCCACCCCTAAAGCTCCCAGGATTCCATAGGATGGAGCCATGGCTGTTAAAAGTGGAATCAAACTGGTATTACTGTGTAATGTGAATACATCCAGCTTTAACTATTAAAGTTTGAGGTCTCAAACATGGGAAGACAAAATGGTGCACTGTGGCCATATGCAGCCCTCAACACTGTTTTTGCAGCTTCAACACCTCTAGATTCTGTGAACTGCCCTTTTTGTGGCCAAAATCCAGATCCAGATGAAAACCCAGGGTAGATTCACTACCCCTCTAACAGTGGAATCAATAATTGCCACTGGTTACTTCCACAAACACATCTTACTAGTACAGTTATCAATGGATTCTGTATTCACAGATTCAACCATCCATGGCTTGAAAATATTTATAAAAAACATAAAAATTCCAGAAAGCAAACCTTGATTTTGCTGTTTTATATAAAGGACACCATTTTACTATGCCATTGATTTTAGTGAGACTTGAGCATCCATGGATTTTGGTATCCATGGGGTGCTGGGATCTTGGAACAAACCCCAATGGATTGCAAGGGCCCACCGTAATATTGTTACCTATAGAATGTTACTTTTAAGTGCTGCTCTTAGCTAGCAGAATTCACCTTCATTTTGCCATATACAGAAACTGACACAGTTCTGATAGGGGAAAAACAAATCAAATGGGGGAAAGCCCAAATAATAGATTGTATCCCTTTTTAAGGTTTGTAGCTATCAACACAATCTAATATGTTTTTGCAATTTCTAGATGTTGGCACTACCTATCTCTGAACCCTGATATGCATAAATTGGTTTTTGTCTCTCTTTTTCTTTTGTAGCCTTTGTAAGTTCAGTTTAGATGGTTTCAGTCCAAATATGGGTTACTTAAGTGCTAATTGGGTTCATGATTCAGAGTACATTATGCAAACACAATGGAAGCATGCCCTGATGTCATTAACCACATTCTCTGTTAACTTATTC
This sequence comes from Phrynosoma platyrhinos, assembly GCA_020142125.1. Taxonomy (NCBI): domain Eukaryota; kingdom Metazoa; phylum Chordata; class Lepidosauria; order Squamata; family Phrynosomatidae; genus Phrynosoma; species Phrynosoma platyrhinos. The sequence continues at coordinate 19,816,714 of CM034708.1, read as the reverse complement.
AACAAAAATAAAACTATTCAGCAAAAATATTACTGAGTGAAAACTGTATTTCTTGCTCACCGATCTCTCAAAAGACTTTGATATAGGCATCTTGGAAAATGATTAATGATGCAGACATGATAGTTCACAAGAGACTCTGAATGATATGAGTTGGAAAGGCCATGTGTCCTTTTTGGAAGATAGAATTAATTTAGTCTTGTCCTTAAAGGCAGGAGTTTCATTTAATAACGTTATTTTGAATTAGATCCTTGCAGTTTGGAATCTACAAAAAACAAGAGTGATCTGGATTGCCAGAGCCTTACTTGTAGCAAAGCATGTTATTTTACTATTGTGGAAACTATATTGTCCTGTGAAAAATAAAATTGGGTTGGAGACCTTTTAGGCTTCTTCATTAAACAATGATTTAAACAAAGATCAGAGAAATGTAATTTGGCAGACTTTCCACACTTGTTTTCTAATTGAAAATTACTATTTTGCTGGAGTCCCCCCCCATAAATGCCAGTTTCCCCTTTTAAATTAATATTTTCAAATTATATTGAAACCCTTTCTTGCCTTTTAAAAAAGTTAAAATGCATTATAATGGTCAGTGTGGACTGGGTAATGGAAGGACTGCTGGAGATGCAAAGGTTTTTTCCTTACCCTTGTTGATACTCTTGTTATTAAGATGTACCATGTAAGAAGGTAAATGCTATTATAATATTTTTCTAGTACTGTATTGCTGATATATTTCTGATCACATCTAGAGAAAGCAGTGACTTGTGGCTTCCATTTCAGTGAAGCAGTGCATCTGCTGGGTTGTAGCATGAACTTTAAAGGAGGTATCCAAAGTGTGGAAACTGATCTCAGAAATAGCTTCAATGCATTAGCTAGCTCCTTTAAAGTTCAGCCTAAAATATGAGTGGATTCACTGCTCTGGAAGCCATCAGCTCCCATTGATCACAGAGTTATGAAATTTGAAAGTATCTGGAAAAATATTTAGTCAAGTGGCCGTTGTTTTGAACCAGGGACACCAAAATTTATCAAGGCATGATCCCTGTTATCCTGAGCTAAATCTGCACTGAAGAAATAATCCAGATTGACACCACTTTAACTGTCATGGCCTAATTTGATGGAATTCTGGGATTTGTAGTTTTGTGAGATATTTAGGGCCTCTGAAAATGGGCCCAAAGGGGTGGTGGAGAACCGCCCCGGGAAGCGGCAGATCGGGGCCAAGATTGCCAGACCGCATGGTCCTGATCCTCCCTGTTGATGCCCGGAAAAAAGCAGTAAAATGCCACTCCTTTTATGGGTGGCAGAAGGCCGCCCTAAGAGCCGGCACACAGCTCTTTGGCACCCCTTCTGGTGCAGCGTGTCAAAACGCTGCACCGGAAGGACGTGGCGTCAGGACGTCCTTGCTGTGAGGTTGGGGTGACCGGCGTATGGCTGCCCCTCCCCATCTCTGCCTCCAGGCCGGCCCTTTGGGCTGATCTGTAGAGGCCCTTAGTCTTCTCTGTCAGAGAGCTCTGGTGCCACTTCCCAGGATTTCATAGCATTGAGCCTTGAAGTTAAAGTGGTGTCAAACTTGATTATTTTTGCAGTGCAGATGCAGCCCCAGTGAGTTTTCAAAGCTGAGAAGGGATTTAGATTTTAGTTGCAATTTCCTGGAGTCCTATTCCAATACGCAAAACATTATACCACAGTAGCATTCAAATTGCTATGCCAGTAATATAAAATAACCAATAACGAGTTGGCATTTTTTCTAAACTATGCATGCTACACATGGTTTTTAGTCAGTTAAGAATGAGTCTCTTAATCTCAAAATCATGGTTTCATGCCCCTGTTGGGTGCCATTTGATAAGCTATTGACATTCAAGTTTTCCCCCTTCTGAAGTATAACTATCCCCTCAAGATCTCTTCAGGATGTAGTGCACACATGCAATCAGGTCCTTAATTTTTCCTTGGAAGAACAATACTTCCTGAGTGAACAGAAGTAAAGCCTAGAAGTTTTATTACAACATTACAATAAAAGACGGCAATATGTTGTTATTTTTAATTTGTGTAGTAGATGTGGTTGCAAAGTAACTTCAGAATAATCAATATCTCCTTTTCCTGACAGATGTTTAATAGCACCTGAAAGTGATGCTGCTGTACCATATGGTTACCTGTCCTATACATTTCAACCAAACTATCTTTGTTCCTTAAGATCTATTTAATTTAAGATATGAGGATGAGTATTAATACATTTTTGATATAACCAGCTTCATGCTCAGCATGTCTCAAGAGAAAGCAGTCACAACTTGATTTGTTATTTTAACTGCCCCCCCACATGTGACACTATAATTGCAGCAGAAAAACTAAAGAAGGAGTTTTAAGGCAGTACATTTTTTAAAAAAGAGAAATACTGACTGGCTGTATAAAAGGGGAATAAGATCTACTGCTTATAGGAAATTATAGGAAGCTTAGGAATAAGGAAGTAGGAGTAGGAGGTACATGTAAGTAACAGAACAGATCCACTCAAAATAAAATTGCACTGAACACTGGAGGTTTCCTTTCATGCCCATTTAGTGTAGGAAACATATCTTCCTTGCCACTCTGTGTGGTGAATGGCATGAGTCCTGTTCAGTTTTGCTTCATAGAATAACTAAGGATATACCATAGCTATTTAGAAGAACATGTTGCTAAAACTTTTCCATTTTATGCTATGGATTTGGAATTCCATTGGTGGGGGAATGCTATATATGTATATTAAAGTAGCACATCAGAGGAAATAGTTAGGATAATCCTTTCTTGCAGTTTTTGGTTTATTATGGTGGTGGGGGTCTGCAGGGTTAATATGGAGTGTATTAAAATAACTGATTTCCAGCCTGCATTTGGAAAACCAATGTAGAATGACATATACCACAATTACTCTCAAATCAGCATTCCAGTAAACATAGTGCATTGTGAAGTGTATTTTCAGGAGATATCTAAAACATCTTACAGATAAAGTAACTAATGAATCAGCAGGGAGGATGGTTCAAAGTACAGAAACAGTGGTAAAATAAGTTTATTTGCAGATGGTCAATTGCCAAAGGTCTTTTTAAAATGCAGTAATTTACTATTTAATTTACTATCTATACATTCATACCTGCACATGGAAATGTTTATAAGGACATTTCACAGAAATCCATGCCCTCTTGATTTTTTTCTCTCTCTTTTCTCCCTTTTAGTGATGTGAAAGTGGTAACATCAGTCCAAGTGAAGTGGCCTGACTTTTACAATTGTGGCATTTTGATTATCAAATTGTAAACCCTTTTGTACAAAAAGGAGCTTGCTTTGCTATTGAGCTCCTTTATGGAAAGCTGCTTACTAATGACATGTAAATATAGTCAATTTATCTTAAAATTGGAAAGTTGTTATGTGGAAATATCTATCATTATCCTGTCAAAATTAATCAGAGGATAAGCAGTTTGTACAAGCCAAAGTTTGCTAAGTGCTCATGGAAAGAAAAAGACAAAATATGTGCATTTGTATCAATATTTAGATGTAAAGGTGTCTGTCTAAAATACAAACATGTACAGGGAGGAATGCAATCCTCTTATACCTCATGTCAAAATATCACTCAAAATATTGTTTTGGGCATATGGTATCATGAAATATACTTAACAAACTGAATGTAGCTTTAAGAGATATTTATTTGAATATATTGCAAGTTACTACTTTGCAGAGCTTGGAATGTCAATTTTTAAAGTGAATTTGTTTTGCTACAGATTGGTAGTGGAGAAATATGACTTGTTAATGGTAATATTATAGGATTTTTAGCATCACCATATTATACAGGATGTTATTGTAGTGGGCAAAATAAGA
>CM034708.1:19790940-19802270 GCA_020142125.1 Phrynosoma platyrhinos | reverse complement strand
AATGATATTGCAAGGCATAGTCTTCAGAATATCAGAAGGGATTATGAGCAGGGCAGGAAGCTGAAAGAGCTGGACACATAGATTGTTATCTCATCTCTTCTCCCAGTTGAAGGGCATGGTCCAGGAAGGGAGAGGAAGATAGCAGATGTGAATAACTGGCTCCGTAAATGATTTGCATTCTTGGATCATGGGCTGTGGTTCCATGAGGGTGGACTTCTAGCAAGAGATGAGCTGCATCAGGCTAGACACATGGCATCAATTGAAATATAGAGACAAGACTGATTATGCCCCCACATCTACCATGGCAGCAACATCACATCACCATCCCCTGTCAGCAGTGCCTCTTTCACTTTACACTGGATTAATAAGACAGTCTCTATGCAAAAGGATAACTGGACAAAAATCCAACACTAGAAATGGAAAAACACAAAAAATCGGTTGCAGAGCATGTCAACCTCTCTGGACATCCAAACAGTTACTTCCAAATAGAAGTCCTTCGAAAAAAGGTATAGGAAGATTGCAATGAGAAACTGAATTGGGACACATTCACAAATTCTAATCTGTTAACAAAGGTACAGAGAGAGATAAGGGTTTATTGGCACACTACATATACAGGTATACCTCACGAATATGGTGGGTTGGATTCCAGACCACTGTTGCAAAGTGCACATACAAGCCTAAAAACATAATTACACTATCATTTAGTAGCTATGCAATAATGCTAGGTCTTGAAAAAGATGCAAAATTAAAACTAATAAATAAAAATAATGCCAGAATAGGACAGTGAGACATGAAGTGCACAAATGCTTTAAACATTCTGAGTGCTGATAACAAAATGGTGCTGTACTGTATGGTATATTTGAAAAGTGCTGTATGGTATATTTGAAAAGTGAAGCACTCTAAAGTGAAGCCCTTCAAAGCAACAGGTTATCATGTCTGCAATTTAACTATTTAACCACATAATTCTCCTCAAAGGAGTCTGTGACTCAAAGGAAACTGTATGTTTGGTAAGCAGATTTATAATTTTCAGACATCTAGACTACAGACCAGCTGTTTGAAAGACTTGTGTCATCTTAAAGTACTCTTAGAAACAAGGGTAACAATTTTAATCTTTCTGCATCCTATTATACTGTGATCCCACTACAACAACTATGTAACTGTACTTAAGTACCTGGAATATAATATTGTACTCAATCAGTACATCTGAAGAAGTGGATAAATAGCCATAAAGCTTATTCAGAAATAAATCAGTCTCAAAGATGTTATTGGTTGCTTCTTCCCACTACCCCCACTTTCCTTTTTATGGAATGACACCCTGTGGATGAGACATATCCAACACTGTTCATCTACTGTTTTGCTTAATTCCTGCAAAGTCATACCTGTGACCACCTTAATAGAGTCCATCCATCTAGCATGCAGCCTTCCCCTCTTTCTACTTCCTTCCACCTTTCCTATGTGTATAAGAGCAGTTAATTTTAGCAGTATTTAACTGTTTCTGATTTTAACTGGATTTTGTCAGATGAATGTAGATGACAAGAAACTCCAAAATGAAGGGGATATTTACATAAAATGCTTTCCATCTGTATTAAGGCAATAATCAATAGCATCTTTACCTTAAATACCAGTTCTCCTATCAGTCCATTCCAAGTTCCATTGTCCTGGGGCCGCCCATACTTGTGATCTGGTGCAACATAAATTTCATATGTGAAGCCAAGGTAGGTGGATAAAGATTCCAGGACATCTATTGAAAACCCTTGGTATTTCTTTGGCTTCCCCAAAACATTTTCGGACACCATCACAAATGGTTCTTCCTATAAAAGAAAAAAAAAAGCACTTAGAGGTGGGTGTAATAATAGAATGCATCACATTTACTACATATGAAGTTGAGGTCTTCTCAAAAACCTTACTTTCTGTTTTTTTCTTTTGCATCGAAGCTTTCCCTCACTTTCCTCTGTATTTGTAGAACTTTGAAATTTAAGCTATAGAAGTAGGAGAAACTACAAACTTATTATATTAAAACCACACACTTATTATATTAAGAAAATTGTTAATTAATGCTGTTCATGGAGGTATCATATCATGTCCCTCACGTAATAAATTGATCTGTTGTAATAAATGAAGGCTTCTTCTCTCCCCCCCCCCCCTTTATTTCTGTAGTTTATCAGTTTAAGTAGATTATGCACAATATTCCCCTGATCTGTTTGGAAGGAGAAAGGAGGGTGTTTCAGGAGAAGACAGATTTTATATTAGCAAAGATTTATGCACATCACTTGTTGGGTTATTAAATAATAGTGGCTCATAATTCAGAATTTGTGTTCAATCAGTTAAAAGTGACTGCTAATTGCTCATCTGATTTAAAAGACCATTTAAAGTAGTCATACAGCTTTATGGTATACTCTAAACATTTATGAATCCATGTGTAAAGGCTGGCAAGGTGAAGGTGTGAGAACTTTCACCACATGACATACAAGTAATCCAAAAATGTTTGAAGAAATTAACATTTCAAACGAGTTTGAAAAATGTTTCTACACTGTAGATGGGTAACCTGTGAGTTTTCCAATGATTCTGGACTGCAACTCCCATCATCCCTCACTGCTGGTTATGGTTGCTAGGACTAATGAGGATGCTGTCCAACAAAATATGGACAGTCACATCTTGCTTATGACTGCTGTAGGAGGGCTTGTTTAGTATGGCTCGTTTCTATAAGTTTTATAGAAACTCCATTTTGTGGAGATGCCACATGATACCAGAATATATGCAACAACAAATTCTGTACTTGTGAATTTTGAACTGATAATCTGAAGAAATTAAAATGATGGGTTGACAGAAAGGGACCATAACTCTGTGTCAGAGAAAACACTTTTCACATTGACAGTCCTAGACTCAACCTCTATTATTTTCAGTTAGTATCAAGAAACAGGTAATTTCAAAGAACTTATCCAGAGCCCCTCGAAAGATGCTGTATGGAGAATGAACACTCAAATTTGCTATATTTCTATTCTTGAAAGTAATTTACTCACAGCCAGCCTGGCAAAGGTAACTGCAATGAAATGAGCCAAGGAAGCCTCCTTACAAAGTAGGTCAAATGGGACTCCACATTATAAGCATCTTGGGAACTCACCTCAGCCCACTTCATGACTGGCTTCTTAATTATAGTACAAGCTATGACCTGAATTATGGGCTTTTACAGACTGCCAGAAATAATGCAGCTTGAGACCACTTTATCTGTCTTGGTTCAGTGCTAAGGAATCATGGGAACTGTAGTTTATTGTGGCACCAGAGCTCTCTGACACAGAAGGCTCAATGTTCCAGAAAAAAAGTGGCCTCAAGCTACATTATTTCTGGCAGTCTGTAAAGGCCCTAAGTTACTACTCCTAACCAGAATAGACTCATTTAATTCACAAGATTTACCTATATGTTGACCTACCATGAAACAATTGATTGAATGAGTCAACTGTAGATGGGAGTAACCAACAGGATTCCAGCCTTTTTTTTTTTTTAAAGAATCACAATTCCAAAACTGGGCTCCAAATGTATGCTCCAAATGTATGCTCCATGGGCTATTCCTTGCAACCAATTAAGATGGATAATTTTAAGCCTCTGAATGTCTTTATGACAATTTGCACATCTATGTAGTTTCTAATCTTTGGTAAAAGAAGGATATATGTGATGGCCAGGAGCGCCTGTTATCAGCTTCGGCAGATACACCAGCTGCTCCTTCTCCTGGAAGTAAGGGACTTTGAAACTGTGGTACACGCTCTGGTAACATCCCATCTGGACTCCTGTAATGCGCTGTACATGGGGCTACCCTCGTGCATGGTTCGGAAACTTAATTAGTGCAAAATATGACAGCCAGGTTGGTCTCCGGTACCTCTAAAAGAGACCATATGATACCTGTACTGAAATCTCTTCACTGGCTGCCTATTAGTTTCCAGGCCCAGTACAAGGTGTTGGTTATCACCTATAAAGCCCTAAATGGCTTGGGTCAAACCTATCTTCGAGACCACCTCCTCCTGTACAATCCACCCTGTGCACTTCAGTCTTCTGGGATAAATTTGCTACAGGTGAAAAAATCTAGACTGTCAGCTACTTCCCAGAGGGCCTTCTCAATGACCACTCCCAGATTATAAAATGGCCTGCTGGATGATATCCATCATATATCGACCTTAGACAGCTTCAAAAGGGCTGTCAAGATCAATCTCTTCCGGCAGGCCTTTCCCGACTAGTCCTCCCGGTTATAGAACCTGCCCATCTGCACCTCTTTTAATTTCCCCATTCCAGCCGCTATTACAGCCATTGTTGTAGTTATTGTATTTGCTGGCACTTTGCCTTATTTTTAAATTGTTGTAACTGATGTTTGTTCAGCAACTTTTTAAGGGGTGGGAGGGTTGGGGTTTGGGATTGATCTTATTGTGTTGTATTTGTATGTTGGAAGCCACCCCAATTGCTATGCAGAGGTCGGGGTATAAATTATTATTATTATTATTATTATTATTATTATTATTATTATTATTATTATATTGACCAATGATAAATGCAGAATGAAAGAAAAAAGACCCTTTTCATCTCCCCTCACTCTCTCTGTGCTTTGTGTGTATGGAGAAGAAAGTCCAATTATTTTATTTCTATCTCATGTATTTGACGATGATCAGAATAAAAGGCAGACCTGTCCTATTACAGCTAGCAAAACTGTGCATGACAGGAAAGGGAAAATGGTATTCAAAGTGACAGCTGAACAGCGAGTTTTTGCTTGGGCCTTTTCCCATCCTTGAGAATATGATGACATTTTATCTCTTGAGGGCATGAGTTCAGTTAGGGTAACACCAGATTGCTAAATAGTTGCACAAACACTCTCGTCAAATTATAGGGAATGTGCAGGAGTGATTTCTGCTGATTGTTGTTCACAAGCTTCCTGTGGAGAAACCACAGAGGATTACCACTTTCACATTCCCTGCAGGAATTATCTAGAGATGGGTGAGAGGGAGGGGCAAGAGCCCATTGATCTTTTCATAGAAGCTTTCTAAATCAGAATGAGAACTTTCTAAGGGCTAATTCTCATACTGGGGATGGGGGGGGGGGAACGTTACACCAGCTATAATCTCAATCTTCCTTGCACCCTGTAGCACCTCCTAAAATTTCAGTTTCAGCTTTTCTCCTTCAGCACTTTCTGCTTGCTGCACTGTTTCATTACTATATATTTTTTAAAAGACCTTCTAGTACTCTAGAACTTCAGCACAGGCTGAAGTTTCACCAAGCACAAAGGCAAGAGAGAAAAGATTAAACTGGAGGTTAATGAGATACTAGTCACACCCTACCAGAGAGAGAAGATAGTTTTCTCCCATGTCAGTTGGGTAGGGAATCCATTCAGATTAGGGCCTGAGCTATCTAAGGTGCTGAATCCTATGTCAGGACTAGGTGCATAAAGGAGCAGTTTGTTATCTATTTTAAAGGTTTAGATGAAATTCTGGAGTGGATTTACCACCCCTTTGACAGGGAAGCTGTGGGCTACCATTGCTCCCTACTCTTTCCTTACACAATTTAAATATAAAGAACAATAAGAAGGGAGAGCAGGGACTTTGAAGTTGCCTGTCAGCAGATGGCATGGAGTGAACAGACAGGGTGGGCACACCAGTAATCTCATAACAGCCTTTCCCACTGTGGTGAAAAATAATTACATTTCTATTTAAATTACTATTTATTGTACCTTTTGTTTCTTAGTAGAGCCATTCATCATGGTTAATGATCAGTTTCAACTGCTCAGGGGGAAGACTATCCTATTATTTTATGGATTCTCAAACATTTTGCGTACTGCAGATATGTTTCAGTTGCCCTGGAGAAAACTTGCCTCTTACAACCAGCTATAAAACATACTACTCTTTATGAATGAAGAGAGAGAGAGAAAGAGAGAGAGAAGACCCAGTGATGTAGCTATTGAGGGGCAAAAGGAGAGTATTGACCCCCAAAATAAGAATTCTGACTCCCTGCATGAAATATACCTTCAGTCCTTAAATTTTTACCATTGCAATAACTTAAAACTTCCTTTGAGCATTTAACCATCTAAAGAAAAGAGACAGGCAGTCACCAAGGGAACGTGAACACAGCAAATATAAAGTTCTAGGTATTAGTGATTTTCGGTGTCTCACTCTCTCGAATGCTGGAAATTTGAGAACTGAAGGAAAATTTCATGGGGGAAGAGGAGCAGAATTCTTATTTCAAAGGTCAATGCCCTCATTTCCCCTCTCCCCATAGCTACACCAATGGAATTTTCCAAAGCTAATTCCATGTATTCCATGGAGCTGTGTGTTAAGTCAGACTGTCTCAAACACCCAAATCAGTCCAGCTGTTGGATCCATTTCTAAATTTGTTCCTATACATGTAAGTTAGCATATGCAAATTGTTATGCAAATCTATTTTTGGGTGATGCATAAATGGCAACATTAACCATTGGAAAACACTGTCATTCAGCAATTAATAAGGGAAGCATCCCCTAGGACTGCAAAACAAACAAACAAAAACAAAACAAAAAACAAAACAGCAACACAAAAACAAATAAAAGAGCAGAAAGGGAAGGACAAATGTTGATGGTGAGAAATTGAAATGGAATTTAGAGTTTAGAGCACTCCATAAGGTCAGATCTTCAAATCATGACCTTATGCACTTTTGCTGAAAGAAACTGTGAGATCAGCTAATTAGGATGATGGTTAGTATTCACAGAGTATCGAAAATGACTTCAATGGCTGCCCTTTATATTTTTCTGATCATACTGGCATATACTTTAACACTGACATTTTAATCCATGAAACTCAGCTCTATGAAAGATTATGTTCCTTTCTCCCATGAAACAAAGGCAGCACCAAATCTTGCAGTTGCACCAGTCCAATGCTACTGGCATCTTCTAGTTGTGGACTTAGTGTCTTAGTTGGCAGTTAGCCAGAGCTAGCTCAAAGCAAATTGCTGCCTGAAGGAAAGGACAAGATGTTTCCCCCATGTTCATATGAAAGCTGACCAGTCCTGATATGGAAAGTAATGCATATTTTCAATATTAGGAGTGGGACACTGGTTCTGAAGCTACCAGCCAGTTTAGGAGTTTTGTCCCTCACCATTCAATGTCTGCTGCATGAGGTACAAAGGTAAAGGTAAAGGTATTCCCCATAAACAAGGTTGTCAATTCATATCTGACCATAGGGGGAAGTGCTCATCTCCATTACTAAGCTAAAGAGCTAGCATTGTCAGAGACTACTCTGTGATCACGTGGCCAGCATGATTGCACAGAACACTGTTTAACCTCCCATCAAAGTGGTACCTATTTATCTACTTGCGTTTGTATGCTTTCGAACTGCTAGGTTGGCAGAAGATGGGACTAGTGACAGGAGCTCACCCCATCATGCAGCACCCGGGCCTCGAACTGCCAACTTGATGATCTTAAAATCAAAAGAGTCAGTGTTTTAACCACTTGAGTCACTGCATCTCATGAGGAACAAGCATGCTATCAAAAGAAAGAAATCATGTCTACAGTAACACTCATTCTCAAACTCATCTTGCAAACTCTGTTGGAACTCAATGCCTACCAACAATTTAATCCCTCCCCCATATGTGAACACATTAGTTTGCATGCCTGCAAATATGTTGATTTTATTTTATTTTTTGGCTCATTTCAAGAATGGTGGATGTTTACAAGCTCTGGAAATGAGTTACAATCCATTATGTCTTTTGAAATGATGAGAAATAGACATTCAATGAAGAGGAGGGATGAAGAAGGTAGTACAATGTCTTAAGAAAACATTGCATATGACAAAGTGGGCTTGAAAGTGTATGCTAGAATAAAGATGTTTGTCTCAAAGGTGCTATTGGTTTCATTTATGCCTTTCTGAACAAGCCATACAGATTGCAGTCTTATATGGTGCACTTTCGTTTTTTGATTTCTCAAAAGTTTATGGGTGACTAAATTCCAGTGTTAATCATTCCGAAATTTATTATCAGCAAGCTTTTGGGGGGAAAGTATATGGAGGCAATTTCTTGATTGCTTTATTGACCACTTTTATATCATTTACATGTGGATGAGGAATGGCACAGAGCTTGTTATTTTTTAATTGAACAGAAAAATGCATTACCTTGATTTTAGGAATGAGAGGCTAAAATTTAATTGAAATATTTAATATTGTTATTACAAAAGCTAACTTGCTCATTATGTAAGTGCTCTGGATTTTCTGGAATGATCTGGAGCAAATGGTGAGTTATTTAAAATCAGGTTAAAGGAGGATGGCCTGGATTCATTGTGGGATTGTCTTTCCCATATGTGGACAGTCTGCATTCAAGTTGGGTCTTTGGCCCTGCGTTGTCTCTACAGGGCAACACTAGGGTGGGGGTAATCTGCAGCAAATGGCCTGTGTAGACATAGTATCTGTGAAACTTTTAGATTTAAATTTGGTCTAAAATAGCCAATAGTGGGAAGCAATGGATATTGAAACTATGGCCACTTGCTATTTTGGCAAATAAAGCAAATAAGGACACAGGAATTGTCATAATACCAGGTTCAACACTGGAAAAGGTCCTGTTTCTGCTAACATGTCAAAAGGATCTGATGATGATCAAGTACAGTGACATCCAGGCTCTTCTATACCACAGGATTTTGATCTAGAGGCAGTTGGTTTGGATGAAAAGGTCATCCAAAATGTCTGGGATCCCATCAGTTGGATACAATTCTTATAGCATAGGTCAAAGATGGGCAACATAGTTTAGAACAGGTCTGAATTCAATTCCAGAATAGTTTTGAAAGCCACATTACAATAGTGGGCATGTGTAAATAGAAATAGGTGTGACAAAAAATACCTGTGTAAACTTGGGCATCATGGTGTAGGGGCCTAGCCTTCCAGGAATCCCCAGAGAGCAAGATTAGGACCCCAATAGGGCTGTATTCCATCCTAGGGCCTGCTGCAATTAAGTCAATTTTCCAGTGATCTTGGCAGCAACCATAATAGCTGATCAATGTGTCTGCATATTCACTGGCTGGTTTGGGTTACAAGGGTAGCAAGTTGAGAAGCTAACCCTCCAAAACATTTTCTACATTCCCATACCCCCCATCTTTAAGCCCTATTATATTATGTTCTTCCATAACATGGATTCCACTCTTCTTTTTCTAATAATGTTCTGTTTCTTCAATAGGGCAGAAAGGATACGTTGCCAAGAAAAGAGGAAATTCATTTAAAAAAAGACAAAAGACGACAGAGATTGGCATAAAACCATGCATCCTAATTTATAGGTACACATTTGGAAATAATTGCTATAAATTACATAGAAATCCATGACATCTCACTATGGTCAGGAAGATTTTCAATTAGTGACCTTCATGTTTGCTGCTCAAATTCCTTTCCAAGGACTAACTAACTGTTCATAGACCACTTTAGAGAATTAATTCCCCCTTCTTTGTATTTTAACTTCTGCTTAGATGGACAGGGTGAACAACATGTTGCCTTCTGGGTGTCATTGGACAGCACCTCCTACAGGACCTAGCCAAGAGTGCTAAAGCTAAGCTATGATGGGAATTAAGAGCCAGCATGGCATAGTGGTTTCAGTGTTGGACTATGACTCTAGAGACCAGGGTTTGAATCCTTGCTTGGCCATTGAAATCCAGTGAATGATCTTGGGCAAGTCACACATTCTCAGCTTCAAAAAACTCCATGTTAGGCTCAACTTGAAGGCACACAACAACAAACAATAAATGATGGCAAATTGCAATTCAACAACATCTGGAGAGTCAAATATTGCCCACCATTGAAATAAAGGAAACCCTAAAATAGATGTCTGTCTTCCAAAAGCCGAGTGAATTGAGAATTATCCTTTGTAAAAGGAGGTGGTCAGGCATCCTGCCCTTCACCCCACAAACTAGCTCTTCCCCACTTGAATTTGCTTATGTTACCCCGGAAAGATATTTCTCAGTGAGACAATTTTCTCCCAGATGTAAAGGAGAAGAGTTTACTTCAAGCTTTCAAGCTTTGTCATGAGTTTGTGTTAAGGCAGATGGCATGAAAGGTGTGGAGAAAAAACAATCTGTCTCTCTGTTTTTTCAGCACTAGGCACTACCTCAAAGTTAGAAAGATTATGACCTATCCTAGCTTACACTCCAAAAAAGAAAGGAAAGGAGAGAAAATGGTTAATCCAACAATGAGACTCTTCTGAACCTTTAAAATGTTCTTTACAAACTTTTAAACTGCTATTGCTTTGGAAGCAATTAGTTCTTAGATACTGGATTACCTGAGGTATTATTTTCAGAAGTGCCAACGGTTTCAAAACCCATATTACTTACTGCATGTTATCTGTTTTAAATTAAAAATGACTGCCTCCCAGGAATCTCTTGAAGCATATTTCATATTTAGTGACAGCTTCCAATCCAAGGCTTCGTGTGACTAGAAAGAATAGCAAATAGCCAAGCGCTCCTGTCATGCATCAATCCTCATGATGATTTTATTCATCCAGCAATAAAATGAGCCCATTTATCAATGCTGCTGTAAATTACCAACATTTCAGGAAGAAGAAGAAAAATCTTTATAGGTTTTTTTTTTCTGGGAAAATATTGTTCATCCTGTCTTGCCTTTTCTTCTGAGGGGGGTGGGAGAATAAAGGAAAGGCAGAGAACATAATGTGGCAACTATATGGCATCGGAAACCTGAGCCTTTGTTGTTGTTGTTAACTGCCTTTGCATCAATCTCAACCCATGGTGACCCTGCTGATGAGACATCTCCACCCCCCCCACTTCTCTGCCCAGATCCTGCAAAGTCATATTCATGGTCTCTTTAATAAAGTCCATCCGTCTAGCATGTGGCCCTCCCCTCTTTCTACTTCCCTCCACTTTTCCTAACATTATTGTCTTTCCCAACAATTCATTCCTTCTCATATCCAAAGTATCATAGTCTAAGTTTTGTCATTTTGGCTTCTAGGGATATTTCTGGCTTGATCTGCTCTAGGACCCATTTGTTTGTCTTTCTGGCTGTCCATGGAATAATAATAATAATAATAATAATAATAATAATAATAATAATAATAATAATAATAAATTTTTATTTATATACCACCCTGTGGCAAGCCAATCCGGGCGGTGTACAACAGTAAAATAGATACAGCTTAAAACAGTATAATTCCCTCTTCCCCCCATCTTCTCCAGCACCACATCTCAAATGAGTTGATTTTCCTCCTGTCTTCTTTCTTAACTGTCTAGCTCTCACATTCATACATGGTAACAGGGAATACGATGGCTTGTATGATTCCGACTTTTGTATTGAGTTGTATGTTTTTGCATTTTAGAATATTTCCTAGTTCTTTCATAGCCACCCTCC
>CM034708.1:19753090-19790840 GCA_020142125.1 Phrynosoma platyrhinos | reverse complement strand
TCCATGTTCTGTTCTGACAGTAGCCTTTTGTTCTGAGTATAGATTCCTCATCAGGACTATCAGAGGCGTTGGTATTCCCATGTCTTAAAGAGTGT
Source organism: Phrynosoma platyrhinos (assembly GCA_020142125.1). Classification (NCBI taxonomy): domain Eukaryota; kingdom Metazoa; phylum Chordata; class Lepidosauria; order Squamata; family Phrynosomatidae; genus Phrynosoma; species Phrynosoma platyrhinos. The sequence continues at coordinate 19,790,745 of CM034708.1, read as the reverse complement.
TCCATAGTCTTTCATGATCTATGCTGTCAAAGCCTTTACTATAGTCTATAAAACACATGCTGTTTTTTTTTTTATTGGAACTCCCTGCTATGCTCCATTAGCCATCGTATATTTGTGATGTGATCCCTAGTGCCTCTTCCTTTTCTGAACCCTGCTTGGGCCTCTGGGATTTCTCTCTCTATGTATGGTTGGAGTCTATGTTACAGTATTTTGAGCATAATTTTGCTTGTATCGGAGATTAGTGCTATGGTTCTATAGTTGCTGCAGTCTCTTTTCTCTCTCTCTCTCTCTCTCTCTCTTTTGTGGATGGAGATGTGTATTGATCACTTCCAAATCTGTTGCCCCCTGTTTTGTTTTCCATATCTGATGACATATGTTGGTTAGCACTAGAGTTGACTCTATGAATATGGATTGCAACAGTTCTATTGGAATATCATCTGTTTCATGAAACTTGTTTTTTTGCCAATTCTTTTATTGCAGCTTCCACCTCAGTTTTTAGAATTTGGGGTTCATCTTTGTATGTTCCATGTGTTCTTCATGCTGTCATCTCTTTTATATAACTCTTCTGTGTATTGCATCCAACGTTTTTTTTTTTTTTTCCCTTTCTGGTCTTGAATTATGTTATTTTTATTGTCATAGAACATTCCAGTCTTTGGTTTGAGCTTTCCTTTGATTTTTCAAATCTTGTGGAATAGGCCTCTCATTCTCTCCTTTTTTTTTTTGTTGTCTTCTATTTCTCTGCATTAGTCATTACAGTAATTTTCCTTATCTTTGCACATTAGCCGTTGTACTGTTGCATTCATGGTTCTTAGTTTATTTCTATCTCCTTTTTGTTCTCCCTTCTTTCCTTTATTTCTTGTAGTGTTTTATCTGTCATCCATGGTTTCTTCACTTTCCTTTTGTGTGTTGGAAGTGTCTTTGTGCATTCCTGTTTTATTAAGTTCTGGTTTCAGACCAAAGTTCTTCCAGTTCACAATCTATTATTCTTAATACTGCAAATCTGTTACTTATATTGTCAATGAATTCTGTGGAAATGTTGTTTAAATTGTATTTTGGTATGGTGGCTGGTTTTGTTCTCTTCTTGAGTTTTTCCTTTATTTTTGATATGAGTAATTCATGATCTGTGCCACAATCAGCACCTGGTCTAGTCTTGGCCACTAGCATGGAGCTTCACCATCTTTTACTTTCAATTATATAATCTATTTGGCTTTTGTGTTGCCCATCTGGTGTCCATGTGTGCAACCTTTTCTCTAGGTGTATGAAAAATGTATTTGCAACTGCCATATTGACAGTGGAGGATGTAGGTTCCAATTTAACAGGGGCAGTTAATCCACTACATGTTGAAGTCAGAACTTTCAAGGAGCTATCAATGTCACCAAAATCAGCTCTGTGCCTTCTTTAGACTAAAATCTGGAGTGTATACAGTGGGTCAGTGGTTCCCAGTCTTTGGGCCTCCAGGTGTTTTAGACTTCAGTGCTCAGAAGCCTCAACCAGTTTGACCAAAGTTTGGGAAACACTGCAGTGGAGCCCCCACTGTATTTTGAAAAAACTTACACTTTCAAGATGCTAAAAGTCAAAATCTGAAATAAATGAATGAGCAGATAGTATACATAATAATGAAAATGACTGCTTGCAAGGCCTTGAATGTCATTGGCCTTGAATGTCATAACTGTTCACACGTAATCTCTCCATTCTCTGTTACTTCTACTGTTCTCTGTCACTTTATGACCCTACTTGCATTTTTCCAGATAGCACATGAGATTTGGAATATATTTTTCAGGAAGAGACTGTAGTTTGAGTGCTGAACACTGGGAAACCAGGGTTCGAGTCCCAGCTCTATTATGAAACCCACTGAGGGACTTTGGACAAGTCACACTTTCTCTGAGGTTGGTAATGGCAACCCCCCTCTGAAGAAACAGAATGAGTCATTTGCCTATAATCAGATCTCCATAACTAGTATCTCATGTGTGAAAAACAGGAATGATTCCAAAGGTGCTGTCAAAAGCACATACACAACATAGAGAGACACACATGGAAATCAAAATTGGACACATAATGTTAGCTTAGGCTTAAAATGTTTACCCATTTCTTAAAAGACACGGTATACACCTTCGTTATCTCTTATGACAACTAAGAAGTCTGAGCCAATGAAAGGCACAAAAACAGGCTAAAATTAGTAACAAGTGACAGCTAGTGCCCTCTTCCTAAGGCAACTCAGATCTTTTTTGAGAGGCTAATGCAATGATGACATTTGAATTTTTATCCCTGGGTGAAATAAAGGTTTCATCCTACACAATTTGAATGCAGTGAGTAATTCATAACCATGAAAGCAAACCCTTAAGGGGTTTGGGGGTGAGGAAGCTGCTGAGTCCTAAATGTGTAATGTCATCAAAGTTAACAGGAGTCACAAGAACAGTGCACACATGGTAAATAGTCAGTTTAATTTCAGGACCCAAGAACTGGATAAGGAGATAAAGAGAGAGAGAGAGATTCCCTTGTCATTATCCCTTGTATTATCTTTTTGTTTTCTGTATTCATGCCATAGTCTCATGTGAGTAAAGTATGGAAGAATAACATATACACCATATATTGGAGGAGATGCATCCTGGTTCCTGAGATATGGATACCTTTAGTCACATTTGTATTGTAGTACAGCTAGGATGTTAGGGCTCAAAGCTCCAGAATTATGCATTGACTCAGATGATGAAAAAGTTATTACTCTTAAAATCAATCTCAATTAGAGTAGATCTTTTGATTTATTACCAACCTGGGAAACAGATGTATATGTAAATTCCATTAATTCAATGGGTCTACTCTGGTTGGGACAAACAACAAGATTCAGGCTATAATTTGCCTTTTCACTTCCTGCCTTAAGCAGGGAATGGGAGGATAGATTTCCCTAGGAACAGTAGTTGTGAGCTAGTTTTCTCATAATGCAAAGTAATTTCCAACAGCTCAGAATGGTACCACTTTCTAGACAAATGATATAAACCTGCTTATAGCTTTTAGGGTGGCAGGTCTTCACCAGGGCATGATGCCTATCTCTTCATATATTAAGACTGTGAGACTGCAACTACATAGGATTTCTATTATGTTCCTTCAGCAATTTATTAACCCACTCTATCTCATTACTCATTTGTAATAAGAATTCCAATTTTCCCCAAGACAGCAGGAACCTCAAAAAGGTAACAGTGTCCACCTATCCACTTTCTGAGAACTCCCATCATTTTTCAAGGCTTTCCCTATTAACTGAAGGGTGTAGAACACATTATAACACAAATGTGGCAAGGAATAAAATAATTTACAGGCAAAGTCGGAACAAATTTCACAACTCAATTAGTCCTAAGACTCATGATGGAGCAACCTTGCTGAAGCTAAGCAGGTCAGAGTCAATAAATGCTTGGAAACTATTTAGTTTTCTTAATTGGAAAAGTTACTTTTTGGATTAGTGGACATGCTGGCTGGGGGGACTGTGGAATTATTAGTTTAAAAAAAGGAACTTCACAAGCTCTGGAACCACTTGGGAGATGTTTGCATGCCATGACAAACAAGAAATGAGACACACAAAGAATGAAATAATGAATGCAAATTCCTGCCCCTTCTTGCTAAATTCTGGGCTGTTTTGAACAACCTTACATCAGCACCTTGCAATGGTAAATGCTTTAGCTATAGTCATTGTAGCCTCTGCAACACATTGTTCAAGGAATGTAATTTGCCAAACATTGAGACCATTCATACTACACAGTTATAGCACCATTATTCCACTTTAAATGTTGTGGTTCTGTTCTACAGGATCCTGGGAGTTGCAGTCTAGGGAGGGGTGCTTAGAATTCTCAGTCAGAATACTCTAGTTCCTCACCAACCACACATCTCAGGATCACAAAGGATCGAAATGTGCAGTTAAAATGGACCAATAGCATTAAAACTGTGCCATGTGAATGGTTTTCATGATTTGTGTGTGTGTGGGGGGATCCAGAAGGTAGGAGGAACTGTTTCTCTGAATCGATGCTCACTCATTCAGAAAAAAAGTTGTACATGTAAATGCCAGAAGAGCACATTTTATAGTACAGTTTTTTAAAAAAAATAATAATTTTGAAAGTGTTTTTCACTGACTTTTAAATCAAAACATCCATAAAAGAAAAGTTGTTGCAAGGTTCAAAAGTCTGCTAATACATCCTGCAAGCATGAAGTGATTGATGCTGGAGGAGCTAATCTGCTGTCTGAAATTCTGGACTTGCAAATCTCTCTCTTTCTTGAACAATACCAGCCTCTATTGGCATGAATAATGGTGCATTTCTTTCCCCTATGTGCATGAGTATCAAAGACACTAAATATTTATAATATAGTTCTTTGCCAGAAGAATGCACCCTGGCATGTTAACTGAAAAAATAAAACAGGATGAAATTACAGAAGAGGGGAAAAAGATAATGAGAAACAAATTTGAATATCTTTTGATAGGAAACATTCACTGAACATTTTTATTGCAGGAATATTATTTTAATTTCAAATCAGTACAAAGCAAAGTACAAAGGCCAGCTACCACTGCTGTGATGATGCTTTGATGAACATCAAATTAGCTCGAATGCACAAACCTGTAAATACTACTTTTTTACTTTGCAATTTCTTGCCCCAGTTTAGTTTAAGCTAGAGGAAAAGGCACAATTCACTTATAAAAACCAGAAAGACCTGAAAGCCGAAATGAATTGATGTTGCCCAGTAGCAACACTGGCTGAAAGATGAACCTGCAGGTTATTCAAACTGGAACTCTTTCATAACAGTCAAGTATATTCTTGGCTTGGGAGGTCAGGTGACACCAGAGAACCAATCCCATCACCCTGCTCACAGTCCCACCCCCCTTTTCCAGGTGTTCAGTGAATGAAGGCAGGACCAGCCCTGCCATTAGACAGAATGAGTCAATTGCCTCAGAAAGAAGATTCTGGGTCTTATGAAAGGACATAAATTCTTAAGTTATTCATTTAGTTATTCTTGTGTTTCCACTACCTTTCCAGTTCCAGCCCACAAACACCATATTCCCAAATTCCCTCCACCATTCATATGGTCACCCACCCTGGCTTTAGGCAACATTTTTTTCTCCTTTCTTTGTCCCTCAATGACCACACCTATACTTGAACGTGTCTCTTCATCACCATCCCAACACATCTGGCATTTCTATGGCTTTTCATACAGTCCAATTATAGAGTTCGTTCCTGGGTACAAATTCATTCCATGCATCTAAGGAAGTAGACCAAATCTACAAAAGTTTATGCTGCAATTTCATTGACTCAGTTAATAATAATATTTTATTTCTTTTTGAGTTAGTCTCAAAGTGGCTAAAAGATCCCTTTGCATACTGATAATCCAGACTAGCACAAAAAAGGGGAGTTGTCTCTCCCTGAAGCCTCTAGAGTAGAATTTCCACTTTTCAATAGGGTCAGGATAGACCTGTAGTTTTGTTTTGGGGATGTAAATGTTTGCAGATCATTCTCACAGGCTGTTAAAAACTGATAAAAATCAGTGCAGTTTTTAAAAATATCATGCAGTTTGGTATTTATGGTGTGTTGAAAAATCCTACACATTTTATTATCTGTGGAGAAAATGGCATTATTTGCAGAGATAAGAGATTTGTTCTCTTTGCAGAAATGTTGTTTCCTGTGAACATTCTGTATATAAAATGATGCATTCTGCATATAAAATACTCTTGTCTATTCCGGAAACTGTTTTCTGCCCATTCAGTGCCATTTTTGCACACATACAATCCATGCACGTTTCCCACACAGAATCAGTTCTGAATGGCAAAGAAACTTGCCCATCTAGCATTCTCCTAATCCCTGAGTTTCTGGACACACAAGAAACAAATTTCCAAGCATTATCCAAATAGTTTTGAATATTTTCCCCATCCCTATTCTATTTTTGGCAATCTGTAAAGCCCTCCCCACTCATAGGGCCTATTGCTAGTAGGTCTGTTGAGTTTATGCTTTTCTTTCTTTACTTACTATTGGCAATTGCCATGTGTAGGAGGGTGATTTTCAATGACAAAGTCATAGCTGGGGAAAGAAGAGTTTAAAAAAACAATAGCCACTTCTTTTCTCACTTGCTCAAATTTTGGTCTGATCCGGTTCCCTGCACTTACTAGGTATATAAAACAATATGTACTTTGAAGCTGACACTTGAACTTCTCTGAGTAAGAACAGACTGCCAAGAAAAAGCCATGGATGCAGTATCCGCATTTCTGATAAAGAGAGATTTTTTTCCCTTCAGTTCCTTATCACCCTCAGACTCCTCCATAACAAGAACAAAACAGAGAACATAACAGAGAGCAGACTCTCTGCCAAAGTTAATAGCACTATTTCCTCACATATGCAGGCAAGGTCAAATGTTTGGCTCTGAGGTATTTGCTCAGAGCCTGGCTTTAAGAGCCAGGCTGGTTCTGTAGAGTTGTCTTGGCAAAGGTGGCTCTCCAGAAAAGCGACACAACTACTCAAGAAGAATATCCTAATGAACAAGGGGATGAGGATTCATGTCAAATGGAAAAGCCATCTCTGCTCTTAAGCTACACACTGGGAGGAATGATGGATAAGAGGAGAATTTTCCAAGCAATGAAACCTAGGAATATAAGGAGAGCAATACTGGATGAGATTACAGAAACACTGAGTACAGAGTTCATAAAATCATAGAATCATAGAGTTGGAAGAGACCACAAGGGCCATCCAGTCCAACCCCCTGCTGTGCAGGAAATCACAATTAAAGCATCCCTGACAGATGGCCATCCAGCCTCTGCTTAAAGACCTCCAAAGAAGGAGACTCCACCATACTCTGAGGGAGTGTGTTTCACTGTCGAACAGTTCTTACTGTCAAGAAGTTCCTCCTAATGTTTAGGTGGAATCTCTTTTCCTGTAGCTTGCATCCACTGTTCTGTGTTCTAGTCTCTGGAGCATCAGAAAACATGTTTGCTGCATCCTCAATGTGACGCCCATCCAAATAGTTAAACAGGGCTATCATATCACCTCTTAACCATCCATTTTCCAGCCTAAACATGCCCAGTTCTAGAGTACTATTCCTAATGAACTTTATAGCCCTTGCTGTGTGCCCAAGATGTGATTCAAAACAGCCTGAGGATGAAACCAAAATGTAGCTATAGGGGAAAGAGAGTAGCTGTTGTTTCACTCAACTAACACAACACAATCTAACTTAGGGCCTTTGCAGACTCCCAGAAATAGTGCAAATTGAGTCCACTTTAACTGTCCTGGCTCAGTGCTAGGGAATCATAGGAATTGTATTTGTTTCTGAGACACTGAGCCTTCTCTGTCAGAGAGCTCTGGTGCCACAATAAACTACAGTTCCCATGATTCCCTAGCACTCAGTCAGGGCAGTTAAAGTGGACTTAATTTGCACTATTTCTGGCAGTCTGCAAAGGCCCATAATCTTTAGTATTTTCTGAGTGCAGTAATTTGTTTGAAACTGCAATCAATTTGCCACTGTAATTAGTGAATGACTGTCTCTTATGCATCATTTATGTCTTTTCTTTTTTAAATAAAGATTTTATTAGTTAAAAACATTACTCACATACATATACATACAAATACAAACATACAAATAAAACTAATTAACACAAAGTAACTTCCATCACTTATCCACTGTATCAGGCTGTCTCAAGTATATCATTTTTCTCTTGATTTGTTTTCCCCCTCATTATATTAAGTATTGTTAATACAACCTATACATCTCATATATAACCATACCGTTTATTCAATTTATCTTCTAACATATGACATTATTGCTTTTCACCTCATAGTTATAGGATAACCAGCAAGAATTCCTGCTGGAAAATTTGCGTTTTGAAATTTAAGTTCATTCACTAACATTTCTCATAAATATATTTTTTTTCCAGACTGAAAACCCATTGTTGTCCCTATTAATGTTTCAAGTACTCAGTAAAAGGATTCCAATTTTTCTTGAACTCCCTGTATGATTCTTTTCTGTAAGATCTGTGTTAACACAGATCTTATGCATCATTTAGAGCTTGAACTCACAGGCACATTTTACTTTACCCTTTCAAGTTAATCCACATAGATCATATATCTTAGCAGAGGGCTGCAGGGGAAGCAGAATAATGCATTTAATCTCCATTCCAAATATTACTTCTGTTTGTAAAATAATTTTTTGTGGTGGTGGGCCAGAGACAGATTTCTGATTGATCCAGTAGTGCCTGATGGTGCAACACTCAATTGTCAGTAACTTTTTTCTTTTATTATGCTTACACTATAATATGATATTACCATCCTTTGGGCATTTTCATTCAAAATACTATTCACTTGAATTTGTCAATAAATTATTACAGTGGGCCCTTGGTATCTGCTGTGGCTTGGTTCCAGGACCCCTTGTGGATACCAAAATCCATCAATACTCAAGTCCCATTATATACAATGGTGTAATAAAATGGAGTTCCTAATATAAAATGTTTGCTTTTGGAAATTAAAAAAACAAATCAAGTTGTGGATGATTGAATCCATGGATGTAGAATCTGTGGATGTGGAGACTGACTGTAATAAGAAATGGTTGCATTTTTTAAAGGGAAAAAAGATCTAATTTGGCTTACCAGCACTGTCACTACACGAAGAACCACTCCACGCATGTTATTCTCCAGCCTTCGGTCTGTTAAGGATCCGTTAAGACCAGTGACAGGATTCCAGCAGCCCAGCTGAAAAACAGAAGGCATGTCACCACATTGATCATTATTCATGACCAGTTCTTTTTGTCTAGATTGTAGGTACTTTGTGTGTGTGGTGTGGGGGTGGGGTTATATAAAGAATAGAAAATAAATGTGTTGGGTTTGCATTTCCTTATGAAATAATGCCATTACAAATGTTACTAATTTTATTCATTTACATTCGGCTTTTCTTTTTTTTTTTTTTACAAGACCAGGACTCAAGGCAACTTGTTGCTGTTGTTGTGTGCCTGCAAGCCATTTCCAACTTATGGTAGGGACAAGGTGTTGTCTTGTCATGATTTGCTAAGAGGGGTGCTTCCATTGCCTTCCTCTGGGGCTGAGAGAGTGCACCTTGCCCAAAGTACCCAGTGGCTTTCCATGACTGAGTGGGGATTCACATGCTGGTCTCTAGAGTCCTAGTCCAGTGCTCAAACCACTACATTATGCTGGCTCCCAAATGTACTTACAAAACTAATCAAGATCAAAAGCATACAAAAACATCAGTTTGTGTAAGTGTTAATTTTAAAAAATTAAATGCATCAGTAATAAATATATAATAGTGTGTATGGCTGGCTGGCAGTGGCAACCCCCTCTGAAGCAACTTGCCAAGAAAACCTCATGACAGGGTCACCTTAGGGTCACCATAAGTCAGAAATGACTTGAACAACAACAACATTTGTGTGTGTGCATATATAATATTTTAAAACGATTATACAATCTATAGAAGAAAAAAACATTTAAAATTCATTAAAAGATAGAATATATATTTTAAAAAGTTAACAAAACAGCACACCATTAAAAGTCCATCTTGGTTAATTCATATCCCTATATTGTATACAAACAGAGAGGAGACTTGAAGGATAGCCTTCTACCATTCAAGCCTGCCACAGATTCTCTACAAAGGCTTTGCTTATGTGCCCCAAACCCATGACAGGTTGAGACAAGACAGAAGATATTTTCTGTGGCCTCACCAAAGCTGAGGATCTCCCTGTCTCCTTATCTCCTTCCCCTTCTTCTTTGGCTTTCCAATGCAACATGGTGATTGCTCTTCTTTCTAGAAAGGCCTTTAGTCTTTGGAGGCTTAACTGAACTACTTAGACTTCTTTCTATCGCCTCTTTAGGGTGTTTTTAGCTGACTTGTTCTGAGCAAAAATGATATGATCTCCCTGGATAAGTGCACTGACTGAATTTCTCCAATGATTTCAATGTTTCTTGGTGATGCATATATAATTGAATCCTCTTTTCAAGCTCTTGTCTGCTGCTTGGCAATGTGTGTGTGTGTGTGTGTGTGTGTGTGTGTGTGTGTGTGTGTGTATGAGAGAGATAGCCTACATGCATGAGTATTTTGTATACATATATTTTGTATACATATATACATATAACTGGTATTTTGTATACATATATTTTTCTCTGGACAGTCTAATGAAATGAAGGACACTTTAAAAAAAAATGGGCTGATTGAGTGGGCCAGGAGAAGTTACTTAGGGCCTCTGCAGATGGGCCATTTGCGGCGTATTGGAGGCAGGGAAGGGGAGGGGCAGCTGCACGCCAGCCGCCCCAACCCCTCCCCGAAGACGTCCTGATGCCACATGCCCTTATGCACGGCACATGGCATCAGGACATCCTCCCACTGTAACGTCCTCATGTGCTATGCTGGAAGAGGCAGAGAAGAGCTGTGTGGCAGCTCTTAGGGCGGCCTTTTGCCGCCTCTAATAGGAGCGGCATTTTGCCGCTCTTTTAAGAGGTGGCAAACAGGAGAATCAGGGCTGCTGTGTGTGCTAGCAGTGGCCCTGATCCGCTGCTTCCCGGGGTGGCCCAGGGCTGCCCTTCTGCTTCCCCCCTTAGTTAAGCATACTTAACTTAATTAAGTAACTTAATATAGCTGATATAGGATTCGGGAAATCATCATCATGACTTTCATTGAGACTGCCAAATCCAATGAAATTCTTTCCTATCCCTATACACAGATGAGGTAACTGACTTAAATATGATACATTTGCCCACCTATGCTAATAACTTATGGACAGTCAAGAGTTCAGATTTATGAGGTTCACAGACATATAAAAGAAATAATCACAGTAATCTTACAGATGAAATAAAACCAAGCTCCCTGCATTAAGAGAGTGATAGAAAATGGAGCTAAATGCCAGATTGAGCTGCAAAAGCACATTAAATTCATTCACCACTGTGTCATTCTTAGTTACATAAAGAAACTAATTAGAACTTAGATCTAATTAGCATAGCCAAACATGTTGCAAGCCTAATTATTTCAGATACTGTGCTTCTCTTGCCAAACGTAAAACCCTGTGAAGTTTGCAAGAAGCCTTTTTTCCCTTTGGAGGTCAGCAAAAGTCCATTTTTAATTATGTTCATTAATGTGTACTTTTTATATAATTAACTTTTCAGATTAGTGTGTTCTAATAAGGATTTTTTGTTTTTTTTTTTAATGATACTGCTGTGCTAAAACAACAAAGTTTAGCCTGGATCTAATTTCCCTGTTTGAAAGGTACATTTTTAAAATATATTCTTTTAGTTTTTCATTTTAATCTTAGCATTTACCAGGAACAATGCTGCCTATGAGAAATGTCTAGTTGAGTGCCAAGAGAACATAACATTGATTTTTCAGCCCTTGGAGTTGTTTACTGGGGGTATGTGTTATTAATCAGCATTTATTGATTATGAGTTGAATGGCTCATTCCAGTACAAGTATAGTAATCATATCTGCTGTAAACTGCATGCCTTAATTTGATCATACCGATTCTCTGAATTAGTCAATGCTAGGACTACATTCTTAGAACTTGCCTCATAGAGTTGTTCTAAGTCTGGGCTGGGAATTATGCAGCCCTCCAGCTGGATTGGAATTGCCTCCCCCCCCCCCCCCCCACCTCATTCCTTACTATTGCCTATGATGGCTAGGATGGATGAAAGCTCAACTCCAACAACATCACCACATAGTATATGATGGGTGGTGGTGGTGGTGAAACATTCCTTATTTATCAGCCAGATAAAAATGTACTAAATTATAAAGAAAGAAAAATAGCTCCTAAGATCAACTTTAAGTACCCTGATGTCCATTTTATTATACGGATGTTGGCTATAAAGATACAAATACATTTCTTCATTCCAAAAGACCTCTTCTCATAACATCCAGGTGTAAATAACTGTTAACCCACACCAGATGTTTTATACTGTGGCTCCTATAATCCATTACTGTTGGCCATGTTGCCTGAGGTTTCTGAAGGGAAAAGTACAAAACTTTTGGAAGGCCAAAGGTTCCTTACCCTGTGTCTCCTACTGCACCTTCCTCTGTATTATATGCATGAAAGAATATTTTCTTAATTTCTGAAGATCAGAATCGTAACATTGCTTCTGCCCTTCAGATGTGCGGCTATAGCCATACAGTTGTGGGGTGGGGGAACCTATGCACAAAAATATCCATTGGAGCTTAGAAGAGTTACTTTTCTAGACTACTACTGGCAAGTCAACACAGCTAGTGGGAATTGTGGCCCATATAGGTAACTTTTTCTAGATATGATCTCCATGTGGGTGAGTTGAAACTAAACATTTCCCTCTTCATCCCTCTTATTCCCTTTCTGTGCTTATATCTCTGTACATATGGTGCATATAATTACTGGTGGTTTTCTCTAAGCCTCAAACTTATTTATTGTTTCATCTGCAGTCATTCATGCTGTTCAGTTCTGAATTGGAGCTTCTCTGAAAATGGTAAAAGTAATGTCAGAGAAAATATTTTTGTTAGAAGCATGGCAGGAGAAAAAACATCAAACTTTTCCTTCCCAGTCCATCCAGTCCTGGGGATGTTTGAGTTATAGATGCTACTTCTGTCATTAAAACATGGACATTAATTTCATTTATGCAATTAGTTCAACATTAGCTGAAGATTTTAGTCATTTAATTTCTGTGCTGTTGGTTAAAGAGTTCCTTTTATAACCCCAGGTTTAAGTTAGGAAAGGCAAAGAATGACTGTATTTGGAGATCCATTTTTTAAATGGTATGCATTCCCCTTAGACTTGAACATTGAAAATCTTTTAACAGAATCTTCTTTATATATGAAACACAGATAGAATAGAAGATCAATAGGAAAACAGAAGCTCAATATATGTAGGATTCTAGGTTCAATGTTCAGTAAAAAAATGTCAGTGCCAGTTAGCCTATATAGAAACAGGATACAAGAAAAAGAAGTGCCAATCGCTGCTCTTCTCACCTTTGCTGGGATACCCAAAGAAAGATTTACAGTTAAGAGCTCAGAAGACCTATGAGGCCTGTGGATTTTATTATAGGTTAGATGTATCATCCAAGCATTGCACATTATAACAAATGTCCAAGTTAGACAGATTGCTTACCTATGTATCTTATCACAGGTACTGGTTCTATGCTTGGTAGAGACATTATAGACCACAAGCCAATAGGGATGTCATTCTTTACTAATTTTCCTCTTGGAGAAAGCAACACATATTCTAGCAATTTTCTTCCCACTGCAAGTTAGGGCCTAAGCAGATGGCTTATTGGGCTGTCTTTGGCGCTGGGAAGGGGAGGGGCAGCCGCACGCTCGGCACCCCAACCCCCTCCCGAGGTTGTCCTCGGAGCAGCTGGCCCTCTGCATGGCCAGTGTTCCGAGGAGGACCTCCCACCGCAGCGTTCGGACACGCTGCGGCGGAAAAGTCAGCAAAAGTGCACCGCAGCCTTTTGCGGCACATTTTTGCTGACTTGTGAAAGGAGCGCTAATTTAGCGCTCCTTTCAGAGGCAGCGAAGCTGTGCCGCAGGATCGAGGCATGGGGATGCCTTGGTCCCGTGGCGCAGCTTCCCACGGCGGTCCATCTGCTTAGGCCCTTAGTCTTTGAAAATAGTTTTCAAATCCTATTTGCAATTCAGGACTTCTTTATTCTTGTGTGCCTTCAAGTTGTTTCCAACTTACAGCAACCCTCAGATGACCTCATCACAGGGTTTTCCTGATAAGATTTGTTCAGAGGGGGCTTGCCTTTGCCTCCGAGATTGAGAGAGTTTGACTTGCCCAAGGTCACCTAGTGCGTTTCCATGGCTGATATTTCTGTACAGAAAATAATATTTCTACACAGAAATATTATTTGTGACACAGAAAGAGCTTTGTGCATTTTGTGCAATTTCCAATCACAACATTTTCTGAGCCAGAAATATTTGTGTCAAAATATAATTTTCTGTAAAGAATACTTTCTGTGCAGAAAATGTGGTTTTCCACATAAAACAACCACATAGGAATTTTGCACACAATAAGTTACCAAATGATGAAAATTCTCATTAGTCCAGACTTCTTCACCTCATGGTTTCTCAACATTTAAAATACATGTTTTTGACCATTTTGGGGGGAGATTTTAAATATTCTTTCTACTTTTCCTAGACAAGGAGCCAACACCTCCAGGTTTCCCTCTAAAGTAAAATTCCCCTAGCTGTACATCACTCGAGAGGTATAGCAAGCACCTTCCTGCTCAATTGCTTTCAAATTACCATGTACACAACATAACCTCTGAGCAAGAGACACTTACAGAAAGGAAGTCTCTACACAGCCACCCACTTGAAGCCTATCAGTTACAGATACACTTGAAGTCTTGCTTTTTGTGGTTACTAGCTATCCTACATAAGGACAAATAGTTTGCTGAGATTCCTGGTGGAGAACAGTGGCTACCTGAAGACAATAAGATATATGATAGAGACTGCTGGCTCTACGTTGATAAGTTCTTGCATGCTTAAGGTATTGGATATGTCCATTCTGTAAACATGGAAGGTGTCAATTACATGTCAGTTTTTCACTGTTTTCTTCAGCCTGGGAAGGATGCACCTGAGAGTAGTACATGTTGCTATCACACAGATTCTCTGTGCTTTTGGTTCATTGTTTGGATTAATGGTTGAGGATATTGCCATTGAATTTGTACAACAGAGGAGTTGCCAGTTATACCTGGTTCTTTGCTATGACAATTAATCTGGACAGAATGATTTGGCCAACATGGACAGATTAAAATATAATTAACAAAATTTCTGATATACTTCTGCACCACTCTAGAAGTCAGAGAGAGAGGATGAAAGGTATATATGAGGTATATTTTCAGGAATGGTGATAAACCTCTGGCCCTGGGGTGGAATCCAAAACTTTTGTGTTCCCAAAATGATTATGCACCCCTCCACAATAGAATTGCTCACTTGTTCACCATCTTTTGGAGGGCTTGGCCAACTCAGTTCTAAAAAGTTGAAATGCCTCTACTGAATTTCAAATTAAATTTGGCCTTGAAGAAACAACACTTTTTATTGCAGCTACATTTGGAAATGGTTGAAATTGGGAACAACTCTAAGAGGCTAACAGGAGTAACCTAGGGCCTGTCCTGGCTCAGTGCTGGGGAATCATGGAAATTGTATTTTTTTTCCTGGGATATTGAGCCTTCTCTGTCAGAAAGCTCTGGTGCCACAATAAACTACAGTTCCCATGATTCCTTAGCACTGAGCCAGGACAGTTAAAATGGCCTCAAGTTGCACTATTTCTGGCAATCTGTTAAGGCCCCTAGTGGCCTGCAGATGTTAAATAAGTCCTGGTGATGCTGACTTGGCCACATAATCCTACCTCATTGGAACTAAACAAATTAAACTCTTGTAAAAGTTGTTTTAGAGACAGAAAAATACAGAAGGTTGGGCATCTGCATTCTTTGTATATAATGCAAGGGTGTACATCTTGTAATACAAATTGTTTAGTATACTTCCATGGATCTTTTTCTTTATGACATTTGTTCCTTACAGAGGTCTTATGATTTAGCTGGTGCAGGAGATGCACATATTCAACAGGTGGAGCTTTTATAGGAAAGAGGATTACACCAAATTTGGAATCCTGCTCAAGGCATCTAAAATTACTCCATTTACAGTGAAAGTTATCCATGCTCATTACACACAGAGTTTGAATATTGCTATGCCATGGTGAAACCATGCTCAAAGTGGCTTACAGTAACTATGAAAAAAGCATTTGTCAGATAATTTGATAATAGTTACTAGTAAAGATTTAGAAAATCACAATTGAAGCTAATCATATATCTCAACATATACTAGTACAAGATCTATTTTTTTTAAAAAAATAACAGGAAATAGAGAGAGAGAGAGAGAGAGAGAGAGAGAGAGAGAGAGAGAGAAGAAAACCCAAACAGTTGACATATAGCTGAAGTTTAATCAGGATTACTTAGCTGTTGTAGGAAAAGGGCTTTGTATGCTCAAAGATACGGTTTTAAAAGACTGAGTGTTACCAGTAATGATAGTACAATGACAGAAATTCAATAATGCCTCTCCAGAGTATCTGTTCTCACAAAAAGAATCTGGTTTCTCTTTCAAAAAATTGGCCCAAAAAACAACTGGCTCTGAAAATGTGCAAAAGGCTTCCCAATTCTGACATAAAATACTTTCTTTTCAAAAAGTCAGTGATCAGTGTAGCTGTATTCATGCCTTCTCAGATGTAAGAAACATTTAGTTCAATAGTCCTTACTCCTTAGTAAGTGGATATAGATAGGAAGCACATAATGGCAAGCACAAATTCTTCCTCTTTTCTTTCTCTCTCCTTCTTCCACTGTCACACACACATTATAGATAGACAAATACATATGCATATATTTGGAATTCCTTGAAAAAGTAAAGGATTACCAGGCACCTATTTTACACATGAACAGGATCTGTGTTGTTCCACCATGAAAAGACCAGTAATGAAGAGGGTTTTCCCCCCCCCTTCATGTTGGTGTTCTACAGTCTCACTTCAAACCTGCTACAGCGATTTGGACCAAAAGTGCTCTTGAGAGGTCCCCTTACTCTTGATGACAGCTATTACTTTCAAGGAACTCTCTTACTCCTTAGAAATCTGTGTCTGTCACCTAGTGAATCAACATCACCTTCTAATAAAAAGGAGCCCTGCATCTACCTTCATTTTTTAATTATTCAAACCAAGTAGTATGCATTTAAATGAAATAATTGATAGATGCATACCCTCAGGATAATCTTAGTATGCATACTGACTTTCAGATGTCTATGTGTTGCAGTCCTGGAGCTATTGTGGAAACACATACACACATTTATTCTAGATCAATGTGTGCAGAGTAGAGTGTAGGAATGTGTTTTTGTGCTTTTAAGCAGCCCAAATTACATCATATTGGAGGGGGGATTCAGGGAGCTTAGGGATCAACAAAAGTAGAGCTTAGGTCCCCTGATTTAAATGATTCCTCTCAACTGAAAATGACTAATACGTATATTACAACTTGTGGTGAAGGGAAGAGCCATATCTTTTGACTAAAACTGCTAGTCTACCTTTTATCTATATTTCTTTTCCTGAAATCATAGAGGTACTTTGTCTTTTTGCTCATAAAGCAAGGAACCTCCCAAATGTTAGGCAGCAGTCTGATTTATGCTAATAAAAACTGAAATCAATTGTAACAAATGGAATGCATATTCAAGTCAATGAAGATAGAATTTAGCATCATGTAGAAGAGGGTGGGTACCATGAAAACAGAAGGAGATAAGACCTATGATAGATTTTCAGATTGTCCTCATAGAAAAGAAGTAAAAAATAATACCTGTTGTTCGAAGGCATGGTAGTGGGGAATGGAGACAAGGGTGATGAGGATGGTAATTAAAATGAGTACCATTTTTCTCTCTTCTTTCAGGGTTTGCAAAATGATGAAAAAATGTTCACGGGTATCAGTATATCATGTAGTTAATAGAATCATAACATCAAAACAAAACAGAGGGTTTAATGATTTCATTCTTCATCATTTCATACCAGATTTTTCCTAGAATTCTCTGTTTTCTATCACCAAGATTCAATAGAGTTAAAACCCTAATCTCTACTGGACTATTCCAAATGTTGACTCTTGCCACTCACAAAGGAAGGTTTCCCATCTGATGGGTAATGACAGCAATTAATAGTGGTAGGTGGGTTGTCCTAGCCACTTACTTGACAGTCATACTGGTTAGATTTATCATTATGCCAGAACAGAGAACACCTCCAAAACACCCACAACTCCTCACAGTATCTCTGCAGTGCAGGGCAAGACTATAGGTAGCAGTTGATATGTCACACTCCATTCTGGAATGTATAACCATGATCACTCATGAATGTTTACATGCCAATCCCTCCTGAAGCTGGAGGACTAGAGGCCTGGGATGGACAGAGATGGGTAAGTTGTTTTTCTGAGATGCTTGCCCATTATTTCATATGCAAGCATAGAAATGAAATTAAATGGAATGTAATAAATAAAGTATGTTTCTGTAAAGTACCCTGAACCACAATCTGTAAACCACTCAACATTTAGTCTGGGGTGTGCCTTCTCTGCTAAAATAAATAAATTGATGATGATGATGATGATGATGATGATGGATAAAGACCAGTACTGAGATTGATACTATTTTAGTTTAACAGATTTGCTTTGTAATTTGAGGGATGTATGGCTGTGTTTCTGCCTAGGATCACTTTCATGTTAATGTATGTACTGATTTAGTAGTTTGAAGAAAGAATGCTAGAAAGGACAGAAAGAATAGGCTTTGCTTGGCTTAAACAGATAAGCCCCTTAAGGCAATTGTTTTGAAGTCATTAGAAATTCCATTCTGAACTCAACAAAGATGCAGTTCCCATTACAATCTATAAGCTTGTCAGAACAATACACCTTGTGTAATAATTTAAATGGCATAAACAGAATAAGCATCATGAAAGTGTTATACAACAGCAACTAAAAAACCCTATTTGTCTGAGCTGGGGTGGGAATGGTAAGTCATTCATTTTAGAAGATAAGATGAAAGAATGGAACACTCTTGTCAACCTCTAGAACAGCTGAATCAGTAAAATGCATTTTTATTATGGAGGGGAAAAATCACTACTGTAATAGAACCAAGGTTTGCCACAGAAACAATTTAGCAATTTATCCCAGAGATTAAATTATAGCAGCACTATAAATCTCTCTTCTAAGAGAAAGGAAATGCATTGCTTGAGACATTATATTCTCTAATCAGATCTGGATTAGCATGCATAAGTCACTGATTAAGGCCACGTTTGTTTATTTAGAAAATGTCTATTGTGTGTCCCTCCAATGCATTTGCACCTACTAGGACAATTTACAACAGTTAAAACCAAAACAGTTTTAAAATATCTCTGGAATATCTTATTATTGCATACACCATTCCTAATTGAGAGTTACAATTGTATGCTTATCATGGAAGACAATAAATTTGCACACTACCATTTGCATTGCTATTTACTCATGACATAGGAACTGTCAAAACATTTATTTTGTTTGAAGGGAAGACAGTTGAAAATATAGGCAAGATGGACACTTTCTGATTGTTTAAGTCAGTGGTTCCTAAACTTTGGTCCTCCAGGTGTTTTGGACTAAAAGTCCCAGAAGTTCCAGCTGGCTTGGTCAACAGTAAAGCATTCTGAGAGCTGACATCCAAAGCACTTGGAAACTCAAAGTTTGGGAACCCATGGTTTAAAGGCCTAAGCAGATTGCCAGAAATAGTGCACATTAAATTGAGGCACTGCCCTGGCTCAGTGCTAGGGAATCATGGGAACTGTATTTTTTTCTGGGACATTGAGCCTTCTCTGTGCGAGAGCTCTGATGCCACAATAAATTACAGTTCCCATGATTCCCTAGCACTAGGGCAGTGCCTCAATTTAATGTGCACTATTTCTGGCAGTCTGCTTAGGCCCTAAGTCATCCATAATCTAGGCCTGGCCATCAATGCCAGTTACTAATTTACAAAATGCTCTTTGATGGGATTTTCCCTTCACAGTATGCCCATTCCTCTGTGAGTAGTGGCAACAGTAGTAATGCTCTGATCAGGTAGTAACAGATAGCTTAGAGCCATAGTTTAACTTCCAAAGTAGCATTATCTCTCAAATGCAATTGACTGGGCAGGTGTTGGAGGTGGCTCTGCCATGGAGCTGGTGTTCTATTGCATGCACATGTAATATAGAGGAGTTTCAAAAGACTCAAATCAAGGCAAGCAAAACTTGGCCAAGTTTGGCACAGTCAAGTGAGCTGAAGCTTTCTTTTATTTCAAGAACTATTATAACATGTTGTCTTTAGCTTCCTAAAGCTTAGGATATTTATCTAGCCAAACAGGTCTGTGCTGTGGTTACCTTTGCTCTTCTGGAGAATCTGACTCAATTGTTAAAAGAGCTCTTGCCTGAACTGGAAATCTTAGGATTCTACAAAGTTTAGAAGATGTGACTCTGCCATTAGCTCAGAAAAAGGTGGGTGAACTGGGAAGGAAGTCCTGAATAGGATATTTATTATGGAAGCAGTCTGATTGAGTCCCTCACTGAACACATTAAGTTCCAAGGGCTGGTTCAGCTTCGAATCTGCCCAATGTGGTGGAATAGTGCCAAGCATACTGGCAGCACCACCGCTTCCAGTCAATGCTAAGTGATGGTTTCTTGTTGAGTGAAAGTTGACAATAACAAACTAGTAGAAACATCCCAGTCAAAAGTGAAATAATGATGCAGGGAAATAGCAGAATTGCCCAGATTCACCAGGCACTGATTATCCAAAGGCGAGATCAGGGAAGCAGCATATAATACATTGTTATGACAACATAGCATCTTTTCTCTGTGGGTGTTTTAAACTTGTCATGTGTTTCTCATGGCACTTCAGTATAAGGGTGTAACTATGTGGGTGGGGAGATCAGGGCATTGCCCCCCAAATAGGAATTCTGTCACCACTGATTTTTTCTCTTCAGTCCCCAAATGTCTAGCATGGTAGTAAATTATAACTTCAGTTAGAGAATTTAGAAATACACGTTAAACATCCAAAAACTGCAGGCAAAGTTACAAAGGGAATGTGATGCAAATATATGGTGTCAACAATTTTCAGTACCTTGATTTATGCAATGCTAGATGTTTGAGAAGTGAAAGAAAATTTTATTTGGTGGAGCAGATTTCTTATTCACAAGGGGCAATGTCCTCATCCCCCCCCCCATTACACTCAGGACTTGATCCTGGATGAACATGCTTGTATTACAAAGACCTGGCTGGATGAAGTTCGTTTGGGGTAAGCTCTCTCATCTGTGTCCACCTGGACTCTTTGTAGAGAAGCAGGCAAAGCTTGGGGACTGGGGAGATGGGGGTGGCAATGGTCTATCAGTATTCCATCTCCATCACCAGATGCCCTGTCCCACAGTCTGCTGGGTTCAAATGTTTGTTTTTGAAGGTAGGTGGCCAGGACAGAATAGCAATTCTGTTGGTGTAAAGCCCACCTCACTTCTCAACAGTCTCCTGAGCTGGCTGAGTTGGTCTTGGCAGTGGCACTAGAGTGTCTTGTTGTACTAGGGAAGTTCAACATCCATACAAAGACTTTCTGTCAGGAACATCTCAGGGCAGTTCAACATCCATGCAAAAACTTCCTGTCAGGAACAACTCAACTATGACTCTGCCCCAAGTAATATCTGATGCCACCCATGTTGCAGGACATACCCTGGACCTGGTTTTCTGTTCTGGGTGGAATGATGATCTGGGTGGGGAGGAAAATTTCTGCAGTTCCATTGTCATGGACTGATCCCTACTTGGTAGGGTTTACACTTACTGTGATTTAGAGTCTCTACAGTGGTAGAAAACTGATAAAGGAGTTTTATGGATGGATTTCTACAGCTCTTGAGGAATTTCCTGTTGCCTTGGCAGGTGATCCCATCAAAGCTCTGGCTAATCTCTGGAGTAGGGAAATGGATAGCATGGTGGACACAAGAATAAAACATACAAAAACACTCTGGACTACAAGAATAAAACAAAGACCACTGAACAGCTGACTGTGATGAATTTACAAGACACTTTGCAGACAAAATTGCTAGACTCACTCTGACTTGAATGCTGTCATTGAGAAAGGTCCAGTGAATGTAATCATCATGTCTGCTTGTCCTATACTATTGGATACATCTCAGTTTGTGGAGTCTGAGAATGTGGACAGGATCCTTGGAGAGGTAAGAGCCACCTCATGTATAGTCGATCCTTACCTTTCCTGGTTCCTGAAAGCAGCTAGAGTGGCACTGGCTGGGTGGGTAAGGAGGGTGGTGAATGCTTCACTGTAGCAATAGGAGCCTAAAAGAGGCTGTGGTGAGGCCATTTCTTTAAAAGGCTTTGCTGGATCCCACCATTTTGAATAATTATCAACCAGTTTCTAACATTCCATTTTTAGGCAAGGTTCTGGAGCATGTGGTGGCCTCCCAGATCCAGGGGTTTCTGGATGAGGTGGAATAGCTAGATCCATTTTAATCTGGATGAGGGCAAACAAATTGAAACTTAATGAAGACAAGACAGAGGTCCTCCAGGTCAATCAAAAGGCAGATCAGGGAATAGGGACTCTGCCTGTTCTGGATGGGGTTACATTATCCCTGGAATTTCAGGCTTGCAGTTTGGGTGTTCTCTTGCACTCTGCTTTGATTCTGAATGTCCAGGTTTCAGCAATGGCCAGGAGTGCATTTGCACAGCTAAAGCTAGTGCATCAGCTGTATTTATTCATTGAGATGTCAGATCTAGCTATGGTAACACACAACTTGATTACATCCCATTTGGACTACTATAACACAATCTATGTGAGTTGCTTTTGGGAATCATTTGAAAATTTCAGTGGGTTCAAAATGCTATAGCCAGAATGCTGACCAGAACCAGTTATAGGAAACATATAACATCCTTGTTAGAATAGTTTCATTGGCTAGCAGTTCATTTATAGGGACAATTCAAACTTCTGGTCATGACCTATATAACCTACATAGCTTAGGTTTAGATTATCTGAAAGACTGTATCTATCTGTATGAACCTACCAGTGTTCTAAGATTTACAGGAGAAGTTTTTCTCTCAATCCCACCATCATTATAGGTTTGCTTGGTGACAACATGAGAGAGAGTCTTCACAGTGGTTATTCCCACTCTTGGGAACTAGCTTCCAAGGGAGGCTAGGGTATCTTCTCTCTGCTCTACTTTTACTAGCAGGAAAAGACCCTTACATTTAAGTAGGCTTTTAATATATGACCACTCCCAGACGTGCTTCTTACTGGGATTTTTTTTAACCTTTGTGTGTTTTTAGAATAATTTTATATTGTTTGAAATGTGATTATTTTTTTTAAATCATATTGTTAGGTTTTAAGTTATTTTCTTCCTCTGTATAGTTGGGGTGGAGTGAAGCAATGTGAGAAATACTGGGAGAAATATGAAATAAAATAAATAAATACACCCCATGTTAGTGGTTCCAATGCAACACTCTAGCTAGCTGATAGTGCAAAAGTCCAAGCTAGAGCTAGAAACTGGAAACAAATGCCAGCACACTAAAGATGTTTCTTCTTTTACTTTAAAAGAAGCAAGCAAGTAAAAATAGGAGAAGGCTACATGCCACTGCATCCTTCCAGTCTACCTAACTTTGCTTTTGTTTTGGGTGAAGCATGTGTGAGCAGTTATCAGGGCAAAAGATTGCTAGAGGTGGATTGTTCTCTATCTTGCTCCCAGAGGCAATAAAGCTTTCAAGCACTTCAGCTTGATTTCTTGCAATGCCTCCTTTCTGAGGATATTTCATACAAATTGAATTGGGGGAGGGGAATGCCTGAATCTTATAATAAAAAGGCGATATAAAAATTTGTCGTTATTGCTCTATTCCATTCAACCTTGGAAAGAAGAAAGCTCTGTGTTTTGCAGCTAGAGGTTAGACTAGGCAGCCACATTATTTCTTCTAGTTTTAGAAGATTAAAATAGTTCAAAAATAACTGGTCTGAGACAGAGTGGAATAAACATTTCCCCACCTCTGGAACTCACAACATTCTATCCATGAAAGTGAAGATCAAAATGAAATCACAAGTAGCAAAATGATTCTCTTTAGGCCATTTCCAACATGACACCAAACTTGTATGGGAGGAGACTTAAATAACTCCCATTCAACTATGCTATCCCCTTTTTTATTCTCTTCCCCAGTGTGCCTCAATCCCAAGTTTCTGGTCCTGATTTACAGTTTGCTATGGTTTGTCAGTTTAGATACATAAGGGATTTTAGGATGTCTGAATATGCCTAATGACTATATTTCAACTATCACCCAGCCATTTTTTTGCATACGGTTTACAAAAGATGAACATCACTGTGATGAACAATGCCCTGTATATTTCTGCCAAAACTGTGTAACAAACTAGCTTAAATGGAGGGGGAAAATAATGTCTTCAAATCTCATTATATAGCATGGTGTATATCCATTATATAAACCATAAGCAAAAGCAATTATCCCACCAGAATTAGTCCTGATTTAAACACTTTTACTCAAGACACTTTCATTAACTATGTTGACAGTCACTATCTATTATTCATTTTACCTGCACTTCATTGCACTCCTAATATGCAATCATATTTCACAGATGTGAAACCAAAACTAAGGAATGACGGTCTAAGACTGGTATAAATGACCATTGCTTTAATGTAAGTAAACCAATCTCAGATTACTGAAGATGTGTCCAACAGAGCTTGATTTTGAGGGAATGAGTTCCTTCTAATTCAAAATTAATTTCAAGATGTCATCATCCATTTTTATAGGAGGTGTTTTGAAAATGTAGAGGACACAAAGCAAAAGAAAACCAAGATTAGTATTTCATAAAACAGAAAAGTGCCACTGAAGTTGCATCTTGTAATGTGTGCTTAAAATGTAAATCTTTCCTCTTCTTGAGATTGCAATTGGTGATTGAAATGACATTTGGTTCATAAGAACTGCTCTGATAGTAGATCAGATCACAGTAGGGTTGGATGGATCAATCTACATCCTGATCATGTCATTTTTGCATGTGTTCATAGTTTCATTCTGGCTGGTTTCTGAATTAATGCACAAATTAATGCACTTAAATATATATTCAAAAATGCGTTTGTTGTTGTTGTTGTTGTTGTTTATTTATTTATACCCCGCTCTACAGCCAAAATGTTATCAGAGCAGTTTACAAATGATTAATTAGACATTTCCCTGCCCTCAGGTTTACAATCTAAAAAGACAAAACACAAAAGGAGAAGGGAATGGTGGTGGGGAAGGGGAATAAGTCCAGTACGGGGTAGGCAATCTTTCCCCTTTAAGGGCCGAGGGACTTCAGCTCCCAGAATCCCAGGAGCTATTGGCCAACATGGAACTATTGTCCAACATGGCTGAGGCTTCTGGGAGCTGAAGTCCTTCGGCCCTTAAAGGGGAAAGGTTGCCTACCCCTGGACTGGAGGGAGGACCCTTCTTCTTACTGTGGCTAGGCCCGATGGAGCTGGCCTGCTTTCTCTCCCTCAATGATGGTGGAGGGAGGGAGGGCCTTCTTTTGGCACACATTTGGAACACATTTTCCCACAAAAGGCATATTTTGTTGCATTTCATGCCCAAATATGCATTTATGTACTTACTGTACTCTAAATTCTGCATTTTATCTTAAAACATACTTTGTTTCATGCTGCATCTTTAATGGTGTATATGTTTCAGAAACATATACAGAAACAAGAGAATCTCTATTATCGGTTAGCTATAACAATAGAGTAAGGAGCCATCATGGTGTAGTGGTTTGAGCATTAGACTACAGCTGTGGAGATTCTGGTTCAAATCCTTGCTCAGCCATGGAAACCCCCTGGGTTACCTTAGGCATCATATACTCTCAGCCTAAGAAGAAGGCAAAGGCAAACCCCAACAAATCTTGCCTAGAAAATGCTGTGAATCTTAGGATTCATATAAGTTAGAAATGACTTGGGGGCGCACAATAACAACACAATAATATCAATACAGTTAATAATAAATATATAAATAATGTTTCAGCATATTGGTGGGTTTTTGGAGAAACATATAACCTGATGAATAACTACATTCTGATATGTATCTTAGTCTGGAATGTGTGGATTGGGCCAGTTTGTTTCCAAGTGGCACCTGAACCAAATCTTTGAGCACTCTCAGATCAAAGTCTACTAATTCAGAATTCTGCTTCCAGCAGTGATCAGGCAAGTACCTCTGGGAAGCATCTCAGTAATCATTGGAAGCTTCTCCTTTTCCCCTTTTATTTGTCCCTAGTATTTGAAAGATATTCAGTTGTAGGGATTCCATGTAGCAATCTTGCTGAAAGGACAGAGGTGAGCCTGCGCACAAGTGATCTCACTAACAAAGAGGGCTCATAGGTTAATAAATAATAATAATAATAATAATAATAATAATAATAATAATAATAATAATAATTTATTTATATACAGTATAGTAAGTTAAGCATTTGGTACTTCAGGTTTTGTTCAAAGTTTGAATTCTGGAAGAGAATTGCAATCCTAGAAATGTTTTTAAAGATGTTTTAAACATCTTGTTTCCATTAAGCAATTCCAAATCTAGCAACCAGACTATTCTTACTGTATAAATTATACACTTGCTTTGTTGTGTTTTCCCCCCATCACCCATGGGATGAAATTCTAAAGACTGCAGAACAGAACAGTTGTGTTTATGGCTTTCAGAATGCTTTTTAAAAGTTTCCATATTACTGGCAATTTCAGAGATAAAACATTTTTTTGTTCTCTGAAGAAGACTACACAGCATAGGTATTTCTAGGAACTTTCCACTGCATTAATCATAGCACTGAAGAACTGTAATACCAGCACCCTTGGGCTTCATGAAACAGTATCTGATTGATTAGATGATAGGCAGCTGTCAGATAATTGTAGCAGACATATTAATATTTATCAGGTTCTGTAAGATTACTCTCATAAGAGCCAGCAGTATTGTAAATCTTGAATAATATAAAAGAGGGCTGTTCCATATTCTATCATCACACACATATTTTTGGGATAGTGAAGATTACAGAGCTACTGTACATGCAAAGGGAATTTATCTAATCTAATCTAGGTTGAAGTCAGTGTTTTGGACCAATTGAAGCTTGCATGTTATAGTGTTTCTGTCTTTGTAAAATTTATATATAACACTGGATCTGAATTTAGACAGCATATTTCCCTTCTAGAGAGTAGAATAGTTTAGTTCATAAAGCCAAAAAACATCATCAGAAGACACTGATAACTTGATAATGTGATGTATGGGCAAATAATTTTTAAATTTAATCAGTGGTGTAACTCCTACCAGAATTTAGCAAGCGTGAGGGCTTACTGGGGAATATAGCTTGCTGACATGCCTGTTATGTTCAAAGGCCCAGAACTTAGAAAGAAGAATCTAGTGTCACATTAAGTTCAAATGTTCTAGAGCTTATTTCATAGCTCCTTCCTTGTCTAAAGCATAGGCAGATGACATTTACATTCCTATATAATATGAATTCTACTATGCTTATTCCAGGTCATAATAGGAAACATAGCATGGAAAGGGAAACTGATTTGTTATAAACACTAGAAGACCCATCAACCATCTGGAAGTATTACCACATTTATAGTTGGTGTGCAACTCATGTCACTGTCTTGTGAGTTCACACAGGTTGTCTCTAGGAGCATCACTTTGGGAGGAAGATTCTGTACTTGATTCATGTCTTCTAGAGACACAATGATACTAAAGAAAGTTGTGCTGCACTGATAGTCATTTGCCAATAGGCCCTGAAGCACTTGGAGCCAGATCTGATGAATGCAGTTCATAGACTGCTGAACTTTCATGAGCTAAAGTTTTATGCAAGCCTATACCATGGCAATTCAACAATATTGTGTTAAAATTCACTGATATTCTGATTCAAACTGGATGTGAGTGACAACAGTGTCACATGGAATCCTCTTAGGGTGCATCTGCATTGTAGAAATAATGCAGCTTGACACCACTTTAAGTGCTGTAACTCTATACCATAGAATCCTAGGATTGTAGTTTTATACTTTTTTTAAGCCTTCTTTTCCAAAGAGTGCTGGTGCCTCACAAAATGACAATCCCCAGGATTTTGTAGGATGGAGCCATGACAGTTAAAGTGGTGACAAACTGCATTATTTCTACAGTGTAGATACACTCTTAGATTCTCAATGGTGATCAACTCCACCAATATAAAAACTTATTTCCAGTAATAACCAGCTTTATGATGAAGTTGACAAGGTGAGGCTAGAAGACATAGCTGCAGGTTACTTCAATAAAATACAAATACTTAAAGCTTCAATAGCCATCAGAGCCCTAGCGAAGTTAAACTTCAGTCTCATTCCATTTTAATTGCCACAAAGGGAGGAGAGGGGAGAAAAAGAGATGAAATAAGACCTTGTGTATTTGCAAACATTCTATTTTTAAAGGAATTTCCTGCAATTCAAGCCCAATTTTGTCATAATAATTTTCCTCCAGAGAAGTATCCACATAACTAGATATTTGTGGATAAAAATTAATAGTGCTAAAATATTCTTTGTTGTTAATTATATTCTTTTTGCAGGAAAACGCACCTCGAAGTAGGATACTATATTCTTCTGTCAGTTCCTACCCACATATCTCTCCTATTCAATCTGTACTAAACTTTAACATTTTCATGTCATATGTTACAAAGAAAGTATATGGATATATGAATGGCTTTCTGTGTATCCATCTGTTTGCATTCCTACTGAACAAAACAAAGCAATTACAAGAACTCCATATTCAACATATTTTTGTTTGAATAGTAATCTAAATCCGTAAGAGAATTAATAAATGTATACTGATTGCAATTTCTGACAATTTGTCAGCTTTCCACTGGAAAGATTGGGTGCATGATTTCCTACTGACAGGTGGTTGACATGCACATTTGGACTATTCAAGATTTATGGCTCACCATGGCAACAGCAAAATCATTTCAGGTTTTTGACATCTAATAAGAGAAAGCATAAAGTTACAGAAAACATGACAGAAGGAAACATTGGCAGAAGTATTACTTCTGGACAAGCATCTTTTGCAGCAACACTAGAGGTCTTGAAGCATGATGTGAAGACATGTAACGTATCAACTTTACTGTAGCCAGTTCTGAATCTGGTTGGTGGCTGAAGAGGAAACTACATGAGAACCCCACAAGAGAGCATTGAGCACTGGCACTGGGATGCTAGAAACACAGGTCTCTTCCTCTCTTCCTCTTAAAAACCTTAGAATTTGCTAAACATCAACCACTAGAACTTTCTGAAACCAAAATATAGTCTGTTGTATGCAGGAGAGTGGGGTTGGTGGCTCTCTTACTCCAGTCACATAGCTGGTTCTACTTAAGTTTAATCATATGCTTCATTCCTATGTAGGAAGGAAAAACCTTCCTTTCCTGCCTTCTTTTGGGGTTACCTTTTTCTGATATCTGTCAGGAGTAGAAAGGTCAGGAGAGGTAAACTCTGTCTTTTATTTCTTGTCCATTTCAAAGCTTCTAATGCACCTCCCCATAATTCTTGCTGAAAAAGCTAACAAATCATTGTGTCTTTAGCTTACTTCCACTTCATCTTAATTTATCTTTCATTATACTTTACAAATGCCTCATTTTTCTGAAAGATTCTAGAGTAGAATTTACTGCATTTCCTCATGTATCTTATGCAGGCACTCCTCTACCTCAACCAAGTTATTCACATTATTCACTGTGCCCTTGTGTTTTCAATAAACATTTCCGACTCCTGGCTGAACTCTACTGGCCTGACAGAAATTTACCCTCCGGCAGATTAGAGCTAGTTCTATGGAAATGAGGTTACCTTAGCCCTAAGCATATTCCTCACAATTATTTTCACAATGGTACATTCCCTGAACAAAGAAAACTGTTTCTGATGGGTATAAAGTAGGGAAAAGACAAAATATTATCCATTATTCATTTTCTGGTCAAAAATGGAGTTCACAATGGTTGGGAATCACCATGAGGAAGAATATTTGAGAGGTAATTCTTTTTTTATGTCTGTCTATATTGCTATTCAGGTCTTCTGAAATACTTGTCCCAATAAATCCTAGGTTCCAGCCCAGTAGTATATCTGGCCTACTAGTACCAGCCACCTATAGTCACTTACATAAAATAAAGAGTCCAGTCCTACTGCTAGCCAACCAGCACAAAACTGGACAGGACCATATGAAGTAGGCTTATATAAGGTTGGCTGAAGTCTCATAAAAGGAGAGTCTGTCACAAGATCTCAGGGCTGCTGAGTACTCTAGATCTCATAGGAACCCTCAAACCCATGTAAATCTTGTGATGGCTGCTGCCATTGCAAGATCAGGAGTTAGCATACTTTCAAAGGCTACAAACTTACTGCTCAACTGTCTTCATAAACCAGAGAGGAGGAACAGTGAACCCAGCTGCAACCATATCAGAAGGATCCCTGCAGCATTTGCTACATAATTTGAGGCCATTTTTCTCATGTTCTCATGGGTCAGATTGTGAGAGCAACTTATTCCCACTCTTGCCACTCAAATATGATATTTCTCCCCTAGAATATTTCTCCCCTAGAACATTAGAGACTTTCCAAAAGGAGGAAAATTCTACAGGGAAATATTCAAAACAATGTTTGTTACCCTACCTTAGCAACTGAGTAAACAGTTAGGGATTTCTATCCTTAGGATAGAGATATGTGATCTGAGCAAGCATGGTAATATCATCCAAGGAATCACATGTGTGGCAAACAATTATGATATTATCATCATTTTAGATAAGGACAATGGATGGTAGGGTCATATTACAAGAATGTTTCAAGGTCAGAAAAAACAACTTTGATATGAGCTAAACATAAGAATGAATGCAGTATCACTACAGCATGTGCTAGCTCTTCTCATACTAACTTCAAACAAGCCACATGGATAGTATAATAGATGAAAGATCACAATGCAAAAAGAACCTGTATTCCACACCATCAAGCTGCTTTCTAAGCCAATTAGTTTTAAGTAGAAAGTAATTCTTTCATTAATTTTTATGATCCCTTTCATTCTTCTTGACCTTTTCATGGACTCCTTTAAGCTCCATAGGCTACATAATCAGCATCATCATACCACAACTTAGACTCACCTTTGTGCCTTTTGAACCCCCCAGGAAAATAATGAGCTCCTTAAAATACATGCAGTTGAAAGTAAGTTGTTGACTGGCATGTGGGCTGTCTGTCTGAAGCCCAGAAATATTTCATCTCTTGCATGGAATGATGCCATGTGGACACTGTTAGATTAGAAGCAGGTTCCCAGGGTGTTAGCCCCTTTTCTGGGAAAGATGAAGACCAATTCAATTAAGACTCAGTGTCCTTTAGCAGAGTACACAAGTGGAAGTGCTAAATCTCTTGGGTTTCTCTGAGACTAGTTTTAGCAAAGTAAAGCAAAGAGGCAGTAGGCAAGTTTCATAGTTAAAAACTTTTCTAATTACATTTATAAATTTATACACACACACACGCAGTGCCTATGCCTTGGCTAACTTAATGGCAGTACATAAGAAAGGGATCTAGGCATCATAATAGACCAAGGGGTAAAGATCAGTCATCAATGTGATGCAGCAGTTAAGAAAGCCAGTGCAATTCTAGGCTGAATCAACAGGAGTATAGTGTCTAGATCAAGGGAAGTAATAGTACCACTCTATTCTGCCTTTGTCAAACCTCACCTGGAATACTGTGTCCAGGTCTGGGCACCACAGCTCAAGAAGGATGTTGACAAGTTGGAGCATGTCCAGAAGAGGGTGACTAAAATGCTGAAATGTCTAGAAAACATGCCCTGTGAATAGTGGCTTAGGGAGCTAGGTATGTTTTGATTTGAAAAGAGAAGGTTAAGGGGTGACATGATAGCCACAGGAAAAGAAATTCCACCTCAATATTAGGAAGAACTTCCTGACAATAAAAGCTGCTCAACACTGGAACATACTATCTCAGTGAATGGTGGAGTTTCTTTCTTTAGAGGGTTTTAAAGGGATGCTGGATGGCCATCTGTCGAGGGTGCTTGGATTGTGTATTCCTAAATGGCAGAGGGTTAGACTGGATGGCCTTTGAGGTCTCTTCCAACTCCATGCTTCTATTATTCTACTTCCTATGGATCTCTGCCTCTTCTACAAATGGATGGAGCTTTTCTGTTCACAGATGGATTCCTTTTTTTAAAAAAAAAAATCCATAAGCAACAACAATATCAATGATGCAATGATGATAAAAAAGATACTGCCTAAGAGAGAGCTTTTTGTTTCCCTTGCATTTTTCAATTTTTCTTTACAACTCTAAAAGTAAGCTAGAATTGTTACCCCCTTATTATAAAGGAAGGGTTGAAACTGAGAATCTAGATTTTTGTGTTGCATATTATCTATCCACCCATGTATTATAGCTCTGCTTTATCGACTACAACACTAGAACTGTAATAGCTACGCAATTTGTAGCATTCCTATTTCTGCATGTGAACATTTGTATGAAGAACATTTGTATGAAGAATATCAGTATTGTATACTATTGTGATAACTATGGTTGTGAGGTGAGTGAGTCCGGCGGAATATATAATGTTTGCATATGCTATTGGTTTATATTTTTGAGAAAATCAGTTGAGCATTTATACTTGTTGGTTCCTTTCAAAATATAAAGAAAGACATTTGGATAATTAGATGCAAAGATAGGCAGATAGGACAGATGGAGTCCTATTAACACTGGTTGTTAATTGCCTTGTAGAGTTAATACAGATTTTCACCCCCACCCAATAGTTTGTACACAGGGAATTTGAATTTCAATTTCCATTGCCATTAATGAGAACTGTGCATTTAATTTCATTTGCACCATATTAAAAAGCTGGTAAAGTAATATGATTGAGTCCAGTCTTTGTTACTCTGATGCATATATAGATATAAAAGAGTTAAATATTTAAATATAACCTCAATAAGTAACAGCAGTTTTAATGGAGTACAAAATATTAAAATACCAATAATAAGGTAAGGGAGTCAAAAGAAATTGGGAAAGGTTGAGAATTCTCTTCCCACAGTAGCCAGTGAGATGTGTATATGAAGCCCACAAAAGAAGGGCAGGAGTGGAGAAAAACAACTTCCCATTGTGTTATCCAGTACCTGGTGTCAAGAAGCAGGCTGACTCTGATACTGATTGTTTTAGAGCCGATGCAGACGGCCCCTAAGTAGTGGCTCTGTCCCGCCCCTGGGAGCACTGGATTGGGGTTGTGGCAACCACACACCATGGCCCCAATCCTCCTTTTTGCTGCTCCAAAAAGAGTGGGCAAATGCCACTCCTTTTGGGCGCAGCAAAAAGCCACCCATAGAGCTGCTGCTGTGGCTCTTTTGTGCCCCTTTGGTGCAGTGTGTCTGGACGCTGCACCAATGGGGCACCTTGACACAGTGCAGTCAGGTGCATGGCATGACGGCGGCATTGGGGTGGAGTCAGGGCAGCCAGCATGCAGTTGCCCCACCCCAACTCCACCCCTAGGCTGGCCCTTTAGGCCAGTCAGCATTGGCCCTCTCTCTCCATAAAAATAATTTTATATAAAAAAGGGGAAGATATTGATATTTAGATTCATATGACATGTGCTAACATTCCTAGACATCATCTCTATATTTTGACAGGTATGACTGCATATTTGTACTTGCAGGTTGGTGGGGGGCAAGTGACAAGCATATATACATATGTTCATGCAGTGTATCAAACTATGGAGTTCTCAATCAATCCTTCATCTTTCTATGAGGCAGAAAGAAAGGACAGCATAGATACACTGTTTCTATAATTAAAAGTTTGATACTGGGACAAGGTTTGCATATATGACATTGCTCAGCCGAATACAGGAATTGTGTTGAATTACATCAAGCAAAGGAGCAACTATCACCAGTCAGCTGCTTAATTTCATAGACAAAGATCCTTTCTCAATGGGCACTGGAGGCTGTCTACAACACACTTGTTTACATGTGCATTCATGGCCCACAATGTTAGCGCTGACAGCTACTAAACATCTACCAGGTAGAGATGTTAAACTTTTAAGAGACAGGAAAAACCATAAATGGGAAATGAGAAACCTTGTGAGTCAATAGTAATCAAGGAAAGTAAGAAAAGAACATCAAGCATATAGTGTTTACTTAGTGGGGTGAATCAGAATTGCTTATGAATTGCTCTGTCAGTATTAGTGCTTGTCCTCCCACCCCAAACTCAA
The DNA here is from genome assembly GCA_020142125.1 of Phrynosoma platyrhinos. Taxonomy (NCBI): domain Eukaryota; kingdom Metazoa; phylum Chordata; class Lepidosauria; order Squamata; family Phrynosomatidae; genus Phrynosoma; species Phrynosoma platyrhinos. The sequence goes on along the minus strand of CM034708.1, from coordinate 19,757,052 downwards.
CATGCATATTTGTTAATAGCAGAATACCAGATGTTCCTTCCTAACCATATATGTAATCAATACTACTTCTCCAGAAAGAATCTAATGTTGGGAGAAAGGTTGTACTTCTGAAACTTCTTAATACTTGAGAAAATAGGGAGTATGTCATATTAGGGAAAGGGCTTCCTCCTCATTGTCCTTACACAATTCCAGAGAGCTTGAAAGCGTACTGGAATGTATGTCTATTCCATTCTTATAAAATACAAATATAAATAAATCAACCTACATTAAGAATCTGGGAGTCTGAGAGGCGATTCTGTAGCCTCCAACAGAATTTTGACCAAGCAAATGCATCCCTTGACTAAAAAATAATGTTCCCTAGATCTAGCTGGTTTGTTTGAAGCTCCACTCCATGTGCAACTGAAATTGCTGCTCTTCAGCACCAACTGTCTTCTTAGAAAAAAGACTTCAATAGAAAATAGTCCCTAATCATGGGACAATGTTCCTCAGAACATGGAATTATTTTAATTAAACTTTTCAAGACCCCTGAGGTAGCATGCATGCTCATGAATTCTCATCCAAAAAAGCAACTTTTCGAGACTATAAACCTGCTCTGAGAAAACTCTAACTTCTGCTTGCTAGTCTTTCTACTTGCATGTTGACCATGATGCTTACTGGATAAATAACAAGGTTGTTCAGAAAATGGAAATATGTACATCAATACAGTGGGTCAAAATTACTAAAAGGTTACTCAGATGTACTGCATTAATGACTTATTTGAATCTTCTGTAGTTTTCCTTGATATGAAAAGTGTTCTATATGCCACTTGATGCTGGATGAATATTCTTAGACTTCTTTTTATGGCTGGTTTTAGTTTGGAAAGACTCCAAAACATTCTCCTGTAAAAGATTATGATCTATCATTGCATGTTATATCCCAAATGATCTGTGTTTCAAGAAATAATTATAATATATTAAATATTTTATTTACCATAATGAATTCCCTGCAAGACTTCCGTGTGATCTTCAAAGATGATTAACTGCATCCTTCTTGAAGTATTTTTTTTAATGAAATAATTTTCAACTGAAAACATTTTTGAGGCTTGTGGTGAGGCTCATATTTGAGAGGTGAAATGCATAGATGTACTGTGTCACTCATTCTGGTTCAATGGACAGACCACATGTTTTATAAGCAAAAAATGTTTAAATTATTTTTTTTAACATGTCCAATGAAATCTCTGCTTACTTGTGTCCAATTGGATCTGTCCAATGTTTTGATTAGCATTGCCTAACTCTATCCTGGTTCTGCTTTACCATCCAAGTCAATAAAGGTTGAACCCAAATTCTTTAAAATATAAAAGCCATCTGTTACTTAGGTCTGTCTCTAACTTAGCACCAAACTGAGAAATAAAATCCTGAATGGTGACTAAATTAGGCTACACATTAACCTAACTACCACATATCCATGGCATAGTAAAATTATTTTTGAGGGGCATGGTGGTTTGGTGGTTTGAGTGTAAGATTCTGAAGATTAAGGTTTGATTCCTTGCTTGTCCAAAGAAACTGGCTAGGTGACCTTGAGTGAATGGCACACTCTCAGCCCTGGAAAACCCCGTGATAGGTCACCATAAGTGAGAAACAACTTGAAGGCATACAACAAAAACATATTTGTTGAACAGCTGTTTGGAAACTCTGTATTCTGTGATAGTATTTTTCTGATAAACAAAATATGGGAAGCAAAGACTGTGGAGCTCTGTTGCCTTCATTCCATGCAAAAGGGTTTTCCAGAAGTATCCTTTTTCATAGAATCAGTGAATTGGATTCTACAGTGTTCATCTGACATCGGTTCTCTAGTGAGAAGAGTCTACCAGCTTCAAGGCTGCCTTTTCCACCTTGGGCAGTGAGGAGAGACCCTTTAAAAAGGCTGCCTTTTCCACCTTGGGCAGCGAGGAGGGACCCTTTAAAAAACGCTGCCTTTTCCACCTTGGGCAGCGAGGAGGGACCCTTCAAAAATTGCATTTAAATTGTATTTGCATTTTATATTGTATTTTGTATATTTTTAAAAATTGTTTTAATTTGCTTTGTTTGTTTTGTTTTTGAGGGGTGGGTATGGGTGGGGTTGGGAAGAAGGGATGGGCTCTGTATTGATGCTATTTGTTATTGTGATTGTTGTACGCCGCCCCGATTGCTTGGCAGAGGGGCGGGATATAAATAAAAACTATTATTATTATTATTATTATTATTATTATTATTAAGTGGAATCAAATCCACTGTCAAGAAAGTTTTTACTGCCAGGAAGTTCTTGCTCATGTTTAGCCCATATCTTCTTACTTGTAATTTGAATCCATTAGTTTTTATTGTACTGATGGATATAGTATGGGCACACCAATTAGCATATACATGTTACTATTGCATGCGTAACTACTGATGACCAGTGGTGGCCAGTATAATTGCCTCAAGGTTATAGTCCAAACTTTAAAGAAACTAACCAAACCTATTTTTCTGAATAAGATTCAGCACTTTATCGTTGTTGTTAATTCCCCTTGAGTCTATCTCAACCTATGGTGACGTTATGGATGAGACATCTCAGGACCCTCTGTATTCCACTGCTCTGCTTAATTCCTGCAGACCTATACCCATGTCCTACTTAATATAGTCTATCCATTTGGTATGTGGCCTTCCTCTTCTCCTACCTCCTTCCACTTTTCCTAGCATTATTGTTTGTTTTTCCCCCCAACGAGTCCTCTCTTCTCATGATGTGTCCGAAGTATGACAGCCTCAGTTTGGTCATCTTGGCTTCCAGGGAGGCTTCTGGCTTGATGCCATTTTTTGTCTTTTTGGCTTTCCATGGGATCCGCAACACTCTTCTGCAGCACCACATATCAAATTCATTGATTTTCTTCCTATCACATTAACTGTCCAAGTCTCACATCTATACATGGTAATAGGGAATATGATGGTTTCTATGATTCTAACTTTTGTGCTGAATTGTATATCTTTGCATTTTAGAATCTTTTATAGTTTTTTTCATAGTCACCCTCTCCATTCTTAATCTTCTTCTGATTGCCTGACTGTAGTCCTCATTTCTATCAATGTTTGATCCCAGGTATGAGAATTATTTTAATATTCCTATTTCTTCATTGTCTAGGTTGAACTTGTGAAGGTCCTTGGTGGTTATTTTTGTTTTCTTTATGTTCAACATTAAGCCTGTCTTTGCACTTTCTTGTTTGATCTTCCTTTGTAGTTGTTCCAGATCTGTGAGGATTTCTACTAGTATTATGGTATTATCTGCATATCTTAGATTGTTGATATTCCTTCCTCCTATATTCACTTCTCCTTCTTCTGTGTCCAAGTCTGCTTTTCTTAAAGTACGTTCTGCATACAAGTTGAACAGATAGAGTGAAAGAATACAGCCTTGTCTAACCCCTTTGCCAATTGGGAACCATTCTGTTTCTTTGTGTTCTGTTCTGACAGTAACCTCTTGTCCTCATATAGATTCTTCATCAGGACTATCAGATGTGTTGGCATTCGCATGTCTTTAAGGGCATTCCATAGCCTTTCATGATCTATGAAGCTAAAGGCTTTGCTATAGCACATGCTGATTTTCTTTTGGAATTCCCTCGTCCTTATATCACATGATATATTATATGACACTTTATATAACTCCTTTAGAGTTCAGATTAAAACCCAGAGTGGATTCACTGCTGCACTTATCTAGAAAGAAGTGGCTGTGACTGATACAGTTACATCATCTTGTAGTGTGACACCCTGTTACATAATTCAGATCCCCTAGGTGGTGCAGCCTGGTGCTGAGGAAAGGAGACCAATTCAATACACCACGGTGCACTTACACAGTGACTGAGAAAAGTTGGGGCAGAGCCAAGGCTATATAACACCTGACCACATCCTCCTCCTTCTTCTTCACCAGAATATTGATCCACCCTCTCACCTTGACAACAGTGTGAGTTTGACAGGTTGCTTTTG
>CM034708.1:19717756-19733862 GCA_020142125.1 Phrynosoma platyrhinos | reverse complement strand
ATGTTCTTGACACATTAATTAAAAGGATAAATATGTAAAGAAAGGTGTCAAGAACAATGAAAAGTTTGATTAAATTAAAATGTTAAAATTATTGATTACTTTATACAAATAAAGTTGTGGCCAAGTTTTATAACCATAAAGTAGAGTGCGGTGTCATTTTTGTGTCGGTGCAAGGAATGTCATCACTATCAAATGTGGGGACAAGGCTCAGGTTTAGGAAGTGACCACAGTTGTACCATGCACACTTAACTGAGAAAAGGGGAGAGCTTGAAATAATATATCTCTCAGGACTTCTTCAAAAAATGAGATGAAACAAGCCCAACAAAATGATTAATATATTTTTTGAACAATTCAAATGGGACTTAATTATTTCTAATACATATTCCAGTGGCAAAATCTTCCCCATTACACTGCTACCAATTTTCAGTAAATGCCCTTCATTATCATCCTGTTATTTGGTATCTTTTACCTGATGGTCAAAAATAATTTAGTTCTCATCAACCATTATATTATCTAATGGATAAATATTTCACTTTCACTTTATTTTGTGTATTTTTTTCTTAAAATGTTGCATAATTTCCATCCTGTTTATGAATAAGTCTGGGAAGTTTGTTACAATACAATAAAATGAACTGAGTATAGAGCATACAATGTTGTGCCATACCTGTTAAAGGTGAGGAGTATGTCATAAAAATAGAAGGTACTACTCCAGTTCAGCACCACACATAATCCAGTACCATACACAAATAGCCCAAGGCTACTATTTACACTACTAAGTTATGGTGTTTTGATACCACTTCATCTTCCATGGTTTCATTCTACATAATTTCAAAATCAGTACATTGGTGACACACTCAGAATTCTCTGCCACAGAACTTGTGCTATAGTACAGGAAAGTGTGTTAGAACTCAGCAGCAGAAAATTCTAAGTATACCACCAAAGTGAAAGTCCCTTGAATTCGTATGATGAATCATTAGCTTTCATATATATATATATACATACATGCACACACATATATATGAAATTCTTTCAATTATGGCCAAGATCTTGTACTAGGACACACATGTCTGTCATGTAGCTATGTCTTGCAAAGCTATCTGCAAACAACTTACCTTGTAAGCAACATGCATCTCCAGAGGTCTCTGGTGGTCCTTGGGAATATTTTTTGTAGATTATGCCCTTGCACATCAAGCTACAAGAAAACAGCTGGACATATCCCTGATCTTGTCCCCCACTTTTCAACAACATGAAATGGTTGTGCTGGAAGAGCAGCTACACTGCTTACAAGTAAGTTTTGGAGATGATTTTGGTTGTTGTGTGTTTGGAACAGAATTCTGATCTCTGGGATGAGTTGAGTTGATGTAAGTCAAAGTTGTGCCATTGTAATTAATGAACTGGCCATTATTTCTAAGAGATTTTGACATTTTTGGTAATTTCTTATCAAACCCAAAATTCTTACCCACTCCTGCTGAGGCTTAGAGCACTACTGGGGGTAAAAAAGGCCAACATATGGTATGTGGGATGTGCATTCACCCACAATCCTTTTTGCAGCTCTAAGCCCTCCAGCTTCCCCATAGACTTCAGAATCCTTCAATTTTTAAAGAAGAACATGACAGGGGAAAAACTACAAACAATAGGTGAAAAAGCACCTCCAATATTTCCTTAACTACCACCTGGCATAATGCTGTGTCACACAACCCACCAGTGCCCAAAATATCTTAACAAGAATGCAGATCAGCCAAAATTTGGCCCCAGTCTCTGGAAGTGGAAACCAGTTCTGGTCACTTTGGGCTCATCCTTTCCAGTTGATTTTTGGCAAAACAACAACAACAAACAAACATGCTAGTGCAGCCTACCCTGGGGATAAAAATTAGTTTCAACCTGTACTATAATTGCCTTCCCTAAATTTACATCCTTCTGTAAGGAAAATGTGCTGTTTCATCTCATCTTTTTATTATTGTTGGGGATGAGGGCTCTGTTCCCTTACAGATCCTGTGTCAGACCTTAGAAATGTTACTTTTGGAGGTTTTTGCTATAACTGCCAGCATGGTCAGTGGCCATACTGTTAAAACATGCTGGGGGTAGTCATCTAACAGGTAACTTTTCTTCAAGCTCTGCTTCATCTCCAGTATAAATTGTTGAATTGCAGCATATGACTATAGGAAATAGGTTCCTTTATTATATATCCTACAACAATAATAAAAGGTAAAATACACAATTCACATCCATCTACAGCTGAAGAAAATAATGAACAGACATTTCAGCACCTGCCACCATCTCTCTCGAATGCATTATAGTGATAGGTTTTTATGGGGCACAGCAAGATCATGAATGAATGAATATTTAAAACTGAGACAGAAAAAAATACCTACACTATGGCAATATTTTTCCAAAGCAGTTTCTCTTCATTCTATACAAATTTTCTTTATACTGAAGGATAGAATATTTCAGCATGGATTTTTAGCAAAGCATCCACATTTTAAAGATATAACAGCAAAGAATCCATTATATCTGCACTGAAGGAAGATAAAAGACAACATATAGCAGCAAGGAGGATATATCATAGAGAATAATTCATCCAGCCCAATAGAAAAATCAATCCAATTTCCCACAGGGGGAAACACACCTCTGAATCCAACAAATCTGCTATTATTCAAACATCAGGAGCAAAAAGCAGGGAGGAGAAAGAAAGAACAGTTAACACAAGGAAAATAGTACACACTAGGAAAAACAAAGCAAGAATAAGAAACATAGACTTACGGATATTATTATTATTGTTTGTGTGTACCTCCAAGTAAGTTCTGACTTATAGTGACCTTAAGATGAACCTATCAGGGTTTTCTTGGCAAAATTTGTTCAGAGGTCAGTGGCGTCACTAGGGTTGGTGTCACTCAGTACGGTAACTTATGGTATCACCCCCCTCCCCATTGGCCTCCTCTCATTTCCCACCCTACAGAATCCTTAGTTATGCTTTTTTGTACTAATGTTACTCGTAAATTGTAATTCCCATATACCACTAAATGTAATGCTAATAGTTGTGACATAAACAAGTAGCAACATTAAAATTATGCCTTCAAATTACAATATTGCATGCACAATCTAAATATATTTACATATACATAGTGAAGATTTGATTAAAATGTGATGTTTTTTTTTACAGAAAATATAAAAATAATTTTAAAATATAAAAAAAAATCAATTTTCAAAATTCTGGGACCTCTCCTTTCTCCTCCCACTGATTGCCACCCCTCCTGCCATCTCTTAAAGCATTTTAAAGGGAAGCAGATGAAAGGTAGGTGTTTGAGGAGCAGTGGTGTCATCCCCCCTTTAGGGTGTCACCTGGTGCAGTCCACACAGCCCATCCCCCCCTAGTGATGGCACTGCACAGGGGTTTGCACTTGACTTTCTCTGAGGGTGAGAATGCATGAGCTGCCCTATTTCACCCTGTAGGTTTCAATGGCTAAGTGGGAATTTCAAACCAGGTCTTCCAATGTTTTAGTCCACACTGAAACCACTATATGGCACTGTTTCTGATGGACATAAAAGGGGTCATAATTAAACTTATTCACTCATGACTAAAGTCACACACCTCTATGAAAGTGACCCCTCATATTACCACAGAAGATTTAATCTCACAAAGAGTGAATTTTGCATGACTGTAATGTGGGAGGTATGGCCTCCTTAGTCATAACATTTTGGATTTGCTGAAAGATTTGCAGAGTGAAAGCTCACAAAGCAAAAGCAGCAGCAGGAGAATGTTGTTAGGATAACATGGAAAGAGGGAAGCTAAATACTACCTGGTGCTTTGGAAGGAAGAACAGGGCAGGGTGGAGTAGAATTATATGAGTTTAAGATTTAAGACTTTGTCTTTAATCATGAACTTTCTATGACTCATGTTTGTAAGAGATAAGTAAACATTTCTAATGTTGGATAATAAATGTTCTTAATACTGCAGTATCACAGTAATAATGTACTTGAGTAATTAATGTACTTAATTTAAGATGCAGTATATTCTACTTTACCTAGCAATACTTAATTTGCACTATTTCTGGCAGTCTGCAAAGGCCCTTAATTCAAGATGAGTAGAAAAAAAATCTAACATTAGCTACTAATTTCTCCTCTGCAGAAACCATGGTGGTGGAGTGGTTAAATGCCTGTACTGCAGCCACTCACTCAAAAAATGCAAGCTAGCGAGTTCAATACCAGCCAAGGGCTCAAGCTCAACTCAGCCTGACATCCTTCTGTAGGTCACTAAAATAAGTACCCAGCTTGTTGGGGGCAATTAACTTACACATAAGTGGTGTAGAAATGTACCTGCTATTGCTACATTGCTATTGAATGGTTCCTGAAGACACACTATAGTTTTTTTGTCTGCCTTTTTTCCCTTGTTTAATTCAGCAAAAGGGATGACCTTTCCAAAACTATATTTAGGGGTAAAGTGGGAAACTATTCCAACACAACCTCCATCCAGGTGTTCACCTTTTATAGCAGGGGTAGGCAACCTTTCCCCTTTAAGGGCTGAGGGACTTCAGCTCCCAGAATCCCAGGAGCTATTAGCCAACATGGGACTATTGACCAACATGGCTGAGGCTTCTGGGAGCTGAAGTCCCTCGGCCCTTAAAGGAGAAAGGTTGCCTACCCCTGTTTTATAGCATTGCAAGTGTGTATGTAGGGAGAAAGAGGTCACACTCTCTGTCCCCATTTTCATTGCATATCTACACCTCCCACCATTCACACATGTGAGAATAGGTCTGAAGACAGGAGGTGACTATGCAGAGGGAAGCCTCTCCTGTCTGATTTTGAATCCAAATCTTTAAATCTCCCCATCCAAGTGTTTAAACAAGGGGAGTCTGAGGGAAGAGACTAGTAAGGACTCAGTGGTCCCTTAATGGAGGGAAGAGGCCAGATAGTGTGGCGTCACTTGCTCTCCCCTTAATATTGTTATAATTGTGTGAGGTCTGAATGCTCAAACAAAACTGAATTGTGAATAAAAAAATTTGAGTAAAACACCCACTTAAAATAAACAAACAAAGCAAAATAGCAACAACAGCCAAACAACTGTTTGGGTTGGTATCCCAAACATTCCCTCTGTCACAGAGGGGACACGGAGAATGTGAGGCATATGGAATTACTTTATAGAGACATTTTTTCTTGGTGTCTTCATTGATTAACAGGTTCCAGTAAAAAACAAACAAACAGGGGACAGGAAACAAAAGAAACTGTGAGATAGTTTACCTCTGTAGGAAATGTCTCTGATAATAGGCTTGTAATGGACAATTACAATTGTGTCACCTGCATGGGCCTCTTAATCATTCCCTTTACAGACATAATCTGGTTATTTTACAAAAGGCCTCGGCAGATGGCTAACTGAGCCGTCCCCGAGGCAGGGAAGAGGAGGGGCAGCCGCACGCTCGGCGCCCCTTCCTCCTCCCGAGGTTGCCCTCGGAGCCGCCGGCCATCCGCACAGCCGACACTCCGGGGGCAATCTCCCGCCGCAGCGTCCGCACACGCTGCGGCAGAAAAGCCAGCGGAAGTGTGCCTCAACCTTTTGGGGCACACTTTCACTGACTTCTGAAAGGAGCGCTGATTTAGCGCTCCTTTCAGGGGCGGCGAAGGAGTGCCGCAGGAACGAGGCATGAGGCTGCCTTGGTCCTGCAGCACACCTTCCCGGGGTGGCGCAGAGCTGCCAGTCTGCTTCCCCCCTAAGTTTCTAAGTCATAACATCTGTCTTTGTTCACCTTATATATATATATATATATATATATTCATCAGAAAGGAGAATTGTTACTCCTAGAAGCCTCCAGAAATGACATTGTTCTCTAAAGCACAGATGCAAATTTTGTAGCAAATTTTGTAGCTCTTCAAAAGGTCTTGGACTGTTTAACTCCCAGCAGTTAGTGTTGTTGAACTAATTCCCATTGACTATTGGCTAGGGTTGCTGGAAGATGCATTCCAACAACATCTGGAAAGTGAAGCAATTCCCATTTCTGCTCTAAAGCAAGAAGGAGGGCCTTGTCTCAACCTTACAGTTGTTTTTGATTTGGAAAAGAAATTAGGAGGAGGATGACATTTTGGAATGGAGTTCAGCCCACAATGGATCCTGGGAGAAAAAAGGCTCCCAGATCTGCTGAAGTTGCCCATTCCAGAGGTATATAATTGTATGCTCATCTACATCAACACTCAGCATAATTTTGTATTTAAATCCATGAAAAAAGAAGAAGGGTTGTGAAGCCTCATATATCTACTGAGCTATTAGCTGCAACTCGCTGTACAGGATGGGATATGTTTACTGCTCCACCCAGACCTGGATCCCTCTCTTCCTCTTGTGCACAACAGGGGAAGCTATAAATTAGACAGACAGCTTATAAACAATCACAATCTCCTTTATGGTAGCTGACCTTCATGGTAGCTGGTGTCCAAGGGGATGTAAAGAACACTCACTAGTTTTGATATTAAGACATGTTGTTAAAAAAATGGAAAATGGTCCACTAAGGTGAGACTTTTCACATTTCAAGATGTGGAGTGAAAATTTCATTTGTGTAAAGCAACCCACATTGGTACAACACACCTTGAGTTCTGTGCAGAAACCACTCATTTTTTCTATAATGATTTTCTTTTTGCAAAAAAGTAAAAAAAAAAAGGAAAAAGGAAAAATATGCAAAATAACGTAATCTTGCAAAACAGAGGGGAAACTTTTGGAATTTTGTTTGCATGTTATAACAAAATAGACAAGTTTCATGCAATCATCTATGAATACCTTTGGAATTCTGACAGGTAGTCCAGTGGTTAAAGAGAATAACCCCTTGTTGAAGGTCAATGTCAACTGTAGAGAGAAGCAACACTATCAAGATAGCAACCGAATTACAACCACCCTCCACTAGATGGCCAAATGGAAAATGACAGCTATAATGTAAAATGCTTGATCTAAAATGAACAAGAAAGCCAAGAAGTTCAAAATGTTGATATCTTGATATGTGTTTTGCTATTTTGTCAGAGCTGAATTCACAATAGGCAAAGAGGTCAGGCAAGGCTGTATTCTGTCAATTGTTCAATTTGTATGTTGAAAATATCACAAGAAAAGCAGACCGAGAATCAGAAAGAGGAACAGTGAAGATAGGAGGAAGAAATATCAACAACCTAAGGTATGCTAATGATACCATAATAGCAGCAGAAAACATCACATACTTGGAAAAGAAGGTTTAACTAAGGAAGGTTAAAGAGGAAAGTGCAAAGGAAGGATTAATGCTGAATATAAAGAAAGCAACAATTATGACCACAGAAAATATACATAAATTCAAGCTAGACAAGAAGGAAATTGAAATAGTTAAAGAATTCCTGTACCTAGGATCAAATATAGATCAGAGTGGTGACTGCAGCCAAGAAATAAGAAAAAGATTAGGAACTAGAGGGGCTTCTGAAGAGTAAAGATATACAACTGAGCAGAAAGTTTAGAATTGTCCAAGCCATAGTATTCCCCATCACTGTATATGGATGTGAGAGCTGGATATTAAAGGAAACAGACAAAAGGAAAATCAACTCATTTGAAATTTCGTGCTTGAGAAGAGTTCTTAGGATACTATAGACAGCTAAAAAGAAAAACAGGTTGGTCTTGGAACAGATCAAGACAGATATTTCCTTAGAAGCCAAGATTACTAAATTGAGGATGATGTTCATTGGCCATATAATGAGAAGGCATCAGTCACTGGAAAAGACAATAAAGGCAGAAAGGAGAAGGAGCAGGGCAAGACCACAAGCCAGATGGATGGACTCAATTGGGAGGGACATGGCCTTGAAGGAAATGAGTAGAAAAATGGAGGATAGGGGTTCTTGTAGATGTCTCATCCACAGGGTTGCCATGAGTCAAGCTCGACTTGAGGGCAGATAACAACAATAACAACATTTTGTGACCACAGTGGATGGAAGATTCTGGGAGTTTTAATTTTTTATAAAAGGAACTTTCCAGGTTCTGCTATAAACAACCTAGCTAATACTATCTTGCTTTCCTGGCATTTCTTATTCTATGTGACAGTTATATAAATCAATGCACTTTAAATTTAATTAATGTTAATTAAGTCATGCAAATTAATATAGCACAAAAATGGAGAGGCTGCACTCTGAACCCAGATATCCATGGGTGAATTCTCTCCTCTGCAGTCACGAGGGTGATTTTAGGCAAGCTGTTGTATATCTGCTCCTATGTCCCATCTGCAGTATTGTGAATTATAATCTACCTACTTTATAGGTCTCCCCAACAGAGCAGTGCAATTGCAATGTGAAGTGTTTTGAATAGTTTAAACGCTATAGCTATGATAAGACAACCATGGTAAATTATCCTGCTGTTGATGCAACCTATACCTCAATGTTGGGAAGACAAAAACATTCCCTTTCATCATGTTAATAACATATATCGCCAACATAAATGAATCTAGGCTTAAAATTATAAGCATGCTATGCACTGGTAATTCAGCTCTTTCCCAAAATCAGTAAGGAGAGTGTTTTGAAATAGCTTTTATCTTGATATTTAATCTTCTGGTAAAATCTATATTTGAAAGAGGACAGATTTTCAAATGATGGACATTTGTGCAAAAGATTTTTTTTTTCATTCCTTCACCATTCCTGACCAGGTGTATATTCTTTGAATTGTGACATACTTAAAAGCAATGTCCAGAGATTTGTAATCATCCATTCATTCTATAATACAGTGAAGGCAACACTTAGGTCCAAAACACATTGCAGAAATCATCCAGTGTGAGAGTGTTTTAACTGCCCTGGCTCAATGCTAGGGAATTCTGGGAACTGTAGTTCTTTCAGAGAACTCTGGTGCCACAATAAACTACAATAAACTCCTAGCACTGAGCTAGGGCAGTTAAAGTAGGTTATTTTTGTAGTGTGTTTTGGACCTAGATAATCTCACATTATATAAGGGAATTCCCATGCTTCTTAATAAATTTACAACTGGAAATTCTGCTTGAAGACTTATATATCCTACTTCACTCTACCTACTTCTCTTATTTTCACACAAGCATGACACAAAAACCTAGGTAGTCATTGAGGTGTTGCAAGATGCACTAAAACAGTAGCATGCATAGGGGTTGCTCAAGACATTTTGGGAGAGTGGTGTAGTGGTTTGAACATTGGACTACAACTCTAGAGACCAGGGTTTGAATCCTAGTTCGGCCATGAAACCCACTAGGTGACCTTGGGCAGGTTACATGCTCTTATTCTCAGGGGAAGCCAATGGCAAACCTTCTCTGAACAAATCTCTGAACAAATTAAATAAATCTTGCCAAGAAAACCCTATGATAGGGTTGCCATAAGTTGGAAATGACCTGAAGGCACACGGCACCACTACTACCACCACCATGAAGACATTTTGCTGCCTGAGACCAAGTACAAGATGGAAACTTCCAGTTCAATTTTATATAGATGCTAACTAGATCTTACCTGAAGACTGAATCTTACCTAAAGCATGGTAATGGGACAGGGACCTCCATCATACCAGAGGACACACTATTATAAGAGAATAGTTAGGGAGGAACACAGTTGTGCATTTGGAGAAATGGCTGAGAAGCAGCTATTGCGATCTACAGCAACTGCAATCTGTGCTGGTTGCCTCATTCTGCTTAACGGTATGACCTATCCTGAAAATACATGAGTACAATTGTCTAACTAAGCTTCTTGCTTTGGAAGAAGAATAGGTTGAAATCATCTATTTCCTCTTGTCAGACACATCAATACATTGTTTTTTTCTTACAGAAATATGAAATACAGCTCCGGTGGATTTTAGCCACCTCCAGTAGTTTTACATCTGGATCACTGTTAATCTCTTCCCAGATGTTAGGTTCTAGGGGGAAGTGCTATGTGGGGATGTAAAGATTACAATATTTTCTTTTCTTTTATTTTGTAAAAATTCTGCAAATTGACTAATTCTCATCAAGAAAAAGGTCAGGGAAATGCTCAATCACTAAGGGGCTACGCAGATGGGTGGCTTTGGGCTGCTGCTAGTCACGGATTGGGGCCACAGCAACCACATGCCATGGCCCCAATTTTCCCTTTTGCCCCCCGTAAAAGAGCATCAAAATGCCACTCCTTTTAGGGGCAGCAAAAGGCTGCTTTAAGAGCCAGCGAGTGAGTCTTTAGCACCCTTTCCGGCATTGGCGTGGGGTTGGGGCGGCTGGCGTGCAGCTGCCCCACCCCATCTCTGCCTTCAGGCTGGCCCTTTGGGCCTGTCTGCAGAAGCCCTTAGTTCTCTTTAATGCTTCAGGTCTTTTTTGAGAAAGGGCCCTTGCAGATCTCACCCACCTGTAACATATCAATAAATTGTACAGGAAAGGATCTTCACAGGCACTGGCATCTAACAGTTCAGTTCACTGTGTGAACATTACAGTATGTACCTTAATCTTTTGTACAGCCAAAAAGAAACAGAGCTTATCTTGAATAATCACATTGTACTCCTCCTAAATGTTGCTCCTTAACTTGCTGATTCCCCATCTACTTGAGCCTTTTCCTACCTTTGCACCCCATTTTCAGATGCGTCTTTCCTCTTCAAATCATGATTAATGCTACTTACTGGTTCTTGTGTGACTGGATACAAAAGCCAACCACATCAAGCTTATTGTATTGCAAGAAATGTTTCTATTCTTTCTGCTGTGGGTAAAAAAAAGATACAATTGTTCTACCTGTCAACAAAGACAGAAACAGAAAATTAATAACCATCTTTTGACCTGCTGCTTGAATTGTTTTTGCTCCTTCTAATTTCCTGCCAAAGCGCACCATACGGTTTTGCAAGGTGACATTTTCAGACGCTCCATACAGATTGATAGGCTAAAGTACTGAGAAACCACAAGAATTCTTATAAAGAATGACCTTCATCCATTATAAATTCAGACCTCATGATGCTATTACTGCTAAGAAGGCAAAGAAAGGGAAAGAAAAGAAAAGATATCCTCACAAATAAACAGAAGGAGGAAAATAAGCTCAGGCAGGATATAGATCACAAGGAAAACAGAAAACAAAGAGCAACATAATCTGCAAAACCATGATAATACTTGACTGAAAAAAAGTCTAATTTTAATGTTTTTGGCAAACACAAGATACAAAGCAGGAAAATCAAAGTGGACTTGAAAACTTGAGGAAATATGTCACAAACTGTGTAGAAGAATAAGAAGGAGGCAGAATATGGCCATACAACATTCAGACAAATTTCAAATTATGAAATGCCTCAGGCCAACTCAGGTCAAATCAAAGCAAGTCAGATCAGCCTGGTTCAGACCCAGAGGTTCAAAGTGATTCAGATGATTTGAGATCAATATGGGCAGTGGGAAGAACCAGTCTGTCTCCAAAAACACCAGGCAAGGAAAGAGACAGTGGAGGGTGAGGACAGCTTCCAATCTGACACAAAAAATGCTCACCAATTCTCTCTACTGTTGGGAGAAAGTGTGAGGTCAGCATGTATTCTCTCAGTCCTTAAATGCATATTTGTGCTCTTTTTCTATATCTAGCTGGTAACATTTTTTTCTGCCCATCCAGTGCTGCCTTCTCAGTGCACTACTGTACTTTTGACCATTAGATCAGACCTTTAGTTGTGCTTGAATTTAAACTGTACTTGAACTTGGAAGCTCAGGGAGGTTCTAGGACAGTGTCTTTACTTATTTTTCTTTACTTTTTTCCTTAACTCTGTAAACTCCCCCCTCTCTCTGTGAGCTACATACACAATCTCTTACTGAATGAGCATTAAACATATACCAGAGACACCAGACTGGTAGGACTGTGCACCAATCAGACTGTATATGTTTTTAAAATATATATTTTTTTTCTTATTTTCTTTTTTAAAGATGAAATTTAAATGTGCCTGACATAAATATTATTGGAGCTACCCATATAGCATTTTGCAGTGTTTATTTGCTCTAAAAGGGATATTCTGTTTCCAAATCTCATGTTATTGTGTTTTGAAAAATCACCAAATAGTTAGAGCTGTTTAACTTCCTGGCAGTAAGAGCTGTTCAATAGTAGAAAACACTCCCTTGGAGTGTGGTGGAGTCTCCTTCTTTAGAGGTTTGTAAACAGAGGCTAGATGGTCATCTGTTGGGGGTACCTTGATTGTGTATTCCTGCATGGCAGGGGGGTTGGACAGGATGGCCCTTGAGGTCTCTTCCAACTTTATGATTCAAACCAACAGGAGTGCCTTGATACCTTAAGAAGTGTTTTGTCTTGTCAGCAGTGACCAGAATCCTGTGTGTAGTTTTGTAATAAATCTGGTTCACCCTTGTTTGAACCTAGAATCTTTGCTTTCAAATACTTAAAAAAAAGAGCATAATGTATTCATAGAAGCCAGGATGTTCTAGTGTTTTGAGTGTTGGACAATCACTCTGGAGAACAGAGTTCTAATCTCATCTTGGCCATCTAACCCACTGTGTGCCCTTGGCCAAGTTACACTCTCTCAACCTCAGGGGAAGGCTATGGCAAACTCCCTCTGAACAAATCTTGCCAAGAAAACCTCATTATAGGGTTGTCTTAGGGTCACCATAAATCAGAAATGACTTGAAGTCACAAAGCAGCAACAACAAAATGTATCTATTATTTCAAGAGTCTACTAACTCTAAAGTAGTCAACACAATGAGTTATACATTTTTCCAAGCCAATAATATTGGAAAAAATGTTTGCTTCATTTTAAATAAAACAAGGCTGCAATCCTCATTATTCCACTATAGAACAAGTACCATTAAACAATGGGGGTCCTTCTCAAACAAACATACATGTGATTGTGCTGGGGAATGTTTACAAGAAGGTAATATTTTGTTAAAATCAGGTTTAGTAAAGACAATTGAATGAAGCTTCTTGGTTAAATGCAATAACCTAAATCCAGTTCTTAAACTCAACTGGAATAAGACCATTGACTCAATGAGAATTTCAAAAGAGAACACTTAAATACAATCCATTGATTATATGGCTCTATTGTAGCTGGGACTAAACAATTAGATTTAGGTCAATATGCTCAATAAGACATATACTACAACATGCTGCTCGCTGGGTAGCTATTTACCTACATGGGCAACTTACCAAAAAAATAAAAATAAAATAAAATAATAAGAATTGCATCTATCCCAGCAATGCTAAATTGCTGTTCTTCTGCAATTGTTGAGTTTCAGGGCAACTGTACTGAAGAGATTCATCTATGAAACTAATAGATGACATATCAATGCCATACATGCAAAACTGGTGCAAACCACCAGTAACTCCTAGTTTTAATTAAATGTTTCAGAAGCTGGCATGTTGGTACAACATTCAGACAACTAAACTGTCACCACTATATAAATGTTAATTTTATTTAAATTGTCTGGAGTAAACTGTCTCATATACCAAAGTGGCACAATCAAAC
Source organism: Phrynosoma platyrhinos (assembly GCA_020142125.1). NCBI lineage: Eukaryota > Metazoa > Chordata > Lepidosauria > Squamata > Phrynosomatidae > Phrynosoma > Phrynosoma platyrhinos. Next base: position 19,720,484 of record CM034708.1, on the reverse strand, counting down.
CTTGTGGAATAAAAACTACTGTTTCAAGAGAAAGTCATCCACTAGATGGCAATATAACAGCTCACAAATACCAACTGCAATAGCCATCACATGCATACACAATAGCACACTATTTGAGGGGTGTGTGAAGACTGTCCCTTTGTTTCTGTGGATGCATCCATCTTTCTACACTTTTATTGAACTGTTCTGGCTATAGTACTGAAAATGTGGCTCTGCAATTTTAATACTGGTCTCAGAAATAATTGGTGAACAATGTATGTGCATCATTATTTGCAGCTAACCAAAGTATACATTATATTCCCTATTGAAAGACAAGAACTGTACATTTTTATACACTCTCCAATTAAATGCACATTGCCTTGAACATCTAATCAGTGTTCTTCATCCTTTTCAAAACTAAAACTAATATTCCTAAAATTTGCTGCCAGTTTGGAACACTTCTCTGTAAGAACAAATAAGCCAGTTTCAGACTAAAAGCAGAAATAACAGATATAAGGGAAATCTCTTCAATATTGCTAGCATTCCCAAAAGCTCCTATGAAAGTCTGTGCAGTTCTTGGAATGACCTTTTAGGAAGAGCATTTATATATTGGAAGAGCTATGGATGTGATGAATGTTTTGAGACAAGATATAAAATAGATAAAGCCAGCTGTGGTATAGTGATTTGAACACTGAACTATGACTCTGGAGACCAGAATTTGAATCCCTAATCAGCCATGGAAATCCACTAAGTGACCTTGGGCAAGTCATACTCTTTCAGCTTCAAAGGAAGACAAAGGCAAGTCCCTTTAGAACAAATCTTGCCAAGAAAACCCCATGAAAGGTTTGGTTTAGATCACCATAAGGCATAAATAACTTATGACTTGAAGGCACACAGTGACAACATATAGATAGATAGTGGAGAAACTGATTACAAAAATTACAAAAAAACTTAAGATGTTTTGAGGCATAAGATTTTATGGTCATCATCACCAGGCAAAACTCAAAAGCAGCTAGTGCAGAGATGCTAACACACTCAACATCCAATATTTTTGGAACACATTCATACTAAATTCATCATGTGTCAACCATGCCCTTCTACATTTCATGGAGAAGATGCAGAGGACAAACTTGATGAATGTGACTTGGTGAAAATCAGATGTGAAAAGGTATAGGGAAACCACTATAAGAATATTGCCATCTCCTAGGGTATTTCATTCTGACCTCAAGATTCATTCTGCTGAAATATTTAAGGGTAAGTCTAAGCACGAGCTATTCCAAAGAGCTTATCTGTAGGTTTGAGAGAATGGCTTAAGGCCTTGATTATGACTTCAGCTAGATAGGCTACTATGGCTGGAATCCTGTTAGTGACTGAGACAGGTGTAAAGGTCAGCAGAAAACAATTTTTTTAATAGGATATAGCAGTGGACCATATTTTTTTTTATGGAAAATGGATATTGAAAAACTTCAGTTTATGTGTACATAGGAATAGATTATTTTAAAAGCTATATTTAAGAAAAAATATATATATAATGAGATGTTGAGGTCAGTCATAACTGAGCTGTGTTAGGTGCATGCTGCCCCCTGCATGCCGAAACATCATCCCACCACTGTTCAGGTACAGGTGCTTTTGTATTCATGCTTCTCAAAAGTAACTTTCCATGCTTTTTATGAAAACAATTTGGTGTTTCTGGACTATTTGACTGCTTTCCCCATATTAAACAACTGGCATTCCACAGGGCTTATTTCATTCCACTAGTCCACTAGTTTTAGAAAGCTGGCATCCATCTTTGATCCTACACACATCAATGTGATGCTCAGATCAGTCAGGCTCAATTTGATAGCCTCCAAAATTTGTTCATGAAAGATTTATGGGAGTTACATTATTTTCAGTCTCAAGAGAACTGACACCCCTTCAGGTCAACAGCCTGTTAGTTGTAAAGCATTGGCTGCTGCCCATTGATTTGAAAACATAAATCAGGCAATTCTATTCTGTTTTTATCAGCTTTATTTCCTTGAACTTGCTTTAGAACTCTTTTCCCCCCCTGGGCTGGAGAAAAGATAACTGCTACAAAAATCTGGAAAATCATCAGCAATTATCAGCCTTCAAGTGACTAGGAGATAAGCATGCCACTTCTAAGAAGTTTTTATGTCTTTTAATTATAATTTTAAATTAAAAGTAAATCTATATTTTTGAAGTGGACAAAATGCATTAGTGGTCAAGCAAACTGAAGTCCTATATTCATTCCTTTAGAATTATTTTCTCTAGAAAGTAATGCAACTTTCAAAATGAGATGGGTCCAGGGTTTGCTGGTAGACAGATTGTCTGAGTGGAGTTCATCTCCAAATGCTTCTGCAGACAGAAAGGGAACAGGGAGATGATTTTTGCTGTTTATTCCTTTCCTGCACAAACTATCGCCACCTCTCAAACTGTTAGAAAGGGTCTCCCAATCCATTCTCCCAATAAATTTTCATGGGGCCTAGTGGCCTGCAGAAGGTGGGGAAATGGAAAATATAGCTTTCCTCTTTGTTCCACCCACATAAGTTTCATCTGTTGAATTAGAAAGTTTCTGTGGATGGAAAGATCCCTTCCAGTTGTGGGAGACATGGGTTCCAGGAAAATGCTTGGAGAAGAGAGGACATTATAGAGCAGTGATTTCCAAGGTGTGTGCCTTATGGAAACTGTTAAAGCATCTTTAATCCCAACTCAGAAGGACTGAGAACAATGACAAAACAAAAACAAAGCAAAG
>CM034708.1:19686966-19710091 GCA_020142125.1 Phrynosoma platyrhinos | reverse complement strand
CCTCTGGGAGGAATCTGCTACAGCCACTAAAAACTAGACTGTCTCAGATATCCTGGAGGGCCTTCTCTGCAACCGCTCCCAGACTTTGGAATGGCCTGCCGGATAGGATCCGTCTTATTACTACTCTTTCTGCTTTTAAGAAAGCAGTAAAGACGGCTCTCTTTCGGCAGGCCTTCCCGGAATAACTGTTGTCTGGTGATAGATGAGTTTGAATTTGTTTATACTGATTCCTTGTGTTACTTAAGGATGCTTTTATTTTATTGTTGTATTTTTAACTGTTTTCTAGTTTAATTCTGTTTTAAGGGGTGGGAGGGTGGATCATGGGATGAGGGAATGTTTTAAATTTATTTGTTTTAAAATTGTTATACCCAGCTCCGATTGCCGCGCAGAGGGGCGGGCTATAAATTATTATTATTATTATTATTATTATTATTATTATTATTATTATTATTATTAGACCAGACAATATTGCACCTGCTGAGTGCTATATGTTTCCAAAAAGAATTGCTATATTTCTTTTGTTTAATCAGCAACTTTCACCCATTCTTCATATGCATTAACTGCTTGTTCCTAAGATATGTTCCTTAAAAAAATAAAAGCTCTCTTGTACTTGTACAGTAGCAGAATTGACTACCAATCAATTACAGCACTAAAGCATTATAACAGGACTTAATGAAGTGGCCTCAGTCAGCAAGGAACATAATAATCTCAAAGCCACTTCAGTTCATTCACAGCATAATCCTTGAAGCAAAAGTCTTTATACAAATAACAATGGAGAAAACCTTCTAAATGAATTTCAGCTAAGGCCAAGCAACACAAGAAGTTGTAGGATAATGGTTCTAAAAGCACAAAGTGGGCTTCCTGAAATAACAGCCAGGATATTTTTGCAATAGTCCCAAGCATTGCTCTTCACTAGATTTTAATTTGTTGATTGAGCAAGTCATCCAGAAATCCCAGTTTCAAAAAATATGCCAGCAAAAGCAAATCAGAAGCATTTATCAGGAACATTTTTACAAGTTTGACTATTAATAGAAGTTTAGTTATAGGTACTAATGGTATTACAGTAGCACAAGTAGCTATTTTAATTGGGTGGGTGTCATACCCTTCAACACCTCACAGATGTAAACAGGGACATGTGTGGTCAAGTAACATCAGAATGTGATCAAGATGCCAAAGGTTATTAATGGGGGAGTACACACAAGCTAGGAGATGTTGCAACAGTTTGTTTTGGGCTGGATTTACAGGAAAGGGCAAGACTCTTCCCACTCCTGTTCAATCTTCCTGCTGAGTTAACTGAATACAAAATAACTTTGCCATTTGCACCAGTTGAAACAAGCTGAGGACAAAATGGGTAGAGGGGAGAGAAGTGGAGCATTTTGAAAGTCACTGACAAAGTTGGATGGCAGAGGATTAATTGGGACTGTTCCTGTCAAATACTACTTGGGTGAATTAGAACACATGCTTTCAAGGAGAGTATATATAAAGAGTAATACAGAGATGAACAAAATGATGTGTGGTGTGATGTGAAAATAGGAACAAACTTTTCTCTCTCCCCCATAATACTGGAAAGGAGGGTTATTCACTTAAACTGGGATATTATGGGGAGATACAGATAAGACAAAAAGGGCTGCCCATTTTAGGCTGGATCAGGGCTGGGACAAACAGATGCCTGACCCCAATCCAGCCATCTGCCCCCCCCCCCCCCCAAAAAAAAGGAGCAGGTAAAATCAGCTCCTTTTGGGGGCAGGGAGAAGCTGTCTCTTCTCTTGAAGAGTCTCGGAAAAGCCAGTTCTGGGGCAAGTGGCATGTAAACACCATGCTCCAAGCAGGAGAGAAGCCAACTGGTGTGTAATTGCTAGTCTGGCTTCTCTCCCATTTATGGGTGTGGCATGTCTAAACATCACACCCACAAGCCAGCCCCAAGTGGGACTAAATGGGATTCTGTTTTGGCCCTATAAAAGTAAGTTGCTGCTTCATTCAGCACAAAAACTGTGGAATTCATTGTCACAGGATATGCTGGTGGCTAACAATCCTGATGGCTTTTAAAGTATAGTAGATAAATTCATGGACGTTGGGGCTATTAATCAACATAGCTATATGTCACCTCAAGTTTCAGAGGCACTTCCAGAAGATCACTGCCAGAATCAGAATCAATATGCCTCTTTCAATCTACCTCTATCTATCATCAATCTACCTCTTTCTATCAATAGACCACACTGTAGAACAGTGAGACAGAAGGTGCAATTGGTAGGGCTCCCACAGGGAACTGATGGGCCAATGTATGAACAGAATGCTGGACTTGATAAACCTTCGGTCTGATTATTCATAGGTGTTTGTACTAAGTAAATATTTAGATGACTGCTTTTGATGAACAATGATAGAGGAATATGTGTAGCACATAGCAAGGATAATCAAAGCTCATCTGTTTCAAGATGAATTGTGATTACTGTCCTGCATGTTGTTCATTTTGGGTTAGAGTCAAGAAGGAATATCATCCAAATGCAAACTAGGTGATTAAACTGAGATGGCATAATAGGGTTGAGCCAGCGTGGTGTAGTGATTTATGTGCTGGACTGCAATTCTAGTGATCAGGGTTTGAATTCCCACTCAGCCATGGAAACCCATTGGGTGACCTTGGGCCAGCCAGGCACTCTCACCCCTAAAAACCCCCATGATAGGTTTGCCTTAGGCTTGTCATAAGTCATAAATGACTTGGAGGCACACAACACCATCACCACAATGGGATTACTGCATATATCCAGATTGCATGTGAAAAGCAGTAAAAATATCAATCTACTTTTCAACTCTGCCTTGCTTCTTCTGGACTTAGTTGCTTGGGCTTTTCTGCTCTTAGTATCACTATTACCCATTCTCCCGAAAATGCTCAAAAGGAAGCAGCAGTCTTACAGGGAACACCAAACTCTGTCATATAGGCTCACTACTCTCTTATAGTAGCCAGGCTCCTATATTTATAATGCCACATCTTACTTGAACTTCACTCATGCTCATCCCAGGCACCTCTATAAAATACTGTCTAGTCATATTTTCTGTCTTTACCTTTAGTCATATTTTAGGTCAAGATGGTGGTGGTGTTGGTGGTTGAAAAAACTCTCAATTTTGTAGCTTCCAAAGTGGCCTTGGGCAATCAATGTTTTTCACAAAATGATTGAAAGAATACATACAAGAATAGACCAATCTTTGTGGCTAGAAAAGTGATACATGTTATGCATTGAAATAAGATCCTTTCAGGAATTACAAAATAGAAAGTATGGAAGGGAAACAAGCATGTATGCACTGCCATTCCTTTTCCGTAGCGATGAGGAAGGTTTTCAATGAGACTGGCAGTTACAATCCTCAAGCCCATTAGGAACCAGACTGGCATGAGCAAATTTCTGATAAACTAGATGTCCTTGGAATTTATAAACTTCCCTTCCACATAAGTCCCATCTCTCATAGTGATGAGTGTTTTTATACTCATAATAATAATAAACAGTAAGTAAAAGAAAAGAGAAGCTGTAAAATATGGAGCAGCACAGCTTGGACACATCAGTGCTTCATGTATTTTACAAGAATATAATGCTGAAATAAACAGGAGTGTATTTTATTTCAACTGTTACATTTGTTTTGCTCTTTTTCTTCTTGTTTTATTTTCTGCAGTGCCAGTAACACAGAAAGGGTTACTCCTGGGGGTCAATCGCTTTGTTTTTCTTGTTTTCCTTTGTCGGTGGGCTTGTTAAACTTGTTATTTAGAGGTGTAATAGCAGCATGGAGGGGGAAGCACACAAAAAGTAAATGTCAAAAAAACACATACTAACCCAAATGTCAAATGCCAACCAACAGATGTCAAAACAACATGGCATTTTCCATTCAAGTGTTCACTACTGCATAAATTCTCACTATTGCCGTACATATAAAAAGCCAAGTCAGAATCCCTCAGGAGATCATCTTGAAACACCCAAAAGCCATTTGGCACAGATAGAACCATGATCTGGCAGTAGTTAGCTTGCTGCTTTCCAAGTACCTGCCATAGGCAGCCTATTGTGTAGAAGCCATCTGCTACCTGTGGGAAGCCTGGTTAGTATGATAGTAGAGGATGGCAGGTCCTACAGTATATGTGGTCACTTGTTTCTCTGGCATTATGTTCCAATCACAGGATGTATATGAGAAATGTCAAGATTATTTACCCAGACCAAAATTCCCTAAAAGCCCATCCATTGCATTTTTCCTTTATTCCTTCTAAATGGACATGTGACTTAGCTCTCCATCATATTTAAGATTATATTTAACTCTAAATGATAAAGAAACAAAAATTAATAATTTCTGTAGTCTTTATCTTCAAAATAGTAGGTTTTCCTTGGCTTGTTCCTGGGCAGAAGCTTACTACATGTTGCACAGGGATGTGTAACTGTTCCTATTGAAAACAATGTTGAATTTAGGAGGAGAAAGGAACAATAAAATATTGTCCCAACAGCACAGAGTAAGTCATTCTGCACCTTTTAGGAAGAAAACTCAGCATGGAAATATGTGACTAGGCAAGAAACCACAGACCCTTAATCCATCAGGAGAAGGAATATCAAAGGGAGCTTAGTATGAGGTTGGTCATATTGCTGATGTTTGGAAAAAATGTTTTGCCATGATGTGAACCATCCTTACCAGATAGCACTAAACAGAATTTAGTTTACTAAACACTCTGGGAAATGAAGCTGTGATGTGAACCAAGGATTAGTTCTATGTGGCTCCCTATGCATAAAACAGAGATATTAACCTACTCACTTATTTTGTTGGATCAACAAACAAGACATTGAGACACATGACAATACATTTATAATATAATTTATCAACATCTAAACTAAAGCAATAGATTTTTCTCTGATGTACTTTGAGAGAATTCTCTGCTGGCATTTCCCAACACATAAAAACCATATTTTACAATCACCCCTCCATTTTCATGGAGGACCCATTCCACACATACAAACACACCATGGTGAAAATGGAAAATTACCAGTATTCAAATCTCATTGGCTTGAATGGCAGAGTGAACCCCATTTTGTCCCAGTCTGTTTGCTGTCTGTAAATGGGCAAGGGATGTGGACTCCAAGTCCATGAAAATGGAGGGGTGACTGAACATATATACACACACCTATATATCTATTAGATGTCTGCCTGGCTTAAGTATACGACTATATGAACTGTGCACTGATATACTCTGTTAATATGGCAACAGCTTTCCTAATATCCATGACACTATCAAACATTGAGCAATAGAAAAATAAAATATTCAGATTCTGAATATTTTAATGAATATATTCGTATTTATATTCAATTTAAATGTATATTCAATTATATTTATATTCAAAATATAAATATATTATATTTAATAAATATAATAAAAATATTTAGATTTGGAAAATCTGAAAATATAAAAAAATCAATCTAATTTTATTAATAATCTCAAACAGAGTTATTGCTCTGACAGCCTTAGCCAAAGTGTAATTTATATATAGATCAAAATTAAGCACCAATCCATAGGTATTTACTTGGCAGTTATTGGCTTTAGCTTCAAGTGTAAGTGTATATGTTTGCACGTGCCATTAAGTGAGCATACATATTATTCAATATCAAACCAAAAGAGTCATTCCAGATTTAATCCTATTTAGAGTTAGATACAGTGGTACCTCTACTTATGAATGCTTCTTCTAACGAAAAAGTCGACTTACGAAATGCGCCTCGGGAAAAAATTTGCTTGGACGTACGAAAGCTTTCCAACTTACGAAATTCCAGCCATGGCCTTGGCTATTCTATGGGCTGGTCCTGGAAGCGGAGGAATCCTCCGCTTCCAGGGTTGGCCCAAGGAACGGCTGAGGCTGTGGCTGGAAGGAGGCGGCCTTCCAGCTGCAGCATCGGCTATTCTATGGGCTTGGAATGGATTAAGGCATTTCAATGTTAAATTTGCTTCTACTAACAAAATTTTCTACCTACGAAATGGGTTGTGGAACGAATTAATTTCATAAGTAGAAGTACCACTGTACCAATAAATTTAACTTAGTTGGGAGTAACTAATGTCTGAGTTCACTGTCAATTCTGAATATGATTAAAACTGGAACCAACCCATCATACTTTTAAATAAGTTAGTTCAGAAGTTCAGGCAAACACTGAAAAATAATGGAAGGACAAAATAAAGTGAAGTACACATAACTCTGTTTTCTGGCTTGAATCAATAAGTTATAGTGATTGCTTTCTTGGGTAAAGATAATTTCTTTTCCCCCTTGCAATTCAGAGGATTAAACAAGTAAGTAAAAAACTACTAGCTCAACTGTCCTGTTTTAAATACTACTTTGGACTCATTTTCATATCCAAACACTTTCAACGTATTTTTTATTTCATTCATTGTTGTCGTTGTTGTGTGCCTTCTAGCTGTTTCCAACTTACAGCCCTATCATGGGGTTTTCTTGCAAAGAGAGTATGTGACTTGCCCAAGATCACCCAGTGGGTTTCCATGGCTGAGATCTTGGTCTCTGGAGTCATAGAATCATAAAGTTGGAAGAGACCACAAGGGCCATCCAGTCCAACCCCCTGCCATGCAGGAACTCCCAATCAAAGCATCCCTGACAGATGGCCATCCAGCCTCTGCTTAAAGTCCAGCCCTCAAACCATGCTTATTCATTCATTTGACATATGCAAATTATGTTGTCTAATAATTAAATTCTGTACTTGAGTGTCTGTACTTGAGAAGAACCTTCTGGGATTAGTTAGCTCAATTAAATACTCTCAGAGCATATTTCTCTAACAAACTACTAATGTTTCTTTTATTGAGCAGTAAAAAAGGAACACAATCTACAAACTCATCTTTTAAAAACAATAGCACTGTAGGAAAGGTACTTTAATTTCCTTTTGCTTTGCAACAATTTTGTACATATGTATGTATCTGTCTATTATTCTATATTAAAATATCTAGCATTGATACATTTTTATAGAATAAAACATTGTCCAAAAAAAATTATAGCCATATGCTAAAAAATGTTTCTTCATCACTAACTGGTAAAAGAATGTACAGTGAAATCCTATGCATTCTTATTTGAAAGTAAGTCAATTGTATTCATGGGGACATCTCTACTAACAGGGGAAGCAGACGGGCAGCTGTGGGCCGGCCCGGGAAGCTGCGCTGCGGGGCTGAGGTATCCCCACACCTCAGCCCTGTGGCGCACTTTCGCCGCCCTGGAAAGGAGCACTAAATTGGCGCTCCTTTCACAAGTCGCCAAAGGTGTGCCGCAAAAGCTTGTGGCGCACCTTCGGCGACTCTTCTGCTGCAGCGTGTGTGGATGCTGCAGTGGGAGGTCCTCCTTGGAGCGCCGGCCGTGCGGAGGGCTGGCTGCTCCGAGAACAACCTGGGGAAGGGGTTGGGGTGCCGATCGTGCGGCTGCCCTTCCCCTTCCCTGCCCCCAAAATGGCCCAATTGACTGTCTGCTTAGCCCCTAAGTGTATTTAAGATTGCAACCTAAGATTGTGCTAAACCTTTAATGAAAAGTAAATCCAAATATATGCTCTATTGGTCTCCAAGGGCCAACTATCAAATGGAAGGATATTGTTATTAGTACTTCAGAAAGTTATAGCTTGTTTCTTTTAGTTTAGTTGAAAAGAAAAACAGCATCTTTGTCCTCTAATGACAAAAAAGTTTTCTTCTAGTACTAGTTTCACTTTTTTTTTTTTACTCTTCTAACTCAATATAGAATTGAGTGAGATGTGGAAAGGGTTGCAGCAATTGATAGGATGGTACTTCTGATGTGACTAAAAAGTGAATCTCAACATCTGGAATGTGATACTTGACATCATGGAAGCAACAAATGTTTATCCATCAGACTTACTGTTATCTAATGATGTCCAACAATTCTTATTTTTTCTGTGGTAATTATCTATGATACATGAACAAAAACAACAAAAGCATACTAGCACCCAATCACTGATATTATAGAATATACTTTTTCTTCTTTGTCTCCCTATACCAACCCCCAGTAGTACTTTTGTTACCCAAATGTTTTTCCAGCAGCCCAAAGCAGTGTGCTTTACTTAAAGGAAGCAATTCTGTTCATAGAACTAGCCTACTGAAACTTGGCTTCTAGTTACTAAAAATCAGAAAACTTGTTCTGAGTGACAACATAAATCAGGGGTAAACCTTTCCCCTTTAAGGGCCGAGGGACTTCAGCTCCCAGAATCCCAGGAGCTATTGGCCAACATGGGACTATTGACCAACATGGCTGAGGCTTCTGGGAGCTGAAGTCCCTCAGCCCTTAAAGGGGAAAGGTTGCCTACCCCTGACATAAATCATTGACATGTTTTGCAGCACAAGAGCAAAACAGGAAACCTTGCTTTAACTTGATCTTCATTTATAATTTATCGGTTTCACAGCAGTTTGTAGGAAACCTCTAATCCATATCAGACAATGTAAACTCTGTCAGCATACATATGGAATTTAAAATGATCAGTCTGTCTATCTGGTATAAAAATATATGGTTTATAATCATTATGGGGGGGGTGATCTCATATTTTATGGAGGAAAGGAAAAATTAAAATATTTTATTTAACTTGGTTCTCTTTTATTCAATATGTTAGTGATGAAAACACAGATATTAAAGGAATATTTTTGTATCATGGACAAATTATTATAATGTTATAATTTATATGAACGTGGGAGGTATGAACAACAAACAGTTTTGTGTCATTCTTTTCCTTCTTTTGTGTTGTAGTATTAATTGCTGAATGGAGCAATAGGGGAAGTGGTTGCTGTTATTTTTTTTTTATACAATGTTTTAAAATTTAATAATGTTACTAAAAAAAATAGCCCATCAGTTCTAATATCCCTATTCATAGTCTCAACAAACTACAAAACACAGGAGTGCTTTGAAATTTCTCAAAAAATCTCAAAAGGAAGTATGGAAAAGTCACACTTCCCCCCATATTCATCTGCTAAATTTGAAAATCACAAATATCTGTTTCCCACACTGTGACTTATGTTAGTTCTGAACATCACAAGAGATCTGGAAAACCACATATCAAAGAAAGAAGGTGTTAATTATTCACAAGGTATGTGAGTTACTCACTGTGGTCACAATCTTGTACATGTTTCAGTACAGCGCAGTAGGTCTGCATGCAGCCTATGCTAGGCTGAGCCATACCCCCCCATGGCTGAATATACTTTGAAGCCCTCTGCACAATGATTTTGTACTGTGTAGGAAGCAGGCAGAATCACAGAAATTTCTGGCTACAACCCGGTAGCCATACACAAAATTATTAAAGCAGTACTGAAATTTCCAGAGAACTCTAGCAAATGCTAGCACTGATGTCACCATTTCATGTCTCACTACGGTGACATAGCCAGATACTTCAGTGATCCAGTCCACTTCCCACAAAGCATGAAATGGCTATGCAGGAGACTTCAGGGCTGTTCACTAAGTTGTGGGGGAGCCTTTGGGCACTGTGGAGGGAGGAAGGGAATATCAATCTCTGCAGAGTCCCTAAAGGATATATACACATAAACTTACACATGCATATGTCTGTAACATATGTCTATAATATGCACATAAACTTACACATGCATATGTCTATAATTGCCAGCCAGTAAGACTCAATTACTTGTTCGAAGAGCAGGATGTGAGTTCAACAACAGTCTTCCACTCATTTTCTTCAGCAACTGAGATACAGAGATGCCTTATTTATAACTTCTGGAGAACATGTGAAACAACTATTATTAAAATGCAACAAAGAAGTACAGCAACCTGAGTTTTTCCCTCTTCAGTTGGTCAGATAAGGTAAACCAAGGTATTTTCCTCACAAAAAAACTGAAACTAAAAGATGCTGAAACATATGGCCAAAATTAATTTTTAAAGATATTGGACCTACAGGGATGCAAAGGTATATCAAGACCTGTGGGGGCTTCTACCTATTTCTTTTTGGCCACAGCTTTTGCCATGGCATGAAAATAGATTAATCATGTACAACAGAGTTCTATTGAATTTGTATCACCACAGACCATTTTCCTGTTTCTATGTACTGCATAAAATAAAATAAAACAGATTGTGTGGCCCCCTTGAATGAGAGATGATAGTCTTGCCCTGGACGTCGTGTCAAGAAATCCCACTACTTATAATAATAACTTTCAGGTAGGATTATTATTAGCTTTGGCTTGGTGGATAGGGACAGATCCAAAGGGGGAAAAACCACCCAAGAACCTTGTAATCATTTTTTCCCTTTGACATAGGTGGTAATGGGTGTCTATACCTTCTGTACCACCCCAGATTGTCTAGAAAAAAAGAACAACTAAAGAAGAAAACATGAATATCATCACCACAAGAGATTTTCCTCTGTAATCTTTCACACCATTTTAACTAACTTAGGGCCTTTGCAGACTGCTAGAAATAGTGCAAATTGAGTCCACTTTAACTGCCCTGGCTCAGTGCTAAGGAATCATGGGAATTGTATTTTTTTTTCTGAGACATTGAGCCTTCTTTGTCAGAGAGTTCTGGTGCCACAATAAACTACAGTTCCCATGATTCCCTAGCATTGAGTCAGGACAGTTAAAGTGGACTCAATTTGCACTATTTCTGGCAGTCTGCAAAGGCCTTCAGAGGTATATTTTGCCTTTTTCAGTGTAATAGAAAAAATAAATTACTAGAATAAGACATACTTTCCCATAGATCAAAGCAGGTCTAGTGATGAAAAAGCAAACATAATAGCCTTTTAAATAAATCATAACTTGAACATTCATGCTGTACAGAGATACACCACAGTTCACAAAGTAGATGTGTACCTTTACCAAAAATTTTGGAACCAGAAGCAGAAATGACAAAGAAAAAATAGGGATTGTTTCCTCTACCACAGCAAAGAACAGCAGTTCAATATTTCAACTTTTTTTTAATTCAAAACTAACAATATGAACATACGAAATGGAACAATCAGGTCAGGGAAGCCTTATGTAAGTAAACAAAAACATTTTGAACCTTCTGGAATCCATTCAAAACATTCTTCCAAAATGCATCCAAAAGATGACTTTCTTTCACCAGCCTCCACTTTTTTTATGATTTCTATTTGGATAGTGGAACTTACAAATGGGGTAGGGAATGAGGCAGGCTTATCAGCTTTTCTCTCTGTTTTGCTGTTCAGACATGCTCAATGAGGGATTCTGGAAACAGCTGCAATTCATCTAGTCTGTTGTAGGTAAGCACACCCATTTATGGTAGAATTAGCTAGAGCAGAATGTTGCTCTTTCTGAGCTCAACTTTCATTTATTACACTACAGATATATCCCTGTGGATACATTTCTTGAACTCCTCCTCACTATCTTCCCAGTGCCGATGTTTCTATCAAGCCTCCAGCTAGGAAAACAAGGAAGAAAAAAGGGGCTGAACAGGTCTAAAAAGCCTTTATAAAATGAACTTTACTCTCAGAGTCTTTTTAACTAAAGTCTGCCCATCCATTTTAATATGAACAGTAGCTGATCTCTCCTATTAGGTATTTCTAGAAATGCAGCCATTTATTATTTCAAAATGAGAGGCTACTGGAATACATATTTTGCAGATAATTTTCTGGTTGGTTAGTGACATCAGTCTATCAATTGATCAAAAGTTACACACACATACACACATATGAGCATCTCATCCCTTTCAATTCATCACATATGTCTCCCCATATTTTTCACTTAAACATATTCATAAGAATAACCTTACCTTGACCAGGATACCTGTCCAGAAAATAGTCCACTTTGAGTGCATGTACTTGAACCTGAGGACCAAGGATAGTTTGGGGATTCTGCTAGTATACCATCCACCCCGTTGCCTAGCAGACTCCAAAACCAAGCTGACACAACTGCTCTCAGAGTCTTGGGCGACTTCAACATCCCACTCGAGACCAGTTTGTCAAATGTGGTTTGACAAACATGACCCTATCCCAATTGGTCATCGGGCCCATGCATTGTGCATGTCATACCCTTGATGTGGTCTTCAGTATGGAACAGGAATATCCGTGGGCAGAGGTAATAAAAACCTCTGCATTGTCATGGATGGATCATTTTCTGATCAAGGCTGAGCTTAGAACCACTGTCCATCCTGTTGGGGATGGAGGACCCATTAGAATGGTCTGCCCTCGAAGGCTAATGGAACCAATTCAATTCTAGAAAGCCTTAGAGGGTTTAATGGTTGGTAACACTGGTGATTCTGTTGAAGCTTTGGTTAATACCTGAAACACCGATCTTGCCAAGGCTATCGACACGATTGATCCCAAGTGTCCTTTCCAACCCACTTCTAATCGTCAACCATGGTATACGGAAGAACTCAGGAAGATGAAGCAGAGTGCCACTGGCAGAAAACTTGACTCTTATCTGACAGAACTCATCATAGGAAATTTCTTTGTTCCTACAGAGAGGCAATACATGCAGCGAAGAAATCTTTCCTCTCTGTGCATATTGTGTCTGCAGAGTCCCATCCAGCAGAGCTATTTAGGGTGGTAAGGGAACTGACACAGGTTCCACCTGTGCAGAACCCATTACTTAACCTGACAACAGCCTGCTGTGATGCATTTAACAACTTCTTTGCAGATAAAATTTCTCAGATAAGAGCCAACTTGGACGCTTGTGTTATAGCCGAATCGATACATGAGGTGTCCAGAAAATCTGCTGTTGAGATTATACTGGATCAGTTCCAATTGGTGAATACTGATGATGTGGACAAGCTCCTTGGTAGAAAGACGAAGACAACCTGCCCTCTTGACCCTTGCCCTTTGTGGCTGGCTGTCCAGGGGGGAGATGCCTTGAGGATGTTCCTGAGGGACCTCATCAATGCATCTCTTAGGGAAGGTCATGTTCCATATAATTTGAAGGAAGCGGTGGTCAGGCTGCTTCTGAAAAAACCTTCCCTTGACCCTCTGGACATGAACAGCTATAGGCCTATCTCTTTGTTACCTTTTTTGAGCAAGGTGATTGAGAGGACTGTTGCTCTTTAGCTCCAAGCTGTCTTGGAGGAAACCGATTATTTGGATCCATTTCAAACTGGCTTTAGAGCAGGATATGGAGTGGAGACTGCCATGGTTACCTTAGCTGATGACCTTTGTCTGGGCATTGACAGTGATAGTGTGACCCTGTTGGTGCTACTGGACCTCTCAGCAGCCTTTGACATGATAGATCATGACATCCTCTTGGAACATCTAAGAGAATTAGGAATTGGAGGCATTGCATTGCAATGGTTCCATTCCTTTCTCTTGGGCAGATTCCAGAGGATGATGCTCAGGGACAGTTGCTCAGTGAAAAAGGAGCTTAGTTGTGGCATCCCTCAGGGCACCATCCTGTCCCTGATGCTATTTAACATATATATGAAGCCACTGGGAGAGATCATCTGGAGACATGGGATGGAGTGCTATCAGTATGTTGATGATGCCCAGATATATTTCTCCATGTCTCAGTCTACAGTTTTGACTTCAGATGGCATCTCCCCTCTCAATGAATGTCTTAAAGTGGTAATGGACTAGATGAAGAAAAACAGATTGAAATTGAATCCAGACAAAATGGAGGTACTAACGGTAACAGCCCCAAACCCAGCTATTGGGATACAATCTCCAGTCCTAGATGGGGTCACACTCTCCTCAAAGGACTGTGTTCGCAGTCTGGGGGTGCTCCAAGATCTGTCACTTCAGATGACAAATCAGGTGAATGTGGTGGTCAGGAGCACCTGTTATCAGCTTCAGCTGATATGCCAGCTGCACCCTTTCCTGGAGATTAGGGACCTTGAAACCATGGTATATGTGCTCATAACGTCTTGTCTCGATTTCTGCAATGCACTTTACATGGGGCTACCCTTGTATGTAGTTTGGAAACTTCAATTGGTACAGAATATGGCAGCAGGCTGGTTTCAGGTAAAACCAGAAGAGACCACATAACACCTAATTTAAGATTGCTTCACTGGCTGCCTATCACTTTCTGGGAACAATACAAGGTGTTGGTTATTACCTTTAAAGCCCTAAATGGCTTGGGTCCAACCTATCTTTGGGACCACTTCCTTCCATATAATCCACCCCATGCACTAAGGTCCTCTGGGAAGATTTTATTATAACCTATAAAAACTAGATTATCTGCAACTGCACAGAGGACCTTTTTGGTCCCAGACTTTGGAACATTCCCAGACTTTGGAATGGCCTGCCGGATGGGATCCATCATTTGACCACCTTAAACAGCTTTAAAAAAGCTGTTAAGACAGACCACTTTCGGCAGGTCTTTCCTGAGTAAGTAACCAGCCACTGAAAATAGTAATGCCTGTCCCTGATTTCTGCTATAGCTATTTTAAATTATTTGTCATTTGTTGGCATGTTCTTGTAGCTTGTTATTTTTAAGTTGGTTTTTAAATTTTGATTGTTTCATTGTATTTTAGGGGGGGGGCTATTGGGGACGAGATTGTTTGTTTTATCATATAAGCCACCTAAGTTGTATTTTACAGAGAAGTGAGATATAAATAATTTATTATTATTATTATTATTCTAAAAATGTTGTTTTAGAATGACAGCCTTTCCTTCATTGTGCAAAAGCTATCTGTCAGATACAATATATTCCACTAGGGGAGATGTGGAAACTCCCTGAGGTTTTTTGATCAATGTACTGAAGACCCTTCAAATTCATCCCACCAGTTTGTTTCAAGACAGGAAAAGAAACAATTTTTTTTGTTGAGGGCAACATTCCTTCAAGATTAACTTATTTGGAACCAAAGGTAGGTATAGAAAGAGTCAAATGTGGGGTGGAACAGTATTCATTATCTCTTTCTCCCAGCTCCTTCTCCCTTAGCTACTCTCATTAGTCCTCTCACATCTATTTCTTGTCTTCTTCTGCATGGCTGCATGTTGCTCACCCCTGCTTAAAGTGAAACATATGACTTTCTATCAAAATCAGGCCCTCTAGTCAAATCCCCCAAAAACACAATTTAAAAGCCAATATGTCTTTACATCACACTATCAACACTCTTCAAGATATATGAGTTCATGGATTTAATACAATTGTTGCCAGCATATTCCTTTCTATGAAACATAAAGAAAAGAAAAGAAAGATTCTTAGAAGGAACAGACTCACCTTGCGGATACCTCTGCTCAATTCTTCACCATAGTTGGTTCCCAGGATTTCAAAAAGAACATTTGGATTGCCACCATTTTCTGCAAACTCTAGTTCTCCAGTCAGGCCATTCACTCCACCCTGGATACATAGGAAAAAAGATGAGACACACAATTGAAACACAGCTATGCATTCATTTAAGCAAATAATATATTCACAGTCATTGCCAATCTTACGAAGTTGAAAACCACATAATCTGGAATTTATAAAACCAATAAAAGAGAAACATATATTAGAAGACATATTTAAGAAATTAAAAAGTAGTTATGATAATTGTGACTCATTGGTAAAGTATCAGTTGAGCTCATGCTAAGGTTAACAAGGGCTAACTAAGCCTGATAGATCAAAGCAATCCACATTGCAACCAAGACAAATTAGCACCTTTGCTCTGGTCAATATAATCTATAATAAGAGGAAAGCATGTATCAGTCTGCCTTTGCCATAACTCTAAAATGGTGAAATACAGAATCCTAAAACTTGAGGTGCATGCTAAGAGAATGTATACTGTGGAGTTATTTGTTAAAAAATGATTGATTTTAATTAATTAAAATGTAGCTTGCAGTATCACATTGATTCACTAGATGAATCATGCAGAGTTACTATATCACTTGGAGGCAGATACCAGACTCTTCAGGAGCAGGAGAGTGGCTGAGGGATACAAAATGCAGACTTGATCTAAATTTTGCAGCTGGATTGGAACTGAGGGTATAAAACTTTCATTTCTTATCTTTCTACTGCTTTTGTTGTTGTTAACTGCCTTCGTGTTGATCTCGACCTATGGCGACCCTATGGATGAGACATCTCCAGGCACCCTTGTCCTCTACTGCTCTGCCCAGTTCCTGCAAACTATAAAGTCCATCCATCTAGCATGTGGCCTTCCTCTCTTTCTATTTCCCTCCACCTTTCCTAAAATTATTGTCTTTTCCAATGATGTGTCCAAAGAATCAAAGTCTAAGTCTTCTCATCTTGGCTTCTAGGGATATTTCTGGCTTGATCTTCTCTAGGACCCATATGTCTGTGCTTTTAACTGCCCATGGAATCCTCAACACTCTTCTCCAGCACCACATCTCAAATGTGTTGATTTCTACTGCTAAAATAAAGCAAATCTTACTGCTGTTTCATCTAGTATCCCTGTGAGATACTCCAAGTATTGGAGGGTATTTATACATAGACAACACATGTGTTCTGGGGTGCTCATATACAAAGAGGGAGAATGAGAATTTCTGTTACTAGGTGGAGAGTGTGCTCCTGTCTTCTCTTCCATATTTAATTTTATAAACTATATTGGGAAGTGAAGATTAGTGTATGTTAGAGTGAGTGAGAGGGGAATGGACTAAAGGTTTATTCTTGAAGTCACTTTGTCTTTCAAGCTGCAATCCATCCCATAACCTGGAAGACCACATGATTCTTATCTTTGTTCTACAGAACAATGAGAGAGCTGATCAGGAATCACAAACATGAACGAATAACTCCCCTTATATAGCAGGTGAATATGCCCCATATTACTCAATGGTGGTGCATGCTTGCAGACATACTGAAGTTGACATGTGATTGTTGCTGCCCACTGAATAATATGGGGGTTGAGTGTCCACATTTTTCTCTATCCACAGGTGGTGTTGGGTGGGTGGATTTAAATTTTTAAATGTTGACACACCTAGGCATGTAATGCCCTATTTACATTCAGAAATCAAATAGTTTCCAACGGACTGTACCATATGCTTTTGAATCAGAGTTGTTACAATTTTAAACATCTTCAATGAAATACATAAAGCGACTATATAAGGTAGCCTTCAGTAAGGTATTTAATATATAGAAACAACTATGGAATATTTGAAAAGGTAGAGGTACTCAAGATAGACACTGCATAAATAAAATTATTGTGTTCTTATTTATTACCTGTCAGTGTCTTCCCTATCAAATTTGGTCCATCTACAAACAAAAACGTATTTTTTTCTACCCCGAAGCCTAATCGGCTAGTAGAAAAACCAAGTTTTGCCTTTTCTGCTTCATAAATCATCACCATCCATCACTGACAATAAAATCTGAAATCAGAATTTAGCTGTCAGATCTATAGATGATGCATGAGACGAGGGGAAAACAGCCTTTATGGTTCCCTTTTCTGCAGGGCACATGAAAATGTGTGTGTGTGTGTGTGTGTGTGTGTGTGTGTTTTGTCATTAACTTAAACAAATGTGACTGGGAAGACCTGGGGCACAGCTAGATGCAATAATGTGGCATCATTTTTCTTTAGTTTGTATTGTTGCTATCAGCCTTACTTTAATAATTTACATAGATTACAAATGTAAATTGATATTTTTCTAACACCACCATTATTTCATATTACTCCCCATTTGCCATATTTTTGAAGTGCCTTTACCAACTAATGGGAAAATTGTCAGAAACTTGAGTAATGGAAATAATTTTCCCCCTCCTCCCCAGAAGCAAAAAATATCTTGATGGCTTCCGATTTTCTAAAAAAAAGTTGAAGTTAGTCTAATTCATTATGGTTACTTAGAATTTTGGATGTATGTGTTATGTGTGTCTTTATTTTGGCTCAGACATGTTTCTGTGACAGACATTACTTTTTCACTTCTTTTTTTTTTCCTGGACTTGCATTGAATTTAAAGAGGATGTCATCTGTGCTGGCCCCTTCTATTAACAACTGCATTCAAGGGGCCCCTTCACACTACAGAATTATAGTGCTATGACTCTACTTTAATAGCCATGGGAACTTAGAATTTGCATTCTTTAGGGATGAGTATTTAGAATTCTCAGCCAGAGAGACCTAATTAATCCCTTACCAAATTACCAACTTCTGGATTCCACTGGATGTTGCCATGGTGGTTAAAGCAAAATATAGTGCTATAATTCTGTAGTATGAAAGGGCCTGTCAGGAACAAGTCCACCTAATGGGGATTTGCAACAGCTTATGTAGATAAAAACAAAACAAAAAAGATTAACTTTTCATGTTTAATGAAAGAGAAGGGCATTCTATAAGAGTATTGGTGGAGCTGAAAAATCCAACAGCATATGTATGCTAGGAGAAGCTGGTGTTTTCCCCAGTTCCTTGGGAACTATCTGGCTTGAACTACCCAGAAGCCATTGTTCACCTGGACTTCCAGAGTACCCATTAGGAGTCTGGGAGGGCATATGCTGTTCCTTTCCTTGGCTGAATAATTTAAGTTGGATAGCACCTGAATTCATACCTACAACCATTGTGCATGCTAGTGCATGGGATGATGGATCAGAGCTCGGGGGAAGGTACTGTGCAACAATCTACTGGATATCTTCTAATGCAATGTCTTTAAAAATACTTATGCTAGTGTAACCCATGGTTAGATCAGTGTAAGTACAATGGGCCCTTGGTATCCACTGGGGTTTAGTTCCAGCTCCCATGGATACTGTTCAAGTCTCATTAAATACAATGGCATAGTAAAATGATGTTCCTTATAGAAAATGGCAAAATCAAGCTGTTCTTTTTGGAATGTATATATTTTTGGAATATTTTCAATTTGTGGATGCTTCAATAAAGAATCTATAATTCTACTGTAATAAGAAGTCTGGCCATTATTTTAACAGTCTGATTAAAATTAGAGATTAACTATTAGAACTAGGAATGTTACTTCTCAAAAGGAAGTATTTATGTCTCTCATTATTCTGATCATCCAACATATTGTTACTTGGTGCTGTTACTGCAATTCAGAAAGATAACTTGCTGCATGATTCATTACTAATTTGCCATTACTGTTACTATTGGGCCACCAGAAAATACAAATTTCTGCCCCAAGTGATCAATTCAATTACTTGCACCACCACATCTGTATGTGTATCTGTATGCACCACAACAAAGTATGTTATATAAATCATGTTCAAATCCCAGCTTCCCATAAAGCTGATTTGCTCATCTTGAGCCAATTACAGTATCTCGGCCTAACCAACTTCACAGAATTATGGTTAGGAAAAATGTGTGTGAGTGAAGGTGTAACATATTTATCCCAAGGAGATAAAAGGAATGCAATTTGTTAAAATATTTATCATTGGGAAAGATAAGTCATAGAGAAACTGATGCATTCCAATGGCCTTTTAGAACATCTCCCTTAGGGTACAATCTACACATTTACCTAGGAATAAGCCCCTCTGAATTTGCTGAGGCTTACTTCTTACTAGATATGTATATGATTGTATTGCTAAACTAAATTGAATGTTCAGATACAAACACAGTCTCCACCTCTCTCTCTCTTTCTCTCAAACACACACAAACACAAATAAGCACACACTCCTCATTGTTCCTCTCTCACAAAAAACACATAGGATTTGAAATTCTAGAAGACAGATCCCTGCTCCAGTCATTTATGGGTGTCGAGGTTGAGGATAATGGAGGCTGCAAATGCCTCTCATTCCCCTGCAATTTGTAGGGAGGAGGGGGCAGCATAATGCCAACATTGTTGTTTCATTGCTTCTTTCTTTTTCTTTCTTTGTTTCACTCATTACTTCAGGGGGCATTAGATGCTATCCTTATGACCCAATGACCTGCTTCTACTTCACCCCCCCCCCCCCCCCCGTGCAAGCAGTGACCCAATGGGTGCTGCATAGCTGGTGGTGGCTTTGGACAGAGGCTAGAGAATAGCTTCTTGAACCCCATTAAAAATGCATGCTTGCCTTCAAGGGAGTCAGTATATGCCACCTCTGGCACCTGAAGCCCTGAGCTGTTAGCTTCTCCCTTGCTTCCTCCCATAAAGAGACCAAACTTCAACTTTTCAAAAAGGATCAGTAACCCCAAAACAAAACAGAAAAGGCATGGTATACTATTCAATCTGTGATTTTTTGGGGGAGGGGGGATCTTGACTGGACTAGAAATTCATGGCATGCTACTTTTAATGGATGTTCTCCATATCCACTCAGTATTGAAAATCTTCCGCTCTCTTTCTTTCACATAAATATTCCAGAATATGTTTGCTGGTGAACAGTTGAATGGTGCTAAATTGCAAATTCTTTCTCAAGTTTCCCATCTTTATGTTTATGCTTCATCTCTTTCTTTGTCTCTCTTTGTGACTGTTGCTAAGAAGTGTTACTCTCAGTTATTTTGTGTTTTTGCATCTTTGTTATAATTATGGATAGTGTCTGTCCTCTTCTGCATGGAGTCTTTCACCTACCACATTTCAGCAATATATAAATTGCCAGTTCAGGATATTTGTTTACTGCATGCATTCTTTACTCAGACTGTGTTGCATGCCTCTTCAGGTTTGTTTCACATAATCAGCACCTATGTTTTTGACATCTGAAAAGCCCATGAAATTTTCAATAGAAGCTCTAAAGTTAATTTTTCTTCCTGTATAAACCCATGGAAACCTACTGGATGACCTTGGAAAAGGCACACATTCTCACCAAAGAGGAAGGCAACAACAAACATCCTTAGAAGAAATCCTGCCAAGAAAGGCACATAACAACAAAAATATTTTTTGTAGAATTGTTTTGTGTTTGATCCTGTCAAGATCCTATCTTCTAGATTATTATTTGTATCAGGAAATGCATACACAATGGTATTTTTTCTCTCTGAGTTTTCCAATGTGGGAGGCAGGGCAGCAGTCATCTGCACATTTTGTGGTGACAGAGAAAAAGAGAGAGCACAGTGATTGCATATTTTGCTCTATACAGCTCACTCTTTTGCTGGTGTCCACTGTCACACGTCTATGCCATTGCTTTATCATAGTTCCCTGTCCTTCGCATCAATCCTGATTTTTTTTCATTTTGCAAAGTTATTTGTTTCCTGTGTGCATTCTTTTTACAAACTGTATGTACTGCTCCAATTTTGCATTGCAAGATCAAGACATATGTTTCTGCCATCTCAAAAGTGCTCTCAGTCTAAGAGGAAGGCAATGACAAACCACCTTAAAATAAATATCACCAAGAAAACTCTAGGATAGGGTGACAATAAGGCTGAGTCAACTGGATAACTACTTTTGCTTCTATATCTTTATTCTTTGATCTTGTCAAGATTCCACCTTCAACAATATCATCTGCATCCAGAGAAAAGCATATTCTTTCCATCTTCCAAGGAGGAAGGGAAGGTAGCAAACATTTTTGGTAGAAAAACAACCTAATTAAATGAATAGGTGCTGAGGAGAAATGAGTGGACAAAATGGGGCTTAAATTGTTGTACGTCATGGCTGCAGGAAGAAGGTGGGTGGGTGATAGAAAGTATTTCTCTTTTCTCTTATTTTTCTTAAATAAAAAAGGGAAATGTGTATGTGAAAATGGCAGTAATGCAGGCTGCTAAGGGTTGGAGGGAGACAAAATTTGTTCTCCAGCTTTCATCTGGTGACCATTCCCACTTTATGTAGAGGCACTATTCATAAGAACCAGCATCTCCACAAAGTCTGATCAGTTACCACCATAATTTGCACAAGAAAGCTTTTAATTTTGGAGCAGCCATGTGCACCATTCTGCATATCTCAGTGGCCACTGCAAACACATAAGGAGGCATTGGTTCATCCTTGAATATTGGCTCAAACATGAGCTAGTCCCAAGCAGAGGTTGAAATATATACATTTAAAAAATTGTCACTACTTTTTAAAGAAGCAACTTGTTATTCATTATTTTAAAAGTGACATGTTACTAAGACATTGCTTTGCTGTTATTTTAAAATGATTGTTATTTTTAAAATAATTTACAACACGAAGACCAAAAATCTTTCAAAACAACTCCCCAAGGCATCATTTTAGGAGTAACAACTAAATGCTACACAAAAATGACACTACAAGTTATGCTATTTCATAAAAATAAAATTGTCATCACCCCATTAGCCCCCAAAGTAGCACATTATGACAGCATAAGTGCTTTTAAATGTGTTACTTTCAAACATTGCCAGAATCCTGATGTTAGTCTCACATCATAGCTGTATGAAAACTCTTGTCAAAATGTGAGCCAGACTAGAATAAAAGTATTCCCCATCAATCTCCTTCCTATAGTGCAGGGGTAGGCAACCTTCCCCCTTTAAGGGCCGAGGGACTTCAACTCCCAGAATCCCAGGAATTATTAGCTAACATGGGACTGGGAGCTGAAGTCCCTCGGCCCTTAAAGGGGAAAGGTTGCCTACCCCTGCTATAGTGTTTTATTTCTGAACATTGTTTTGTTGCAGACTGAGAGTGATCAAGATAAGTGTTATATGCTAATAATATAGCACCACTCTTTTTCTTTTCTTTTCTGTGTGTATGGTTGAGAAAGATTCATTATAAAGTGTGACTTGAAACTTATTTCTTTACTAGATGCATGTTTTGATACCACTTTGCAGTTAATAACAAATAATAATAATAATAATAATAATAATAAATTTTATTTTTAACCCTCCCCTCTGCTCAGCAACTGGGGCAGCGTACAACAAGATTAAAACAGATAACAGTTAAAATACTCCTTCAACCCAATCCCTAACCCTCCCCCCCTTAAAATTAAATTAAACTAATGCAAGATTAAAATAACAAATGAATAAAAAGCAGAACAGGAAAACATACAGCTGAAACTGGCACACCTTGGCTGGCATCCTTTTAGTGGTACATGGAGATCTAAGTCAACCTTTTGCCCATATATGTCTCTTTTTGGTTAATGTGGAAGATGGTATTCTCTTCCTCACTCTGCATCAACCAACCTCCTTGTATCTACTGTAGTCTCTACAGTCCCTTCCTACATCCTTTCTATGATGGGGAGCAGAGGGGTATTGGAAAACTGTCTGGCTATGTCCATGTAGCCAGATGCAAAATGATTATATCATCCACAGAGATTTTTGGAGGACCCTTATGGAGCACAGGACCGTAACACATGATGCTCCTGTACTGCTATTATTATACTACTCCAGAAGCACTGCATCCATTGGCCCTAATGTGTTTCCACACACAGTGATTGTTCACCATTTCTTCCCATTTCATTGTTTGGCACATATACTGTACTTAGAAGAGGTGTGGTGGTGTGGTGGGGGTCTGTGATGAAGCAAGGGGGGGG
>CM034708.1:19662193-19675388 GCA_020142125.1 Phrynosoma platyrhinos | reverse complement strand
AGAGAGAGAGAGAATCTGGCAATCAAAATAATAGCACAACAGATAATCAACAACAAAATCACTGACAATTTGATGCACTTCATCAGTATGCTCCGAATTTGCCAACTGAGGTGGGCAAGATCGCCCTGCTTGGCCACTGCCATCTGCAAACCAGATCAGAAAGCACAATGATATCAAGGAAGAGGAAAGAAAATGAACCATTAATATCAACAACTGCTGGATAATTGGGAAGGAAGAGTGAGGTGGACTGTATTTGCACTGCAGAAATAGTCCAGTTTGATAACACTTTAACTGTCCTGGAATTGTAGTTGGTTGGCTTTGCTCTGGTGCCACAACCAACTACAGTTCATAGAATTGTTTAGCACTGAGCCAGGGCAGTTAAAGTGGTGTCAAATCAGATTATTTCTGCAGTGTGGATGAGGCAAAAGAGTGAGGCAATAAGTGTGGCAAAAATGGAGGAAGGACAGAAAGAGGAAAGGGTGTCTCTGTCTGCTTTTAACTGATCTTTCACTTCAGCCATGTGGCCTGACAAGTTACTCCAAAGAGTATGCAACCCTAGATATAAAGGACACTCTTCAATGCTCCTGTAGACAGGGGTACCGTAACCGAGTAAGAGCAATCAGGTACAAGTGTGAGATCAGTGAAAGGCAAAGGGAATCTTTGCTAGATATGCATCTCACATATGTGTCTGGCCATGCCAATATTCTACAGTTGTGAATCTGATCATGATTTCTAGAAGCTTTACTAAAAGCATGTTTAATATGTGAGCAGGGCAAATCTAAATATCGTAAGTTCCAAAATTTCCATGCCTTCTGAATCATTCAGAAGCTATTCAATGACATCCATAATCTCCCTCCGAAATGCTTCCCCCTTCTGTGACCAGGTTCTTTTATGAGCCAGTATTTATACACCTGCCAGCACTTTTTCTTTGCTTTTATGTATTGTTCGGTGTTTTTATATGGAGGAATCTACCTCTTTTATATTTTGTTTTAAATTGTAATTGGTTTAATAACTTCTTAAGGGGGGGAGGGGGGAAATTGTTCTTAATTGCTGTGTGACGATTTTATGATGTAAGCCACCCCGATTGCGCTCAGAGGGGCGGGGTATCAAATAAAAATTATTATTATTATAATACACACGAGAGATTTTTCATTTTCTCTAAACCCTATTTGTGCTGCTTTCACATTGCATCTGGCTGGCCATTTGTTTCCACATTGCAGAGAGAACTGTCTCACAAATTAATCATTACTCTGAGTGACTACTGTGAGGTTAAAGGAGGAATTTGTTTGTTTTATTAATTATCCTCCTTTTAAAATAGCAGAAAATAGCAGAGACAAACTGGAAATGTTAGCAGGGTGGACAGAGCAAAGGATTTCATAGACACTGAAACTTTCAAGATGCAAATTATCATATATACCAGAGAATGGATGTCACATATATAACTTTAAAAAGCCCTGTAGATATAATTTAAAGTAGATGGAGGATCTGGGGTTTATTAGTTACATTTATATCCCATCTTTAATTCAATGAGATATTGAAGTTATTTATCTTCCTGATCAGGCTGAGGGTGAATGAATGAGAATTGGTGAGTTTCGTGTCTCAATTGGAACTGAACCTCAACTTAAGTCCCTGCCAAATCCTCTCATCACTACACTACATTGGCTTTTTATTGATCTATTGTTTTTATATGATTTTTTTCTGTCAGTAGTTACTTAATAGAAAGAGCTGTCCCAGACAATGCAATTATTAATCATGTTTTATCTTGGAGTGCTTTATCCCACTTGGAGATGAGGTCTTACCATAAGGTCCTCCTACTGCTTAGACCAGCATGGTATAATTGTCTTTGGTCCAAAACACACTGCAGAAATAATCCAGTCTGAGACTGCTCTAACTGCCCTGGCTCAGTGCTAGGGAATCCTGATAATTGTAGCTATTGTGGTACCAGAACTCTCTGACATGGAAGGTTAAATGTCTCACAAAACTACAGATCCCAGAATTCCCCAGTATTGAGCCAGGGCAATTGAAGCAGTCTCAAACTGGATTATTCCTGTAGTGCATTCTAGACCTTTGTCTCATGAACAGGTGCTTCAGGTACAACAGGATTGTATGCATAATATATTCATTCATTCATTTTGACCATGGCTAACAAGCATAACTAAAAACAAAACCAACAACATCAAATTAAAGAATAAAACCATGAAAATCATTAGAGGGCTAGCTTAAGAAATGTACTTTCAGACTGTTCCTAAGAACAGTGAGAGTTAGGAACTGATCTCCAAAATCTGCAAGCAACCCAAGAGAAGGCCCTGTTCCATCTGGCTGTCAAGCAGGCCTCTCCAAGCAATGATGTTCTCAAACTATCATGTGGTAAATGACTATATTTGTATTCTTTTGATTAGATTTGTTGAAGGCTGATAAAAGGATTCATTGTTTCAAGTACATGTTTGCTGGTGGACTGATTTCATTTGGCAGACTGATTAACAAAGAAGGAATGAAGCATTAAAGCAGGGGTAGGTAACCTTTTTGAGACGGGGGCCAGGTTGCTGTCCCTCAGACAATTGGGGGGCAGAAGCACCATAAACAAATAAAGAAATAAATATAATTTTTTTTTTAAAAAAAAAATATGCATGCACACTCTCTCAGCCCCAGAAAAGCCATGGCAAAACCCTGGTGGAGATTTTGCCAAGAAAACCCCAAGAACAAGTAATAACAACAATAATCAGTATCATCATGGCGGGCGGCAGCGGTGGCATCAGCAGGACGCTGCGCCTTAGGTTGCCTACCCCTACATTAAAGTCTTCCATATTGTCTAGCATCAGAACAACTTGATCTGGTTGATTCCTACCTCTTAACTCTTTTTTTTTTTTTACAAAATTAACATAACTGTTGTGCTTAAAAATTCTTCTGGCCTAAGGATTCCACAGCCACCAGCTGTGCCTAGTTGCATGTGGCATAAAACTTCTCCCAAGAAAAATGGTTATCTATTTGAAAGTGGCAGTTTAACATGCAACTGCAAGAATTTCTAGCATCTTTCAGAAATTTTCAAATTAGCCAGCTTTTCCCAAGCAATCACTGTAAATGCTTGTAAAATTCATGGTCTTGTTGTAAATCTTTCAAAGAATGACAGCATAACAGTATGGTGGGGTGAGAGATAACTTTCACTAGCTTCTTGATTCATAAACCACAAAAAAGTAAGTGCACATTGTTCCAGAACCAGATTACAATTTGTCAACAACATTCAGGAGAGGGCATCAAACAACATGATATTTCTCTTTTGAGAAGAAAAAACACAAAACAAACTCATTTAAAGCCTTTACATGTCTGTAATAGAGCTATAGGGTTGTTTTACAGCCAGATTAACTGGGGAAAGATATTTTAAAAGTATTTATTTTTCTAAAATTTATTTATATTCCACTTATGGAACCCAGTTTATAGAGAGATTACATCAGACAAAGCAAAAGATTTGAAGAAGGGGAAAGTCTGGAGTACCTTTTTGATTGTATCCAGCATGGATCTCCCTCCTTGCCAGGGCTTTGAGTTCTTCCTGATGCATGTCAGACTAGCCATGCTGTGCCACTTTCGGTCCTCCAGCTTCTTATGAAAAGCATTTGCTAGCAGAAGGACAGTATCGTAGATGTAGAGGTTGGTAATCTGTCAAAGAGATTAAAGATTGTTTGTAAACAACTAGCACACACAGCCTAGCAGGATTCATAAGTGGCTTGTCACAGCTGCTACTTCTCAGGCTTTCATTAACTTCAATGCCACAGAACTGGGAAAGCCTGTCTCACACCTAGTGGTCAAAAGTTACATTTAGTAAGCAATTGGTTACAGTCCAAACATCTCCAAAGTGTTTAGTTGCCGTAACAGCTAAACTTTTAAAAGTAACTTTTTAGTTTCCTGTTCACTAAAATGAGTTAAAACAGACATTTTTAGATGCTGCTGCTGCTGCTAGTGATGATGAATTTTACTTCTTTCCCACCTCCCCTCAAGGCTTGAGGTGGGATACAGCACATTAAAACACAATTAAAATATATAAACCTATAGTTAAAATACAATACTATAAAACTATTAAAACACACACATAAGAGTTAACATACAGATTAAGAAGTCATGATTTAAAATTGACTAGATATGCCTGCTGGAAGAGATATATCTTTAGTGCTGTTTTAAATACAGTCAGCATTTTGAGCTGTCAAGATCGGCAGGTTGGCAGTTCAAGGCCTGGGTGTTGCACAATGAGGTGAGCAATTGTCACTAGTCCCAGCTTCTGCCAGCAGTTTGAAAGCATGCAAATGCAAGTAGATAAATAGGTACCACTTTGTGGGAAGGTAACAGCATTTGGTGCAGTCATGCTGGCCAGATGATCACAAAGTAGTCTCTGACAATGCTGGCTCTTCAGCTTAGTAATGGAGATGAGCACCGCCCACTACAGTTGGACACCACTTGACAAACTTTTTAATGGGGAATACCTTTACCTTTATCTCTTCCAGCAGTCCACAGTCTGGGTGATTCCATAGTTACATTTCAAAAACCTGAATACCACAGTATGAGGCACAGCAAAAACCATTACTTGACTTATCCTATATTTTTTTCTCTTCAGTTTATTCTAGTTGCTATATAAGTAACTAAAAGCTACAGTCACCCACACACACACAAATAAATTATCTTGCATTAAATTAGATATACTTTCATTATGTGTCCTGGATTGCAGCCAGCCCACACAAACTTACGCCAATAAGGATGGCTCAACAAGGTAACTAGCTATACAGCTGGTAATAGTCCACAAACCTTGCAGAGAAAGAGCAAACCAAAAGTCAGAGCTGCAGTCAGGAATACAGGGGTCACAATAATCAGTCCAGTCCAAGGTCAGGTCAGCCAGAGGGTAGCAATAGTCCAGTCCGTTCCAAAGTCAAGAGTCAAGGCCACAAGAAATCGAGGTACAGAAAGCCAGTACAGGCAGCAATCACACCAAAGATCATGCAATAAACTCTGGCATTGAGTTGGTGTCTCTCTGCTTCCTAAATAGGGGACACCCTCCCCCGTACCAGATGAGGCTGGTTAGCTAATTGCCTCGCAGCAATTCTCTAGGATCTGCATCTGCCAGCACTTTCAGCCCTGTGCTGCTTGAAGGGGGGAACCTTCAAGCCTGGTTCCTCCCCAAAGTCACCACTAGGCTGCTGTACCACCAGAGGAATCCCATGAGCACTAGGACCTGGCTGAGCCTCCTCCTCTGGCGCTGGGAGATCAGGGCTTGGCTCTGGCAGAGCAGGATTAACACCTTGTGTAGCCTCAATTACCTGTTGCTCTGGAGGAGCCCCATCCTTCTCATCATCCTCCAAGACCTGCTCTTGGCTGGCCATGACATTATGGAAAAGTGAAATAATTGTAACATTTATTATGAGTACTTCTCGCAGGCTAGCATATTTACTTTTTTATGAGCAAGCATAGATTTGGTCCTGAGTGTCCCCAGAAATCCTGTTTCCTAATCTGGGAATTGTTATGTGGGAAACAGAATTCTTGCATAGCTTGATTGTGCATAAGGATTAGTTATCTTATGTTCATGCTTAGAAACTTCATTTTAAAGTACAACTAAGTAAAAGGGTTTTTTTTTTTTATAAAAAGGAAAAATTGGCATCCGTTGACTAAATCACTTCAGCTCCTTATTCACTTGAAAGCTAACATTCTATTTCTGCTTCTCATTTCACTGTTCATTAGTGAGGTAATAAATCTGGGCCTAATTTCAATTGGTAGTCTCAGACAGAGCAGTTGCATTGAATAAAATATCTCTCATTGTATACCTTCAAGTTGCCTGTTGACTTATGGTGACCCCTTGAATTTCGTAGGGTTTTCTTATGGAAGAAATACTCAAAGGTGGTTTTGACAGTTCCTTCCTCTGAAATGTAGCCTACAGCCCTGGTATTCATTGACAGCCTCCAATCCAAGTACTAACCATGGATGACCCTGTTTAGTTTCTAAGATCAGATGTGAACTGATGTCTTTAGGGTATTTAGGCCTTCACTGAATATAATGAATAAATTAATGCCAAATCACTGAGATTTATTAAGTAACATGTAAATCCTAGTGATTCAATTAATCTACTCTAGTTAGGCAACTCATTTTGGCCAACTAGCAATTCACTTTTGGCCATAGAGATCACTAGTCTGGATCCCTGATATACCTGCATTGTTATAAGATGGCTTTAAATTTCAGAAGGCTTAAGAAGGAATAATGGATGCATTATTTATTATATAAAGCCTAATAATGACTTCCCTTAGCCCAGGTTTGTAAACATTTCAAACAACAATATGGTAAGAAGAGTTAGCAGAAACAATAAGGCCACTGATGAGACCTGGCATCTAATAACACTAGTATCCATTGCCACCATGTTTCAACAAACTGATAGTTTGTTTAACGCATCAGGGGAATACTGAGACATAATCATAGTTCATATTGATGTATATACTTGCTAATTTTAAAGCAGTTTTGCAGTGCATCAATCAACTTTTAATAGTACTCTAGAGAACAGTGATCAGATGCCATTAAACAGATATTTTAAGCTTTTACCAATAGTGCAGATGAATACTTATGGCATTTTCAATCATTAGTAATTTATTTATAAGATAATTTCTGCATCTCTGAACTGTTTTTCCCCCTGTGGCTTCAGCAGAATGTTGCATTAATCTCAGTAGCCCCATAATATGTTATATGGTAGCTATTGAAGGTCTGCTTCATATATTTACTGCTCTGAATGATCTCACACCTAATCTAAACAGATTTAGCAATGTCTTGTACAACTAAACTGAAAATTGATTTAATGGACAAAGGGCCCCTGGTATCCAGAATCCCTCCCCACTTTAGATACCAAAATCCATGGATGCTCAAGTCCCATTATTATACTATGGTGTAGTAAAATGGTGTCCCTTATATAAAATGGCAAAATCAAGATTTGTTTTTTGGATTTTTGTGTGTGAATATTTTCAAACTTTGCAATGGAAAATCCCCCTGAAGAAACATACAACACTTCCCCCCCAAAAAAACCCCATGTGATAGGTTCACCTTAGGGTTGCCATATGTCAGAAATGACTTGAAGTCACACAAGAACAAACAAACATTCATCTTGAGCTGTAAAGCAGCAGGATGTTGGGGAACAGGCCAAAAGTATTTTAGCTCAAAAAGTATTTTAAAAATATATAAATTCTAAAAAGCAAACCTTGATTTTGCCGTTTTATCTAAGGGACACCATTTTACTACCTCATTGTATATAATGGGACTTGAGCATCCATGGATTTGGTATCCACAGGGGTAGTGGTGGTCCTAGAACCAAACCCCAGCAGATACCAAGAGCCCACTCTTCTGGAATAAGTGATTCAGAGATTTCAGCTCATATTTTGAGCTCTATTTACCTTTATCATCAAATTCTGAGTATTCTGAGCATTTTGAATCAGTGCTTTGGGATGATAATGGACAGATCAACAGTGAAACAAATTGAGAGTGAATCCAGATAAGATAGAGATACAAGAGATTGGAAAGAACCAGTTCTAACAGGAATTGCACTCCCTTTACAGGATCATGGTTGTAATTGATGGGTACATGTGGGCCTCTAATTTTCTTACAACAAGTAACTACAACAAGTTACTACAACATGTTTCAGAGGCATGTGAATTGCCAAAACTGGAAAAAAAAAATCCCATGGAAATAGCCAGTTCTGTGTTTAGAAAACTAAGTAATTTTTAATGTTAGTGCACAGAGGCCCTGAAATATATGTAACAGTGAATTGCTTGTTCTTGTCAGCTCCTAGAGATTTTCAAGGCCACCAAGATTCTTTGGCCTTCAGTTCTACTTAATATGATGTCACCTTATTGTATGGTATGACATAGCCTTTCAAAACCATTGGTAGGAAGCATCTTCTCAGGAACATATGTGTGTGAGTGTGTGTGAGAGAGAGAGTCAACACTAACTCCTGGTTCTGTTGAAGTAAAAAACAACACCAATACCCTATCTTCTAGGATAGTTTATAAATGAAAAAGTAGTGATAAGTGTATGCATTTGGTTGCATGAGAATGATGCCCACTGTGAGATGGGGATAACCCTTTCCTAAGCGAGCAGAAGGCAGCTACCTCAGGCAAGTTTTAAATGTCATGCAAGTGAAGCAAACAGTTAATTATTTAATTTGTTGATACTGTCAGGGATGGGTAGAGATGATTGTGGGATTTTCTTCCACAAGTGCCAAAATAGCTCAGCTTGGATAATATATACCTTGACTGAGTTGTTGCTCTCTAGTCTGAGTCAGCCAGCAAAATTTCTCAAGTCAGACCTATCTGATTAGACTGTTTAAAGAGAACAGGATTAAAAGTAAGACGCTTTGCATAGTTGAGGGGAGACAGTTTGAAGTTTCCAAGTTTTGATTTTTAAAAAATGAAGGGAGGATTCCTGCTCAGCACTACAATTATTTCATAGGTGTAAGTAGGACCTAGAAAATGTGAAGTTACTTCTATATGTTCCACCACATGCTTATATATCTCAGCTAAGAGTTGAGTCTGGAAAGAACATTCACAAATCTTGATTATGCAGAGTTTTAATCCCCTATTGACTCAAAGTGCAGCAAATGACCAATCAACAGTTGCCAAGGAAATGTTATCAGGAATAAAATAATCCTAAAATAGGAAAGATAGCTAAATGAAACCACAGGATGTGGCTGTGCCAAAATATGATCTGAACATGAATGAACTGAAAGCACGAAAGCAGTCACTGAACGTTTGACAAAGATAAATATATCAAGATTAAAGAGCTCAACATGCAGGTGGGCATGGATGTCCTATAATATGTATTTTTCTTCATGGTGTAGTCATAAAAACCAAGCACATTTCTGACTTATTTTCAGCTGATGTGATATTCCCTGCTCTGCAGAAAAGTTCTTACTATCCCTTGATTTCAGATAATGCAAAGCTGGGATGAACTTTCAAAATCTTGATTACTCTAGTTTTCTATTAACTGAAACTATCATCATTTGGATGGCATATACACCAAGATCCTGGTGAATAAGATACTGTTGATTTGTTGTCTTCAGTTAGAAGAAGGTTTATCTAGTATGTACAGTATCTGATACATACAACATCCAGAGACAGACATTTTCACTGCAATGAATTATGGCTATTCACCAATTCTCTTTTCCTTAATGATAAGAAGAATCCCAGCATGTCTGGATGTGTCGCAAGCATTTCTGTGTTTTTTTCCAATTATTTTTGAAATTTCACCTTCAACAACTTACAGATCACATGAAAACTGTGGCATTTCAAGTGCAACCAAAGTATCTTGCACATCTACAATGCTTTAAAACAAAATTCAATGTGTTTTTCAGAAAATATTTTTTGCAACAAAAGTCATGGAGAACTCCCTATAATCTACAAGTATGTAAAAACTTTTGACATCTCATGCATAATGGAGAAAAGGTTTGAAATTTTTCATTCCTGTGTACAAAAAAGAAGCAGAGATATATATTCCTGATGGACAACCTAATAAGACTCGCTCTCTCTAATAATGTTTATAATCTCTCTCTCTCTCTAATTGTTTGAAGCTAAGTACCTAACATACTAGCTTGTCATGGGAGTATCTGCACTCCACAATATACAGAAATGTATACAGCAAAAATAGATGCTAGACTTCAAATATCAGTTGGACTTCAACAATCAGCTGGCTTAGAATTATGGTATAATAATAGTGAATAAAAGTAAGCTAATTTAACTATATAGCAGCATTACAAAAGGAGGAATAGGGTTGTTGTTTTTTTAAAATAGAAATTAATTGTAAAATATCTTCTGTTTTTTAAAAGTGACAGTGTAATATTTTCAAAAGACAGTTGATTCAGGCTTATTGCCTGAATTTGTTTGTATTACAGAGTTTGTATGTGTAGCATTAGTAGTGACAGGTCTGACTTATTGAATAATAATACTGAATAATATTATTGAAGAATAATAGAATCATAGGATCTTGGAGGTAGAAGGAGCCACAAGGGTAATCTAGTCCAACCCCCTGAAGTTCAGGAGTACACAGCTAAAGTACTCCTGAAATATCCATCTGACTTCTGTTAAAGACTTCCAAAGATAGAGAGTTCACTACTCTTAGAGACAATCCATTTTACTGTAGTTATGTGTCTACAAATTGACCTTGACTTATGATGGTTTTTTTTGGGGGGGGGGAGATTTATTCAGAGGAGGTTTCCCATTGGCTTCTTCTGGGTCTGAGTGAGTGTGACTTGCCCAAAGTCACCCAGTAGATTTCTGTGGATGAGCTGGGATTTGAATCCTGGTCGTCAGGGGTCCTGGTTCAACACACAAATCACTATACCACAATTGGTCTCAGGGCAAGTATATATTTTATTAAAATGCTTTCTCTACCTTTGACACCCTCACAATACTTATTTGTATTACTGTAGAAAATGCATGACAATGCATATATGGGGTCTAACTATACCTCCATATTTTGAGAGAAAGGATCTTTTGGATCACAAAGTGATGAAGATATCCGGTGATTCCCACGGAAACAGCGCTGGCTGATGTTCTGAGGCACAGGAAAGCTTTGGCGAATAATTGTTAACCTTCCAATTGACTTTCTCACTAGCTCCTGCACATCTGCATCATTGATCTCCTGCAAGATAAGCCACAGAAAATATAATTCAAAAAGTGTTACAACAACAGTGAAAGATCAATCTAGAAGATGGGAACATAAACCCATTCCCCCCAAATTCTTAGGAACATGAAGGCAACAGAGTTATAACACTGATATCAGCTTAAGTGACTTGGCTCCATCTTCCAGAATACTGAGATTTGTAGTTTAATGAGTTTCTTTTACATCTTCATAGGGCCTAAGCAGACTGCCAGAAATAGTGCACATTAAATTGAGGCACTGCCCTGGCTCAGTGCTAGGGAATCATGGGAACTGTAATTTATTGTGGCACCAGAGCTCTCTGACAGAGAAGGCTCAATGTCTCAGAAAAAAATACAATTCCCATGACTCCCTAGCACTGAGCCAGGGCAGTGCCTCAATTTAATGTGCACTATTTCTGGCAGTCTGCTTAGGCCTATAGTGAGCTCTAGTGTGTAGTTCAGGGCAAAATATTAGACAACTCTAGAACAGCATTTTAATTATCTCAACAACTTACAGATCACATGAGAACTGTGGCAGTTCAAGTGCTATCAAACTGCTATAAAATGAAATAAACATAGATTTTGGAGAACAGAGAAACTGAATTCTTCTGAGGTAAGGAACCTGAGCAAATACTCCCCCCCCCCCACTGCTTCCACGGTGGAGGGAGAAGAGTTTGATGGTCTCCTATGAAGAGAGACTACATTAATGGTCTGCCGCTAATCTTGGAGAGCTGAGGGGCAGAACCGAGGATATATAAGTCTCTACCACCCCACACCCTTTTGGAATTTTTGGCCCACTCTCCTGCCTCTAGCATAGTGTGTTTGCTGGTTGCTTTGAGCCCAAGTAGGAATTTTCTCCCCTTTCCACAGGTTTTCTTTTTACCTACCCTACACTGTGCTTTGGGGACTTGGAAACTGGCTTAGGGTGCAGTCTTAGGTAGGTGGTCAGTTGGTAGGTAGTGGGGGGGAGAAAGGAGGAGTTTGGTGATCACTTATGGTACCATTTTGGTGAAGGATATGCTTCTGGAACTTCTCTCATTGGTCAGGAGGCTAGGGGAGTTAGGAAGGAGGCTGTCCTTGGGGTTGGCCAGGGGATCTTTCCCTTCATAGAAGTTGTGCAGCTTGGGAGTTGGATCCTCTGGCAGGTCTTCCAGCAGTTGGCTGCCTGGGGAGCAACCCAGTTTTTGGATTCTTCTTGGGACTCAAGTGTTTTGCCCAATGGAAGCTGTGAAGGAGGTCTCAGTTTGTCCTACATTATGCTGCTCCCCCCTTTTGTTTCATTTTTCAAAGAAACAGGTTGGAATAGGTAACAGTATAACTAAATTGCCAATATGTTATCCCAAATAATGTGGTTTCATTATTTCATGGGTTGGCCATCAAAAGAACGGCAAGAATGAATATCAAATTTAAAAACTTTGACCTCAGTTAGGAGTGACTAAAGAATAGCTCCCGCTCTTATAAGAACTTCCAGTTTTCAGCCAGCCTTTTTTTATAACCCACACAACAATGTGACCTTGCTTTTTAAAAAAATCAGTTCACAGCACACACTTCAGTCTTTATTCACATGCTTTCATATTTCCCAGTAAATTGTATTGGAGCTTCTTGTTCACAAATTTCTGCAATCTTGATTTGTGTGCATGTGTGTGTGCATACACACATTCTCTCTCTCTCTCTCTCTCTCTCTCACACACACACACACACACACATACAGAGGTTATGAGCAATGTGCAAATATAGTAATGAATGCTGTTATGTATGCAATTGTGTGTTGTCCCATGGGCAGCCCCTGAATAAAGCCTGAGGCCAAAACAACCAGGTGTCTTTTTTTTTTTTTGGTAATAAACAACATCTTTTAAATAAATAAGCTAAATAACAGTGCAGGATGAGGCAGTTTGGAGGACTTTACCACACTGTTGCTACATTGCAGAACGAACGCAGTGCAGAATGAATACAGTTGACACCACTTTTACTGTCATGGTACCATCCTATGGAATCCTGAGATTTGTAGTTTGTTGTGACACCAGAGCTCTCTGACAGAGAAGGTCTGTCAGAAAACTGCAAATATCTCACAAAACCACAAATCCCAAAATTCCATGTCATTGAGCCATGGCAAACATGTTAAACTGCATTAATTCTGCTGTGTAAATGAAGCCGCAGTGAGCCCGTTAGAATGCTAAGTAATTTGGGAAAGGCCATGCTCTCTGTCCCACCAGCTTCCCAGGCTCATTTGGTGGGAAAAGAGTCAGGGCCTTCCCTGTGGCTGCTCCCAGACTTTGGAACGACCTCCCTGAGGAAGCTAGGATGATTTTTCCTTGCTTTCTTTCAGCCAGCAAATGCAGACTTTTCTATCTGTCATATTTTTGGGAACTGAAAGTGATGGGCCTTTAATGGTAGGCTGTTTTGTTGATTTTTTACATTAGGTTTTTTAATCAATTTTAAATGCTTTTAGATCTGTAAATTGTTGAATTGTATATGTATACATTTGTGTGTGTGTGTGTATGGTGCATTTAATAATTTCTAAGTCACTTTGAGACATAGGGCCTTTGCAGACT
>CM034708.1:19637670-19656855 GCA_020142125.1 Phrynosoma platyrhinos | reverse complement strand
CTATACTTCTATTCATGTAGCCTAAAATTGCATTGGCCTTTTTAGCTGTGGCATCAAACTATTGACTCATGTTCAATTTGTGGTCTACTAGGACTCCTAGATCCCTTTAACACGTAGTCTCGTTAAGCCAGATGTCCCCCATCTTAAATCTATGCATTTCATTTTTTTGCCCTAAGTGCAGTAACTTACATTTATCTGTGTTGAAATTCATTTTGTTGACATTGACCAATGTTTCTAATCTATTAAGGTCATTTTGAATTTTCATCCTGTCTTCTGGGATATTAGCTATTCCTCCTAATTTGGTGTCATCTGCAAATTTGAGAAGCATGACCCTATTCCTTCATCCAGATCATTGACAAAGATGTTGAATAGCACTGGGCCAAGGACAGAACCCTGGGGCACCCCACTGGTCACTTCTCTCCATTGCTAAGCACCGTTTGGTTTTGGTCAGTCAATCAGTTACTAATCCATCTAACAGTTGTATTGTCTAGCCCACATTTTACTATCTTGTTTGCAAGAATATTGTGCAGGGGCCTTGTCAAAAGCCTTACTGAAATCAAGATATGCTATGTCTACCACATTCTCTTCATCTAGCAAGCTGGTAATTTTATGCAAAAGAGAGAGAGAGAGAGAGAAAGATAGATAGAGAGAGAGAGAGAGAGAGAGAGAGAGAGAGAGAGAGAGAGAGAGAGAGAGAGAGAGAGAGAGAGAGAGAGAGAGAGAGAGAGAGAGAGAGAGAAAGGGATCAGATTAGTCTGGCATGTCTTGTTTTTGAGAAACCCATGTTGACTTTTAGTGATTATGGCATTCCCTTCTAAATGTTCATAGACTCTCTATTTAATGAACTGGTATGGATATCAGACTAACTGGGTGATAGTTGTTTGGATCCTCTTTTTTACCTTTTTTGATGATGGGGACAATGTTTGCCTTCCTCCAGTCTGCTGGGACTTCTCCTGTTCTCCAGGAGTTCTCCGTGATTATTGCCAGTGACTCCGAGATTACATCTGTCAGTTCTTTTGCTATCCTTGGATGCATTTCATCTGGTCCTGGTGACTTAGATTCATTTATGTTAACCAGGTATTCCTGGTCCTGGTGACTTAAATTCATTTATGTTAACCAGGTATTCCTGTACTTCCCCTTTACTTATTCTGTGCTGCCTTTCACCTATTGTGTTCTCTGCTCCATTTTCCTCAGGTTGAACATCCTTTTCCTTTTGTGAGAAGATTGAGTCAAAGAAGGTATTTAGTTCTGCTTTTTCTCTGTCCCCTGTTAGAATTTTTCCATCTTCTCTGAGCCTCTTAACCTTCTCTTCTTCAGGCTAAACATACCCAGCTTCCTAACTCACTCCTCACAGGGCATAATTTCCAGACCTTTCACCATTTTGGTCTCCCTCCTCTGATATATAGAAAGCCATTCTCTCTAGTCTGAGGCTTAGCTGTTCCCCCTTTGCAAATATTTTTGCAGTAAAAATAGCCCAGCTAAAATGATGTTTACCTGCTTGTTCTCTTGTAAAATAATCTCCAGCATCA
This sequence comes from Phrynosoma platyrhinos, assembly GCA_020142125.1. Taxonomy (NCBI): domain Eukaryota; kingdom Metazoa; phylum Chordata; class Lepidosauria; order Squamata; family Phrynosomatidae; genus Phrynosoma; species Phrynosoma platyrhinos. The sequence goes on along the minus strand of CM034708.1, from coordinate 19,655,326 downwards.
TGGTCAACTGAAGATACTTTTTTTTCTGGTTAAGGTAATGGACAAAGCTGAGCAGGCCAATAGTCTATCTCTTGTAATAGCATGAGCCATGGAACAGGGATAGACTCTTGTGTTGTAGCACACCTTGACTCCATCAGTAATTCTTTGATCCCTCAAATTCCTGCTGCTTCCTCCTCAAGTAAATGCTACCACATCAGTGTACAGTGTATGAGCAGAACATTACTGCCGTATACATAATGCCCACATAATTGTACAGGTTGGAACAGTCCCATTTCCACCAGTTGCCTATTTCATGGACTTTTTCTGAAGACATTATGGCTGGCATACTTTTAGCAACTTAAGTGTAAAAAAAAAAGTAAAGATTTCCCCTTTGATAAGGTTGTCAAGTCATGTCCAACTTTAGGGTACGGTGTTCATCTCCATCACGTGGCCAGCATGACTCCACAGAACCCTGTTACCTCCCCACCAAAGTGGTTCCTATTTACCTACTTGCACTTTTACATGCTTTCAAACTGCTAGGTTGGCAAAAGCTGGGACTAGTGATGGGAGCTCACATCTAAGTGAGGCTTATGTATATGTACGTCCCTTTTTGGATGGGGGCACGGAGGCTATTCTCTTGCTCTAGTGTTGCATCCATAAACCTTCCAGGCCTGGCAGCTGTCAAACTCTGGGAGGACTGCTACTACCAGAGGGAAGTGGAGGGAGGTGATTCAGAATGTGTAGATTCTGCTGCTCTGGTCTCCTATGGGAAGGAAATTTTCTGTGCATTCAATATGGGAATGAACCTTCATTTCATTCTCCTGACAGAGTTGAGATCATCTCTTTCTCTATGGTCTTATTTGTGTCCTTAGGGATCAAGGAATGGCTGGGCAGCCTTCCATCAATGGCTTGGTATCTGGAATCATCTGGGAGGCTTATACTCAGATCTCCTGGGATATCTGCTTTCATCAAGAGGGGCTGGGCAGATTCATTTAAAGAAAAAAAGCAGCTTCATGCTTCAAAAGCAGCTTTAACAATGCTTGTGAACCTACAAAATCATAGCAAGGTGATTTATCACAAAACAATGGCACCCCATCAAGACTGTACTGTTACTAGATGGATCTTGCAGTGGCCAACTGTAGTAGTAGTGTCAATAGAATAAGGATACATCAGAGATGTTAGCAATTGCACTAGCCCTTGGGAAGGCTTCATTATCCATGGTTCCCTGTGTCCTGACACATCAGTACAGTGGAAAATTTGGATGGCAGTTTCTATGACCACACACTGAAGAGAAGAGGTGGGAATGGAAGGGGTGTTTTTTGGAAGAAAACTGGCAGATGGGGAAAAACATGCAAACAAAAACAGAGGCAGGCAGGCATTTTTTTCCAAACTCACGACCAGGCCAGAATTTTTTTCCAAGTCCTTCTAATAATAATAATAATAATAATAATAATAATAATAATAATAATTTTTTATTTATAGACTTATATTGCCTTTTTTAAACAAAACAAAACAAAAACACCTTGGGTAATTTTTACATTAATTGAAGACAAGCTTGCAAGCGTTTCTTTATCTTAAATCAGCTATTGTGTATCCAGTGACCCAAGTCTGAATTTTTCAACTACAGGAATAAAAAAAAACTCACATCAAGGTGAAGAAATTAAAGATAAGAGTTAATGTTGTTGCAGCTTTTGAGTATGAGCTGATCAAACAATCAGGTCAGGCCTAACACTAATCTATGAAAAAAATGGGGGCACAGAAAGTTATAGGTTGTATAAAGGACTATACTTAACATTTTCTAGAAAAACTGAGTCAGGTGTAGTGCTTTTGTTATTTTATTTCTTTAATGGCCTAGCAAATAAAATGCTGAGAGCCATGAATTTTAAACATCAATCTTCTGGACTACACTAAACCTATTTTATTCTTCTTCATAGCCTGTCATAGATTTTTGAAGCCTTCTGTTCTTTATGTTCTTTATGAAATATAGATTTTTCTCAAAACAAAATAACACCTGGCATCAGCTGTGTCCAGTGTAATATCCTGCATTTCTGGTCAATTAATCCTTAATGTACCATAGATAATGGCTTCTCTCAGCTTACATGGCCATCTTATCATTTAGTCTGTATTATTTCACTATCTACAAGAGAGAGGAAAAGTTGCTATGTTCTGCAAAAACTACGTTCTCTTAATATACTTGCAATATGATTAGAGGGACAAGTTTTGCAAGATTTTATTAACTCCCTTGTTTTACAAGCCTTTTTTTATTCAGTAGGAAAAAGGTGGCTATGTATCTCATTATTTGTTGTTGTTGTTGCTGTTTTTGTGTTGCTGCTGCTGCTGCTGCTGGCAGAACTAGAACTGCTAGCATACTAAGAAGAGATGTATATGAGTATGGGCCTCGGCAGACGACTAATTGAGTCGTCTTCCGGGCCCGGAAGAGGAGGGGCAGCCGCACGTTCGGCGCCCCTTCCTCTTCCTGAAGCGCCGGGGCAACCTCCCTCCGCAGCGACCAGATGCGCTGCGGAGGATAAGACAGCAAAAGTGCGCCCGCCGCTTTTAGGGCACACTTTCGATGTCTTGAGGAAGGAGCGCTGATTTAGCGCTCCTTCCAGGGACGCCGCCGGTGCACCGAGATGCGGAGGCTGCGGCCCCGCGGCGTGCCGGCGCAGGGCGTCCTGGACGCCCTCGTCTGCTTCCCCCCTATGTCTGCATGCAGAGTGGCAAAAACAGACACACAAGTAAGATGGTAGATAGCTTTTGGCACCTATGGAAAGCTGGCCAACAAACTATGAGGTCAGAAGCCAATTTCCCTATGGATCTAGAAGCATTTGTAGGTAGCTCTACATCCATTCGTATCATATTAAATTGAAAGTTTTGTGCACAAAGAGAAACAGGACTGCCACTTTTAAAATTTTGTTTGCATTCAAAGGAATAATAGATTTATTTTTGTGTGAGCTTTTATGGATTACAATCCACTTCCTAAAATGCAATGAAAGAGGTTAACCTTCAGGCCTTATGTACCCAGTTGTTGTGTGCCTTCAAGTCATTTTCCAGTTATGGCAACCCTATCACAGGGTTTTATTGGCAAGTTTTTTTCAGAGGGGTTTTTCCATTGCTTTCCTCTGAGGCTGATATAATGTGACTTGCTGAAGATCACCCAGTGGGTTTCTATGGCTGAGCGGGAATTTGAACCCTGATCTCCAGAGTCCTAGCCCAACACTTAAACCACTATACCACTCTGGCTTTCTGCCCAAACCATACCCACCAACATTTCACAGATGAAAACTGGGAGACATGTGGCCAAGCAACATCAGAGTATGGTCAAGATAACAAAAAATATTAATGAAGAAAAACACACAAAGTCTTCTGGAAAGGGCAAGATTTTGCCCTCTCCTGCCCTCCCACTAATTTAACTGAGTATAAACTATTTTTGCATGTTGAACTTTGTAGCAAATGAATAGAGTTTTAGAGCTGAGAATATGGAAGGAATTCAGGGAGAAGTATTGCTTTGTGTGGAACCATCCTAAAATAAAGATGTTCATTTTATTTGTTACAGAATAGATTTTTACCATTTTTACTTAAATGTGTCTGAATGTTGAAATTCAATAATTAACAAGAACAACTCCTCATGCATCACCATAATGAAGCCCCTGACCAACACAGCCACTGGTCCACAATAGTGGGCACTTTGTGACCCAAGTAACAGGAAAGGCTCTTAAATGTAAAAGAGCAAGATGGCTGATAGGAACCCAAAAGGTTGGTACTGTGGAGGGAACATAGAGAGGGCTTCTGTCCCAATAATTATGTAGGAAATTTTGTAAATTTAGCTTCTAGGGTTGATTATTGGTCATTCCTTTATAACACAGTGCTGGTAGAACAGTAATTTTTACAGTACTTTAACTGGACACAGTCTACTCCTGTTTTAATTGATGCCAACCAGATTCTATATGCAAAGAAGTGAAGATATTCAGATGAGAAAGAATGAAGTTTATGAATGAATTTATTCTGTAAATTTTCCAAGGCTTTGAAAGTGTTAATTCCCCTCAATATCACCTCAAATTTCAGCACCATAAAATATTTAAGTTATCACTTTGCTACTATTTCTTTTAGGGCAAGTTAAATCATGTATCTTTTCTTGTAGTAACATTTCTTCAGTGCCCCTATAGTTTTCCCTGTTTTCAGTTTCACCACTTCTCCATGCCATTATACAAAGAGTACCACTGAAAACAATGTCCAGATGTCAAAATGAGCAAGTTTGTTCAATAACTTGTTGATCTAAAATCCATTTGAGACTTGGACTGCAAGGTATTTCAGGTAGCCTGGTCTTGATGTAAGACCTATTATATGTACAGAAATCTTCCTTACAGTGAAGATAAAAATGGCTGTAAATGGTTTGGGACATTCATTGGTTTACAGGGCTTTGCTGACTTTGCTGTATTGATGAGTGTCCACACTTCATAATGAACCACCACACCACTTCTTCTATTACCCTGCAAAGGACTGTTATGATTGGGTTTTGATATCAAGATCCCTTTGGATCTCCATCAGAAGCCCTAGGCTGGAAAGGGCCTCCATTACTATGGGCTCGAGGTGAGCACATCACATAGGCACTCCAAGGTGAATCTGCATTTACAAGCCATTTGCAGATCAAAAGGCCAGGCTTAGGAGCTGCAATACAGGACATTCACACCTGAAAAGATTTATGAGCCAGTCAGGATGTGTCCTTAAGGTGAGGAAAAATAAAAAACCTACATCCCATCTCTCCTCTTCTGGAAATTGTCTACTTCAAAGCATAGCAATCGGAATCCTTTGATGTTCAATAGCAACTCTTCATTTCCAGGGTTTAAATACTCCACAAAATCTCAGGGAAAATGGTGGCTGGATAGATTTCATGACAGTCCTGTACCATTCATGATCTTTAGCTAGAGTCTCCGGCTCTACCTACTGTTCTTTTTGGTTGAGTCTATCCATCATTGGAGCAACATCTTTGCAGGTAATTATCACCATTAGAAAGCCTTGTGTTCCTATCCAAGCTAACTACTTTACTCCTCAGTTCTTGTGTGTGTGCGTGTATGTTAGGGTGTCTTTGTATGCTTGAATCCTCAAATAAAGCTTTGTTTCTATATCAGTCTCTTCTCTAGCCACCTCCATAAACATAGGATAAAAGATCCCACAGAAGACTTGGACTTTAGTACCGTAATTCCCCAGGTTCAGAGTCTTCTCATTACAGGACCATATACCTTGAAAATATTGTATGAAAAAAATCACTCTTTCTATACAATGGTCAGTGCGAGTAACAAAGACCACAGGGTATAAGCAGTGAAGCTCAAGCTTGATCAAAACGACAAAAGCAGCAAGAATAAAAATCTAGATGTAGAAGCCTTATGTAATTTGCCAGGAGAGTGTGTTGGGATGAAGAGCATCTGGCTAATGTGGGAAATTCCTTGAATATGTAGCAAATGCATAAGCCAGTATAATTATGCTCAGTTTTCTATGAAACAAAGAACATTACCATAATTGAAATCTATAACATGACTGAGAGAAAGGAAATTTCATTTTTTCCCCCACTTTAGACACTGGATTCATATATCAAGGTGAATTGTGTCTCCAAGTCTGGGGAAAAGCAATAGATCAGTGATGGAGCATATGCTTTTCATTCAAAATGTCCCCAGTGGTATGCTGGAAGACCAATTATTGGGGGTCCTTTCATACTACACAATTATAGCACTATGATTCTACTTTCACTACCATGGCTGCATCCTATGTAATGCTAGGGTTTGTACACTGGTAAAGCACTAGAGTTCTCCATTGGAGAATTCTAAGTAGTTATGCTGAAATTGAAACCCTAGGATTCTACAGCATATTGCTATAGCAATGGTAGTAGAATCATAGTGATATAACTTTGTAGTGTGAAAGATTTCCAGGAAAGCTGATGTCAATGTATGTGCATAATACTGTTTTTTAATACTAAACAAACTTATCTGGGTTAAGACAGCTTTCTATATCCTTCCATTTACACTCTATTATAAAGATCAGGAGCACTTATACAACCAAAATATAGATTTTGTTAGCCAGCAACTCCCAATACTGCTCATTAGTTAAGACTGATGGGAGTTGTCCTTGCACAACATCTGTAGAGCTACATGATTTCTAAATGGCTGCTTTTCATTTGTAAGAAGGCAAGTAAAGCCCTGCAGTTGTGTAGCTGAAGTACAAATGAAAAGTGCCTCCATGCATTCATCAAAGGGTCAGGTAAGCACTTATCTTGACTATAACAACTGTCCTGTCATGGAGTCAGAACGCATAAGTTTCTTCTATTCACCAGGACCTCTTCCTATTACTCCTATGGACAACATGTCATTGTTTTGTCTTATCAGGCATAGCCAACATTATGTGTGCATGGGAAAATGATTCTCAGTGCAAACTAGTCTCACCCAGGGCCATACATAAGGGGAGGCTGAGTGAAGTGAACACCAGCAATGGTAACTTCTCTCCTGTTCCTGCTGGAATTCTGCTATATCTCCATTTATTGGAAGACTGCAGAAGCTAGCAGTTGCAGGCGTAAGTAGCAGACATGGCCTTTGCCCATATTAAAGTAAGATTCAGTTGCCTTTTTTAAATACGATGGAGAATGGACCTCTTGTCCTGCTCAGGCAAAAAAGTATCTTGGGTTGGCCCTTTCCCACTCTGTGAAGTACAACATTGGTATGCTTGCCTCTGCAGTAACTGAGAAGCTGTCAGTTTATTTAATGCTGTGAAACATCATTGTCACATGACCACGCCACACTGCCAAGTTCTATTTTCTAAGAAGTTTTGACTTTTAGCTGTGCAAACATTTATCATTTGTCTCTTTCAAAAAACACAGAACATTGTTTCCCCTGTATTCAGCACTTTTGTGCATTTTAATTAGAATTCTCAGCTTTTATTTCCTTCCAACTGCCTTTAGGTGGGTGCTGCCCCTAAGATATATTGTGGATTTTACAAACACTATCTGGAAACTAAAAATAAGCATAATGAAAGCTTTAAGGAGACATGGCCTCTCTCTCTCTCTCTCTCTATTTTCTGTCACTGTAATGAGCTTTTAGATGGGGAGTATTGAGCAGATTTGCAATTGCAGCAATTATACTTAATTGTTTTTACTTTATTAACACTTTCAATTAAATCATATAACAAATTATGTTCTTCAAATTTAACTATTGTTTTCTGTATGAATCTTTGAAAGTTAAGCATCTGTTTTTACTATGTAAAACAAGATAAAACAACTAAAAATGTAGAGCTGCCCCAAGTTTACAACACAGCTAAAACTATGAACTTTGTCTTAATTTCTGAAAATCATGCTTTAAATTGTATTAATTTCTTTTGCCCTCACTGGCTTTTGCTTTCTCTTGGTGATTTCATCACATAATTAAATTTGATGCTTAGGTCAGAATATGACATCTATTCATTGCTTGAGATTTTGATTGGATGGGGATTGAGATTTTGTTTTCTTTTAAAATAATTTGAAGGGGGAAAACAGCAATGGGACCAGGAAAACACTCTTCTAGTTAAGCATCATTTCCTGTCTTTCATGATAGGATGCTTCTGGGAATCTTCCACAATTTCAGTTGGTCTACAAGTTGGCATGTGAGATGGATTTTCCTTACAGAACAAAGTAAACGGATATCATACATTTAAAAATGTGTTACTTTTCCCACTACCTCTTAGCATTTCATGTCATGAGTGAGTTCTTCTTAAACAGCAACTTTCTCTTTCTCTGTTTGTAGGATACCTAGAGTCTATCCCTAGGTGCTCTGGAGACAGCTAGTGTGGTGCAGTTGTTTCTGGGCAGGAACTCCAAGTGGCAAGGGTTCAAATTCTTACTTAGACATGGAAACCCACTGGGTAATCTTTAGCAAGACACACACTCTCATCCTCAGAGGAAGGCAATGGCAAATCCCATTGACAAATCTTGTCAATGAAAGAAAACATTGTGATAGGCTTAGCGTTATCATAAATCAGAAAAAAACACCTTAAAGGCACACAACAAAAGAATATTTCCAAGGATCAGCAAATAGAAACCAAAAGATACTTATTTTAAAAAATAATGTTCTATTGTTGTTGTTGTTATCATTGTTATCACCATCTTTCTCAAAAAGAGATAACATTACTATTAGCTCACCTTTGCTTATATATTGATTTATCATTTTGAGACATAAAACATTTTACCCAACCTCAGAAAGTGTAAATTATGGGCAACAACAAAAGTACCAACAGCTCTACAGCCTGTTAGCATATGTGATTTTTCATAAAATTTTGGACACTGTGGAAAATTTGGAAACTGTGGAGTTTCCTCTATGACCCCAGACTGATCTCTGAGGGATGTCAGTCATAATCCCCTAGATGGCAGGTCATGTAGGCACTGAGAGATCTGCCCAGGACAGCTGGAAAATTCCCTACCAGACAGGTTAGGGAGTTGCCCAAGGGAAAAACCATTCTATTTGTCTTGAGTCTCACACTTAATGGGGCAGTGATCAGATTTGACAGCACCCTTTTCTCTAGCCTCCATTCCTTGATAGTCTCAAAACCAAATGCATTGTTTAGACCAGGGGTACGCAACGTTTCCCCTTTAAGGGCTGAGGGACTTCAGTTCCCAGAAGCTTCCGCCATGTTGGCCAATAGTCCCATGTTGGCCAATAGCTCCTGGGATTCTGGGAGCTGAAGTCCCTCGGCCCTTAATGGGGAAAGGTTGCCTACACCTGGTTTAGACTATTATCACACCTAGGTTTAACAAAGCTAAGACCAAGCCATTAGTCAATTACCAGAAGGTAGAAATTTCTATTTAAACCCTCAGATTTGTAGGATCCATGTGCTATCTTGAGAATGCATGCTGACTCCATGTTGGTCTGTGCTCTGATCATAGCTCCCTTGGCCATCATTTCCCCCCATTTCAGCAGCCATGCATCATCATCATCATCATCATCATCATCATCATCCACAGTGGATCCCAGAGAAGCCTTCGGAAGTGAGTAACTCCCTCAGTCTGGCCCATCTCAAGCTATTCCTGCTTTCACTCCTTTATTCCTAAGAGTGCAATGTGTGTGTATGCTATATTTGTGTGTGTGAAGTTTTCCCCTTTAGTTAATAAATATTTAGATTCTAATTGGAGAAGCCTGTCTCAGCGTCATCCATTGCGGGATTCCTTAGTCCTCTGGTATACATAACAGTACCCAGTCCCATGGGGCTTTGTTAGGACCCCACTCTTGCATATTTGAGACAATTATGAATTTGCCTAATTAGATCCTTCCTAACAAGCCACAGCACTTTGTTAGGAAGATCATCACATTGAACTGATGGATTTTAGAGGGAGAAGATGCCTAGAATTGTATCCAGAGAAAGGAAGCAGGAGCAATGGGTGGTTGTGGGAGAACAATGAAATATTTACACAAAGAGTTTTCTAGGAAACATGTTGTGCTACTACCTATTGTATGGTGATCCTCTCCCAGTTCTGTGCATAAATGCTGCAGCTTTGGGGAAAAGTCAACACCCCCCCCAAGTTCTGCAAAAAGAGAACTATCAGGAAATGGTGAATGGAAAAGAATAAAATTGAGCCATAGGAAAGTATAATTTTCATTGTTATTCTAACACATGAACAAGAAAAATTTCCTTTAATATTGTCACAGTATTACAATATCACAATATTAGAGGGACTTTCACATGCTCATCCTCTAATGTGATTTATGCCATACTATGTCAGGGATGTCTTTCTGCACTCTTAATTGGGTAAACAGGCCAGTCTCTGCATTGGATAGTAAATGGACATATTAGACATTAGGGATGGAAACAGACAAAAACTAGTTGCAGAACACTTTAATCTTCCCAGGCATTCCATCTTGGACTTAACAACAGTGATCCTTGAAAAAAAATGCAAAGGAAGATTGGAAAGAGAAATGGCAGAAGAGGAATATATCAACAAACTGCAGTCCATCAGAGTGGGGTGAACAGAGAAAATGGTTTCCTGGCACACTACACACATTATAACACTAGCTAAATCCTCAGCATCATGGGGGCTGTTTTGGCCAGTTTATCACATCTTGTTTTTGGCTCCCACACCATATCTCAATACTCATTCATATCATTATCTACTAACCTTGGCTTTAGGCAACAGTCTTGCCTTGTCCCCCAGCTGCCATCATTAAAGAAGAATAGCTTTCAAAGTTATATGACATTTTAGAAATAGACAAATTGACTCTGTTGTTAAAGGGGTACTCCCCAGAAAACTATATAAAGGATCGGGAGAAAGTGGTGAAATTTATAAGAGAGCAATGGGGAGAGATTGTGATGATCAATGGAAATCAGTATTAGTTAATTTATAGTTTCATGTGTGAGTTACAATAGTAAATCTAAGCCAAATCGACTTTGAACAGGGAATAGGAGCAAAGACTAGGAAATCTAAAAGAAGGATAATAAATCAACTATATTAGTGTGGAGAAAATTAAGGATAGCTAAGAAGGATAAGAATTAATATATTAAGCTAAGGAAATTAAGGTTTACATAAGAAAATTATAGGAAGTCATTGAATATCCTGTAAAGAGAAGTGGTAGCCAGGAAGTCTTTTTTGTGTTTATATGTGTTTGTCAGTAGGTAACTTTAGCTATTTAGTGTTTGTATTTATATAGTTATATATCTATATCTATTTATCTATATCTATATCTATCTATCTGTGTGTGTGTGTGTGTGTGTGTGTGTGTGTGTGTGTGTGTGTGTGTGTGTGTGTATAGTGTTTAGTTAAATGTTTGTATTGTAGAAAGGGGTGATGAGAGTTAGGAAAGTAGGAGATGGTAGGAGAATGTGATGAAAGGAGAGTGATGGAGGGTATGAGAGAGGAAGATAAGTCTTAATGATAGGGGAAAGAAAGGATGGATTGATTTTGAGAAAGGAAGAGGTAGGGGATTAAAGAAATTAAGGAAAAGAAGGGAGTTTGGTAAAGAAGATTGATATTAGTAGGTAAGAAGAATGGGGGAAGGAAAGATATTAGAAAATCTTAATTATTTTATTTTACTATCTATTCTATTCTATTAGGTTATTGTTGGTATGTTTGTATTATTTGTATTTGTATTATATGTTATATTGCTTTTTTTGTTCTGTTATTGTTCATTTTGTTAATAATTATTTTTTTTAAAAAAAAATCTCCTCTCCACACCCACAGAGTTTTGTATTCTTATGGACATTCTCTTACACAGATGGCTATATGGATCTGTCTGTGGGCTTTCCACTCCACCAAGTGCATCTAAGGAAGTAGGCTCAAGTTTATTAACACTAATGCTACCAACTTTCATCTTTCAGTTAGTCTCAAAGGTGCTGCAATATCCCTTTGCATATTGTCATTGTTATGTTTATGATTATTAATCTGTACAACTAAAGTATGTGGCTTCTTTACATGGTTCTCATCCCCTCATGTATTGCCCCCCCAAAAAAAAGGATGTAAGGTTTAATTCATACATACGAACTGGCTCAAGGTCATCCTGCAAGCTTTGTAATTAACCAGGGATTTGAATTTGGGTCTGTCTGCTCCAGTTTTAGTGTTCTAACTATTAAATTATATTGTCTGTTTCAGATCACCCCTCACTAATGTATGGTTTAAAGCAGGGGTAGGCAACCTTTCCCCTTTAAGGGCCGAGGGACTTCAGCTCCCAGAATCCCAGGAGCTATTGGCCAATGTGGGACTATTGGCCAACATGGCTGAGGCTTCTGGGAGCTGAAGTCCCTTGGCCCTTAAAGGGGAAAGGTTGCCTACCCCTGGTTTAAAGGCTGAAACACAATGGTATCAGAACAATCCAACAATTATCATGCTTAATTTTCTTGATATTAAATTTCAAAATGTATTTAATTTACCAATTATATAATGTGCTTAATGGTCCAATTACATCACCTAGATTTGGAAAACTAAAAGCAAGATGAAAATTAAGGACACTCATCCCTCTGCACAAGGGAGAATGGCACAAGTGTGGTCCCCTGTAAGTGGAGAACTTAGGGCCTCGGCAGACAGAGGCCCCGGAGACGCCGCGGGTCGGAGCGCCGGCAGAGCTCAGCCTCCGCACCGTGGCGCTCCTGCGGTGAATCTAAAAGGAGCTCCAAATTGGCACTCCTTTTAGATTTCAGGGAAAGTGAGCCCTAAAAGCGGTGGGTGCACTTTCCCTGACTCAAACGCCGCAGTGCGTCTGGTCGCTGTGGCGTGAGGTCATCCCTGGAGCGCTGCCCGTGCAAACGGCCGGCGACTCCGAGGGCGACCTCAGGAAGAGGAAGGGGCGCCGCTCGTGCGGCTGCCCCTCCTCTTCCGGGCCCAGAAGACGGCTCAATTAGCCATCTGCCGAGGCCCTTAGCTTCTTTTCAAAAATCAATTGTAGTGTGTTAAAGAATTCTTTAATAAAGAATTTTAAAAATTCTTTATTTAAAAGCATAAAAAGAACCTGAGCATTTTTGGAAAAAAAATGCAGATTTTTAGAAGTTGACACCATTAGCATTGAACTCTATCATGAAATTCCCTTGGAAACCTGAGCTTAAGGTACAGAGCAAGATAACATTTGTTAAGTATAGGAATGGAAAGATTATTCCAAAGTATTCAAATTTTTAAAACAAACCCAGGTTTCTCAAGTGTCAGGAAGACCTGTTGAGGAGACTCTTTACAGCTCAGAACTTAATCTATATGAAAAAAATGTATGTGTGTGTGGGAGAGTTCCTACAGTAGAAAATTATATATAGTTTCCTATACAGAAAATTTGTTTTCTGCACAGGAAAACTTTTATTCTCACAAAATGCTGTTTTCTTGAAAGAAACCTACATTCTGCTGAGAAATATTGCTTTCTTTGCTGAAAATATTCTTTTTTTTACAGAACAAATCATGAATTGCAAATAATTCTTCTCACATAGAGGGAAAAATGGTATCCATTCTTGCGTGCAAGAACAAAATTTATGACTTTTTTAAATAATTGGCTGGGTGGGGATTTGAACCTCATTATTACAATACTGAACTGGTATAATTTCTCTATTATTCAGACAGGGCCATGGCCAAATAATAGATCTAGGAGAAAATAAGTGGCAGCTGGAAGGCTTCCATGTCAGTGGGATACTAAAACTTTCTGGATTCTAGTCTGAAGCTTAAAACAAATATCTAAAATGCTCAATCCTGTACCCCAAAAAGATCTGCACTCTAGATAACTCATTTACAATTCTGAGTGGATTCACCAATCCACAAATCCAGAGTGAATTCACCAACCCACTGACATAGCAGTTGTCAGCCATCACTTGAATAGACTACTGATTTGGTGAGCTATACAGCTGAATTTCCTCATCACCACCACCAGGTTGTTTGGTGTCCATTTGTCTCTGAAAAAGTGAAAGGAGAAAGTAACAGGTCATCTGAATAATATTCTGAACTTTTGCAAAAATTCACTTGCTTTTACGTCTAACCAAAAAAAATAATCACAAACCAAAACAAAACCCAACAACCAAATTGTTATTCTTTCATTGCATTGATATGGGAGGACAGAAATGCAATGCACTAAAATGATTGATGGTTCTTGAGAAATGGAGCCGTTACACTCCCTTAAATATAAAAATAAATGGGATGTTTTTCTTTTCTTTTTTAAAGTGTTCCATCTGGTTTCCTATTGCAGAATATTTCTGAGGGCTGATATACTCACATTACTTAAAACAGCAGATAATGGACAATAAAATCACATAATAGTTTTCAAAATATTTTTACATCTTGAAGTGAACAAATGAAACCACAAAAGTTCAAAGCATCTAGATCAAGAGTATGCAATATGTGCTCCCAGGAATAGTTTTGTGGTTTAAAAGTTCTCATTAAAATTCCCATTTCTAACAAGAATCAACAAACCACAAAAGCATGAGAGAACTTTATTTTTTTTTAACACCAAGAGCAACTCTTGTGGTTTCAATTATAGATTTGAAACTTTTGATAGGCAATATAAAACCCTAAGGATTTTTACCATTGCCTGTGAGATTTTGTTAGAATCCTGAAATTTGTGTTTTATTTTGCTATTAATAAAATAATTTTGGTTTCTGTGGCTTGCAAAGACAAATTTGAATAGGTGATCAGTAAAACTGTTAAATGTTGTTTTAAGTGTTTGATTTCTTAACTAGAGAACTGAATACAAGCATATGGAGTCTGCCCACTTTCTGTATTCTTTCCATTTTTAATTTGTCAGTTTTTATGAGCTTTGCAAAACATTTCCAACTACAAATCAATTAAGGAAATTGCAGCATATTGACCCACACTATTCCCATATAAACTTGCTAGCAGACAAGATAATCTTCACATGGCTTTCTATGACTATCTCTACTTCCACAGCACACCCATGTGTCCATGTGTCAATTTCTATTTCTCATCCTAACCTATCCCACATGGTTTTCACAATGATTTTTAGAAGGAAGTGTATTTGCAGTAGAGGAAACCATGTATTGTTACCTTTGGCTCCTTAGAGAAAAGATTAGATATACCACTAACAAATAAATAAGTTGTGCTGTTAAAATTAGCACTAGCTAATACTTCCCCCTCTCCATTTTTTCAGGACTACTCCACTCCTGTAGAAAATGGAGAGAGAATGTCTATCTTTTAAAGATTTGATAGGTGCCTTTTCAGATATGGAGGATGTAATGGGTGTGATTAGCTTAATTTCTTTTGACAGATGAGTGGCCAAAGATAGTTTTCCTTTCCTTTTTCTATATTTTAATAGAAGACTTGTCAGCTGCAAGGAGAGTATTGGTCTTTATCATCCTCCACCAAGTCAAACATACTAAATTGTATTCTTGGTGACAGATTTTCAGTTATAGAACAGCTGGCCTGTAAGGACATTGCAAATGCCTAAGGTGAGACTTAGGGCCTGTACAGACTGCCAGAAACAATTGAGTTTGAGACCACTTTAACTGGCCTGGTTGAGTGCTAGGGAATCATTGGGAACTATAGTTTATTGTGGCACCACAGCTCTCTGACAGAGAAGGCTCAATGTCTCAGAAAAAAATACAGTTTCCATGATTCCCTAGCACTGAGTCAGGACAGTTAAAGTGGTCTCAAGCTGGATTATTTCTGGCAGTCTGTATAGGCCCTTACTTATTTAGTACAATTTCCACTTACTCCTTACAGTCTGTAGACTCCTGCTCTTAATCTCTTCCTAGTATGATATTTGCCCAAAAGTCAACCCATTTCTTTCCTAACATGAAAAAAAGTTCTGACAACAATTTTAAGAGTCTTTAGGCCAGGGGTAGGCAACGTTTCCACTTTAAGGGCCGAGGGACTTCAGCTCCCAGAATCCCAGGAGCTATTGGCCAACATGGGACTATTGGCTAACATGGCTGAGGCTTCTGGGAGCTGAAGTCCCTCGGCCCTTAAAGGGAAAAGGTTGCCTACCCCTGCTTTAGGCTATATCAGGGATAGGCAACCTTTCCCCTTTAAGGGCCGAGAGACTTCAGCTCCCAGAATCCCAGGAGCTATTGGCCAACATGGGACTATTGGCCAACATGGCTGAGGCTTCTGGGAGCTAAAGTCCCTCGGCCCTTAAAGGGGAAAGGTTTGTAAGCTTCAAATTTAGAAGGACATCATAAAAGAGCAATTAACAACAACACTCCTGCAGAATAATTTAAAACAACAACGACAACAACAAACACACTGATAAAAAGTACCAGACAAATGTGACTCAATTTGCATGGGAGCTTTCCAGTTGGAAAATTTGAAATTTTCAGTTTCAGAAACTGGTTTCTACATATTCTGCCTTTAAAATTCTGATCCCACCATAAGGCAGGAAATTGCTTTAAAACTCACGTTTCCTGCTGAAATTTAAATTGAGAAACAAACAAGCAGATAGACCCTGATTAAGGTAATTTATTGTAGTGTAGTTCAATTAAGGCAATCTAATAATTAAACATCAAAGCAGATGTCTCTAGCAATCAAAAACTGATCAAGGAGCATGCATATAATTTCTCAAAACAATAGTTGATACACAAGATACAGGTAGAGTAGGTGCAGCACATACTACACTAGGGACCAATTATCTTCTCATTTAATTAAGATCCAGTAATGTGGACATAATGCATAACTCATTTTCTCCACCCCTCTACAACTGAATGCTTCGTTATTCAAAGAATGAGCTGATTTAATAATATTCTCCTATTTTATATTCCAAGCTAGTAAAATGTTTTAAAATATTTTTTGTGGTTTTAATTGATTGGAAATGGATATTTAGATGGGAAAATATGTGAAAAGTTCTAAAACTAAAACTGTGAGTTGTACTTGACTTGGCAATTACATTGTGCTTTGTATTGTGTTCTAGATATTAATATCACAACCATTATTCCAGATTTCAGGTAAGTGAAAGAGGTTTTGGTACATGATGTTGAGCCAATATTCCTAGCACAGACAGAAAACCATTGTGAGATAAAAGTGTCTGAATCAACCATTTGAGAACAGAAGTCTCAAAGAATGATATAACTCACTAACCCCCTAAGCAGACGGCTTAAAGGGCTGTCTTGGGGGCAGGGAAGGGGAGGCACAGCCACACAATCGGTGCCCCAACCCCTTCCCCAGGTCATCCTCGGAGCAGCCAGTCCTCCGCACGGCCGGTGCTCCGAGGAGGACCTCCTGCCAAAGCATTTGTACGCGCTGTGGCGGAAGAGTCGGCGAATGTGCATCGCAGCCTTTTGCGGTGCACCTTCGTCAACTTATGAAAGGAGCGCCAATTTAGTGCTCCTTTCAGGGGCGGCAAAGCTGCGCCATGGGACCAAGGCATGGGGATGCCTCGGTCCTGCAGTGCAGCTTCCTGGGGCGGCCCATGGCCGCCCGTCTGCTTCCCCCCTACATTACACAACAGTACAAACTGGTCCTCTCATATTCAGTAAAGCAGGGTAGGGAAATGTGTGGGCCTCCAGATTGTCAGAATGCAATTCTGGTCAATTTTCACCAGTACTGCCCCTGGTGAGGGTTGATGGAAATTCCTTGGAATATATGGAGGGTATGTTCTCTGTCTCCTCCATTTTACCTGTAAAGATATCCAGATTTAATTGCTAAGACTTACATAACTGTAGAATCTAAGTCCTTCTTTGTCTTCTAGAACCTAGACCTTTGAGCACTAGAGATGTGCATGTGGCTTACAAAGACACTGGTTTACAAACTAGCCTGTGAGCTCATAAGAATTATCCAGATTTAACAATCCCACTGGTTGAAACACAGCTTTCTCATGCCTGCACTAAACCATATCTCCCATTAGATGGAATAAAGCATCAGTTTTTGAATGTAATGAAAAAGCAGCAAAATATTATTTGCTATGATTAAATGTTACTACCAAGAAGGAGGAAATGCAAGGGGTGTGTGTGTATGTGTGTGTGTAGGTGTAGCTTTATGCAGAAAATAATTTGGCTAATTTAGAGGATAATGCATTTGAGAGCTGGGTTAGGCATGCCACTTTGCTACTCTGTCTCAGGTTGAAAAATATTTTGGGATTGTTGTACAAGCCATTCATCTGAGGGGAGATAAGGGAATCAAGCAACAAAACCTAGAAAGATTCATTATGTTAACAAAGAAGAAATGTCTTTGCTATAAGAAAGTTTTCATGGTTTGTTGTTAACTTTTACTTCAAATTTTAATACTAAGTAAAAACCTTAAAGTTTATCCAGGACATAATGCTGA
>CM034708.1:19621666-19634736 GCA_020142125.1 Phrynosoma platyrhinos | reverse complement strand
TTCCTGACATTAAGGGCTGTTCGACAGTGGAACACACTCCCTCGGAGAATTGTGGATTCACCTTCTTTGGAGGTTTTTAAACAGAGGCAGGATGGCCATCTGTCAGGGATGCTTTGATTGTGATTTCCTGTATGGCAGGGGGGTTGGAATGGATGGTCCTTGTGGTTTGTTCCAACTCTATGATTCTATGATTCTATGAAATATCTCAAAAAATTAGCAAGTCCAGTAAAGGGATTTGTAAAAAACTCAGCAGTGGAAAGCAATTCATTTATGTTATTCAAACTGCAGAGTTCTTTCATTTCAGTTCTCTCCCCCCTTATTAAAACATTTTCCCCACCCAACAGTGTGCCTGAACTTTACTGCTGTTGCTTTTTCTTGCTGGCAAAGTCAAGGTCAGCCTGTACATTCTCACTATGGATGAAAACAGGATTCTACTTTGGACTGACAGTTACCTCATTTATAATGATCCAGTGACAGTCAAAAGCAACCAAATTGGCTTCCACGACCTGAAACAGAAAACAAACCAGCCATCAGTCATCTTAGCTATAGGAAAGGCAATGACTAATAAATAGATGCTTGTCCGCAAATGACCAGGCGGCATTTCAAAATTAAAATGAAAAAGGTAAAAAGCACCAGCTCTGCAAAGATCTTTCTGTTCAGATGAAACAGTGGGTCCCTTTCAGCAAAATGCTACCAAAGTATTTGGATTATTGTTTGGCTTGCTAATTAAAACATTGGGGCATATTGAACTTCCAGCACTGAAGAGAAGAATAGGTCCCTTTGCATTCATTTCTGTTTTTAAAGACAAGCCCAAAAGAGCTTTAATGCTGGGTGGTAAGTTGAAAAACAGTAAGAGTTTGCTTCAGGCAGAGTTCTCTGTATCTCTTAAAGTAGCAATGCAAGCACACTCACTATTATGTCTTGCTCATTTCCCCCTCTTCCTCTGCTTGACTTTTCAGGAAAGTGCTTTGGTGCCTTTAAGATGGAAGTCAGATATGAATGAATCTGATTGACTGAAAGTCTGTAACTAGACCAGTGTGTAGACTGGTTCTTGAAATTCTCTACCCTATCTATACACAAACAAACTGGGTGGGGAACCATTCACCAAATTTCTTCAGTTTATTAGTGGAAGAGCTTGTCATTAGTAGTGTCAAAACCAAATGATAAATGCAAACTTTCATTTCAGTTTATTAAGCATGTTCCCAAATTCATAATTTTTTTCATATTTTGTTTTGTTTTGTTTTATTTTTTAAAAAAATAGTAAAAAATGAATATGGAAGAAATTAAACTGGCAGATTTGTCTATGCTGGCTCAAGACTTTGAGTGTTCAGTTCTTAAAAGTCAAAGTTTGAATCTTCTGTTTTCAAACACATTGGTGCTGATTTAGGGATGCAGCCCCTTTTTCTTACAAGAAAAGGCCCCCAATCTATTTTTAAGATTGGGTGGCTCAAAACTGACAGACGGGTCATTATGAATTATGCATACCTGCATTTACATTTCTACAAATCTAAACATAGAATACAGTGAATAATAGTAATACCACCAACTAAAACAATTAACAATAAGACTACTATGGAGTCAGTGGCAAAACAATAAATGAATCATTATAAAATTACTTAAAGCACACAACTAACACATCAAGGAAAGGGGAAAATATATAAGACCCTATTAGGTGAATGCAAAAATAGCAAGAATATATGAACTAGAATAATTCATGACTGGTATTTCCTCAGGGGCACATGATTTAGGAGTCTTGTGCTTTACTTTTTGGGGGGCTCAGTCCTTTAATAGTCTTAGGAGAGACTAAAGTCCCCATCCCTTCTGTTCAAGGATCCATGTTACAAGCTCCTCATCTGAGAATCATATAAGCATGGTAGTATAACATGACCATCTTCATGCTAGAAATATCTGCCTCAATTTGGGGAGTGCAGTTGAGTAAACACTTTATTTCAGTTCATTTTTGGAAAACTTACCAAAATTTTGAATGAAGCAATTGTCCCTACCATTTGTTCCAGGCTTAACATATATGTAGATTGTTTTTATATATTATATAGCAACACAGAATCTACCATCTGGTTGGTGGACAAGTGCTCAATGCATGTGTGGATAGCAATCAGATGATAGGTCTTGTGTGGTTTCTAAGGGGCAAAGTAGATGGGTGGCTTGGAATGCAGCTGTAATCAGACCCCTATTGGCCAAGGACTGTGGCAAACAGATGGTTCACTTCTGAAGTGGGCTGCTGATGCAGTCCTAAACAAACCACTGGCAAGGAGTTTTTCACCATTCTTTTTGCTGGTAGCTTAAGGTCGCCTTAGTCACCCTCAGAGTGATTTCCAGCTGTGTCAGGGTGTGCATGGCACATCCCAAAGCAGCTGGAAACTGTTCCTTTTGGTCCATCTGTTTTGGGCCTAACATGTAAAACCACATTATGTCTTAAGATTGGGACAAACAGTTGGGACAAATGCTCTATACACACAATGTGTACTCCTAAGAACATAAGAAGAGCCCTGCTGGATCAGATTGAGTATTATTCTAGTCCAAAATTCTTTTGTCCAAAAGGAGCAAAAGACTTCCAGGAAGGAGATAATGAATGCACAAAAGCAACAGTCCTTCTTCATTCTTTGCCTTCTGTTTTGCATATCAAACACAAATTGGAAAATTACTCCAACAATTTAAGTAATTCATGTTTGACCAGTATCCACCAACTAGCTGGTGCATGCTGTGCTGCTATCTAACATGCAAAACCAGCCTACATGTTAAGAGATCACATATATTTGTTGCTTCTGCCATAAAATGTAGACCTCATTATTTCATTCAATTTTTGCATATTGTGAAGATAGAGCAATTGATGCACTAGAGGTATGCATTCATAACTCACCTAGTATATGTTTATTTACATGTAGAATTTACTTATTAATTTTGCTTGTTCCTTTGGATGAACTTGGGAGATTTCAAATCTAGGGCATTACTCCACTATTTCAGATGGATACTCCTGCCCAAAATAAGACTAAATGACAAAAGGTAGCCAGTAGTAGCCAGTCCTTTAATGGATCACACTTCCAAAACTGTAGGAAATAATGCAAGAAGTAATGGTTTCCTTTAAAAAGTAACTTTTCAAGTACCATTTTTTTCCACAGCAGTATAGAGTATAACATTTGCTCCAGATCTTAGAAGTGTGCTTGAGTGTGTATGTGCATTAGAGATTCCATAGTCTTATCTTTCTTTCTCACATTTCTTTACTGATTGTGCTTATGTTTGTATGATAAATAAATAGCACAAGAGCTCCCTGGCTGGTGCAGGAGAAACAAGGGGGGTGGGAACCACCTGCATACATAATAAATCACACACTTTATTTTTATCCCATCTGATAAGAAATGATCTGGAAAACATTACAATTTCACTGCCCTTCACTCTAGCTCCCTTCATCTAGCTCATTATAATAATAAAGAGAACAATCTGACACAGGCCTAAGATTTCCCTTGATCAGCTGTTATTAGGAACAAGTTTACATATTCATTATTATATTAGAAGAGCTTTACCAAAAAAGAAAAAAAAAAGGCAAAGGCAGTGCTAACACAGCCTAGATCCAATTATCTGTCAGTGCAGCAGTTATTACTTGGATAAGATGTGCCTTTTACATTTATGACCTAACGTTCCATGGTGCCCTTGTCTTTCCCTTGAGCTTGCAGTTTTCTATATTTCAGTAGTCCACTGCAACATCATCAGAGAGGCAGGAGAGCAAATGGGATTACACTAATGAATAGTGCGGGTTGCTTGAGAAGTACAGAACATTTCAGCATTGGTAAATTCTTGCGAGTAATTTGCACGGAGGTTCACACAAGTGTAAAAGGAGTGTAAGAGTTGCTCTGATGCAATATTGGTTTTAACAGGACAGAAATAAGCCAGTGGAATGGCTTCAAACAGTCACATTTATCCTGCAAAGGGCACTGAATACCTGCTACCCAAGACTACATGTTTTGGAGTCTGATGCAAAAGATAATGATATTGCCCCCACTCACAAATCCATGTAATGATAATTATTTATTAATTTTTAACTGGTGATGGGATAAAATTTAACACAATTTTTGAAGCATAACTGTTTTATGGTGCTCAGGGCAGTCTGGCATAAAAGGGAATGGCATGGGGTTTGAAGAAATCATTAGAGAACGTTAGCCATTAACATTTAATGGCTGAGGCAGTTGACTCACTCCTCCTAGTGGTAGGGCTGGTAGCTACCTACATGGTAAGTAATAACTCAGGCACTTTCATATTTCCCAAATGAAACCTTGCTTCCCATATTCCAAACCAGTCATATCTGGAATTAAGTTAATCATCAATGCACAGCAATGATCACAGATAGATAGGATAAAACATGGTCTTTTAGAGTCCAGAACTATTTATATGAGAGTATATATTTAAGAATATAAAAGCAGCATTAGATTAGACTGAGCAGGACCAGATGGAAACAACTGCCAACTCATTTTGATGTCTCAGGGAAAGGATGAGGCAAGACAACCTATTCCATATACAGATGCCAATATTTTAAAATATTTTAAAATCAAATTAAACAAGTATACAGCTTACATGTCAGTGGGGAAAAAGCAGAGCTTGTGGCCTCCACGTCAGTGGGTTGGTGAATTCACTCCAGGTTTTACACCAAATTTTAAAGAGGTTATCCAAGGTATTGAACTTTATGTTTGTGCCTTCAAGTCATTTCTAACTTATGGCAATCCTAAAGCAAACCTATCATAGAATTTTCTTTGACAGATTTGTTCAGGGAAAGTTTGTCATTGCCTTACCCTGAAGCTGAGAACATGTGACTTACATGGCATGGCCAAGCTCAGAATCAAACCCTGGTCATAGTCCAATACTTAAACCACTATGCCATGCTGGCTCTCTTGAACTATATATCCCCCAAATAAGTCCAACATCTATGTAAGCTCCTTTTGGACTAAAGCTTGAAGTGAGTTCACTTAGCAATGGCTTTCTGGTTGATAGTCCTAGGGGTGAAGCAGAGAGGCAGTTTGGAGCAGCCTCTGGCCACTTCAGCCTCAGTCAGTCCCTGATTGGTGTGGGACTACAACCACCGGGTGCCGCAGTCCTGGCACAGACACTGCCATGGACCTGAATGGGCCACTGACAAGGGGCACTTTTTCTGCGCTCTTCTTTTGCCCAACTTTGGGCCAACCTTACGTGGATGTGGAGTGGCTTCTGGCTGCTCTGTGTGTGTCATCTGCACACCCTGCCCCACTTCACCCCCAAAGTGGCCAGAAGTTGCTCTTTTCTGCCCATCTGTTTTGGGTTTTTGTAAGTTAGAGACAATAGAAGTTTGAGCTCCTACAGAACAAATGATCTACTGAATATATTGCCATCAGGAATGTTGGGAAGATATATGTGGTATATACTTAATGTTTAATGCCTACACTGTGAATATTAGCAGTTTTCCGCAGCATTCTACTTCAGTGCCATCCACTAAAATTTTATAATACAATGAATAATAATCATGGAAAAATGTAGAAACAGCATGGGATACTCATAGGGCAGAGCAGATGTATAAGCATCGAGAAATTCAATGGCTCACACTTCAGACAGTTGTGAATGTTTGGAATTCATCTGTCTATATTATTGGTTTCGTGACAACAAGTAGTATTTTGCCCACATAAAATGGAGGGACAGACTGATAATTTCCATATGAGACAGAAAGCCTGTGATGGTATTGTTTATGTAACTCACATCTTGGACTAAAAAAAAAAAAATGAAACAGGAACAGAAATGGAGCTTAAATTTAGAAAGGATTCCTAATGGGTGCTAGAAATACATATAAATCCTGTAATCTATTCCCTAGAATATTACATGAAACAGCATTAACCCCCGGCAAACCCTTTCCATAAAACCTCATGAAAATATGAATTGTTTTCAAACATGCTTAAGCATTTTGCTTTAGAAATTAAAGGCCTACAGACATATCAAACTCTGCAGGAGTAGCTTGAAATTTCTGTGGAAATGCAAAAGAAATCATTTCACTTAACTATTGAATATGTGCTTGACATTTTCAAGATGAAAATATATTGTAAGTTTTCCAATTTGATTTTTAATCACATAAAGTATTAATATTATTTTCTACCATGCTTTTTATGAGGAAAACTGATACATTAACAGACACTCTCATGCCTGTGACTTACCTAGCAGTGCTAAAAGCATGCTAGGCAAGTTACTACAGCTTTCTCCTCAAATGGAAAATTTATCCTGTTTTCTCTCTGTGAGGGTAATTAATGAAACTGCATGCATATATTTTGGTTTCCAGTCCATGGGAAAGAACTATGAGTATATGTACACTACACCACTAAATATAGTGGTTTGATATCACTTAACTGTCACAGCTTCATCTCATGTAGTCCTGGGATTGTAGCTTGATGAAGTACTAAGAATTTGCTGGTAGAGAGTTCTTGTGATGTAGTTCAAGGGAAGGCTCTAGAGCTCTCTACCAAAGAATTATACATCCCCATCAAACTACAAATCCCAAGTTACAATAGGATGATAATTAAAGTGCCAGAAAACATCTATAAATGTGTAACACAGATTTCCCCCTATTTTAATTATATTGCAAATAAATATGCACAAAAAAATCTTATATTTGAGAAACTTGTACAAACACACTTTAGATAATGAAGAAAATGCACATAAAATAAAATTATTAAACATGCATGTATTAAGGAAACTTCATACCAAAAACCACACACATTTTCATGCTGGAAGAAAAAGCCAAATCTCACAATCTGACATGAAACAAAGATGCAAAGAAAATGCAGGTGGGATCTGGGGAAATGCAATGAAATTGACCAGAGGTTTTCACATCTGTACTTCCTCCAAATGTGTGTGAGACACAGAACTATATGAAGAAATAGCAGTTGCCTTATGATTCAGTTATCAAAGATCAGTCTTATTCTTCAAACAGTCACAGATGTGTTAAAAAACAAAACCCTCTAATTATCTGAAAAACAGGATATATATTAACTGCTTCTGGGTGAAACAGGTAAAAATAATATCTCTGTACTATAGCTTGGTCATGAAAACCACTAGGTGATTTTGGGCACATCACAGGCTCTCAACTCAGGGAAAGGCAATGGCAAACCTCTTCTGAACATATCTGGCCAAGAAAACCCCATGAAGGTTGCCATAAGTCAGAAACAACTTGAAGGCATACAACAATAACAACAAACTATACACAAACCATGTTAAACAAAGCATTGCTCTAAAGGAATCTCTTCAGCTGTACCACTGATGAACAAGACTAAACAGCATGGAAGTCTTATCTATAGAACTACCGACCATACCTACCTACCTACACATTTCTTCTTATGTGAAATTTAAAACTTATTTCTCTTGGATTCTTTGTCACACCTGGACCTTATAATTTTCTAAAACTATTGTCAGAACATTTTGTCCAGTGTAGATTTCAGGTGAAGGAGTTCAACAGACGCATCATGATCTCCTTTTGTGCACACAATATTTTATTTCAGTGATTTATCTTTACTAGTTCAAATTCTCTGAATAGGTATCACCAGCTGGAGGTCTCTAGGCTACTTCTCCACACTCACACCCTGAAACCTCCCTTCAGAGACCAAAGAAGGCTTTAGAAGAAGAAGAAAAATCTGTTGGAATGGGATTGTGCCACAGCACAATCTCCTAAATTCTCCTAAATGGGAGAAACATGCTACTGACCAAGATCCTAAAGACATAACTGATTATATACAGGATTTCCCCCCCCTCTTTTTAAGCCCAGAGAGTAGTGGTTTTTCTATTTCACCAGTGAAAGAGATTGCTGCACTGCGCTGTGAAGATGTCTTGCACTCCATCAGATTTGGATGCCACTCAGTCAATGAGCACAAAAGTGAATGAAGTAGAGAAACAGATTAGCATTTTCTACAGTTTGCATATTGGAGAGATTTTGTAGAGCACAGAAAAATACTGTCAAGAACCAAAGAGATGAGTGAAGAGAAACCATCTGTCACTGGCAGGAACTCCAAAACTCCTGAATGTTTGGAAGAGCCTAACAATTTATCAGTGTTTTCTTCTGTCATTCAGTCTCAAATCTTCAGACTAACAGTAAGACAATCTCAAGCAAGCCAGCCAGCCATGCTGCCAGTTTAGAAGCTTTTCTCATTCATAAGAAAAAGTAAACAGTTTTTTTTAAAAAAAATCCAAAGCATCTGCAGTGAAAATCTAGCTATTTAGCATAATAATACATCTAAGCAGTATAATGTGCTGTCATTCCTAGTGGTCACACTCTATTTTATCAGCTCTCTTCAGTGTATGCCAATGTTAGCATTTTTACAGAATGTCTGCAGTACTGAGTCTGCAACAAAGCCCAGGGGAATAGTTTGCTGTGCAGGAACGCATTTTACTTTGAGAGCCATTTGGACAGAAAATGCACTTTAGAAAATCTAGAAGTAATAAACAAGACAAAATGCTTGAGACACATTTAGCGTGTTCTAGTTTTTACAGCCAGATTTAGGGTCAACCACCAATTAGGCATCATTCACCAAACGAAAATCCAGTACTGAGGCACATTTATCAGCCTTAAACTTCTAAATATTACATTAATTTTCTCTTCTATAGGACTGAACCAAAATAGGGAGTGAGATGGCATTTTGGAAGAAATATGGCTCCTGCAAAATATGCCCTCCCCCAATTCTGGGGATAATTTGGGAGGCTCTGAAATGAGGCAGATATTTTTAAACTCTTCTGAAGGAGGGAAGCATTGCTTTCCTTTTGATTTTTCTTCATGGTGGCATCACCAAGACAAAATTGAATGGCTAACATGGCATCATATTGTTTCCTACACAATGCTTGATTAGCTGCCTGGATCACAAAGTTATTCCAACCCCTCTTTTTATATGAGAAATCAGAAGGTTCATTGCCATATGCTAGCTAGTGTTTTTCTATGTGGACTTCCCCTGAGCCCATCATCTTGGTTACCTAAAGTTCCAAATTCATAAACAATGATATTGATGAAACAGGCAAGTGAACATTAACATTCCTTGTAAATATTCTGAGGTATTAGCATTTTAAAAGATTTAACATGGGATAATAATAGATCATGAAAAACTATGGAACATCCTTAAAGACATGGGAGTGCCAACACATCTGATAGTCCTAATGAAGAATCTGTACTCTGGACAAGAGGCTACTTACTGTCAGAACAGAACATGGAGAAACAGAATAGTTCCCAATTGGAAAAGGGGTCAGACAAGGCTGCATCCTATCACCCTACCTATTCAACTTATATGCAGAACATATTGTAAGGAAAGAAGGCTTGGACATGGAAGAGGGAAGAGTGAAAATAGGTGGAAGAAATATCAACAATCTGATATATGCTGATGACACCATAATACTAGCAGAAAACCTCACAGACCTGGAACACCTATTAAGGAAGATCAAAGAAGAAAGTGCAAAGGCAGGCTTATGGTTGAACATAAAGAAAACAAAAATAATGACCACAGAGAACTTATACACATTCAAACTAGACAATGAGGGAATAGAAATAGTAAAAGAATTATCATATCTGGGATCAAACATTGACTGGAATGGGGACTGTAGTCAGGAAATCAGAAGAAGATGAAGCATGGGGATGGTGGCTATGAAAGAACTAGAAAAGATCCTAAAATGCAAAGACATACAACTCAACACAAAAGTCAGAATCATACAAGCCATTATATTCCCTATTACCATGTCTGGATGTGAGAGCTGGATAGTTAAGAAAGAAGAAAGAAGGAAAATCAACTCATTTGAGAGAAAAATGCTGAGGATTCCATGGATAGCCAAAAGGACAAACAAATGGGTGCCAGAGCAAATCAAGCCAGAAATATCCCTAGAAGCCAAGATGACAAAACTTAGACTGTCATACTTTGGATGTCGTACATCATAAGAAGGCATGAATGACTGCAAAAGACAATAATATTGGGAAAGATGGAGGGAAGTAGAAAGAGAGGAAGGCCACATGCTAGATGGATGGACTTTGTTAAAGAGATTACGAATATGAGTCTGCAGGAGCTGGGCAGAGCAGTCGAGGACAAAGGGAGCTGGAGATGTCTCATTAGCAGGGTCGCCATGGGTCAAGATTGAGGGGGTTGGACTGAATGATCCTTGTGGTCTCTTCCAACTCTATGATTCTATGATTCTAGACCAGCATTTTAAACAAGAACAGTTGTTAGGAACAGCTGTACTTTTACATAGTGAAAGCAGTGGCAAACTGTTTACCTCTGTCTCTCAGAGACAAGCTTTTATACTTTCTGTAAAAGTGTGAGTCCCACTCACCCAACTATTTAATTATTGTAGCAGTCCCATGGGTTTTGTCATCCCACTGCTGCCACCAATTTGTGACAATGCCACACTTTCACTTTACTGTTTGCACAGATGGCAGCCCAATGTGATTTCGTTCCCCCACAGCTGCCACCTATTTTTGACAAACAATATTTTTCCTCATTAATTTGTGACACTGCTACCTACGTGTGATGGTCACTTTATTTTTTCTTGTGTACACCAACTTATATGTGAAACTAATTCCCTATTTGTAAATGTCAGTAGCATGCTTACTTATTCAAGTTCCAGAGAACCCTGTAGGTAAACAATAATAAAACTTTATTTGAAAGATGATTTGAACAGTGTTTCACTTGTTGAGATGTTTTATGCACTTGTTACTTTGAGGTTTTACTTCCTTAGTTCCACTTTGTTACTGTTTACTTCACAACATTCTCTCCAGAGAACAATAGTTACTTTTACCCTTGACCCACACAGTACTTATATTAGTTCCTTTCCTAAACTTAGTTCTTAAACTTAGCCAGCCACCAAGGCTAACGATATCCCACAGGATATTACACCCCAGCAACTCCCTCTCTCAGAGTTCTATACATGTCTTGATTCCCTCACTTCTGGACTCTAACCCTAACCATTCCTATCTGACTCTAACTATCACCAATGGACCTATTTATCATTTTCAGACTTCAATTTGATTGGCTGGCTTCAGCTCTCTCCCTATTGGTTGTTGCTAGTCTGGCCAAATTCTGCCTTCTCTCCACACTCTCCACTACCTGTATTTATTTATTTACAGGCAAATTTCCATAGTGCACATGATTTTATTCCATTTAGGGAGACATACTGGGTTAGATATGGCTTCCTGCCAGTCACTCTTGCTACCTCACCTGTTGCTATAGGAGATAAACATTTAGTGTGCCTTGTTTTCATGAACTGTGGGATGCCAGGACTCAACATCTGGTTATATGCCATTGGGCATTACTCAGATCAGTCTGGTAATAACATACATCTAGATTGTTCTAAGGGCTTAAGGTTGTTTATTGGGCTATTTTTCTGTGGCTAGTTCCATGCCAAGTAATGGTGTCTCAAGCCTATGTTTCTAATACAGACATTTAGTGTCTAGCTTTATCACTGGCTTCCTGTTTTTGAACTTTGTACACATGCAGTTTCACAACTCATATCAAGGCCTTAAATTTGCAAAATAATTATGCAAAACAGGGTGCCCATCTATAACATAATAAAGTATATTGCCACCCACAAAAGTTTATGGCAAATCCAACATATTAGTCTTTAAGATGCCAAAGACTCTGTTGTTTTTATAGCCATTGATAACTTTTGAACACACTAAAACAGATGATCAGTAGGGCAGTGAATAGAAATGATAACATTTGAAAGCATTTAGAACCACGTGTATGGAAAATCAGTATGGGGTATACTTATGAAAAAGAAAGGTTACTTTTATGAGATGGGTACTTTTTGATACCAATCTAGCACATATGACAGATTACAGGTGATTACAGTTTAAACGTTGATTGCAACCATGATATGTTTTCAGCATATATCTATCTTATAATTGATTTGGGTAGGTTCTTGTTAATGCAGATGCTTACTTTAAACTTAAGAAATGTTACTTACTTAAACAAGAAGTGTTTAGTTGGAAGTCCCAACTGAATTCCCAGATCTAAGAATCAGTACAGAATCTTTAGAATATTTATTAAGTCTTATTTGTTTCCAGAGCAGAGATTCATACAATATTTTCTCACCCATGGGTTTATGAGAGTTTTTGCTCAAAAACTTGGGAAACAAAGGTCTCAAACAGATGGCCCAAAAGGGCTGCCATCGGGCCAATCTCGGGGTGGGGCATGCACATGACACACACCCCTGGATTGTACAGAGGCCACTCCAGGGCCACCTAATGCAACCTAAACCTGGCTGCAAAATGAGTAGTTTCTTACCGCTTCTTTTCACAGTCTGTTTGGGACCATGGCATCTGGTTGCTGTGGTCCCACAGAAGATCCACAGTGACTGGAGTGGAGATTTTGCCCCATCTGCTTCATCTCAAAATTGCTAAGCACAGGTAGGGAATCAGCATATTTGTCCTCAGTTCCTCCATGCAATTGTCCATAGTATTGTCTCCAGACTCATGCATCCTTGTGGTTCTGACTAAGCTTTGCCTCATAATTGTACACAGTTGGCAGCTACGTAGGGTGTAGCTGTCACACATGCAAGCCCCAAGCATCACAACAACCAGTGGTAACTCTGTCAGGATGAGAAAGCACCCAGAGCATCTGAGACAGCAGACAGAAAGTCAGTAACTGGGTTTGACCATCAAATATGCTGACAGTCACTGGACTTTCTGGAGGACTTTCTGGAGGTTCAGAAAGCAAAACTGCATAACACTGAGTACCACAAAGGCTAAATTCGCAGCTTTATCAGAAATAGTAAGCAAAGTTCAGTGAATCAGGCAATTGTTGTTGATCTTGGGAAACCATGTAGTACACCAACAGTAATACACGGGGACTCACAGGCATGTATAGCAATGAAGTGCAGAACCAAGTACATAGGAGTTAGATACCAGAATGTGTGTGAGTTGGTCCAAAATGGAATTCTGCAACTGCAACTGCAATATGCCACTTTGGAAGAGAATAATGCAGACATACTCACAAAGGCACTACCTGTTGAAAGGCATGAACAGATGGTAAACATAGGTTTTTTGTGGGTTTTTTTGGGCTGTGTGGCCATGTTCTAGAGGAGTT
>CM034708.1:19589027-19604837 GCA_020142125.1 Phrynosoma platyrhinos | reverse complement strand
CCCAAGGAAAGGCCAGTGCAGAAAGAAATAGGTAAGAGAGGGAAGGAGCCATTCGTGAGTAATTGAAACCATGAATAGCAAGTCCATGATTCTGGAGCGATGACTGTAATCTTTTATACATTGTATATTAATTTTATACATTATATATGAATGTCTATTTCTATACTTAATTTATCTTTTTAATTTATTTAAGTGATTTATATCCCACCTTTCTCCCAAAAGGAGACTCAAGGCAGCTTTATATTTATATTTAGTATCCCTTTATATCAACTCTTAGTTAGAATTATTCTCTTTTTCCTCTTGTTTGATTAGCTTAATTAGCTTGGTTAGTTCACATGGGCAAAAACTGGTGTGCCATTCCATTTCTCTTTCCAAAATCTTAACATATTATTCCGTTATTATTTGTATTTTCTTAATGATTTTTTTCATTAGTGTTTTCAGTTTATCGTTTCCATCATATCAAAACATATCAGTAATCAATTCCAAATTAATAGGATGTTAACTTTCCATTTTGCAGCAAATACTATAGTAAAGGTAGATAAAGGCATTCCCTGTTGACAAGATTGTCAACTTGTGTCTGACCAGAGTAGTGCTCATCTCTGTTACTAAGTGGAAGAGCCAATGCTGTCAGAGACTGCTCTGTGATCATGTGGCCAGCATGATTGCACAGAATGCTGTTTACCTTCCCACTGAGAAGTGGTACCTATTTATCTACTTGCATTTGTATGCTTTCAAACTGGGACTAGTGACAGGAGCTCACCCCATCATGCACTACCCGGGCCTCGAACTGCCAGCCAACTGATCCTGCAATCAACAGAGTCAGGGTCTTAACTGCTTGAGCCACTGCATCCCTCACAAATACTATAGCAAATACTATTGCTGATATTAAATATAGAATATTTTTGGTATATTTCTTTTCCACTTCTCCTTCTACCATCTTCAAGAAGTACATATTTAGTTTCATTCCAGTTCAAATTGAAATATCTTTTTTTTATGGCATTATGTATTAATGTCCAAATTTCTTCATTTTAGAACAAGTCTCCAACATATGGTAGAAGATCTCTCTCATCTCAGCACACATCCAATATTTTCCATCTCCATTCTTATATATTTTTTTATCTTTTCTAGAGTCAAATTCCATCTATGGCAATAATTCTCTTTCACATCCATATTTAGAGTGAATTTCAAATTTTGATTCCTTGTTTTCCCCCATCTATCCATTTGTTTTGGGTGTTCACCATTCTGAGCCCATCTGATCATAAATTCTATATGGTGTTGTTACTTCTATCCATATTATTTCATCTAAGTTCATTTTCCTTTTCTCAGTGACTTTAAGTTTAATATACTTTTCAATTCTTTTGTATACTTATCTGTAGGGAAACCTATGGAGTTTTTTACACGGGGGAAATCCCGTGTGGAAACAGGGCTTTAAATTAAACAAAACCCGCAAAAGCGGGTGTTTTTTCAGATGACATCGCTGTTAAAAGGAGGTTAATCAGAATGGAAATTAGACAAAAAGTGCTTCTTTTTACTTTTGGAAGATCCCAAAAGTAAAAAGAAGCAGTTTTTGTCTAATTTCCATTCGGATTAATCTCCTTTTAACAGCGCTGGAGTTTATCACACAGAGAAATCCCGTTGATAAATTGCTTCCGCTTTTGCGGGTTTTTTTGGCTTTAAAGTACCATTTCTGCATGGGGCTCGCCATGTGATAAACGCCTATGATAATTTACTCTGTCACTGATTGGTTCATCCCTTATTTTAAACCTTGGTGTCTCTTCTTTCCAGTCCAATAGATCTTGGCACTTTAACCATCCTTCCTCAATTAATTTTTCTCTTTAAAAAAAAAAAAACCTCATGCAGAGATATCCAGTGTGGTTTCTTACTTTATATCTTATTTTTATATTTGTTCCATATCCTCCAGGGTGATTTCCTTTCAAAATTATCTTTAAATTGTTTATCTATTTACACTTTATTGTACCAGAGCTACAGGGGCCACCCATACCTCACACTTCTAAATATAATAGCCTTTTATCTTTTAGTATCATCCATTATTTTTGCCAATCTATAAAACAAGCATGGTGGTGCAATTTAAGATCTGGAACACCAAATCTTCCTCTTTCTCTTGCTTCTTGCACAGATTTACAATACAATCTAGGGTTTTTTTCCCAGGGAGGGAGATTGTGATAGTAAGAATATTATTTTTAGGTAAAATATTTATCTTTATATTGATGATAACTTTAAGTTGTTTCATCTCTTCAAATCCTTCTTTTTCAACCAGGCTCCCCCTTTTCTTGGATTATTCATGAGAATGTGAGTTAAGGGGACAATGTTGGGAGAAGGACAGATATGCATGCCACTTTGAGCACATTGCAGGGAAGCTAAATAACAAATATTTGTTTTGTTCATGACTGGAGGATAGTTTAGCTGGTTCCAAAGTTAAAAGATGTTAAACCAACATGTAATAAAGGTAGGTTGAAACATGGGTGGTCTTCTTTGCATCCAGCTGATCATCCCTTATTGTGCATCAGACAACACGCACGGGCTCTTCATTTGTCCTTGGTAACTGAATTCTGTAGTTCTTATTGATGGTCCTTTTGCTGGAATTCATGTGAGAATCATTACAATAAAACTGGGGGAGAAGGTGGGATTATAAGGAAAGAATAAAAGGAAAACAAGAGGGAGGTTTCTAGTGTAGTGGATGAAAAATTGGGCTTTCAAAAATTCAGGCATAAGCTTTTGTCCCAAGCTCTAGGGACAAGTGCAGTCATTCAAGATAAAAACAACTGCACATTAGGTTGAATCCTGATTTAGTTATGTTTATGAGTAGGACTGCTGAAATCAATGGAATTTCAATTAGATCCAATAGGGTAACTAAAGCCCCTTTTATTTTGGTTGGTGTGCCCTAAGCACAGTAAATCTGGAACCAGATGAGGAAGCCGAATGGAAGAGGAGGAGAATGCTAGAGAGATAGGACAGATTTGAAGGCATGTGTGTTATAAATTGGGCTTGTATGCTCAGCTTCATAACTTTATTTTTTCAGTCATAACTTATGCTGGAACTAGGGCCTACTCTAGCTCTGAGGGCTCCAGTGGCAAAATGAATTGGCCTAGGCATTCATATGTGAAGCTTGTAGATTACCAGGTTACCTTGTTACACATTCACGTATATATATATATATATATATATATAGAGAGAGAGAGAGAGAGAGAGAGAGAGAGAGAGAGAGAGAGAGAAGACAGCAAATGTCTTCCTTCTAATGTCCATAATTCATCCAAAATTCATAATACTACGCCAATACCTGTTATGTGAAAATGTGGAAAAAAACACAATGGTGAGCCCAAAGGCAAAGGCTGGAGAACAATGTGCTCTGAGAGATGCCCATTGTGAAAAACTACAATTCCCAGAATTCTTTTGGGAGAAACTATGCAATGTGCTAAAAATGAATAGGAAATGAGAGCCAAAATGGTCAATGATGAGAGGAGGAGAGAGAAAAGAGGTGCAAAGGTCAGAAAATGTGAAGTTTATGTGTGGAATTGAAACAACCAGCTAAATTGCTAGATACAGGTCTTATTGGCATATTTCTCTGTTTTTTTTTTTTTCTAGTTTTAAAGTATCATTTAAAGCAGGGGTTGGCAACCTATGGCCTGCGGGCCAGGTCCGCCCCCCCGAGGCCTTTGGACTGGCCCCTGCCAACCCCCGCTGTTGCTGCTGCCGCGGCCGCTGCCACCCCCTGCCGCTTCCGCACGTGCTGCCGTGCGTGTCGTGGCCACCATTTTGTTTTCCAAAATGGCGGCCGTGGCTCGTTCGCAGGAGTGTGTGTGCTGCCATTTCCCCACCACCACCATCGGCCCGTGGAAGACCCAGGGATCCCTGGACCAGCCCCAGGAAAGGGGAACTTGCTGACCCCTGATTTAAAGTGTATTATTTAATGCTGAAACCTCTTGGCTTTTCCCTCTATTGCATAACTGCCAATATGCATAGAAGAAACACGTTTACAACTGGCAGCAGACTGTTTGGAAAGTAGTTAGCTTGAATCAATTCTCTAACAAGCCAAAAAACAACAACAACACAATAACATATTGCCCACCTCACTCAGGTGGCTTTTGCTAACAAAATGTCTGCTTGTCAAATTCCATGTTAATAATATAATTTTCCAAAGTGTGAAAAGCATTCTAAAATTGTGCTTAATGGATCTCACCAGTTATCTTCAAAAACTAGAAGCTATTTAAGACTCCTAGAGTACTTTATGAGGTAAATTGTTCTAGGTTGAAGAATCCTAAGGAAAGGAATACTGCTTTTCAGTGAAATATATTATGTACCAATAAGAGGATGAGTTGGATCTCCTAATTTTTCTACTTATGACACAGGGCAAAGTTCTGTTCATTATTTTTTAAAATAAATGTTATTAAAGTACTAGTCAAGTAGTATGTTATGCTTATATGCAGAGGATCTCACTTGACCAAAGAATGTGCTGGAGTTTTATGAGCTAAAGTTAGATATTTACAATTCTGTAGGTGCCCATGTCATACTGCTAATTGCTTTAGAACATTTAGCAGCTGCATCTCTGCAGTTTTTGATATATATATATTTATTCCTTTGGCTTTGCAGTTGATTTCTTTTTGTGCGCAAAATACATGTTTCTGTAAGACATCCCTTTTTAAATAAAATAAAATAAAATAAAAAGTTCCACTGTTTAGAGCCATTTGAATTTCTGTGTCATTAAGAATTAAAGCAAGATTGAACAATAAAGTAGTTTTTTTCCTTTGAAAGTGCTAGGAAACACACATGACTTTTGAAAATGTTTATACTCATGGTCAAAATCCCTACTTGGTTTATCCCTGTATTGTAAACGGAACAATGGCAACAACAAAAAAAGTTCTCCTTGATGGGCAATGGCAGAATTTTGTTGGTCTTGGAGAGGTTTTGTACATTTTGAGGCTTTTTGTGTGTGTGTGCTTTTCTGTAAAATATATAGTATTAGACATGCAATGACTCTTGCCCTGTTGCAAGCAGTGGTAAATGTAGAGGCACTAGGAGGTTTGTTTGTTGCTAGCATTGGCTACGTGGGACAAAAGGCCCATTTCCTTCCTGTTCTGCTGCTGTCCTGTTGAGACATATCACAAACCCTGGTCCTGGTGTAAGGAGTCCAGAAGACATCCGACACATTCTGCACCAGAACCACATTATAATAGCATTAAAACCAATTTTTATAATCTATCTGTTACTCCAAATCTTCCGTGACGATCTGGGACCCTCTGTTCCTGTGCCATGTGGCTGTCTGCACTGAGCTCCCTGATGTACTCAGATAATAAAATTGTGTTCCTTATATAAAATGGTGAAATCAAGGTTTGCTTTTTAGAATTTATATATTTTTTATTATTTTCAAGATGTAGATCAGGGATAGGCAACCTTTCCCCTTTAAGGGCAGAGGGACTTCAGCTCCCAGAATCCCAGGAGATATTGGCCAACATGGGACTATTGGCCAACATGGCTGGGCTTCTGGGAGATGAAGTCCCTTGGCCCTTAAAGGGGAAAGGTTGCCTACCCCTGATGTAGATGCTTGAATTCATGGATAAAGAATCTGTGGTTTTGGAGGGCTGACTATATGTCCAACTGTGTGAAAGAAGTTGTAGCTTAAGCTTTGATAGACTATGGGGTGAAACAGACAGCAGGTAAGGGATGGTTTAACACTCCCACCCCTTTGCTTGCTGGATCAGGGCCATGATAACCACATGCCGTGACCTCCTGCCAACTCAAAAAGAAGCATCAAAATGCCTTTCCTTTTTGAACTGGCAAAAAGTTACCCTTTTCTCCATTTCTTCAAGGCAGCATGTATAAATGCTGTGCCGCAGGAGCATTCCCACACTGCTCACCATCTGGTCAGGCAGGTGGCATGATGGCAGCTTGGGGGTGGAGTCAGGGCATGTGGCGTGCAGCCACCACACGCATGCTCCACTCTGACACTGGCCCTTTTGGTTGGTCTGTACAGCCAATAGGTCTACAAAATCTTATTCTACAATGTCTTTCACACAGTTAGTTTAAAACAGGGGTAGGCAACCTTTCCCCTTTAAGGGCCAAGGGACTTCAGCTCCCAGAATCCCAGGAGCTATTGGCCAACATGGGACTACTGGAAAACATGGTTGAGGCTTCTGGGAGCTGAAGTCCCTTGGCCCTTAAAGGGGAAAGGTTGCCTACCCTTTAAGGGCCGAGGGACTTCAGCTCCCAGAAGCCTCAGCCATGTTGGCCAATAGTCCCATGTTGGCCAATAGCTCCTGGGATTTTGGGAGCTGAAGTCCCTCAGCCCTTAAACGGGAAAGGTTGCCTACCCCTGAGTTAGTGTAAAAGATGCAATACTAAGTAAATTACTTTTAAATTGACTCTTCCTCCTTCTCTTCCTCCTCTCTGACATCCTTGCTCATATTGTGGCTGCTTTTCCAGTACTGATTTCTAGGATCACTTAACAGGTTCAGGGTCAAAACCCAGCAAATTGGACAGCTGCTTCTTCCTACACTGCTTGTTTAGACTATCTATCTATCTATCTATCTATCTATCTATCTATCTATCTATCTATCTATCATCTCTATTACCACTTTTCCTCCAGCATTTCTTGTTTCTCAGAAAGTCTATATTTATTTAGCTTCTCAGTACAGCAACACCTTTCTGTAATACTGAATATTTACTAGAAAACCCTGAAGAACAGTAGCTCTGACAGGTTTCTCCAGTGACTTCATCTGTGCCAATGTAGGCTAGTGCCAGTCAACAGAGGGTAAAATATAATTTTTTTATTCATGCAATACAGATTAAAACAATGAATTAGTTTTTTGCTCAATAGCATAAAATGGTGTTGAATTTTTAATGTCAGCAAATCTCCTGTGGATTCTACTATGATTCAGATATTATATTGATAATTGGAAATATAAGCCCTTTTCTGAAATTTCCATAAAAATCTAATTTAACTACTTTATAATTTTCAAGGCTTAAACTATATGGCATGTCTTGTGTTCTTTGAAGCTTTTGGAACTGATTTAGATTCATCCTAAGCTTTTTTGAAAAGGTGCTGCCTTTCTTCCTTCCACACTTCCAAAGCCGTTTCTTTGGCAAACAGCTTAGGCCTGTCAATGCAAGTCAGTTTGGGAGGAGTGAGGAAGAGAGAAAGCATAATACTTTGTTGGAAGAAAACATGACACTTTTGCTTTTTATAGAAAACAATGATTCCTAAGAAAACCTAGAGAGCACCTTGCTAATCTGGGAAAACTACAATATGTGGGACATGAAAAATAGCACTGAAAATAGCATCAATACATCTCAAGACCACCTCTATTGCCTACAATGTATAGTATCCTTCTACTGAGGTAGTGGGAAATATGATGTTACAGCATGAGATAAATGATAGTATACAAATAAAAAAGATGAAATTCAATTCAATTCAGGGATGCCATCTTTGGCATTATACCCACATCCAAAACAAACCATTGTTCACCAATTCTACTTATGAAAATATATATGAACAACTTCCCAATAAAGTGCAGCTAAGGGAGAAATATCCTGTTGATAACATCTTTCATTCTAGATTCTGAGATTGACTTATAACATCTATGTACATGTATTACATGCTTAGCCTCAGGAAACATAAGAAGGATGTGTCCTCTCCATTATATGAGTGCTCACACACATACATTACATGAGTGAATGAGCTATGACTGATTTTTAAAATCAAACCAAAGTGAACACATTGCAACAGAAGAAGAAAGTAAGTGTGTAAATGCTTTTTTGTTTTGTTTTTATGCATGAGAATGAGGGACTGCACATTTCCACCTACCTGTCTGTATCAAAGAGAGTGCTCATTTTTGTGGGATAAATTTTGCAGAAATGTTTGTGTGAAATTACATCAAGCTGCAATAGCTGTTTCTTTGCTATATGGGTATTAGTCATATACTGGTGACATTTCAGTTCATGTACGGTGAATCTTTGGACATCCAGAAGTTTTGTAGTCCAGCTCTCATCAGCCCACCCAGAATGGCCAATAATAAAGAATTATGGGATCTGAAGTCCTAAACATCTGGAGGATTGCCAATCTTCTAGTTGGATATATTACAAAACCATACTGAATCTACAGAGAAAGTATATGACTGAAATGGAACCATAATAACAACAGCAACAGTGCTTGAGTAATATATGTGGCAAGAATCAAAGACAAAGACAGGGAAAATTAGGAAATATCAAGACCCACACTTTGTCATTGTTGTTTTCCCTAGAGATTCAGCATCAGTATGGTTTCAATATTTTTTTGCAAATTATAAACATCTGATCACTGAAAATAAGAACAGGCTAGTATTTTTGAAGTTAATGCTAAAATTGTTTGGAAAGGCAAAATGTTTGTAAAATATCCCAAAAAATAACAAGTATATGCTGCCACAAGGTAATTGTTGTCACATTTACCAAATAATACATACTTCCTCAATGACACACAAAATCAAACTTCATGTATAAACATGCACATACTCTCCTAGAACACTGAACAAAGGCAGACCAGAATCCTGGTGGCACACTATACTGGTGTAAAGGTTCATGATCCTGATTTTCCAAAGGCTGAAATAGGTTGTAAATTGTATGGAATGAAAATAGTCCTCTACAGTCTCTCGTCTTGCACTTCACATTGTAAAGATCAGTGGTTGCATCAAGACTAGTGTCCAAATCATATTTAATTATCTAAAAAGTGAAAGAGCCTGCAGATTCTTCAAAGCTTTCAAATTTTCAATTTTTGTTGTACTGTGGAATATTGAGAGAAAACTTTTATGTATTAAATCTGTTAATCTTGCCACCCCATGGCAAGGAGAAAAAAGTTCCTGTGTTTCCTGCAAACCATATGAGGTTGAATCTAATCAGGATTTAGATCCCTGGAGTAGAGTTTCAATGCCAGGTTTGCACAATCTTTATTTCCCAAATGGTAACTTCTAATTTAGCAAATTTATAATCCTGTTGTTCAGGTTTTTCCAGATATATTGCTTTGAAAATAACAATACACTTTGTCTGCTGTTTTATAGTCATTGTTTTATAGTTTGTTTCCAAGAAGACCGTTACCTCCATACTGACCAAATCCTTATTCATAAAGTTTCCACACTATTGTATCATATCAGTCTCTGAAAGACAATGGTTATTGTTGGAAGTTTCCAACTTTGTATCAATGCATATTTGGAAAAATATTGGTCTCATTAGACTAGCAGAAGAATAAAAAGAAACAAGGTGGATTCTAATGCTTTTTAAACACTATCAGGGTAGAGCTTTCCTTCCAGGCAATCCTGTGCAGCACTGAAGAATTGAATTCCACCATTCCTTCTTTCATACTGACAAGTAATTCCCTGTTTGATATGTTAATCTCTCTTTCTTCTTCCTTACTGAAATTAAGAAAGAGCTTTTCTATTATGGTAGGGACTCACAGAGATAGCACTTGTAAGTACTTCATTGTTACTGAGCATAAAGATGGAAGGCTTGGATATAGTTTTATAACCTTTGCTTTGAGATAATGACAAAATATAGGACAAGCCACTGATTTTAGATGTATGACAGCTGTTCCTACACTCTCTTTCACACACACATACAAATGCATGCACACACAAGCATACACAGTTACATTGCTTTTTTCAGAAAATCAGACATTGACAGGTGACACGCTGTCTTATATTAAAGAAAACAGTCTTGCTTCAGTTATCATTTCTTGCAGACGTTTCCTACCTGACACCAGATAAATCAGGTGATAACACAAAATAAGTTAGTGTAAAAATGCAAGCCTTCCTTCACCCTGCATTTCTTGTACTGTAACTCTCTTTTTCTCAGATAATTCCTGATAAACAGTGGTTAACAGAGATTCAAAGAGCAAAATAACTGATTCAAAGTTGGGGAGAAAGCATGGATTCAAAAGCTCATGGAAAAGGTCTAGATTTAGCATTGAATTTTATTAAAGTTATTAACTGACCAGAGGTTCCATGTTGCAACAGTCCTAATATGAATGGCAAGGACAGCTATGAAAGAACTGGACAAGATATTAAAGTGTAAAGACATAACCCTGAACACTAAACTGGGGATCGTCCAAGCCATTGTATTTCCCATCACCATGTATGAATACAACAGAGAAAAAAGCCAATAGGAAGAAAATCAACTTATTTGAAATATGGTGCTAGAAAAGTGTGCTGAGGACACCATGGACAGCCAAGAAGACAAACATATGTGTTCTAGAACAGATCAAACCTGAATACTCTCTGGAGCCCAAGATGACTAAGGGCAAGATAGGCAACCTTTCCCCTTTAAGGGCCGAGGGACTTCAGCTCCCAGAATCCCAGGAGCTATTGGCCAACATGGGACTATTGGCCAACATGGCTGAGGCTTCTGGGAGCTGAAGTCCCTCAGCCCTTAACGGAGAAAGGTTGCCTACCCCTGACTAAGGGCCTTTGCAGACTGCTAGAAATAGTGCAAATTGAGTCCACTTTAACTGCCCTGGCTCAGTGCTAGGGAATAATGGGAATTGTATTCTTTTCTGAGACATTGAGTCTTCTCTGTCAGAGAGCTCTGGTGCCACAATAAACTACAGTTCCCATGATTCCCTA
This sequence comes from Phrynosoma platyrhinos, assembly GCA_020142125.1. Lineage (NCBI taxonomy): Eukaryota > Metazoa > Chordata > Lepidosauria > Squamata > Phrynosomatidae > Phrynosoma > Phrynosoma platyrhinos. The sequence goes on along the minus strand of CM034708.1, from coordinate 19,594,236 downwards.
GCACTGGGTCAGGGCAGTTAAAGTGGACTCAATTTGTACTATTTCTGGCAGTCTGCAAAGGCTCTAAATTGAGGCTGTAGTACTTTGGCCATATCATGAGGACAAATGAATCATTAGAAAAGATAATGATGGTGCAAAAGATGGAAAACAGTAGAAAGAAAGGGAGACCACATGCTAGATGGTTGGACTAAATGAGAGAGGCCATGGGCCTGAGCCTGCAGGACCTGTACAGAGAGGTTAAGGACAGGGAGACTTGGAGATGTCTCATCCACAGGGTTACCATTAGTCAAAGTCAACTTGAGGGCAGTTAACAACAACAACAACAACAACAACAATAACAACAAATAGCATTTTAAAATTAAAGCCAACTTCAGCTTTCAGAGCTTTTCCTTATTTTACAGGTCTCAAAGTGGCATATGCCTCAAGCATTTTATTTTTACTGTGGTATTCAGTGGCTCAAAGTGACAACATATGGTCCATTTGACACAGTGAAACTCTCCCAATGTGTGTGTATTTCAAAATAAAATTTGTGACATTTTCACTGTAAACTATGCCAAAATAGAAATAATAGTCAAATGTCTGAAATGTTTGCTGTATTTTTTTCTTTTCAGTTATAGCTTTGTTCCCAAATATCTTAGTGGTATCTAGGATCAAATTTGAATCAGTCTAAAGAGCCAACATGATCCATTGGTTTGAGTAAACCAGCACTTTAAATATCCACATGGCCATGAAATTCACTGGGCTACACTTGAGAGCTGAATCTACTTTGCAGCAATGTAGTGGAGGACCATGTAAACCACCTTGAGGTCCATGAAGGAAAAATGGATATAAAATTTATGATGAAATGAGCAGTTTTATGAATAGAAATCTCTGTATAATAGAACACAAAGAAGAAAGACTGCACTGAAAGACTCTGGCTGCATTCACACTGCAGAAATAATGCAGCTAAATATCTCAGAAAACTACAAATCACTGAATGCCATAGCATTGGCTCATGGCAGTTAAAGTGGTGTTAAAATACAATATTTCTACAGTGTAGTTTATATACCAAGTCATCCCCAATTTTTAGGGTTTTTTGGGGGGAGTGGCTTTCTCTTGGTCCCACTACTGTAACAGACATGTTTGTTGAGGCCATGGGAGAGAGATTTCTTGATGGATGCTCCTATATTATGGAACTCTCTCCTACAACAATCACAGTTCACCCTCTCTCTGATCTCTCTTCACTCACAGGGAAAAGTCTTTTTATTTAGGCAGGATTTTGCCTCTTTTTATCTTTTAAAATATAATTCAAATGTGTTTAAAACTGTTGTAACTTTGTGTTTTAATAAAATTGTATAACAAAACTTTAGCTCCATTTTGTTTTAGTTCCTAGTAAGCCATCTTGTCCTATACCAGGAGAAAAATAGGATATGAATTAAATTAATAACCAAAAAAAACAAAGTGAAGTCGTAGGCTTTCAAAAATAAATAAACAAAAAAACAAAGTAGTTGAAAATGTGTGAGAATCACAAAAATATTATTTTCAATCACAAAGCATATCATTATAGATTATTTCAAACAATACATCTTGGTATCTTCAATTTCTGTCCCATAAGACTTGAAATGTTATTTAAACAAGAGTGAGAAAACCAATTCATTCTTTATCAAGATAAGAAAATGAATGTTCCAACATCCACTCACTTTCAAATACAAATGTATTTTTCATATTTTACTGAGTCATGACAAATGATTATCCAGAGTGTCATCAAAATTCTATTAATCATTTCTTCTATAATCCATAGACCCATTTTAATAACCTTGGCTTACAAATATGTACCCCATTAAAAGGATTAATTACACACATTTTTATAACACTGGAAAACTGGTACTATTTTTCAAGTGTTAATGGATGTTTATGCACATATTTTGAGAGTATTTTCCTATAATGATTCTTGCTTGCCTCTAAAGTTTGGTAATGGAATATGATGTCTGCATCATCTGCATAATTTCCAGGCATAGAGAAACTAGTCTTATGCCAGTCTATGATACCCTTACATGTTTTAAATAACATGCAATTTCTGACCCATTTCCACATTATTTTTAAAGCAACAATTTACATATATATTTTTGACTAAATTTGTATTGAAAAACAATATTTCTAAACATCAACAACATTTTGGAAGAGTATGTCCATCATTTTTAAGACCAAAAGATGCCAAAATACATTTGAGAAGTACAGACTCTGACAGATAGTTATGTTTTGACCCACAAAGTGCAAGAAGTGTGAATCAGTTCAGTTTGTATCAGAATTCACAGAAGGAAATCCTAAAGTTGCCCAAAATAATTAGGCATTGGACAAAAGGGCAATTTCAGTTGAAATCATGCAAGGTACGTAGTGTGCAGGAGGGTAACAAAAGTGAGAAACCAGTTTGTAATATGTTGTCATTTATTTAATAACTGATTACTCACTACTTTAGAATTGTCTAAATATTGCCTATATCTTGCAAACATCTATGCAAATGTATGGTTTATTTTTAAGAAAAATGGCACAATAAGGTGAAGTTGGAAGGATATTCATATAATGTAGTGGGTCAGCTAAAAATGGTGCCATGAATTTAAGATTAAAAAGGACACTGTTTTAAGAAAGAAAAAGGAGGTTGAAAAGTGAAAAGAGGAGGGATAAATGTGGCTGAAAGACAGGCTAAATCCTTTTATTAGTCCTGATGAGACTAGAGCTATTGCAGCACTGGCATTTATGTTGACTCACCACATAACTGAGTCGATGGTCTATCTTAGTTGGGACTAACCAATAGATTTTTAGTCAATATTTATTTAATTCATCAATACAGTATGTATAAGATTAAAAGCCACACCAGACAAGATATTTATTCTACATATGCATGCCAATAATTTTTGTTTTGGTGATTTTTTCATGGCTGTATGTTCTCTCAGAAGCTCTTTATAGAAATGATTAATAAACACTTTTAACAAAAAAAATGTCAGAAGACAGTGAAATGTGACAGCTGAAGTTGCTATCAATGACTGGAGGCATACATAATTTTAATTCTCAATCTCAACGCAACCAACTTCATGTGACTGCTGTGAGGATTAAAATAAAATTGGACAAACAATCTGTGTTTGCCCAGTGTGTGTGGATTCCTAGTGTATGTTTTAAAAGAATTCATCTTACTGCTCTTACATCAACTCCCTTGGTTTCTAGTTCGTTTCTGGACACAATTCAATGAAATGGTGCTGACTCGTAAAGCTTAAACCAGAACATCTGACAGGCCACTTCATCCTATATGTACCTATCTGTAAGTTGACATTCTCTGCAGCCCTGTGCTACATCCCACTATCAAAAGAGGTACAATTAGTGAGAACAGAGAATCATAAAGGAACAGGTGCAGAAATACACAGGTAACAAAGAATCATAAAGTTAGAACAGGTGTACACTCCTGAAAAAGCACCATCCAATATCTGTTTAAAGACCCCAATGCAGCACCCTCCAAGGCACTGTATTCACTTCCAAAAAGCTCTTTCTATAAGGAAGTTCCTCCTGATGTTTAGGTGAAATATCTTTTGTTGCAGTACTAATCCACTGATTTGTGTTCCAGTCTGTGGAGTAGCAGAATATTCCTGCAAATATTTAAAATTAACTATCATGCCGCATCTCAAACTTCTCTTTCTCAGGCTTAACATACTCTGCAGAGCCATTTCTGATCAGGCTTGATATCCAGAGCTTTTTTTACTATCTTGGTAACTGTGCTCTGGATATTTTACAGATTGTCAATATCATTATTGAACTAAGGTTCCCAGAACTGGACAAAACACTCTTGATGAGACCTGATCAAAGCAGAATATAGTAGTATTATTACACTGCTGAGTCTGGACAATATACTCCTATTGATACAGTCTAGAATTGTGTTGTTTATTAACTGACGAAGTCAATTTGTCTTTCACCTTTATCACTGCAGACAGTGAATAGAAGGGATGCCAAAGTATTTATTTTCTTCTGCATTTTGCAACAAATTGACAGCCTTATGCAGTTCAGTCTGCTCACATGAGAGTTGAAAATAGAGATGGGATGGGGGGATCTCAAACACTACTCTAACATTTCCTTCTTTCCAACCCTCTACTTTCTTGTGTTATTAGAGAAAGTGTAATGATAACTCAAATTCATTTTCATTTCAATTCAAATAGAAGCCTCCATAAGATCTGGAACCCCAAAAGAAATCTTAGGATGGAAATAATATTCAGAAATATTTGAAAAATGGTCGAAAATGTTTCTCAAGCATAATGAAACCCTGACAAGGATAAACCTGGTCCTGGTTTGTGGGGATATTTGCAGTATATGACTTAATATGAACAAGAAGCCAACAAAAAACTTTGAAGTGTGACCCTAGACCACAAGGAAAACTATCAAAGGCAAAAAAATCTAGGGAAAAGTAAATAGATAAAAAAACCTCAATTTTATTAAGAACAAGAGCTGCATAAGGAACCAAAGAATGACTGCACCAATGGTCCAGCATTTTGTACAACTCCAGCACTCTGATATGGACATTAAATTTTGGACAATTGAGAAAGTGTCTGGCAATGGGGTTCACTTGGAAAAGAAGAGAACTTTTTTGGATCTTTACTCTACAGACACATAAACCCTTTGGTTTAAATGAGAACTGTAATTGGAGTGAAACATTGTAATTTTACCTACTAATGCATATTTGTATATTTGACACACCCCCATACAATTGTATGTAACAGTATTTGATCCATATGGATATAAATACTTACAGAATAGCATTCCTTGCTAAATGGTCTCAGGTTGTGTAACACAGGTGTTATAGATTTATGATTGCTAGACTGATATAGAGATCCCCATTTTTAACAACTAATTGAGCCTTTTTTTGCTGTGGTACAGCCAGAGAATAATATCCTTTGTTTCCCCCCCCCCCTTAATATTCCCTTTATTATAAATGAGAATTGGCTTTATATAAAATAAATTTTTCTTATGTACCCCTCTAGGTTTACACTGAATAATCATATACTTACTCTTAGCTGGATGTGCTTACATACATTGTTATTCCTTGCATGCTGTTACAACAGGTATACAAATAATATTATTTACCCACAATATGGCCTTCATATTCATTTGATAAATTATTGATATCATCCCTTTTTTTTTCTCCCTCCAGCATTTTTGACCACTGAAGAAGACCTAATGTCGAAACACGTTT
>CM034708.1:19543325-19588927 GCA_020142125.1 Phrynosoma platyrhinos | reverse complement strand
AGCCTAGTACTTATTGGATATATGCATAAGGCTTGAGTATTAATTTATCATCTGGAATTGGGTTTCAATTGTTATCCCTTCCATTTGTATTTTGAGCATTAATTTAATTTATAGTTTTTGAACCTTTGATTTTTAACTGCCTAAATAGACCAGCAATACTTTTAGTCCTGTATTGGGCTTGCACTGTTATCCAGCCCATTTGCATTTTTGGAGATGTTGAATACTTCATTCTATATATACTTTCTATGTTAAACATCTCCCTACAATTTGTTTATTGGGTGGGATTTATAATTTTCCAGCCTAGTATTTATCAGCTATATGCATAAGGCTTGAGTATTAATTCATGGTCCAGAATTGGGCTTATATTGTTATCCCTCCCATCTGTATTTTGAGCATTAACCTAATTTACAGTTTGTGAATCTTTGATTTTTATCTGCCTAAATAAATTGGCAATACCTTTTGGTCCTGTATTGGGCTTGTATTGTTATCCCTCCTATTTGGAGTTGTGCATTTGAGTATTATTTTAATTTTCATTCGGCTTTTGCATATAGAACCTTGGATTTTTATTTGCCTAAACAGTTTGGCAACACTTTTAACTCATCTTTTATTTATCCCCTTTTTTTCTATTTTGTTCTTAATAAAATTGAGTTTTTTTTTATCCATTTTACTTTTCCCTAGATTTTTTTGCCTTTGATAGTATGACTTAATATGTACATAAGGGTTTTGTGTGTGCAGAAAACAGTATTTCCTGTGCAGGAAATAGCATTTGTGATGTTAGACTACTGCTGGCTTTAATACAAATGTGGTTTACTGAAATAATAGAAATAAGACAAATGCTAAAATAAATAATACAAATAACACAAATGCTGTTTTCAGTCAGAAAATGCTGTTTTCTGTACAAAAATTCCACATGTGAAATCTGCACAGAATAAATCCTGAACTGTGAATGGTCTGAAAAACAATGTAGTTGGCATGATTTTTCCCCTAGTGGGAAGAAAATTGCTAAAATTACTTGTTATTTTCTTCAAGAATGAATTTAACAAAGAATTAACAAAGGCTGAAAAGCAATAGTGATAACTTGATCTTGAAATCCTTCTTCTAGGATCCTTTTAGGACACTATGCTAATATAAAGTTGTTAATTGAAGTGATTTCACTTTTGCTAAGTTTGTGGTTCCTAATGCTGCCAACCATTCTGCAAAGACTTTTCTCTCACTTTTCACTTGGTAGGTGAGCACAAGGTCACAGATACCCACTATGGGAATGGTACATAACTCTGTGTGTGTGTGTGTGTGTGTGTATATATATATATATATATATATATATATATATATATATATATATTCCACTAAAAGTGTATAGGCCAAAATTTATTTACTGAAGTACTTTTATCATTTAAGAAATGTTACTTCTGGGTAATTCAAAATGACTCCTAACTTTATTTCTATTCTATACTATAGATTCCGGAAAAGAAATATATGAACTATCACTATTTTTTTCTATTGGTCATGCTACAAATATTGAAAAAATAATTGATTGTATTGGTACATCATAGCTGCACCAAAACTCAATGTTCTTATTATCTAAGTGTGTAATTAACATATGAATAATGAGGTGAATAATGAATAATGCTAGTGCTACCCACTCTGTTTTTTATTTTGTTACTTTCACTGCATGAAGAATGATGTGCCAAATAAGATGTATGCTATATGTAGACAACTTTCATACAATTTCCCTCTCCCCCACCCTTTTTTTTTTCCTTTTGGTTCCCAGTCATGAGGAGAGAATTCACATATATGGGACACTTTTCAATTCAGACACATTGGTCTTCATACAACAGAACAGAGAACAGGTGAGTGGGGTTCACATGATTACCTCCTTTGTGTGTTGATAAAACACATTTAGCTAGATCATTGAACCTGCTCTCCATTTGCTAAAGTACAGAGCCACTGCTAACAGAAAATTAAACAATCCATAATAACATTTTACCATTCTGGAATTACTAATGTAGTTCAAGAGTGGAAGAATATTTTAAAAGCTGGAAACAGAATTTAGAGTGGCATCTAGAAAAGAAAAATGGGATGAGGAGGAATCTAGTAACACTCGTAAAACTTGCTGCTTTGTTTTCCAGTGATCATTTGAGGATGTGAATACATTTAAGATTCTTCATGAAGCTCCATCAGGGAACATTCATCAGTACACCTGAAAAAGTGCACTGAAATCCACAAAAGCTCAAGTTGAATAAATCAGTCTTAAAGATGCCACTAGATTCCCTCCACTCTCTACTTTTTATACATAGGCAGACGGTCATGGCAATCACTTCGAAAATTACCTTTATGCCTGACCTATTAAAGCAGTACAGTGTGCCTATATATGTGTGGAGTTAAACCATTCTAGCAATGCAAAAAAAGGTCATGATTTTTTTCATTGCTGCTTGCTGTGAAAGGAATGCAATTACTTTTTCCACCTGAAAATGAACAGATTTGAGGTGTTCCTGCTGGCTTTTGGTTCTTTTAGTAACCCTTGATATGCTTCATTGATGAGGTGCTGTTTGCTCCTCTGTGGGAAATGGCAGAGGCAAGCCAAATAGTTTTACAATGACTCCATTCACGCTTTTCAGGTGTGACCAGAGGTTGTGATGGGTAATTGGTTTTACACCCCAGGTACTCTCCAGGATTTATTCTTTCCTCTTTCTGGTCAACACTGATGGGAAATGGATTGAGGTGAGAGGATTGTGGCACTGAAGGCTCAGCTGCACAAGTAATATTTAACTCTGTTTGTCCTCTGAAAGCGTGATCAAGTACTAAAGCTTTTCTAGGACCGGACAAATTTAGACTACAAGCAGGAAGTCAAATGCTATTTTAGAGCCAAGAAAAGTTCAGAAAGACCAAGTGAAAGTATCATAGATGTGTGAAGAAAACCCAATTACAAGGAAAGGTTGCAGCATTTAGGAGGAAAGTAATCTAGGAAAGGGAACTTGTCAGTGCATAAAATGATATACGATTAGAGAAAGAAAGGTTTTGCTTTTTTCTAATAACCACAGAATCTCTAGTCATTTACTGAAGCTGAATGGGTGACAATTAAGGAGGGACACTGACAAGAACTTGCTAAACTTTGGACTTTGCTTCCAATAAGGTGGTGATAGTCTTAATTTAGAAAGGCTTTAATATCATATTTTATTTATTTAAATTATATCCACCTTTGTCTCAAAATGACACCTAAGACAGCTTACAATACAAATTAAAACAAAATATAACCACAACAATACAGTCGTACCTTCATTTCCCCCCCCCCTTGAAAACAGAAATCCGCAAATATTCAAGCCCCATAAGCTTGAATGGCCATGTGCTCCTATGGGCGTGCACACCATTTTAACCCTCCCTGCTTACCAGTTCATGAAGGATCGAAACCACAGACCCAAAGTCTGTGAAAATGGAGGGAAGAGTGTATATAATACCAAAGTTTAAAAAACACTGAAGAGACAATCAAATTAAAATAATAATATAAAAACTTATAAACTCATTCAAAGCATAATAAAAATTTAGCACATCCCTTTTAAAAAATAAATAAAAACCTTGCTGAACCATTTAAAAGCTGACCACCTGTTTAAATAAAAAGGACTTTTCCTGCTGCCAAAAAAAGAGCAAAGGAGAGGCCAATTGAACCTTGTTTAGAAGGGAATTCCATTGCATAGGAGACACTGAGAAGACTACCCTTTATGTCTTTTCCAGATAAGCTTGTATGGGTGGTGAGACTGAGAGAAAGTTGTCCCCTGAAGATTGTAAAAATTGGGCACATTCATAGGTGAGAAGATTCTATTTCAGGTTGTGTGGACAAGAGATATGGAGCTGTATTGGTTATAACCAGTGCTTTGAATTGTGTCTGGAATCAGGTAGGTAGCCAGTGAAGCAATTTCAATAAGTGAGTTGTTATGTTTCCTGTTGCCAGTCTCAGTAAGTGGTCTAGACTCAGCATTTTGGGCCCACAGAACTTTCAGAAGAGAATCAATCAATTAATCAATATTTCGCAAATTCAGTAACAGCAGATATGAGAGGGGGTTACTCTATGGATTTCTGAAGTTGTTTCTTTTTCCTGCCCTAGAAAACAAAAATCACGTTGGAACATTTCCTCTGAATATTCTTCCACACCTTCCTTTTTTCCTTTCAATATTCTCCATCATTTTTTGTGGTGCCAAAGTCCTTCCCCACCTGAGAATATATCAAAATGATGCCAGAAACACTATTATTATCAGAAGTAATATTAAAATCAAAACACAAAGGAGAAAAAATCTTCTGAGAAGAAAAAAAAAACCACATACAGGCAGGAATAAGCAGTTTGGTCCTGCTTTTTCCCAAAGCAGGTGGAAACCCCACTGCCCATATGGCCAACTCCCAAGATGGGCTGAATGAGCATGGCTTGACTGCACAGTGTCGCATCAAGCCTCATTAATGAGAATTTTTTCTGTTGCCTCCCCACCATTCATGTGTACCATCACAAGAACACACTGCTAATGACCCCCAAGTAACTCTCACGTCCACTCAGATGCCATACCATTGGATAGTTGCCCCTTTGATCGGCCACAAAGGTGCAGTGATCCACCTCCCATACATGCCCCATTCACTCCCTTTATCCCACATCTCCCTGTTGGACTGTCTGGGTTGTATATATTGTAATTACATCCATTGTTGTCACACTTTCATTTCTTTGCTTTGCAGCAGCTCTGCACTCACATTGGGGCATTTATATGCAGGCATGAAGATGTACAGCTTCTGCGCTAAGCTGAACCATTCCAGTTCTGTTTGCTCCAATTTTTAGCCCTGGAGTGTATTTCAGTCTGGTTTCCACCTGTTTTGGAGGTGTGTGCCTCACCTTCAAAGTGGTTGGAATCTACTTTATTTGGCTCATCTGCTCAACCCCATAAAGTCTATACTTTTGGCTCTGCTAATGGTGAGGACCGCCACAAGACAATCCACCACAGAAGAAATTGGGTGAAATGATCTGATCTCCCATCAAATTTTCTGTTCAAAAAAAGGCAATGGGCTTTAGATGGGCTATCTGTGCATAACCGTAGATGAGTATAAGAGTAATAAGATATGAACATACGTAAAACAAACAAAAGAATGGTGTCCATTAAAGAAACAAGCAATAATGAGATTTGAGAGGAAAACCTTTCACCGGAGACGCTCACTAACCATGTGATCATATAGTAGTCATATGACCTGCAAAGGTGGAAATGTTCCTTCCTGGTTAGTGGTTTGAGTTCTTCTTTTTAAAAAGAAGTCCATGCAGAATGACTGCTTCAAGGTATAAATCTGTAATTCAAGGAGAAGCCTCAGATACAGATTCAGATGAAGACGTTTATCTGTCTTCTGTGCCCCAGGATGCAGCCTTTCAGGGGTGAAGGTTACTGCAGAAGCCTCCAAAACAGATGAGGAGGAAGATACAAGTTCTACCCAGTCTAAAGTGGATCCTACCCTAATCAGCCCTGACTTGCCACCAACAATTCTCTTCAACAACAGTTGAAGAGAAGCTTGCCCCTCATGTCTGACACCGTGGTCACTACAGCACCAAGATGCAGCAGGGACTTATTGAGAGTAACACCAGCTTGTCCTATGATGTTAATAGCACTGCCAAGCTGGTGTACCAGACAGCAATCCAAAAGATTGGGACCATTACTGGTCAGCTCAGTAACTCCTAAAATGGTATCATCAGCCCTCTCTCCATTCTATCCAATGTCATCTGGGGGACAGACACTAGGCCCAGCACTATCGGGCCTAGAATAAAAAGAAGAGTCCTCCCTCCATTCCATCCAATGTCATCTGGGGGAGAGACACTAGGCCCAACACCATCGGGGCTGGAATAAGAAGAACTCTTACTTCTTAAAGGACAGGTGGGATTTGGGATTTTTATGTTCTGTTTAAATTGTATTAATATATCTGTATGGAAATTTTAATGTTGTAAGCCGCCCCGATTGCAGAGGGGCGGGATATAAATAAATTATTATTATTATTATTATTATTATTATTATTATTATTATTATTATTATTATTATTAATGCCTCACACAACATTTGGCTTGTCATGGAGGACTTGTGAGTTGTGGCAGACAAGATAGACATCATTACCAGCTGAAATCTGCAGCCTGATATCCAGATAGAACTACCTCCAGCACAAACCTAGGCCATTCCTAGGCAGCTTCTTAGAAGCAGAAACTGAAGCAGTATTAAAACTGCTGGCACCCTGGCTGTAAGGTGCAGAGAAAAAAAAATAATGTAACAGAGAGCCTTTGCCACCTAGTATTTAAAACACAGCACATTCAATCACCATTAACTCATCCAATAACAAAAATTTTAAAAAGTAAAAGTTAAAAAAAGAATAAGCAATAATACAAAATTATTAGTTTTCCATTGCTAAGCATCAATACAAAACAGGTGGTGGATCTAGGCAAGCCCAGCAGTTACCCTGACGAAAGCAATTAAACAGTAAAAATGTAGCATTTGATAAGTAGTTAGGATTTTTCAATTTTTTTCTCTCAGAATATTTTGGCCAAAGTTGTGACCAGTTGTGCCTCTGCATTGAATGGACCTGACAGCCTCAAAGGCTTATTTAAGCAGTGGGGTGTATCTAGTTGTGAAAACTGGAAGGCTTCTTGGAGTGCATTATCTCTCTTTGTTCATGCATATCCAGGCAATTTGAACATGAACTCTGTTCTTAAGAGTTCACATATGAAAGGTTTTCATTCCTTTCAGCATCTCCAAAATACCAACTGTATTATTTTTGGTAGTCTGTGTTTGAACTGAAGCTTGGAGAAAGTTACTTTCATCATCGTTTCAATTGCACCTAGAAAAAATTTCTATCATCCATTTGGATTTCCCTAGTTTGGTTTCTTTGTCTCTTACATTTTTGGGTTGTTGTTGGTGGTCCCTTTTTAACACTTTTTTAATTCATTTCAATGTTTCATTGTCTTGTCATTCTCATTTTCATTTCCTGCAGTTTTATTTGAATGATCAAATGTCAGTTCATATACCCAGTACATCCTGGAACTGCAAGAACTAAATAGACATATAGAGAGGTGAAAAGTCCAACAGTTTTATATAGTATAATGGCATACAATTGGCCATTTTATGAGAAGTAATGACTGATTAGAAAAGACAATAATGCTGGAAAAGGAAGTGAGAAGAAGGAGAGGAATACTGCACATTAGATGGCTAGATTCAGTTATGGAGGGCACAAACATGAGTCTATAGGAAATTGGCAGAGCAATGGAGGACAAGGAGTCTTGGAGATGTCCACATGGTTACCACTGGATGCCCTGGTGGTACAGTGGTTAAATGCAGGCAGCGCAGCTATTCACAGCCATAAGATTGTGAGTTTGATCCCAGGCAGGGCTCCAGGGTCCACTCAGCTGGGTAAAATGAGTAGCCAGCTTATTGGGGTGAATTAGTTTACGCATTTTAAATTGCTTAGGGACTGCTTAACTGCATTGATAAGCGGTATAGAAATGTACTTGCCATTGCTATTGCTAAGCGTCAAGATCAACTCAAGGGCAACTAACAACAACTAATACAATTGTAAAGTTGTAGTACAATTAAACCTGACCTACATATTCTGGGACTGATGGATGATCAACTAGAAAAGAGTTTAGGAATAATTTTTCAATTCATGACTATGCCCAGAAATGGAAGCGTAATGTATTGCCTTCTAAATGTAAATGGTTGTTAAAAATGAGTGAGTTTGCAGAGCTGCATAAACACTCTGACTAGAGGAAAAAATATTATTATTTTTTGAAAGATTGGAAACCCCTCATTGACCTCTTGAGAAATAATGAGGGTGATATGATGACTATCAGTTTCAAAAATTAATATGAGTTGTGGTATCTTCTAATTCTATGATTCTGTGATTCTATAGGATGAAGGACCAGTGGCTTGGAGTGGCCTCTAGCCACTTCAGCCCCAGTTGGCCCCTGATTGGTCCAGGACTGCAGCAACCAGATGCCATGGTCCCAAAGCTGGCCGCTGCCATGGTCCTCAATGGGCCACCAGTAAGGAATGGCTTTTTGCCGCTCCTTTTCGGGGTGGCTTCGTGCCACCGTAGTTGGCCTCAGAGCAGCTTCCAGACACATGGGGGGTGTAATCTGCATGGCATGCCCCCAAAGTGGCCAGCAGCCACACTTTTTGGCCCATCTGTTTCAGGCCTACAATTGGGGTGACAGCTCCTTTATGCTGGTTTTCTATAAATTCTTTCCTATTGGTTCACAACATTTAATAAGGCTCAAGATGGACCGGTTCTTCTGAGATATCTAGAAAAATGCAAACATAATGTTACATTTTCTCAGACAACTATTTCAGGAACCACTGAGGGCCCTTTCCAATAACACAGGTAATACAGTATGGTTCTATATTAATTGCCATGGCTGCATCCTGTAACATTCTAGAGTGTGTAGTTTAGTGAAGCAAGAGAATCCTCTGGCTAATAATGCTAAATAACCCTTCTCTATATCCAAGGATTCCATAAGAATTTGTCATAGCAGTTAAAGTGGGATCATAGTGCCATAAATGAGTAATGTGAAAGGCCCTCAGTATGAAAGAATTTGGCTTGCTGAAGATAGAAAATTCAATATTAGTTTTTCTGCTAGACATTTTCCCTTGGGGACAAGAGTCCACCAGAACTGGATCTTTGATTTATAACTGAAAAAACAACAACACTCATACCTATATTCATTATAACATGTGTCTGTTCATAGCCTGCTGATGACTTAGGGGGGTTGCAGACTGCCAGAAATAGTGCAAATTGAGTCCACTTTTAGGGTTAGGGTTAGGGTTAGGGAATCATGGGAACTGTATTTTATTGTGGCACCAGAGCTCTCTGACAGAGAAGGCTCAATGTCTCAGAAAAAAAAAACAAAAAACAATTCCTGTGATTCCCTAGCACTAACCCTAACCCTTAAAGTGGACTCAATTTGCACTATTTCTGACAGTCTGCAACCCCCTTTAGCCATCTATCATTCCATCAATCAAGAATCAATACAGTTATGCACTACTTTTGACATGCAAATATGGTATTCTGAGGAACTGAAAGCAATGGAAAAGTTAAGAAAGTACAACCTCAAGCCTCAGCTTGGGATAAAGGTGGTATATAAAATCAATCAATTAGTCAGTCAGTCATATGAATAAAATGCAAAAAGGGAAGAGTTGCAGTGAATTTGACAGCTCACTAGCCACACCACTGTCAAGCTCACTGAATTACTGTAATGTTGTCAAAGAAATAATTCTTTTATGGCAACATTGCATGCCCATAGTGCCATCCTATGGAGTTTTCTGGGGTGGTTCATAACCCTCTATAATCTGGCCCCTCTGATGATGCTAAGCAATTCTTGGATCCCTGCTATTAACAGATCTGCAAAATTAAAATCATACCCACTCACAATAATCTGGTAGTGTCAGATGCATCAAGTTAATGTATGGAAGTGCCCTAAACCCTGCTTGGTCCTTTGCTATTCTTGAGATGTGGAGTCAAGGCCAAGATGACTGGACAGTTTCACATTATATAATATATCAAAACACCCTGGCTCTGTATGGGGAGGTTTATCTTAAATTTTACTAAAGTTTTTTTAGAGTCAATTTTAATCCTACTGTCTGTTTGATGATGCATCTATAACTAAAAATGGCATTTGCATTTATTTTGATAATATGCTGAAGAGAGCCAGCTGAACCAATGTGCTATGCCAAAAGCACAAAGGAGAAAGGGGCATGCTAAAGCTGCAAAGCTAAGATTCTTGGGCTATGCTACAGGATGGAAAGGATATAGGTTTGATGCTGGCTATGGTAAGGTGGCAATATTCCAGAATGCAACCTTTATTGAAAGCAATTGGAGGCATGTCTATGCCAGTTCAGAAATTCTTTTGCCCATGAATGGAAGTGGTGAGACTAATAATGCACCCTCACCACCTCAATCTCCTGTTAGTGAAACTACTCCATCTAGTGGTCAACAGGTAAAAAGTCCTGAGAAATGCCCTGGGAATGTTAAAATGGAGGGGCAGGAAAGTCCACAGTTTTCTGTTGATGCAGATACTACTATCAGCCAAGGAGGTCTCTGAGAGAAAACAAAGGGTTTCCACCTGAAAGATTTTCAGTTTCAAATGTTATTAGAGTGTGTAATGTTATGTTAGAGCCCCAAAGTTATGAGAAGTTTTGAGTTTACCTCCCATTGAACAGGCAAAATTGGAAAAGGCTATGCAAGCTGAAATGAAATCCATGAATGACCACAAAGTATATACTGTTGTGAGTTTGCCAGCAGATAAAAAAAAAACTGTAGGGTGTCGCTGGGTTTACAAGATTAAGCACTCTAGCTCAGGAGAAGTGGAATACAAGGCTAGACTTGTAGCTCAAGGTTTTTCACAAAGAAAGTTTGAGAGCTATGATGAAATTTTTTCACCTACCTCAAAGGCTGAAAGTCTGAGGTTAATTCTCACTACAGCTGCACAAAGAGGTGCATTAGTTCACCATTTTGATGTCACTAAATGGTTTTCTAAATGCAGAACTAGAAGAGTCAATATTCATGGCACAACCCCCTGATTTTCAAACAAATAACTCAGATATGGTTTGGAAACTGAATAAGGCTATCTATGGGTTAAAACAGTCAGCTAGATGTTGGCACAAGTGCCTTGAAGCTGAGTTACTGAGACATGGTTTCAAACAGGGTATTGCTGATCCCTGTGTCTTTACTAAAGGATCGGGTAAAGATTTAGAAATAGTGCTTGCTTTTGTTGATGATATTTGTTTTGTTGCTCCATCTATAAACCATGTAAATAAGTTTGCAGCAGACCAGAAAGAGAAATTCCAAATAAAGCATTTGGGAAACATTCACAAATACTTAGGTGTGGAAATAGAGAGAACAGCTGATGGAAGTTTTCTAATCAGTCAAAAGGTTCTAACCTTGCAGGTAACACTGCTCTTCATGCTGCTGCAATGATAATGTTATATTGATATCTACTGTGTCATTTTGACTTGTTTTTGTTTTCACCTCAACTTCATGACTTCTGCTAAGTAGAGTTATTTTTGCTAAAAACACCTCCAAAATCTCTGTTATTGCTCTTTTGCCTCAATAACACACCCCAACATATGCTTGTTCCACTTATGTTCTGTTTATAAACCTGTAAACAAAGCAAATTTTACATTTGCTACATTTCCAGTGCTGCCTCATCCAAAAACAAAAAAACAAAATTTGATTGCTTTGGAACTTTTCATCACTCTGGGAAAATGGTTAAGTACATAATACCATCCCCACAGAGATGTGATTGGCTCTAATACTGGTGTCATTCCAGCATCGAGTAAAACATGTCTTTTTGTTAAAGCCTTCAGGGCCTATTTGCTTTTATCAAATTTGCACATGCATACATTATTTAAAACTGTTTTATCTGGTTTTAAACTAACATGTTTTAAGTCTAAAATGTCCTAATATGCATTTACTCTTGTTCTTATTGTTTTAAATTCTTCAAAACTGATTTTAGTGTATGTCACTAAGGGCCTCAGCAGACGGAGGCCCTGGAGACGCCGCCAGATGGAGCGCCGCGGGACCACAGCCTCCGCACCGAGGTGCACCTCCGGCGACTCTAAAAGGAGCACCAAATTGGCGCTCCTTTTAGACGTCAGGGAAAGTGTGCCCTAAAAGCGGTGGGTGCACTTTCCTTGACTCTTCTGCCGCAGCGCATCCGGTCGCCGCGGCGTGAGGTCATCCCCGGAGTGCCAGCCATGTGGAGGGCCGGCAACTCCGAGGGCGACCTCAGGGAGAGGAAGGGGTGCCGCTCGTGCGGCTGCCCCTCCTCTTCCGGGCCTCCAAGACGGCTCAATTAGCCATCTGCCGAGGCCCTCAGATAGGGGGTGGGATGTACATTTTTAATGGCATACATCACATCATGACAGTAGATCATATTTCCTACAGTTTTTCTGTTATTTGGCATGCTCTTGGACTGGAAAGAAAGAAGGGTGGAATAGGGGGATCACACATAAGATGGATAATTTTACTTAGCTTTCCCTGGGTGGTACTTGGGGTTTAAAGAGATTAACTTAATTCATAATGGACATACAGTTTATTCTAGGATTCCAAAGAATCCCAATAAGGTAATAAATAACTGTATCCTTAATAATCAATTTACCAATAATGTATTTTGCTCAGTTTATAAGACAAAGTAATATAAAAGAGAATATAAATCCATGCAAATGAAATATTTCTCAACATATTGAAAAGAACATTTGCCAGAGGAATTTTTCTGCTTCCTTAAGACACAAACTGTCAACTAAGGAAGGAATATGAGAGTTATTGCAAAGTGATCCGTTAAGCCTTAAGCTGAATGGCAGCTATTGTGAAGACAATAGCTTGCATACTCCTTTATGGATCTTTAGAATCCAGCCAATGTAAAGAATGAATTTTATTATTAACAAAGATAAAAAAACAATAGGGCAGACTGTGCTAGATTACTTATACTGAAAGAGGTTAGTGATGCTGCCAATGGACTCTAGGAAGGATAACACTGTCGAACAAGTGCAACAGTGGAGCGGGAAAAGATTGTATAAATGGTACTAGTGAACAACCTCAATCCTTCCTCCAAAAAACAAGCTAAGCAATTTAAAGAGGAAAATAGTAAAAGGTTAAATGTAAAGTGTTTCTTTTAAAGTGACACAGCAAGTAGACAACTGTCCTAAGTCTTTTTAGTGCTAACATGGCTAGTATGACATTAATTCAGACAGGAGATAATTTTCTTCATAAAATACTGCAATTAATGTGAAAGCACAGAAATTTAGTTAAGACATCTGTGAAAAGTAGTAAACTATGTGCATACACACAAAGTAGTACATGTGCATACACACAAAGATATGGTAAGTTAATTTTGTGGATTAAGAAATACCCCCCAAGTATGCTCATGGGTCATGTTAACTGATTCAGGGAATTGTAACCTAAAAAAGAATATTTTCCAAACACTGCACAGACAGTAAGCCGAGAGAGATATATTCTTTTTTTTTCTTTCTCTCTACTTCTTCCATTTATCTCCTCTTCTGTGGTTTCAGATTCTCTCCTTTGGTACTTAATAATATATGAGACAATTCATATAATAAGATAGAAATTAGTACAGTCAGCCCTCCGTATCCATAGATTCTTTATCCCTGCATCCAATCATCCATGGCTTTGGAATTTCTCTCTCTCTCTTTCTCTCTCTCTCTCTCTCTCTCCAAAAGCAAACCTTGATTTTGTCATTTTATATAAGGGATACCAATCTATTTAATGGGACTTGATTATCTACAGATTTTGGTACCCACATGTTGTCCTGGAACCAAATCCCAATGGATCCTGAGGGCCCACTGTATAAGTTCAAACATGCAGTTTCATTTTAAAAAAAATCTTAAGCAATGATGGTGAGGGTGAACTGACACTGAGTATCAACAATTGTTATATCAGCACAAATTCCATTCAAAATTTAACAGATATACACAATTGCTTTTAATTGTCACATCTCTAATACCATGTCAAGGATCATTGTTTGACCTTATCCATACTCCCCCTTTACATGTTGCTGAAGGATCTTCTACTTGGTGTTGTTTTACAAGCATTTCAGAAGCAGGGTGCATTAGTAAAGTGACAGTTCTGTGCCCAGTTTCAATACACGGGCTTCAGTGGATCAACTTGAGGGTTCCAAAACGTCCCACTCTCTGGTATGGTTGCCCCTGGTCATATCAATGTATTCTGGGAGTTGTAGCCTAAAAAAGCACATTTTTCCAAAGTGTGCAAAAACAGCATAGGTACATACACAGCATATATTTGCTCCTTCTTCTGTATGTCCCCTTGTCTAATTAGATCTTATTAATTTCTCTCCTTCATAAGAAATAATTCTTATTAGACACAATGAGAATTACTTCTCAGCAAACTGGAAAACATCACAGTACTACAGTTCTGTAATGCATAATCAGACGTACATCATCCTTAGCACATCTTACTTTCAGATGACCTATATTTGCTTATTGAGGAATTCCAGAATAAATTCAAATGAGACTTAGGGCCTTTGCAGACTGCCAGAAATAGTGCACATTAAATTAAGGCACTGCCCTGGCTCAGTGCTAGGGAGTCATGGGAATTGTATTTTTTTTCTGAGATATTGAGCCTTCTCTGTCAGGGAGCTCTGGTGACACAATAAATTACAGTTCCCATGATTCCCTAGCACTGAGCCAGGGCAGTGCCTCAATTTAATGTGTATTATTTCTGGCAGTCTGCAAAGGGTCTTACTTCTGTATAGATCTTGAAAACTCTGCATTATAAGTAAAGAAATTACCTACACTAGTACTCCTGTAGTACATATGAGAAAAAAGTAGTAAAAATATTCCTTTTATCTGGTATAATTTGACCTTTTCCTTGTTCTTTCCCTCTGCAATGAGAATTGGAATTCTTTCATATATGTTGCAGCACCTGACCCAAAAACTGACCTTGTAATTGTAAGCTAAATTTCAAAGAAGGGAACTGGCAAAGCAGTTGTAAGGATTCCTTCCCTTAAAAAAAAAAAACCTATGAAATTCATGGAGTTGCCATAAGTTGATAGGCAGCTTATAGGTACACACATGCATTTGTTCAGAAACTCTTCTTTTACACACACACACACATTTGTTTAGAAACTTCTTCTTTCTTGCCACATATCTTGTATTGATTCTTTTTAAGTATCATAGTACTCTCTCAGAAGTGCTAATGATATTATTCCCCCTAGAATGTTTAGAGCTATAGTACAAGAACACAGGTCTTATCAAAATCCATAATTTTGGCCCCCAAACCTGCCCTCAACTTATACATGAAGTTGACATATGGTCAAGTATATATGGTTATTTTATTTTAGTTATTTTCAGTGACCCTTTGGGTCAACACCTTTACACAGCTGCATACAAGAAGAACAGAGACTGATACAAAGAGTGACTGCCACTGTAATTGCTACATTAAAGCTTTGCAAAGCTGATTAGATCACACAGCCAGTTACTAATTAAATTGAAGACAGTTTTAAACAGAACAGTCTAACTTACCAAATAGAATTCTTCCAAAAGAAGGAAAACCCTGATAACTATAATTTACATTGTAGGGAACTCCAAGAGGAAGGATAGTAAACAAAAGGTAATAATTACATTTATTAGGATCTTAGGCCATCTGGGTTGTCAGTAGGGTGTGTGTGTGGGCTGTGGGCCTCACCAGGTGACAGTCTAAGGGTGTGTGTGACACCACTGCTCTCCAAACATCTGCCTGTTTGCAGAAATAGTCTGAAGAAGTGGTTGAGTAGGATGAGGCTTAGTGGGAGGAGAAAGGAAAGGATCCAGGTTTTATTTTATTTATTTTTAAAACATAATTTTTATTTTTTTTAAAAATCCGTTTCATTTTTTAACTATATTTTTAAAACATTCTTTAAAAACATCATGTTTTATCAAATTTTTACTTTAGCCACATTAAACTATATACATGTAAGTATATTTAGGTTTTGCATATGATGATGTAATTTTAAAATATGATTTTAATTTTGCCAATTATTTATGTCACAATTGTTGCCATTACATTAAGCGATATGGTGGAATTACGATTTACGAGTAAAAATAGTACAAAAAACAACACTAAGGATTCTTTAAGGGTATGGTATGGGAGCAAGTCATTGAAGGGAGGTGACACTATGACACAAGGTGGTAACAACCCTAGTGACACTGCTAGGCTTCAGATATAGACCAGGAGTGCCTTAATTGTCCCTCTGCTTCTTGTATTTTGCTGCAATGGTATTATGGAATAACATTCTGTTGGGAAGAAACACAAGGGATTTCCCTAACATGGAAACAGAAAAGATATAGATTTGATACCATAGAAAAATGAAGTGACTTTTGGGTAAAAAATAGGGGGGGAAATGAAGGAGACAAAGAGAGAAGTCCCAAAGATGAATGATTTGAGAAGAGAATACTGGGAAGGATGAGACTCCAGGAAGCTTACAGAAGGGAAAGAAAGAAAGAAAGAAGAAAAAGAAGACAAAATCCAGAATACAGATGAAGAATAAGAGGAAGAAGATGAGGACAAGGAAGAAGAAGAGAATAACTAAAGTTACAATAGGGTAAGAATAGAATTCTCTCCACTGTTCTCTTATTTGATAACTGATTGAGTTGCCCTTATTCTTCCTTGATATAGTTCTGTTTGACTCTTGGGAGGAGGGGTTAAAAAAACAATTTGGATATGACCAGGACTTGAGTAAAAGATATAACATGAAAATACTATCTTGGAATGTAAAAAGGTTGAACTGTCCACAAAAATGCAAACAAAACAAAACAAAACTTTACTGTTAAAGAAAAATATATTTTGTATCTACAAGAATCACATATTAAACTTCAAGAGGTAAGATTAATTAAAAATAAGAAACTAGGCAAAGAATATGTGATTTTATCAGACAAAAGGAAAAACTGAAACTAGGCAAAGAATATGTGATTTCATCAGCCAAAAGGAAAAAAGGAGTGATTATTTATGTAAATGATCAGTTAAATTCACAAGAGATTTTTAATGATAAAAAAAGGTTTTGGATAGGGGTAGAGATCACATGGAATGGAGAAAAGATATTAATAGTAAGAATCTATTGCCCCCAAGAAAATAAAGGAGAATTTTATGAGACCTTACACAAAAAATCATAAAGGAGTATGATTATGAGAACATAATTTCTGTAGGGGTGTACTCAATTCATTCTTAAATGTTTTATAGTAAATTGATGGTAACCCATCTGGTCCTGAAGATTTCCCATCCTTACATTGTACTATGACTTCCATAATTTCTTCTTTTGTGATTTTGGTATTTAAGTTTTGTTTTTGCATATTATCTATTTTCTTCATTACCTCTCGATTCAAGTATTCTTTAAATTTAATTTCATCTATTGGTCTTTCTTCATATAATTTGTTATAGTAATTGTAGAACACCTCTTTAATTTTCTCATGTTGGGTATATATATTATCTCCTTCTTTAATTTTTATTATTTGTTTATTCTCTTTTTCTTTCCTCCATTTATTTGAAAGCCATTCCCCTATTTTATTTGAGTGTTCAAAGTTATATTTTATTTGTTTCAATTTTCTGTTTATTTCACTTACCATTTCTAAGGAAATTTGTTTCTTTAACAGTTTTGTTTCATTAATTATTTTTTTGGGGGGGGTTGGGCACTTTTTCAGTTTCTCTTCTTGATCTATAATTAGTTCATTTAATCTGTCATTTTTTTCTTTTTTTTTCTTCCTTATATAGTATGTGCAACCCAGACTACTACCATTTTGGTACCTTTGTTCATATTTTCTTCAAAATAATTTGGTGTTTTTTTTTTCTTTCATTACAATGTCAGGGTCCTTCAATAGTTCTTCATTTAATCTCCATTTTCTTTTTCTTTTTTAATGGTCTTTTAATATCAGAATCTGTGGGTTGTGGTCTGATATTTTTCTTGGCTGTATCTCCATTTCTTTTGTTCTACCTAGCAATAATTTGGTAATTAGCAATAAATCTATTCTAGCTAATGATCTGTGTACATCTGAATAAATGGTATATTGCTTAGCTTGGTTGTATAAATGTCTCCAGGTGTCTACCAATGCCAAACTATCAACCAGACTGAAAAAAAAAGTTTTGGGCATTTTTCCTTGTTTCTTTCCTACTTTTTTTTTGCTGAACTTCTATCTATTGTTGGTTCTATTACTCTACTGAAGTAATTGAGTACACTATAGAGAAAATTAATGAGGAAGGAGTACCGAAAACAAACAAAAAGCACAAATCATTATTAATGGTGATAAAACTGAAGCAATTTCAATAAACAGAGGAACACAACACTGATGCCCTTTATTGCTGTTGCTCTTCCTAAAGGTGATAAACTATTAATCAAACAAATTAAAAATGATGAAAGACTACAAGGGATAAAAATCAAGAAATATAAATACAAAATAAAAGCATTTGCTGATTATTTGGTTGTTAATTTAAAAAAACCTATAGAAGGAGCAGAAAGACTAATGGAATTCATAGCAGAATTTGGTGAATTGACAGGTTGTCAAGTAAATATGGAAAAATCAGCAATCATTACAAAAAATATAGAGATGAAGGAAGAAAAGGAACAAGAAAAATTGACAGGAATAGAAATTAAGAAAAGGTTAAGATATTTAGGAATGCTACTAACCAAAAAGACAAACAAGCTATTTGAAAACAACTATATAAAATTGTGGAAAGAGGTCTGTGAAGGTTCTCTATGATCCCAGTCCACTCCATTGAGCTGGATGGGATTCCTTGAGAACACCTTAATAATAATAAAAAAATAACTTGCTGCCACCACCCAATGATTTAACTTATCACACCCTAGCAATGCATTAGGACATTGCTGGGCCTTCAACTGGTAACCTACAATCAGAACAGACACTAGCCAAGCTAAGACCATTAAAAGGGATGAAGAAAGAGGCAGAGTATTGAAGAAAAGGTTTATTAATAAGTAACAAACATTAAAAAGTAAGACATGGAGGACAACTGGTCCTCCAGGCACAAACCTAAAAGATAAGTTACAAACTAATAATCATTTCAGCCAAACCTGAATCCCTTACTAAGAACAAGAACAAGACCTTGCTCTCCTTCAGGCATTCTTACTACCAACTGCCTTAACAGTCTCCCTCCACCAACCATCCAGAAAGTTCTTTTATCACAGCCATCTGATTGGCTAATTGCCCTCACATCCCCAGTGATGTCATCACTCATCACAGGGGAGAAAGCCCTAATAAATGGAGGGATTCCCATTTATCACAAGGTCAAAAAAGATTTAGTAAATTGAATTTATCACTGTTGGGAAGAATATCAGTAGTAAAAATGGCACTTTTACCAAAACTATTTTTTTTATTCCAAACAATACCATAAATAATAAGGAATTTTTTACAAGATGGCATAGAGATATAGTAAAATTTATACAGCAAGAAAAAAAAACTCAAACAAGACTAAAAATATTACAGGATGCTTGGGAGAGAGGGGGATTAGTGTTGCCAGACTTTAAATTATATGCAGATGCATTTAATCTTGAATGGATTAAAAATTAGATAAATGTAAAAGATGGAAGATTACTGGAATTGGAGTGTGAGGGACTAAAGTTGCATATTTAGCATACAATAAAGAAAAAGTAAACCAAATATTGAACTGTCATTGTACAAGAAGATTCCTCTTGAGAGTTTGGAAAACACATAAGAAAAAGGTAATGAATAAAATACCTATGTGGCTATCCCCTCATGAAGCTTTTTATAGAAAGGAAATGTATAATGAAGGAAAGTGTATATATAAAGACATTGTAGGAAAAAAAAGAGGAAAAATACAAAAAAATGCAAACAGAAGAATCTGTAATAGATCTTGGAGAGAACAGTGGGGTAAAATTGTAATTAAAGTTTGATGTAATGAATGATATATTTGATATGTTAAATTAATAGAAGTCACAATATTCTAGACCATTGTAGAGGGGAAAAGATTACATAGTTAAAAGTAACCCTTACCACCTCATAAGGGTAGTGTGGTGACTTTGTCCAGGAGTGAGAAAACCAGTGAGTTGCAATTAAAAATTTTATTATACTACTTTCTTAACTCCCTTATACTGAGGAATGAGACTATGAGTGTAAGGTAATACTAAATATGTTACCCCTGAGAGATAACAATTGTAAGCTGTTTCTGTCTAAATACATAAGTGGAATGTTGGGTTAACATTGCACTTTTATTATCTTCATATTATTCAATTGCACTCTACTGAAAAAAAAATTAGAACTGAGTCAAAAGACAGAATAGGTCAGTTAAAAACAAATGAAAGAAAATATCTCCTTGGAAGGTTATGATGGAATCTTCAGCAACAGAGACATAACTATACAAGTTCTTCAAATAAAGCAAGCATAAACTGAGCTCCTATGAACTCTGACCCTATAAATCAGATTTAGGAGCCTAAGATTGATTAGGCCATTAACTTACTTCTGTTATTTGAAATGAATATCTTAAGGAAATACATGTTGCAGTGCCACAAGCATCATCAAAACAAACTGTATTCTTTGTCAGCTTAGATTTTAATGAGTAGTCATGAATAAATGTGTACTGTTTATTTTTAGATTCATTGGTAGTGGCAATGCTTTGACTATTTTCCAATAAGATCTCATGATCCATGGAAAGATATCCTGGGGCATATATAGGACAGATAAGTGAGCAGAATCCTTCCACCACTCATTTAATAAGTGTAACCACCCCATTGTAGGTGGTAGCGGCAGGAAGAAAAAGCTGTGGGTGTTGCAGCTATGAAGGAGGTAAGACATGGGGAAAATAGCCTGCTCAGAGGCAGTAGATTTTACCACCTTCCCTGACCACCACTCTGTGACCTTAGAAAAATTACATCAAGTTGCACAGTGAACCAACATGATTCTGGGTGAAATTTCCTCGTCTGAAATGAAGTGAGACAGAGAGGGACAAATCCAAACATGGAATCACCTTCTTCCAGCCCCTGTGTAAACTTCTATAGTCCTAATTTATATCATATCAGGGGAAAAAAACTGGGGCAGATCAATGGATGACCTTCTCCTAGATGTGGTGGCAGACGTTTGGAATCTGGAAATATTATCAAGCAGGATTGCCTTATTATTATTATTATTACTAATGGTGATGATGATGATGTTTAAGCAGTGGGTGGTTTGGTATCCCTGGCAGTGGAAAGGTGGTATGCAAATGTTTTAACAAAATCTAGTATGCCTCGTTCTGCCCCCACTTTTTATCTTTCAAACTGTCATAGGCCAAACAGTCTTTCAAACAGAAGCTACCAAATAGGACTGTTTTTAACAGTCCTTCAAATAAATTATTCTTTATAACACAGGACACCTGGCCACCCTACCAAGTTATCATCAACACTACCATCACTGAATCTTAGTGCATTAAATATTTAGTAGACTACAAATGTAATTGCTAAGCAGTTAATTTTAAAACAACAACTCTGTATTATGGAAAGAGCAGGAAGTATTTGGCATTGGCAATAACTGTAAAATACACTGAGGTGATACTATATGAATAAATAGTAATTCAACTTGTGTTTGTTTTTGTAAGTGAAACATTATAAATTGGATGCATTAAATTTCATTATATATATTCAGTATTCAGTGCAGGTAGTTAGTTATTTCAGCTACATAAAATATGACAAACACCATGGAAAATGTAAATACTATAATTCTGCAAAGCATTCTAAATTGTTCCTAATGTATGCATATACACAACACTCCACAACAAATTCACACACACACAGGAAAATCTATAATTTTGAATGAATTAAGATACTGTCCCTTCCCCTCTTTTGCTTCATCTGACTCATTTTTTAAAGTAGTTTTTCATTTGACTATTTTACACATTTATTTATTTATTAAGTAAATCTAATAACATCCAAACAATGATATCTTTATTGGAACAACCAAAATGCACAACTGCATGTTGCAAGCTTTCAAATTCACACTGGCTTCTTCATCAGGCAAATAGGAGAAAAAAATGAAGATGTTAGTCACAGGCTGATAGTCTCCCCCCCCCCCATCTGAACTACAACCAGAAACAGAAAATGCACACCTATGACTAACATCTTCAATTTTGGTTGGCCCAATAAAGGTATCATTGTTTGGATGTTATTGGATTTGCTATATGGCCAACACAGCTACCCTGAATATTTATTAAGTAGTTATTCATTTCTGTAGATTGCAATGGGCCATGTTTAAACTCTTTAATCTATAGACATTGGGTAACAGGGAGAAATAGCACAAACATTCCAGTTTTGTAAATTCAAGAAGTGACTAGAATAAGGAAAAGCACCATGCATTTTTAATAGTGACAGTGTCAAACAAAATTATACAGTGGGCCCTTGGCATACATGGGGGATCCGTTCTGGACCCCCCCCCCTGCACATATGGGAAATAACACGTAAGCTGAAGTCCCATAGAAATGAATGTTGGTGCATTTTATCTGCCCAGGCTTGCTGTACATGTAGGCTCAAAGCCATATACACCAAGCCTGCACATGGCACAGGTGCCCTGTAAACAGTTTGTTATTCTGCTATGGTACTTAGAAATACATGAGATTGTCTATACAGTTAAATTAATGTTGCTATGTTACTCTCACACATGATAGAGTTTTTTGTGTTTTTAAATTTTTTTGGTGGTGGTGAGGGTGAATTGACATCTGCTATCAATCATTGTTGTACAGGTACAAAATCCATCTCATATTTAATACAGTCTGTCTTCCACATTAATGTATTCTGCATCACAGATTGAAAATACCCCCACACACACCAAAAAATATCCAAAAAGCAAACCTTGATTTTATCATTTTATGTAAGGCATTCCATTTTACTATGCCATTGTATAATTGGATTGGAGCATCTACAGATTTTGAAATTCATGGGCAGTGGGGAAGTCCTATAATCAAACCCCAGCAGATACTAAGAGTAAACTATGACATCTCCACTGCTACATGCTGTTGCTGTTGTTGTGTGCCTTCAAGTCATATATATATATATATACACACACACACACACACACACACACACACACACACACACATATAAAACAAGTCATTTCTGACTTATGACAACTATAAGCTGAACCTATCATGGGACTTTCTTTGCATAATCTGTTCAGAGGAGAGTTACTTTGCCCTTCTTCTAAGGCTGAGCTAGTATGATTTGTCCAAAGTCAAATGGGTTCCCATGTTGGAGCAGGGATTTGGACTCTGGCCTCCAGCATCTAATTCTCAAACCACTGCATCATACCAGCTCTCTGCATTATTTATTGTTATCTATTTTGATGTATTTCTTGTATTTTAATCTGTAAGCCGCCCGGATTGGGTTTCCATTGGGCGGGGTAAAAATAAATTTTATTTATTTATTATTTATTTATGTGTACCAATGGCCTTATTGGAACCAATGTGAGGGTCCCAACAGGTTGTATTGCCTGTCATGGCTGCCTGGACTGGATCGAGTGGTGCTCTTTATGTTTTTGTTTCCATGCTGGAAAGAGAACTGGGCAGCTGTTGTAACTAACTGTGGTAAGTTGCTATTCAAATCTCCTCCTGATGAATATTGGCCCCAACTGAAAATGCTACAGATTGGAAGCAGTCCTGCAAGGGTTCAAATAAGAAGATAAGGAGAACCATTCTGGATCAGACTTATCTAGTCTGCTCACAGAATGGCCTATGAAAAGCCTGGCAGCAGGACTTGAAAGCCACTGCACTTTCTATCTTGCACTACCTAATACTGTCTACTTTACCAAAGGTAATATGTTGTTAGCCATTCAGGATCCCATATTCTGTGAACTTATCCAGTCCCTTTTTAACCATTGGCAACCATAACAGAGCAGTGAATTCCATGGTTTATGTGTTGTATTAAGAAGCTCTTCTTTTTTCTCTGCCTGGAATTTCATCTATCACCTTCTATAGCTGATTATGCTTTCTAACACTGCAAGAGAAAAAAACCTTCTCCTTATCTACTTTTTCCACACCATGCATAATTTTATACAGCTCTACTATGTATCCCATAACTCTGTTTAAAGGATCAGTGTAGTGATTTGAGTGTTGGGCCTTTGCAGACTGCTAGAAATAGTGCAAATTGAGATCACTTTAAGGGTTAGAGTTAGGGTTAGGGAATCATGGGAACTGTATTTTATTGTGGGACCAGAGCTCTCTGACAGAGAAGGCTCAATGTCTCAGAAAAAAAACCATTTCCCATGATTCCCTAGCACTAACCCTCACCCTTAAAGTGGACTCAATTTGCACTATTTCTGGCAGTCTGCAAAGGCCTAAGACTCTAGGAAACCAGGGTGTGGATTCTGAGCTGGCAAGATTTCAGCCATGGAAATCCACTGTGTGACATTAGGCAAATCACATTCTTAGCCTAAGGAAATGACAATGGTAAATCTATCTGAATAGATCTTTACAAGAAATGCTAGAAACAGGAGTGTCATAAGCTGGAGTTGACTTAAATGCATAAAACAACAACAGAAGAGCCTCAAACATTACCACCATTGTTTTTTGTAGGTTTTTTGGGCTCTGTGGCCATGTTCTAGAAGAGTTTCTTTCTGACGTTTCACCAGCATCTGTGATTTTCTCCGAAGACGCCAGTCACAGATGTTGGCGAAACGTCAGAAAGAAACTCTTCTAGAACATGGCCACACAGCCCCCAAAAAAACACAAAAAACTATGGATGCTGGCCATGAAAGTCTACGATTTCACATTACCACCATTTCTTATAAGGGATTTGTCCCAATTCCTTGGTAGTTTTGGTTGCCCTTTTTTGTTCCTTGAGATGCGGAATACTGACACTAAAGAGACAACCTGTTATTTAAAAAGATGAGATAAAGTGTTGCAGCTCCCACTTCCGCAATTAAGACACACTTGAACTAAAGAACAATTTCTGCTCTGCTCCCAAAACCCAATTGGATGGCTGAAAATTACTTTAGCACTGATGATGAAACGTGTGGATGGCAAGTTGTGGAAACACTATAACACATTTTGTTAGCTTGTGTTTTTTCCAACCAGTGCTGTAACTAGCTGATCTTCCCTTTACTGAACTATATGGTATATCACCTTATCAGTTGCCAATTTTTTGTCTCTAGTTAAAATCAGAAAGAACAAATTATTAAAAAGGGATGATCGTGTAACTTACTTTAGATCTAAAACTAATTAGTTCTGTACTATAACTCATTCTTTTAATCTAAATTTATGTAATTTATCTGTACTTTTAATGCAAATTTTATTCATTGTGGTATTTTAGGATAGAGTGTTTTATGCTGGGTCAATTGATCATAAATAAAAGTTTGTTTGACTGAATATCAATCTCAAAGTCACTAGTGGGGTTTGCAGATGGTGCTTTGCACCATCTTCAAACCAAGGAAGGGGAGCGGCAGCTGGACGCTGGGTGCCCCATCCCCTTCCTGAGGACGTCATCTGAGTGCTCACCCTTCCACACAATGGGCACTCTGATGACATCCTTCCGGCTCAGCGTCCAGACACGTTGAGCCAGAAAAGATGCCGAAGAGGCATGTGACGCCTCGCACTGCCCTTTCCATGCCTTGCAGAAGCAGCACTATTTTAGCACTCCTTCCAGGGCCAGAAAAAGAGTGGATCAGGGCTGAGGAGTGCGGCAGCCTCAGCCCCAATCCGCGGCTTCTCGGAGTGGGCCATGGCCGCCCGTCTGCAGAGTCCCAAAGTGTCCTATTGCTGGGCTGGCTCACGCCAAATGCGTTAGATGTAATTCTAACTTCACACTAAGTAATTACTTAATTTAATAATTAATAAAATAGCATAAAAACAAGAATTGTCTTAAATTGTAGTCAATTGATTAAAACTAGTTTTTAATAATGTGGCAGGTAAGGATGTAGTTCTCTGATCAATTGAAGGCCATAATAAATTCAGTAAATTAAATCTTGTACCAGTCCATAACTCAGTTTGACCTATAGGACCAATTCTTATTTAACTGCACAATCAGACAAAAGTTTGTTCAATGTGTATCTTAAGGAACATGTCTGTGCTTTCTAGGAGGGTGAGACTAAAGTACACTGTAGAAAAAGCAGCCCATTTCATCAGGAAAACCTGTCAACATTGCTGCTCAAATCAATATTCTGCTAGTAATGGGACCAGGAATGGTATTTTCTAAGAAACTGAGGGTCTCTGCAGACAGACCCAAAGGGCCAGCCTGGAGGCAGAGATGGGGAGGGGCAGCCACATGCTGGGCACCCCAACCCCAGCCCAATGACATCCTGATGCCACACATTGTTATGCAGGGCACACAGCATCAGGATGTCATTCCGGCACAGCATCCTAATGCGCTGCACAGTAGATGTGCTAAAGAGCCATGTGCTGGCTCTTAGGATGCCCTTTTACCACCCCTGAAAGGAGAGGCATTTTGCCGCTCTTTCAGGGATGGCAAAAGGCAGGGTCAGGGCCACAGTTTGGGGTAGCCATGGCCCTGATTCGAGGCTAGCAGGGGTGGCCCAGAAACACTCGTCTGCAGCCCCCGTGAGGCTCTGCAGAAGTCTATGCTTGCTCACTTCCACAAAGAACACAGTTTCCTTGAGGAACAAAGACCATGAAGTACAGTACCCTTGGAGCTGGCATAGTTTTGATCACCTTCTCATTGAATGCAAATGAAAAAAAACAAAACCATCCATATTGGAGCAGTCTAGGGGAGATAACTCCACTGGTATGCACACAAACCTTCCGCACTGGCTAGTATCAGTCAGAAAGACAGAATGATTGGTGGTTTTGCCACCACAGATTCTTCTATAGTGCTATAATAATGTAGTATGTTATTGTGCTTGATGCACTTCTTCCTCGTGAACTATTTTGTTTGTGTGGGCAGGAGAGCTTCTATTGGAAAGTTGAAAAGAATAGGAAGGTAACATTCTGTTTGTAATTCCATTGACACAGATACACAAATATCTCATACCCACAAAGTGGTAAGGAAAAGGTTAATGGTCATTTTGATGAGCAGCAATCCTCTGCTCTCAGCCCTATTTGTATGCCACAGTGGTAAACTAGGATATACT
The DNA here is from genome assembly GCA_020142125.1 of Phrynosoma platyrhinos. Lineage (NCBI taxonomy): Eukaryota > Metazoa > Chordata > Lepidosauria > Squamata > Phrynosomatidae > Phrynosoma > Phrynosoma platyrhinos. The sequence goes on along the minus strand of CM034708.1, from coordinate 19,562,354 downwards.
GAAGAATACAAACATTCTCAACATTTTATAGTCATCTCAATAGTGATATATATAATGTATTAATCATCCTTGAATGTGACTTTTCTCATTAGCAAGTGATTTTAAGTAGGGTGAACTCCAATAAACAGAGTTGTGATGTACAAAAGTCACATGGTTCTGCTCCCAACTGAAAAGTTTTCTTGCTTTTTCTCTTCCCATTCAAAATCATTAAATGATTTAGACTGCAAACATGACACTCTTAAAGGCCTGTCCTGATAACCAGATATTTTAAAAGAAATAAGAGAATGAACCACAATAAAATAAATATAAAGGGATAAATCAAAGAGACAGGTAATTAGCCAAACAATATCCATAAATGCTAACAACTTCTGAAGCAAATTTACAGATTCTGAATATTTTATTTTCAAGAATACAAATGAATTCTCTGGTGGTTGCCAAAATACACAGATCCCATAACCACCACATACTAAGTATATTTTAAAAAGTGCATTTATGTAATTAAGAAGTAGATATGACTTTAATGAAGAAAAAGGCAGGAATGTATAATAGAATGAGATTTTCTTCTTGGTAAGACAAACAGAAAGCTTTATTCAAAACCTTCATAATTCCAGAAAGAACAACAAGTTCAAGGGTAAAGAAAAATGTCAGCTGATGGTAACACTTACCTCAGCAATGAAGGACTTGGCCGTTGATGGGTTCATTACCAGAATGGCCCGTCTCAGAGTATCCCGGTAGCGGTTGAGTTCTTCAATCCGCATGGTGGCAAAGAGCCCTGTGATCATTTTATTGATGTTGTTCTCTACTTTCTGCAGTGCTACATCCATTCCCTGCTGAGATACTTTGTCCAAAAACTCTTGTATTCCACGGATATCTGGGAACATCAAAAGCCCATCAAAATGCTAATTACTATATAGAAAGAAGACAAAAACCATTTTGGCTTATCTGGAAAAAGGTATTCTGTCTCATGTCAAGCAATCACCCCCTGAAGGCCACATTAACTTAATATTCATTGGAATTGTTCCTCAGTTATGCTCATGACATGTCCTAAAGGGCTAATTTGTGAGAGGAAAATTTTAGACACTAGTTCATTTTGAAAAGAACCATTTAAAAAAGGTATTTAATTATTCCTGCTTGCCTCTCTCTTTTGCTCATTGCATTGTTCCAGTTTCTGATTAACCCTATGGTGCTCAGAAAACAGTTTCTCATTAAGCAACACTTGCAGAAAAAAGGGCAATAAGTTATCAAAATGCAGCCTACAAGGACTTTATTTTGTTGGATGTAGCTTGGAAATCAGATTATAACAATAACACACCTGTCATTGGGGGGAGGGAGACAACTGATCAATAATGTGAATGCTACTAATGATAGCACCCATAACCATGGCAGAGAGAACAAAGATCATGTTGAGTAATTATGCCAGCATAAAAATAGTTGCACAAGTAGTTGCAATTTCTTTGAGCTACTAAGTGTGGCCTCTAATCAGCCAATCATTCTGTAAGCACACATACTACCCTTCTTGTACTTCTAGTGTGCTGTGTGGGGCACTGGGCAAGCTGAAGGCTTTGGAATAATTATGGGGTTGTGACCAAGCTAGCATATATTCACACTATGTGAAAAGTGCATATAGGAACTTAGGGCCTCGGCAGATGACTAATAAAGTCATCTCCGAGGCAGGGAAGATGAGGGGCAGCCGCACGAGTGGCGCCCCTTCCTCCTCCCGAGGTTGCCCTCGGAGCTGCTGGCCCTCTGCACGGCTGGCGCTCCAAGGGCAACCTCACACTGCAGCGTCCATACACACTGTGGCGGAAAAGTCAGGGAAAGTGCACCCTATGCGTTTAGGGCGCACTTTCCCTGACTTCTGAAAGGAGCGCTATTTTTGCGCTCCCTTCAGAGGGGCCGACGATGCGCCTCGGTGCGTCTGCCGCGGTCCTGCGGCGCACCGTCCCAGGGCATCCTGGACACCCTGGTCTGCTTAGGGGGTTAGCTATTGAATCTTAAACTGATCTTATCCCATTAACTTTGTTTAAAGTATTTTGGGAGAAAGCAGCTTTCCAGCCTGAGACGGTAGAAGGAAAGGGGGTTCCAGTATCTCCATAGCACTTTCCACAAACACTCAGCCATTGTAATATAATTACAGTTACAGAGCAAAAAGAATGATGATGTACAAGAGCAACATCCTATCACTAGTCAGTGGTGGATGGTTTTGACTTGTTATTATATTCTGACTTCTTGGAAAAAGTCTATCTTTGCTCTGAGTCAAGACCGCGGCAGCCGCACCGAGGCGCATCGTCGTCACCTCTGAAGGGAGCGCAAAAATAGCACTCCTTTCAGAAGTCAGGGAAAGTGCGCCCTAAACGTGTAGGGTGCACTTTCCCTGACTTTTCCGCCACAGTGTGTACGGACGCTGCGGTGTGAGGTTGCCCTACAGTTTGGTGATATATAATCTCAAAGCACTTTTTTCCCTTCCTAATAATAAAAATATTACCATAAAAATTAAATAACAAAGAATTTATCACCCTGTTATGGGATCCCAAATTTACAGCCTTAGGTGTGTGCCTCACTCTGCATAATGTTAGGGTCAGCTTTATGTATCTATCACCTTCTGTGGCTAGGTATAGATAATTTGTTTATAAAACCCCTTTTGTTCATTCAGCAATGGCTGAAAGGGAAACTGACTATTAACATCTCCCCATTATCAGTATCTTATGAAAACCAAACATTATGCAATGTTAGTTACATGGAGAATAATAATTGTATTTTTTTTTAAAAAAAAAAATAGAGATAATACAACTTGGAAGTTGGGATGTCTGACAACAGTGGGGCATGGGAAGGAGAACACCTTTTCTCTGTGTCACACCTGATAAGAACTGCCTCTCTAAAATTGCTAGTCAATCAGTCAATCAATCAATTATTTATTATGGTCATAGACCAGCATAGCCAAAGCTAACAAGTTTTACCTTAAAATACATAGGACATACAAGTCATATAAAACAGAGTGGCATGCAATACAATACAATAAATACTTAAAATTACTTAAAATTTGGTAGTTACATATAAGCTTTCCAAAGGAAATGCAAATCTCTTGAAATGCAAATAGTATCTCCAGAAAGATATTCCAGAAGAGAAAGAGTTAAACATATCACCTCCATTCCAGTTGTCAAGATGTCCTAGCATTCAAATAACACACAAATTAACATGAATTGCATTCATGCAGTTAATATTAAACCTTATTTACTTTTCACGTGGAAAACAATTCATACTACTCTCTTTGTGCAACCTTTCCATGTAGGGAAAGATGTACCTTTATGGTATGTATCATAGAGAAATCATAATAAAAATGATTTGTTAGATCCATGTGGTAAAGGATTTAGAATGGCTAAAGGAACTATACTGAAAACAAAATTCATTCTAACAGGTATTTGAAGGGTACTAGATAATTTTATTCATACATAGCAGTTGCCATAGGAAACATATGGATCCAATCTAAATAGTCTGTGACAACCCATGGCTAGATGGATCTGAATCTTTTCTTGATTAAAGATAGCTAGCAGCTCATGGAGACTGCATAAAGTGACAAACAAACACATAGTATATTTATGCTTTGTACAGACAAAACAAGCTGCATTTAGGAAGATAGTTTTCAAACTATGTTCTGGACATGGTGTGCAACCAACTAGGAGTTGGTGAATAAGAAGGTCCGTAATTATGAGTGTCATGTCAGGATTGCCCATGTCCTTAGATTTCATCACCAAAAGCCTAGGGGCAACTCTTTATAATGTCACAGGGGGGCAGACAGTATTGATGCAATGAGGATGATATTACAAGAGGTAAGAATGATACATTAATCACAGTTGTACAGAAAGTATCATACAACTAAAAAGAGAGGAGTTTAACAAATGAATAACAGATATACATACACAATTTTTCAAAGTAGTGTTGTCACCCTGAGATTCCTCTCTCTCCTCTTGAGAATGGGAGAGGATGGTTCAGACTCTTAGGGCTAGCCCACTGATCCTGTCTGAAACAATGTAATAATATAACAAGAATGCTGCAGAAGATGGAAATCAAAGAGAGGCTTAAGGGAATCTCACACACCATCTGAATTCAATGCCAATCTCTTTATGTTCCTAGTAAGTAGTATACAGTTACTAAGGGGGGGGAAGCAGACGAGGGCGTCCAGGACGCCCTGGGCCGGCGCGCCGCGGGGCCGCAGCCTCCGCACCTCGGCGCACCGGCGGCGACCCTGGAAGGAGCGCTAAATCAGCGCTCCTTCCTCAAGACAGCGAAAGTGCGCACTAAAAGCGTCGGGCGCACTTTCGCTGTCTTTTCCGCCGCGGCGCGTTCGGCTGCCGCGGCGTGAGGTCTTCCCCGGAGCGCCGGCCGTGCGGAGGGCCGGCGACTCCGAGGGCGACCTCAGGGAGAGGAAGGGGCGCCGAACGTGCGGCTGCCCCTCCTCTTCCAAGCCTCCAAGACGACCCTATTAGTCGTCTGCCGAGGCCCTTACTCTGTTATTTGTGGGAATATATAATAATATAGTATGACTAGCTGCCATTGATAGCTTTATCCATAATCAATTTGCCTAATTTCCAGATTGGTGATCATCATTTCAGTTTGTGGTAGTGAGTTCCATAGTTTATATATTATGTGAGGTAAGAAAACTTGTTTTCTATTACTGATCTTTCCATATGATCAAGAAATTCAGCAAAATGTTGCAAGGCCCATTACCAGTCGACGGTGTGTATTAAGGTGATGATTAACAGGTAGGGGTGGAAATATTTGAATATATTCAAGAAATTTTCATAAAATATGTTAACCCTGATGAAAAGAATCTTGGACTGATGAGAATGTTTCCACTTTAGAACTTATTCTGCACAAAATTTGCACATGGTTGTTTTGTGCAGAAAGCAGCATTTTCTACACATAATAATTTTCTGCATGAAAAAATACTATTTCAACACATAACTTTTAATTCCTACACAATATATGTTGTTTTCTGTGCAGTAAAAAGCTGTAATTGGGGATTTGCACATGGTTGATTTGCATAGTAAACAGCATTTACTGTGCAGAAAACAGCATTTTATGTACATGAATTAACAGTTCTTTGTTGAAGTAGTATTTTCCAATCCTGTTTCCTATGTAAAACAACCACGAGCAAATTTAAACTTCTCACCACCAAAAAAAAAAAAAAAGGATATCTAAATGTGAACAGCCTTAAAAAACAGCATGGTTTTCGAAGACATTCTTGCAATGGTAAAAATTGCTGAAATTACTCTTTAATAATAATTAAAAAAAAATGAATCCCTACTAACCAGTGTGATCAATGTGTTGAATGGGATGAGAGAAGCCATATGTCTTTCACAGATATTTTGATGTGGAAAAGTGTGGGTTAAGCTGAAAAACCTGCCACAGGTTTAGGAAATTGTGGACTATTGACATCTGCTACATCCAGGTCTGACTTTAAATTGTACATAAAGACAGGGCTCAAAAAAAGAATGGACTTCTTTTTAGGAATCAAGGAATGTAATTGATAGACAGATACTTCAGCAAGCTTCAAGTACTACTAAACACTGAATAATGGTTTAACACTGCTAAAGTGCATGCTCATTCTAAAAATATACTTCCAAAAGATAGTCAGTGATGCTTAATTGCAGCTCCTATTTAATGTCTAAATCAGGAAAATTAAATGCAGTCTAATCAGTGCTGTTAGAGGCCTTTTTGGCACTTCAAGGCCAATTTAAGAAGCAACACAATTATGTGAACTGCTACAAATGTGCCTGATTTTAAGTGCACCATAAAAAGTCTCCTGCTTTAACCCCATATATAACCAGTCACTAGCAAATGATTTTAACCAGTCACTAGCAAATGACTGAAATGCTAGTTAAAGTGAACACGTCTAACTTGTATGCATGGAGTAGAGTTTGTGGATATAATCCAATTCTGCTATTTCTCTTTCCAATTTATAGTTTTGTATTGTAATTACTGGGTTTTTTGTGGTGGGGGTGTATTCCCATTTCTAATGTCTGAATTGTATCCATTTATACCCCATTTATACTCTGGCACAGACACTGCTTTGTCTGCCCAACATAAAGGGTTGTCTGCTAAAGGATGGCATATATCAGGGGTAGGCAACCTTTACCCTTTAAGGACCGAGGGACTTCAGCTCCCAGAATCCCAAGAGCTATTGGCCAACATGGGTCTATTGGACAACATGGCTGAGGCTTCTGGGAGCTGAAGTCCCTCGGCCCTTAAAGGGGAAAGGTTGCCTACCCCTGGCATATATCATGTTAGAGATGAGCAAGTGAAAGTACTTCTAATATTGTGGGTTATGTGATTAGGTCTTGTGATGACATTTCCTGTGGGCAGTGTTGATAGCTGGGTTTGTGGCAAGGTCTTGTACCCATTTTCACACCTATATTGTGGGTCCACCTGTAGGTGGGCACCTGTTTGAGAGTAGGCAGCTATCTATAGGCCAGGGGTAGGCAACCTTTCCCCTTTAAGGGCTGAGGGACTTCAGCTCCCAGAATCCCAGGAGCTATTGGCCAACATGGGACTATTGGCCAACATGGCTGAGGCTTCTGGGAACTGAAGTCCCTCGGCCCTTAAAGGGGAAAGGTTGCCCGCCCCTGCTATTGGCAAATAAAGGCACATCACCAAGAGTGCTTGACAGGGTAGCACTCGTATTAACCAGAACAGGTTTTATTTCATTGATGATACATCTGAGTGGTTTCTGTTGGAAGCTATATGTAACCACTAGTGATGTTCTGTCATTTTTTGTCTTCCATCTGTTCTGTATCAGATTAGTCGTAGGTACATTTCTTGCCTTGCTTATTCTCATTGTTCTTTTTGTTTTGTTTTACTTCATATGGTAGGAGATGTAACTTGGTGTATGCTTGTAATTATATAAATTTGGTGGCCCTCTCTTGTAATGTGTTCCTCTGCTTGTCATATAACATCCCCACTCTTGGTTTAAATTTCCCTTTCATTTTTCAGACCTTGTGGAAGATATCTGTTGTTTTTCCTCTTTTATTTTTATCTTCTAATTCTCTGCATTGATTAAAATACTAGTTCTCTTTGTCCCTACTCAAAAGTCACTAAACGGTTGCATTCAGGGATGTGGTCTTATTCTGTCACCTTATTTCTGTCACCTTTTATTTTTACTTCTCATATCTTAACTAATTGAAGAGTTTCATCTGTTAATAATTGAAGCTTCTCATAATTTTGGGGTGCAGATAGTTCTTCTGGCTTCCAGACAATTAGGCTTAATGGTACACATCTATTTTTTATATACATTATTTCTAAATTCTATGGGAACATTCTACAGGTTGTATTTTGGCATGATGCCTGGTTTAATGTTTTATTCTAATTTTTAAGTTTTGTTAGCTTTTTAACTTTTTTTCAGGGTATGTTCCACAACCTGTTCCTTGTCTTGTTTTGGCAGAAAGAATGGAGCTTCTCCATTGGCCAGGAGATTATGACCATGTACACAGTTAGCTCTTATATAATAATAATAATTACAATCAGGGTGGCTAATTACAATAACAATCAGGATGGCTAACAACAGTTAAAAATACATAGTATACAATCCTAAAACCAATATCCACCCACTCCTTTAAGAGAATATTAAACTAACACTAATTAAAACATATTAGATAAAAACATGAAATTAAATAAAACCAAATTACCCAACAAAGAATGACAATAGCACAGATAACAAAGCAAAATCAGCAGAGTAGCGAAGATGGTGGTGGCAACAAATTTAAAGAGGGCAGAATAAAGCAAAATAAGGGGGTTCCAGAGGCCGGGAAATCTATTCTGGAAAGGACTGCCAGAAGAGATCCATCTTAACAGCCTTTTTAAAGCTGTTTAGCATTGTAATCTGATGGATCTCATCCGGCAGGCTGTAACATAATCTGGGGGCGACTACCGAAAATGCCCTCTGGGAGGTTCATTTTAATGGCTGTAGCAAGTTCCTCCCAGAGGACCAGAGTGCACGGGGAGGATTGTATGGGAGGAGGCGATCCCAAAGATATGTTGGACCCAAGCCATTTAGGGCTTTAAAGGTAATAACCAACACCTTATACTAGGCCCGGAAACTAATAGGCAGCCAGTGGAGGGACTTTAACATTGGAGTTATGTGGTCCCTCCTAGATGTTCCAGAAACCACTCTGGCTGCCATGTTTTGTACTAACTAAAGTTTCCGGACCAAGCACGAGGGTAGCCCCATGTAGAGCACATTACAGAAATCTAGATGTGAGGTTACCAGCACGTGCCCAACAGTCCTGAGGTCCTTTACTTCCAGAAAAGGGTGCAGCTGGCATATCAGCCAAAGCTGATAACAGGTGCTCCTGACCGTAACATTTACCTGCTTTGTCATCAGGAGCAACGAATCAAGGAGCACCCCCAGACTGTGAATGCAGTCCTTTACGGAGAGTGTGATCCCATCCAGGACCAAAGGTTGCAGCCCAATTTCTGGTTTCAGGGCCGCTACTGTTAGCACCTCCGTTTTGTCTGGATTCAGTCTCAATCTATTGGATTGCTTGAAGAATGTGTTTGCAATGAACAAACTGTTGGCCTTGCAAAATTCAGTCAGTAGCTTTCCTGACTAATTTCTTGATCCAAGGCTAAATTTTCCTACAATGTATGAGGTGAAGCCACTCCAGCCCAAATCTACCCTCGATTGGCACAGGACTGCAATGACTAAACACTGTGGTCCCAGAGCTGACTGCTGCCATGGCCCTGAGTGGGCCACTGGCAAGGAGCACTTTTTCACTGCTTCTTTTATGGCTAGCTTCAGGCCACCTTAGGTGGCCACTGAGCAACTTCTGGCTGCTCTAGGAGTGTGTGTCATCTACATGCCTCAAAGCAGCAGAAAGCTTCTCTCTCCTGTTTATCTGATTTGGACCTTTGATTCTGCTCTGTTTCCTGCTTTGCATTCCAAACAACTGTGACTAATAAGAAGTCCTGTTTTGGAATCCAGCACATTATCTTTCATTATGCCTATGCAGTTGGAGAGCAAACATGGATTCTGGTTATACTGATGGGGTTTCCCTGAAGCTTTATTGATACAATTCATTCAGACTTTGCATTACATTCTTTGATCAATTTTTTGTTTTACATCTCTCTTCACTATTAATGACAATCATTTTTTTCTTGGATTTTCATTTCCTGAGTAAAGCACTGTGTAATCATTGACTGAAAATGGTCCATTCCTGCTCATTTTAGTGCACTCACCTCAAATATTGTAATTTTTATAAATTCTGTTTCCTATTTACTTCCCCCAATTCATACTTCTCACATTCCATGTTCTTTCAATACGTGTAGTGCAGCTTTAGGCTTTCTTTTCACCTCTGAGCATGTCAACGGCTGAATGTCCTTTCAGCCTGAATTCACTTGAGTCATAAGCCACAATGCTACTCATACTTTTCCTCTGCTCTACCTCAGTAGCTCAGTGAGTGCCATCTGACCTGGGAATCTCATTTCCTGGAGCTATCTCTTACTTCATACTGGATTGTCTTAGCATAATATTTTTTTGTGGTAAAAGACATTCAAAAGGTGATTAGCATTTAGTACTTCTCTGCAGTACTAAAATGTGTTCACTATAGTGTCACTACCGTTGTCTCTGAGAGATCCTCTGGCAGTGTAACCTCCCCCCCACACACACTACTGCTGCTGCCAATTAGCTGTTTCACACATTTATTCTAGCTTCTGAGCAAAAGTCTGACTAAAATGGGAAATCCTTCTAGCAGCACTGCAGCCATCAGCCTAACCTCTTGCCTCATAGGAACATGTAGTCCAACCACTGTGGAAAAGTACTACCATCACCTCTCCATATCTATGGATTTTTTATCCATAGATTCACACATCCACAAGGTTGAAAATATTCCAAAAATTATACCTTGATTTTGCTATATGGTATAAGGGACATAATTTCACTATGCCATTATATTTAATGGGACTTGAGAATCTATGGATTTTGATATCCACAGAGGGTCCTGGAACCAAACCCCAACACATACCAAGGACCTACTGTACCATTAATAATAATAATAATTTTTTATTTATAGCCCACCCCTCTGTGTGGCAATCGAAGCAGGGTACAACAAGTTTAAAAACAGAACAGAGTTAAAAACCATTCCCTCATCCCATAATCCCACCCTCCCATCCCCTTAAAACAGAATTAAACTACAAGCCAATTAAAAATGCCACATTAGTTAAAATTAAAAATAATTAAAAACATAGAAATAACATAGGGATCAGAGGTAACGAATTACAGTGCTGCTATAGCAGCAGTGATGTCATATACTGAACAGATGTATCAGGAAATGTGTTCTTCTGGGCTATTTAGACTTACAAAGTAGCCTGAAATCACCATCTTAGCTAAATACAGAGGGGGTTCTGACTACAAAGATTATGACCAAATGATTAATTGATCATAACTATTGTGCTTGGGATAGTTATGACTTGGTTTAGTGAAAGGACCCCTCACTTTAACTGCATTACAAACTTGCAAGATATATACTGCACACAGTTGGGTCTAGAGCTACAGACAATGAAAGAAACTATATACAGGAAAAAATAAATGTGAAAAATAAAAATAACATTGAACAATCATAAAACTATTGATGATAGCACAAACATCCTGGTAAGTGAAATTATATAATAAATAGTATGAGATGAAACTTCATCAGACTTGATTATAACCCTTGGGGGATTTTAACACTTGCTTTGAGGTAAGTTTTACAGACTCCCAAATAGTTCTCTGAATCAGATTAAAGTATTCTCTCTTTAACAACTTCTGCCCAAGTACCTTCAGATTATAGGGTTTTTTTTGTGGGTTTTTTTCGGGCTGTGTGGCCATGTTCTAGAAGAGTTTCTTACTGACGTTTCGCCAGCATCTGTGGCTAGCATCTTCAGAGAAAACCTTCAGATTCCCTCATTCTTTCTTTTGAACACTTGTCCAATTAAGGTGGCTGCTCTTCAGCCACAGAAAGAGATAAGGAGAAGGATCAGCTCTCCCATTGAATTTTCTCTCTAATGTAATACAAACACTTTAGAACAAAAGGCTCATGTGGCCCTGGGAATTGTCATTTTTGAAGGCCCTCTATGATGACAAACTGGCTTCCAAAGCCAAATTGGCTCACAACATAATATAACAGATTTCCAATACTCTGGGAAATAGCTCCACATATATCTGAGAAAATCCATATAGGAGGGAAAGTAGCCCATCACTTTTCTTCACATAAACAATAATGCACCTTGGGGAAATTGACTGATTTTTTTTCCACTTTGCAAGTCCCACTAGAAAGAATGAAGGTTATGCAAGAATACAGATAATTTCAATGTGGCTTCCTGAAGAATCTCATAGTGGATTGTGGCCTCCACAATGCACTATATCTTGGTGGGAATAATTGACTTTTTTAATGGCTATTTTTTTAATCTAAGGCAACCAAAGTGAAAGCAAGGCTTCAGCCAATCTATCACCAGTCATGAAAAATGACTAAACAGTGACAGCGTATGAAAAGCCATGAAGCTACAATGTCTTCATCCAAAATTGTGAAAAATGAGTACACAATTCCCAAATTGATATGTCAGCATTCACCACAAATAATCTGGCCAGCTCTAGAGGAGAGGCTGGGGAAGATTATGCTTCCTGATAAGGGAAACAATTTTTTTTGTTTATTTCTTTTTGTTAAATGCAATGGAAAGGTAGAAAACAAATAAAATTGTAGGTAACAGAAAATCCATAGTTACCCATTGAAGTCATGGTAATTCAAACAAACAGTAAATTATACATGATACACATTAGTATATGTCACAAAATATTTTCCTCTCCTTTCCTGAAAATCTCAAATTAATCAGTTAAAAAGGAAACACATTCCATTTTTTTAAAAAAAATACACCAGGTAATCTATGCAAAAGGCTGCTTTGTTTCTGTACTGCTGATGAAGATCGCTGTTGTGTTAACAAATTATGCTGTCCAAATTCTTATCAACAATGCTTTGTGAGCCTACTGCACTCATCCTTCTTCATAGAAAGATAGCTACAGTAGCAGAAGCCCTACATTGTAGAAATGAACAGCTCATTGCAGAGTTATAGTCAAATGGTTCGGGATAAATTTATGTGTCCAGAACAGGATACTGAACTTGCAGCCCACAGTCCCATTCGATGATGATGATGATGATGATGATGATGATGATGATGATGATGATTAGGACTCGAGGCATCAAACAAGTATAAAACAATACACTTTAAAAACAGTACAACAATATTAAAATATATAAATATAAAATTAAAAAAAGCAATTAAACAATTTTAGGAGTTAAAACAGTTATAAATTAAAATATAACATGTTAAAAATACAAACCATTAAAAGTTTTATAGCACATCATTAAAAACCCAGTCCTTATCAGCTTAAAAGGCCTGATTATGCAAATATATCTTTACCTGGTATTGGAATGTTAGCAGGGATGGCACCATTCTGGCCTCTCTAGGGAGGGAGTTCCATCCATACATATGGATATGATTACAGCTGAAACCCATAGAAGATCCACTTCCAGTCTTGGATTGTGCAATTAAGTTTTGTTATTTTTATTGTACTTTAAACCATATTAATTGCTTCATTCAGCTGTATTGATTCCAATTGGTTCAATTTTTTTAGAGTCACCACATACCATAAAAGAGTAAACAGGAGAATAATAATAATAATAATAAGAGTGCTGCTCAAGATAAAGGATTCTCAGCCACATAAAGACTAATATAAATGAAGCTGCTTTGCTAAACTACCAAAGTGTGGATTCTAATTTTCCTGAATTCTAATCAAGGTGGATCCAAATATTTTACCCATATGTATGTACCATGTACAGTGCCCAACTTTTTTTGAGAACTTGGTAAGGTTACTTTTTGATTACTGCTCCAAGAATCATCTGCAGATTCAAAGATTATAGTCCTAAATATAATTTTTCCAAGGTCTGTTTCTTCACAGGCAACACTGCTAGGAAAATACTTACAAGTAGATTTCTCATAAGGTCACCATGGTTAAACTATCTTGAACATACATCTGTGCTAGTATGACCCTGGTGATAGATATTAAAAGAAATACACATAGTACCCTTGAATCCTTGGAAAAATGGAGGAAATGGTTTACTACAGTGAGAACTGCTCAGTGAGATCAAGGCCCTTGCTACATGGCTGAAATAAAACAGCCTCTACCCATCCTCTCAGCAGGAAGACCAAGTAATGCATAGCCCAAACCCCAAGTTAGAATCTCTCTGGTGATAAAGTAGTGGAGGAGCAGCCTTTACCCAGCTGAGGCAGCTCCTCCTGAAAACTCTAAGAAATTATTTCACTGTGGAATTGGCCAAGTTGGTTCAGATTTCAAGTGGAGGCCTCAAAGATTTTGGTATGATTTTTTCATACTCTAAAGAAAGATGCTAATTAAAAAAAACCAAAAATAAATAAATAAAAAACCAGGGTTCTTCCTAGATATATAACATCCTGGGGAGAAAGCACTTTTAGCAATTCTCTCCCCATCAACTTATGGTGTTGTTTTTTGTTGTTTAAAAATTATTTATAGTGTTTGTATAGTGCTTATTGTTGTGTGCCTTCAGGTAATTTCTGACTTATGGTGATCCTAATATAAACCTATCATGACGTTTTCATGGCAGAATTTGTTCAGGGGAGTTTGTTTTCCTGGGAAGCTGAGAGAGTGTAACTTGCCCAAGGTCACCTACTGGGTTTCCATGGCAAAGCAGGGTATCAAACCCTGGCTTCCCAATGTCCTATTCCAACACTCAAACCACTATACCACACTGGCTCTCATAGAGCTTATATAGTAGTACAAAGCTTAAGTTACCTCAAAGTAAAGTCATCTTCTGCCAATTTATATCAAGAATGAATGATATCAAAGTGGAAATTGTAAAATAACACATTTTGATGCTAACTGGAAGATCATTTTTATAGATAGTGCCAAAACAATCTGTATAAAAAGGGTAAATACATGTCTGGCATTTTTCCCAACCTAGATAATAAAAAATGGCATTTTTATGAAGTCAGCAAGCCTAGCTTGGGTCCTCTTCAGCAAGACCCAACACACTCGGCCATAGGACTGGCTATGATAAGAACTTACACAGGATGGTCAAGAGTAAAAGAAAATGATTGTTGATATAGTAAGGATTTACTGCTGAGTTCTGCTTCTCATACTTCACTTTCAATACTATAAATGAGTTTACAGCAATTGTTGAAATCAGTCATGAAGCTTTTTCTATATGTAGGGATGGGAACAAAATTCATTTGCATTTACATTTAATTTCAAACTACATAATTTTTGTCCTTTTGTGTCCATAATTATATTTTTGTAATTTTGCAGTGCAAAATGTAAATATGGATTGAAAAGCAAGAATTGATAGTTTATAAAAAAAATTGCTTGCAAAGCTCCATGTTTTGGCAAAAACATAATACTTTTTGTTTCTACAAAAAAGACAAAAATGGGCATACATTTTCATGCATATTAACAAAGCCATTTTACAGGGGAGAGCAACATGTCCTTGGGAAAAATGTGAACGTTACAGGAAGAAAAATAAGTACATACATAAGCTTATAAAATATGTAACACCTCTGTTGCAATCCCTATTTGCCTCAGTATTTCCAAGGGCTCCAAACACAAACTAGTACCAGTGTTGCATTATTTGGTCTTTTCTGGGCATTAGTATCTTAGTTTTATTTGTCTTCATTTCCATTTTGGCTATTGTTCTTCCTCTGGAGTTGCAGTTGTAATGAAATATTAAAGACAGTGTGGTGTTTTGGGGCATATGTGCCCCAAAGTCCACATGCAGAAGATTTGTGCCAGGAACAAGCACCACAGAAAGCTCTGCAGTACAGTTTGTGCAAGTTGGAGAAATCCTTCTCCAACATAGAAGCTGCAGACACAACAACTGCTGAGTTCTCTTTGAGAGGCTTTTAATCTTTGTTGAAATATATACAGATACTTATACTGACTGACATAATGCCCTGCCACCATCCACTATACACCACACATGGAGTATCAGAATTCCTCCCTTATACACACAATCTCTAGCAGAGATTTTAGTTCAACCCCAACAGTTTCCTGTCTCACATATGCCATGACTGTGCAGTATTAAAGCTTGATGACCTCATATCCTGCCTGTGTGTCAGCTTCCTTCAATATGCAACTTATCATGGCTTCATTTTGAATTCAGGTTACCTTTTACCTATTTTCTATATTGCAGCATCTAGGACATTTTCCTTCTGGATGCAATTCATCCTAACATTCCCCTCCAAAATGTCTTAGGGGCTGTACAGACCGGCCACACGGGCCAGCCTGGGGGTGGAGTTGGGGCATGACAACTGCAT
The DNA here is from genome assembly GCA_020142125.1 of Phrynosoma platyrhinos. NCBI lineage: Eukaryota > Metazoa > Chordata > Lepidosauria > Squamata > Phrynosomatidae > Phrynosoma > Phrynosoma platyrhinos. Next base: position 19,546,985 of record CM034708.1, on the reverse strand, counting down.
GCCAGCTGCCCCAAATCTGCCCTCACATCATCCTCATGCTGCCCACTGAAACAAATGGTAGGTGGTGTCAGGGCACTCCTTTGGTGCATCATTCATACACACTGTGCCAAAGGAGCACTGAAAAGCTGCCACAGTAGTGGCAAGGGTGGCTTTTTGCTGCTCTAAAAAGGGGTGGCATTTGCCAGCCCTTTTCAGAGCAGCAAAGTGCTGGATCAAGGCCGCAGTGTGTGGTTGTCATGGCCCCGATCCAGTGCTCCCAGGGGTAGCATGGAATCACTCTTTAGGGGCTGTCTGTTGAGCCCCTTAGATGCCCTGCAATGTACATCCCAAATGTTTATGGTGTAGGGGTTTCATTGTGAACCTCTGAGCTAATACCAAACCTGTTTGCCAGTTGCACATGCCTATCTACAGGTAGTGCTTTCATGAGTATATCTGCAATGTTTTATTCCAAAACAACATATTGCAACTTTAGAACTTCGTTCTGTACCAACTCACATATATTTTGGTATTTTACTCCAAAGTATTTTGTCCTACATTTCATGTTTTTGGATTCTGCCATCACAATGTAGGTGTGTGAGTCTTTGTGTATTATTGTTGGTGTGTGGCATGGTTCCCCAAGATCTACCAAAACTGCCTGACCCACTGAACTTCACTGGCTATTTCTGACAGTGCAGTGAATTCAGCCTCGGTGGTACTCAAAGCAGACCATTCTGGGATAGAAAAATCCCGGCCTCAAGAAACCCCCTCCTTTGTAGGCCTCCAGTTCCCCCTTGAATTGTTGCTGGAGTCTCTAACTGCTGCTGTGACATTGCTGCTGTATTCTAATTGTTGTTGTAATTTTAATCTGTTGTTTTAATATGTAATTGATTTAATGGCTTTTTAAAGGAGGGGGGAGAGTATATTGTTTTTGTATTTTTAATGTTGTTAACTGCTCTGATTGGATTACCAAAGGGTGGTATATAATTATTATTATTATTATTATTATTATTATTATTATTATTATTATTATTAATAAAAAATTCTGCTTCCTGATGGTTAAGTTACCGACCTCCTGTCTGTTACCTCAGATGCAAAAGATCTGTCTACATAGCATTCCAGCTGAGACATGCCTCCATTCATCAATTGACATCTGTTTCTGGTCCCGTTAAGGTATCTTACCACACACTTTAAAGCTGTCCAATCTCCCAGACTGTGTTTTGATGCTCTCCTGCTCAGTAACCCTATTGCAAAAGATATGTCAGGCCTTGTATTGTTTGCAATAAACAACAAACTTCCAGTTACTGAATGATATAACTCAGTATGTTCAAACATCTTGTCAGACTCCACATTGGCAAATCATTGGGCTTCTGACCACCTTTGCATTGCTCAAACCACACTTTTTAACAATTCTGTCAATCTTTTTCTTTTCACACAACAAAAACTTCCCATCCTGGGTTCTCTCTACTTTTATTCCCAAGTAGTTTCTCAAGTTGCCCAAATCCTTTAATTTAAACTTCCTGGCTAACACCTCCTGCACTTTCTGCACTTCAATCTCATTGTTTTCTGCCACAGAAAAATCATCTACATGAATCAATATGATGATGTCACCCTTTGTGTCTGCCATGTTGTGCTTATAACTAGGTTTCAACAATTCTTCGTGTATACATCTATTCCAACACCTGGCACTCTGCTTCATACTATGCAATGCCTTCTTTAATATGTATACTTTATTACTGCCACAGTCATACCCTGGAGCCTTTTCCATAAACACAGTGTCCTCCAAATGTGCATTCAAAGATGCTGTTTCAAAATCAGAATGTCTGACTACAAGTCCTCTCCTAGCTACTAAGGCTAACACCATTCTTAAGCTTTCTGGCTTGGCAGTGGGAGAAAATGTCTTATAACTTTCAAATCTCTCCTCTGAATACCCTTTTGCCACAAGCTTGGTTTTGTACTTCTGGATACCACCTCGTATCTCATTTTTCTTTTACACCCACCTGCAGCCAAATACCTTATGTTCCGCTGGTCTTTCCATTCTTTCAAACACTTCTCTTTCAATGAGTGACTCAAACTCTGAATCTATTGCCTCATTCAATTTCTCCTCTTCCTCCTGAAGATACAACAACAACTCCTGAAAACTGTCAGGTTCAGCTATCACAGTGCAGATTTTACACTACAAATCAGTCAGGTTTCTTCCTTACTGTCTGGGTCCTCCTAGGAATAATGACTTTTGTCCTTCCTGACTCATCTTCACTGTCACTACTAGTCTGTATTCTTTTTTCTACCACAGACTTCTGATTTTGCTCAAACTTTCATGTTGTGATATTTTGCATTTGTGTCTGTGTCTGAGATATGGCTGTGGTGTCATATAATGTGCTTGGCTTTTCTTCTGTTGTAGCCACTGGCAAATTCACCTCTTCATCTTTGATACTTGGTGACACATTGCCCATAGATATGAAAACATTCTGATTGCAGTGAATTTTCTCCCAACCTTAGTGCTTTTTGCAATTTGCACTCCTGGAGAACATCACTCTTCCATGACCCAAATAAAACCTGTAATTGTTCTCCTCATAGCCAACAAACCTCAGTCTTTTCCACTTTGGCTCTCCCTTCCTGTGAAATTGAGATGGAACCAACACATCTGCATATTGACCAAAGACTCTCAGGTACTTCAAGTTGGGTGCCCTCCCATTCAAAGGAAAGTATAGAGTCTGTTAAATTGGAGAACACCACATTCAACTGATGAGATGGCATACTGTTAGCATAGCCTCTCCCCACAAGCTAGGAAGTGCATCTGCATCCAGCATCATACATCATGCATCTGACTAATGACTCCTATTTGTCTCTCTACTAGATCATCCTCTTGTGGTACAGCAAGATTCATGGTCTTATGGTGTATGCCCATTTGCTTAAGCCAGTTCTACAAATTATGGCTGAAGAACTCACCTCCTCTATATGTAACCAAAGTGCATGGGAACTCTCTTTCAATTGAGTTGATCCATTATTTAAATTTCTCAACCACCTCATTTTTGGTTTTAATCAAAAACACATACCCAAATGTGGTGTGCCTGTCTGCTATCACCATTATGTACTTGTTTTCCCCTTCACTTAGCTCAAAAGGCCCTGCCAAATCTGAAAGTATTACTTGAAATGGCTGCACACTTGGTCTCTTTCATCACAGGGTAAACTTTCAGCTGTATCTTTTTGCAAACACAACATTCCAAATATCTGTTGCAAGGATTCAATTTTAGCTTTGGACAGACCTTTCCTAATTTTGCTAAGCCTGTGAAGATAGCATGTCCCATTATTCTGTGCAGGTAGTGAGCGCAATCTGAATGTAAATGTGCATCTGATACATTGGCACATTCTGCTTTTGCACCCATATGGTAGAGCTTATTCTTTTTCACTGTTTTAGCCCATACATTCCCATTTTCTGAAATTATGCACTCATCCCCCTTAAAAGACAATTAATACCCATCTGATGTCAAGGATGACACACTAACCAAACAATTCTGCAAGTTTGATGAACACAGTACATTTTCTTTTTTTCTTTTTTTATTTTTAAAAAAAAACATAAAAAGTCCACTTAAAATATATTCTTAGTCATCTTTACAGTACGTTTACCAATAGTTTTAACTTCTCAATAGTTCTTTGAAAGTAAGTACATTTTTTTCACATTTT
>CM034708.1:19507450-19523392 GCA_020142125.1 Phrynosoma platyrhinos | reverse complement strand
ATCCAACCACTTGCACCCCATTAACTAGGTCTTCCCTGTTAGTTAAGAATCAGATCCAAAATAGCTGACTCCGTTGTTGCTTCTTCCACCTTTTGGACAATGAAATTGTCTTCAAGGCAAGTGAGAAATTTGCTAGACCTTGAGGATTATTCTGAGTTTGAATCCCAGCAAATATCAGGATAGTTGAAGTCACCCATCACTACTATATTTCTCCTTTCCGAGTGTGTGGTCATCATTCTAGAAAGACATCATCCAGTTCCTCTGCCTGAGTTGGGGGTCTGTAGTAGACTCCCACAATAACATCCCTGTTTTTCCCCTCCCCTTTAATTTTTATCCAGATGCTCTCTACTTGGCTTCCAAGATTGATGTCCTGGATTTCTTCACTGGTGTAAATATCCCTGACATATAATGCTATTCCTCCTCCTTTCCTGTTTGGCCTGTTTCTCTTGAAAAGGTTATATCCCTGTATTTCTACATTTCAATCATGAGACTCATCCCACCAGGTTTCGGTGATGCTTATTATATCATATTTGTTCTGTTGTGCTAGGAGTTCAAGTTCATCTTGCTTATTTCCCATGCTCTGTGTGTAGAAACATCTAAGACCATATGTCCCCTTTACTTGCTGCCTGTGCACTTTTTTTTTTTTGCCTCCCACTGTTTGCCTCCTTGCATTTTTGCCTTGTTCCCTCTATGACAGTTTGACTATTTTTTCCAGTCCTTTTTTCTTCCAGAATACTGTCTCCCTTCCTCATATAACTCAGGGCCTAAGCAGACTGCCAGAAATAGTGCACATTAAATTGAGGCACTGCCCTGGCTCAGTGCTAGGGAATCATGGGAATTGTAATTTATTGTGGCACCAGAGCTCTCTGACAGAGAAGGCTCAATGTCTCAGAAAAAAATACAATTCCCATGATTCCCTAGCACTGAGCCAAGGCAGTGCCTCAATTTAATGTGCACTATTTCTGGCAGTCTGCTTAGGCCTTCAGTTTAAATAAACCATACTTTATTGGTATTCTTATGAAACTATTGTTTCTAAGGTATACAAGTTTAATTGTTATAAGAGTGGTGGAAGATGTAATATAAAAAGGAGTAAAAAATTCTCATGTTCATGGCAGGAATATCAAACATTCAAGTTCTTCAATTTTGGCCCTCACCATTTCTTGCTAGTGCTCTCTTTTTCACATAAAATGGAGAAATTAAAAAGGTGTCCCATGAATAGGTGCCTGGAATACAAGCAACATAGTACTCCTCTGTTCCAGGCATCTGTCTGCAGGATGCCTTATTAATTTCTGACACCTCAACACTGAAGATGATGCATCACTAGCAGATGAGGCAACACCAATGGGATTTTTTTTTAAGCTGGCATAATTTTATGGCATGCTTATCTGACTATTTACTCATGAAGACAAAACACCTCCTTTTATATGGCTTCTAGCCTTAAATCAGTGTGAAACTTGATTCTGACAATTGGTTGAAACAGCTTTTATAGAATAAAAAAGCAAGGTAACTTCTGATTGTCCTAACAGGACAATCTACCTTTAAAATCATTCTGCATCTAGACAATTCATGAATTATCTGGGATTTCAATCTGAGTTTCATGCATCCAAATACAAGACATAATATATAGCATTGCTCTGGCTCTCAACTCATAACCATCAGAACTGGTCAAATCTATCAAGGTTCTGGAAATATGGGATGTAAGAAGAAAATGTGAGAAATAAAATAAGATAAGAAATCCACTCTAACCAGCCACTGTTATATAAGCCAATTAAAGGTATTGGATGAAATCCAGTGTTTTTCTGCTGATGGAATAACATTTGTCATTGAAATTACAATGCTGATGGAATAACTTTTGTAACTTTTTTTTTGAAGAAGCAATGTCATTATATCTGATAATTCTGTATCTCATGAAAATATTGAAAGAACATAACTATGAACTATATATAGGAAGGGTTGTTTAAAAGTGGTATATTGGATATCAATTTGATTCTAGTTTGAATTCAAGATGCAGGTGATTACATTCGAAGTTCTAAATGCTTGTGACCTCAATGGACTGCCTCTTCTTACATATTCCTGTCTAAGAACTGCTGGTGAGGCTTAGCTCTGTGTCCCACTAGCGAGAATGACATATCACATAGGGACATGTGACAGGGCCTTTTCAGATGTGGTTTTTGTGTTTGTTTGGAATGCACACAACATACATGTTTCTATGAGGGAAAGACCTACCCTAACACAGCTAGAGGGTTTTTTGTTGCAACAGGTTGGCACAGCCAGGTAGTGCCCATGATCATGACAATGGCAGAAGGCAGAAGACTGGCAGTAGTTAGTGGGGCTTGCTGGAGTCAAGCAGCACCAGATGGATGGAGATGGTGTTGGGGGTGGTGGTGGTGGCAAAACAGTTGCAGTGTGGCACCAGAAAAGAGGTAGGATAGAAGTGGAGGTGTTTTGTAAGCTGTATGTGGCACCTAGCTGGGAGGGAAGAAGACTGGCAATAGGCAGGGATGCACGGCAGCCCTGAGTGGTGATGGGGAGCATTTGGGAGGGCATGGCAGTTGTGCATGGCATGGGGGGGGGCAATTGGTAGTGGTGAAACTGGCAGGGGGCACAGCAGCCATAAGTGCCTAGCATGCAGCAGCAAGGCAGGACATGGTGGATGTGGACAGTGCAGGTGGACAATGAGGGAGGAAAGGGGCAGAGGACACCTGGCAGTTGGTGGGAACAGAGCACAGTAGTTGGGGTAGTGTGGATATAAAAAGCAGTTGAAGCAGACACAGGTTACTACATTCTTCACCCAGATTTCAGACATGATGCATTGAGTGGCAGATTTGGAATACCCTCCACTGAGGCTTACTGACTTACTTTTGAGTACATCCCATTTAGGGAATTACCTGGTACTGAACCATTAAGCCCTTTGTCCCCTGCTCCTGACTGACACATATACATTATATTATATGACTTATTCTGTTAATTGCATTAAAGTTGTAGCCAAATTTATGACCCATAACATGATGTCCAGTCTTTGGTCTCAGCACTAGCAAGTTAACCCTGCAGAGTGTCAACTTCTGAGGAGTTGCAGCCTTGTTTCTTTTCCTTCAGACATAAAACATTCATGACATTTTCTCTATCTTGCTAGAGGCAGCTTTTTTTTTTTTTTTTTGAAAACAAATATCAGGACTTGAGAATTAATTTTTGTACTACCTTGCCAATATCAGGACAGATTGATCCTTCATCTTAATTAAAAGATTCAGCACTCATTCTCTTTCATTATAAAACTTCCTTTTTAAACTTTCACTTTTCTTATTAACATTCTTAATAACATTTATTTCAATTGTGAACCTTTACCCTACAAGTTAACCTCCAAAATAAAGAACTTCAAAAACAATTGGTTGTTTCCAAAGGCAAAGAGGAAAGAAAGGAAAAGAAGAATAGAACAAAACTGCAAACAAATACAGATTTTCTGCCTTTTGTTAGTGTGCAAAATGCCAGGAGAATTTAAAATAATATACAGCTAACATAAAAGAGAATGAGAAATGAAACAAAATGTATTCTCTAAGAAGAGACCTCATTCCTTTCACCTTTCAAGAAGTTTGCTGAACATTTTTGCAGTCTGAGCACTAACAGAACATTAAATATAAATGTTTTTAAATAGTGCGGAAGATTTATTTTCACACAAGACCTGAAAAACACCTCAAGAGTAAAATGGCACAAAACCCACAATTAAGGTTTTTTCATATAATTTTTTTAACATATGAGTTTATTAATTCAAACATTTTACCTTACAAGCCAACAGATTAATAACATTTATCTAAAAAGTGTTCTCTGTTACTAAATAATCCCTCATATATATACATCATATTTCCTCTTTTTATTTATTTTTATTCCTTCTCCCTCGCCCCACCCATCACAGGAACAGTGTTCTCTTTTTAATTTCTTTTCTCTCCCATGTGGAAAATGATTTTAACTGTTTCCTTAACAATTTCATATCCCTTCTCCTCCTCAACAAACTCAGTCATTATTTTCCAAATATTAACCCATACTTCTTTCAATTGACCAAAATAAACCCTTCTTTTTCTATTATGAAATCAAACATAATATATCCTGATATATATTGCTTTCATCTATTACAATTCCTTTTTTCTCTATCCTTCCACCCATATGCAATTACTGCATGTGCTGCTATAATTAACTGACTGATTAAATATTCCTCCTTTTTCTGTAATCCTATATTTCTAACATTACCAGTTATACATCTTTATTTATTTATTTGAATTTCCTCTCTATTATTTTGTGAATTTCTTGTTCTATTTCCTTCCAAAATTTTTGTACTTTGCAACACTATGTTCATATGTTCCCTTACTTCCACAACTATGCCAACAAGCAGGTGAGACATTTTTATTAACATATGGTATCTGTTGTGGTGCACTATACCATCTGCCTAATACTTTCATCTGTCATTTTCTAACTTTGACATTTTTAATATTTTTAGTTTCTTGTATCCGTTGTTGGATTTCTTTCTTATTAATCTTAATTTCCTTTTTTCATACTCCCAATAGACCGTCTATGAAATTATATTGATTATCCAATAGAATCTTGTAAATCCTACCTCCTAAGCCTTTCCTTCCTTCTTGTTTCATTATCAATATTTCTTCTAGTAGATTTTGGCAACATTTATAGACATGATTTTCTGTAAACTCTTACATATTCCCCTTAATTGAAGTCAATATTGATTACCTATCATCTCTAATATTTCATTCATTTCTATTCGTTTCCCTACATCAGGGGTAGGCAACCTAAGGCCCGGGGGCCGGATGCAGCCCAGCAAGGCCTTTGGACCGGCCCCAAACCGGTCCTGCTGCCGCCGCCCCCCCCACCGCCACCGCCCCCCCCCCATGATGATATTGATTATTATTGTTATTACTTGTTCTTGGGGTTTTCTTGGCAAAATCTTCACAGGGGTTTTGCCATGGCTTTTCTGGGGCTGAGAGAGTGTGCATGCATTTTTTTTAAATTTTTTAATTCTTTTTTAATTTTTATTTATTTATTTATTTATTTATTGGTGCTTTGGCCCGTCAATTGTCTGAGGGACAGCAACCCGGCCCCCGGCTCAAAAAGGTTGCCTACCCCTGCCCTACATTATCTGATAAATCCCCAGTTGTCCTACACCCAATATCTCTCAAGTTCCTTAATACTATTCCTTTACCTATATCTCTTTCCTTATTCGAATATTCTATTGGGTGCCAATAATAATTAGTATTTTTCAGTTTTCTCCTCCATTTTCCCCATATTTTCCACATTGATCAAAATGGTCCTTTGTTTACTTTCATTTCCTCTCCCTTGGGTCTTATTCCTAACACTGATCTATATTCCATTTCATTTAACTGCTTCTCTATCCTAACACATCTTTTATTATTATTATATTCAAAGTCTAATAATCTTAATATTTGGAAAGCCTCAAAGTATTGTTCCAGACAGTGAAGTCCCCACCCTCCTTTTTCTTGATGAGTGTATAATATTGTATTGGTTTTTTAAAAAAAAAAATCAATTCTTTTATCTTCCTATCCCAAATTCTTAATATCCTTGTTAATATTTCTTCTGAAATTGTTTGGAAAAGGAATAATAATTTCAGGAGAATCATCATCTTGAATGCCCTAATCATGTTAAGGTATTCCAAAATGTCCCCCCTGGTTTCTTCATATAATTGACTGGTTTCTTCATGAAAAATTTACTACTATGACAAAGTGTGTGATTTCAAATATGTTCATGCCAACCAGAATCAGAAAACAAGGAGCCTACTAAAGAAAATTCCTCAGAAGCCATTCTTGTTTCTCCCCTTAAAATGTGTTCAAAATACTCTAGAGCACATTTCATCAGTTTCTTTCAACCCCATCTACATTTCCTTCCTATCTATATTTCACTTTGGACCATGAAACTGTATAGTTTCTCTCCTCCAACTGAAATTTGCACAAATATTTTACACATTTTCCAAATTTGCAAATTTAGGATTACCTGATTCATTCAAAAATTTGCATTGACCAAAGTGCATTTCTGCACATGCTTTTTTCCAATTATACTCAGTTCAGCTGGTCACATTATGAAAAGAAGTGTTTCATGCAGACATTATTTCTCATAAACATCTTGTAAATGTCATGGATCTTTGCATGTTTGAAATGAGGTGTACATTTTTTTCCCATTTACTTTCACTATCATCTGTTGAAAAGGAATTCATTATAATTTTTAAATTTTGTAGAAGGATTAGATAAACTTTGCAAGAGAAGTTTCCCTTTCTGAAGAATGGGTACAGGGAATTATCAATAAGAGAAACCTTTACAATTGCATGGTTTCCAAAAGAAAACCATGCTGTTTTTTTTGGACAATTTTTTTAAAAATGAAAATGATCCACAAAATATAGATGGGCATAGTTAAGAAATCTTTATAATCTTGGGAGTCTGGGTACATTTTCTGGGGCAGAAGGAAAGTGTCCTCATTTAGGAGATAGCAATTGATTAGAGCCCCCTTACTCTGCATCTTCACAGAGTTTGAGACATGTTATACAAAAATGGTAGATGCTGAAGTAATGTCCCTAGGCAAAACCTTCAAAGCTGAAAAAGGGAAGATGCAGGACCAGTCAAATTGACCAGTCCAACTGAGTTGAAGGATTAAATTAATTAATGTAGGGAAATGCTTTGCCATTTTGAACAACATCCTTAAATGCTAGGTAGTATTATTAGTAATGCTGCCACATATTCAAAGTAATGACCTAATTAAATAATGTATTTTAAGAGTTCCCATTCTGAGAAAAAAAGAACTGGCTTCTGTTTTCAGAGATAGACTTCATGACTACTTGCCTCTGACTTCCTGTAGAAAGATTCCCAATTTTGACAGTTTCTTTTTAAAAATCAATTAACTGTGCAATCATATACATTTCAACTTAGCTCTAAGAAGAATTTTGTTCAAGAGGTCTTACTCCTATGTGGGTACAGAACTGATTGCATCTCAGAAAACAAAATGACTTTAATCTCCCTCCCCAATTCTATCCTGAGTTCAATGATAAAATAAAAGAATCTGCCTGCTAATCAAGGAAGAGAATATAGGAAGGATAATGGAGGATGAGGATATATTTAAATATATCCTGCTCTGTGTTGGAATTGGGACTCAAAGCAGGTTACAAATGAATAAAACAATACAAAAAAAAGGACAATAATAAAAAAAAGAATTTTGTGGGTTTTCTTTGTAAAGGAAGGGATACATAGAGATGGTTTACTATTACCTTCCTCTAAAATATATTCTCCTACAGCATCTGGAATTCCTTGGCTGTACCTTATCCATTTACTATCTTGGCTTGACATTGCTTAGCTTCCAAAATCTGATAGAATCAGTTAATTCAGGGTAGGTTGTGTATAGATACATGTACATAATGTGTAAAAGGAAACATATTATACATACATAGTTAAACTATATACCGTGAAGTCACCAGATCTTGTCTAATCTTAGAAACTAAGTAGGGTCAGCTCTGGTTAGTACTTGGATGGGAGACTGCCAACAAATACCAAGTATTGTAGGCTATATTTTAGAGAAAGGAACTGGAAAAACCACCTCTAAGTATTCCTTGCCTGACAAATCCTATGATATTCATGTGGTCACTCTAAGTCAACAGGTGACTTGAAGCAACATGCACGCACATACTGAATTAGGAACAGGCAAGCGTCATCTGGCATAGGGTTATATAGTAGAAGCTGCTGTTGCAGGAGTAAACAACTGGAGAAATAAAGATTTTCATAGCTTGGTCCTCCATAGCCCCGATTCAAATAATCTGAAATCATCTGGACCCAAGATTTCCTCCTCTTAAGGAGTTCTTAATTCCACAGAGCCCTCTGAGTCTTATGTTGCTTGATGTCTGCCATTAAGTAACACAGTGTCACCTAATGAACTAGTAGCACTGCAGGTTACATACCTATTTTATTTAGCCAATCAATTTTTTTTTAAAAAAATCATAAAATAATGATATGCAACATCAAGGTCCCCTTCATATGTATGCAAAATTCCAGGGGCTTAGGTTTCACAGTTCAGTTGCTGTGTTAGATAGAAACAGACAGAGGTTCAACCTTTGCCTATGTCATGGTCCTTCCCAGACACCCTATGGAACTTCCTGTAATTGGAGGCTTAAAATCTGGTCCCATATCAAGGAGATACTTGTCCCAAATCCCTTGTCTCTCAAAGAGGTGCCAGTGCTCACCCTATCATTTGGTACACATATCATTTTGTACACACTGTCCTGCTAAAAAACTAAAGCCTAGAGATCTGTCTCTTGTGACTGAAACTGGCAGAGTGCGGGCACCTACTCTGTCTCCTCTCCAGTGAAGTGAATAAATTGTGTTCGTTGAATAAATTTCCTATTATGAGATCTGCATGGCTTTGGAATTCCCACAAGTTTTGAAATCTCATGGAAGCCCAGAGAGGCTCACCTCTCACAAAATTTAAGGAGGTCTTATATAAGCTTGCTTCATATATACCCAATCACTATTGATCTGGCTTGGCAATGGGAAGACCTGTCCCATATTGTGTCAAAAACCTGGCAACCCACCCTAGCTGGATTCACCAGCAACTGGAGTCATGTTTGATGGTGTCAACAAGAGCTTTCCTCCCAGCAGTGAAGTAATCACAACCAAGATTGTTGACAGGGTCAAAGGGTTAAAGCTCCTCTCTCATGTCATGGTTCTCATCTGTCCAACTCTTTCTCCATGTCAGCAATTCATTGAAAGGGGAAAAAACCCAATTATCAGGTTTAGTTTGATCCTGATTTAAAATGGATGCTCCAATTGTTACTGACCTTTTTGCTTATTTGTTCCCATACTCATCACATTATAATGTTTCATCTGAAATGCACTATCAGTTGAAGGGATTGCTTTTCCATAGATCTGAAGTGAGCTTTCAAAGTCATTTTCCTCTCAACCAACTAATTAGGACTTATATGGAAATAACAAGTTCTTTCAAAGGCTTCTATTTTATTTGTTGGCAAGAGAATTCTAAGTAGACTGTAGTCTTCTATCAACCAGTAATAATAGGTATGGTTCTTCTCTGCCCTCATAATAAATCAAATGAATAGGGCCACTTGCATTCAAAAAGAATTTGTACTATTTTTACAAAGCAGAATGGAATGAAAATAACACTTTAACCCTGAAGAAATATATAATTCAAAATATAAATTATGCACTATCACTCCTTTAATGAAAGGCAATCATTGGTAGGCAAGATAAAAGTCGAATGCCATTCCAGTGTGTTGAACTTAAAACCTATGACATTGATAAATGGATATGTAAATTAATGTCATCCTTTTGTACAATGTGAGGTATTTAGATTAGCATGATATTTATTCTGGAAATCTAGCCCAGTTTGTTGTACTGAGATTTACTGTAAAAACCAAAAGCTTTTTCCCCCATTGAACAAGAATATTTGTACGGTAGGTATAATTTCAATAAAGCCAACTAAGTAATTCCTTTTAAACTCAGAGATGAAATAATATGAGCAAAGAAGGTGCATGATTTCTAATAAAGTAAACATGCACATATTTTGATTGCAAATACATATACCTATCTAACATGTTCTTTTTTTAAAAAGTCACTTTTCTTCTTGAAAATTGAAAAGGAGAGGGGTAACCAAGAAATGAAAACACTGGAAAATAAATGCAGTCTATCAGCAACGTACAGAAGTCTGAATGTTTTTATAGACTAAGATGGCATTATTCACCAATTAATTGTTAGTAAATTCCACCAATCTCAGTCATGCTTATTTGTAAGTAGGCATCCTTAGGGCTAGAGATCCAGCATGGCATTAGGTTTGAGTGTTGGACTATGACTCTGGAGACCAGGGTTCGATTACCTGTTCAGCCATGAAACCCATCATGTGATCTTGGACAAGTCACATGCTCTCGGCCTCAGGGGAAGGCAATGGCAAGCATCCTCTGAACCAGTTATGCCAAGAGAACCCCATGATAGGTTCATCTTAGTGTTGCCATAAGTTGGAAATGACTTGAACACATACAACAACAACACCCGTAGGGCTATATTTTAAGTTACAGTCAAATAACTCTGGAAGGTTTGTTACAGTACTTAAATTTAACTCCAGCTACAGAAGTGCAAAGGCTTCTTGAGTGACTTGATGTACTTGGCCTTTAAAAAATGCAGAAAATGCTGTTTCCTGCACAAAAAATCCTGTTTCCTGTGCAAACTCTGATGTTTACACTGAATTACCCCCAAGCTAAATAAAATTTTGGCTAAATAAAATTTTGTGTAAGAAGTAGCATTTGATGCCCAGAAACATTATTTTCTCTAAAGAAAATGCTGTTTGCTGCACAGAACAGTTCAACAGTACTGCTCAAAAGACTATCTGTGAATTTTACACCAAATAAATCCCAAACAGTGAACAAAAACTGAAATTATTTAAGACTTTTTTTGTACACAAGGAAGAAAATTGTTTGCTTCTTTACTTCAGCTTAACACCCATACTTCATTGTGCAGTCCTGCAATATCTGGAGCATGTATCATTCCTATCCTGAAACTGAAGATGCCTTCAAATGCAAGACTGCCTTCTAGAAGGCAGGACACACAGCTACCTGAGCCAGTATCCTGCAAGACATTTGCTTACTGACATTTCCTTACCCAAGCCTATCACATACCATCATCATCATTCCATAACCTTTATTAGGCATCTCATAATCAATATACAACGAACAATACTATATAAAATTTAACTAAGATAATTAACATGAATACGTCACATACCAATTTTTAGAGATTCAGCTTATCTGTAATTGTTTTATTTTTGTTCATTTTTTATTTTTTATTTTGCTGCCTTAAATTGCATGGTTGGGAAGCAAGTAGGTTACAAATAAAAATAATAAAATAATAATAATACACAATTCACAAGTCTTTCATATATGTTTATGAGTACAAAAGACTTATCAAGTAAGTCCCACTGAGCAAAGATTACTGAGGTATGAATGCATATATCAAAATCTTAGGTACTGGTTTAGCTTTTAGGTTTAATTCAGTAAAACACACAGTTGTTGCATGTAGTTCAGTATCACAAAGCTGTAGACTTTAGAGAATTTCAAAAGTTTTTCTCTGTGATTTACATCCTAGCACACTGAGTGAGGAAGACTCAGAAAGTATTGGCAGGCTCTGTGGGACTAAAAGCCACTCATCCTTGACTAGGATGACATTGATGGGTTGTATGGGTTAACATAGGAACTTCACATGACTATTTCTTCTTCTGTTAGAAGCTAACAATAATATCATCCCCTCCTCCCAAACTATAAGTAAATATTTCAGAAGTTGTCACTCTTTAACACTTGTGAGATCAAAGCACACCTAGCACACAGGATTTTCAAAAAATGAGTAATTAGCATAAATTAGTCAAGCTGTTCTGGAGTCTTTTAATGAATGTAAGCAGATGAAATCTATGCCACATCTTTTAGAAGTGTGCAAGGTTCCTTAATTCAGTTTGGCAATCTGGATTCAGCCCTAATTCATTTTGGATTGTGTTTGACCTAATTTGACATGAACCTGTTTTTTCATGCTGCCAGTTGATATGCACCAAGAAATAAAAATGCCCATAGTCATTTTGTTTTTCTCTAACATATATAGCCAATTTGAAGACATGAGAGCCCCCTTTAAAGAGATTAACCCTGCCACACTGCAGACAAATAAATTCAGAAGTATTTGTAACAGCAAACTTTGGGCCTCTACAGATGGGCTCTTTGCAGCATCCTCAAGGCAGGAATGGGGAGGAGCAGCCTCATGCCAGCTGCTGCAACCCCTCCCCAAGGACCACCTGATGCCATGCACCATTACGCATGGTGTTCAGTGTCAGAACATCTTTCTGGTGCAGTGTCTTGACATGCTGCACTGGAAGGGGCATAGAAGAGTCGTGTGGCGGCTCTTGGGGTGTCCTTTTTGCCAGCTCTGAAAGGAGTGGCATTTTGCTGCTCTTTTCCAGGCCAGCAAAAGGGAGGATTCGGTCCAAGGTGTGGGGCAGCCTCGGCCCCAATCCTCCCTTTCCGAGGGCGGCCCAGGGCTGTCCATCTGCATCTCCCTGTCTTCAAAACAACCACAACGATTTTGCTTTTTCACAAAGACGCATGGAATTTGGAAATATGGTCAACTCTTTAAGGGAGACTATCCCTGTCTAACTGCAGGTAAATCCATGCATTTGTGCTAGATAAATTTGTTTTAATAAGTTTGTTAATGTGTGCCACATTTCTATTGCTTTTCTTCCTATTTGCAGTCTGACACCTTGACAAAACTGTACTTTCCCCCAGTTCATATTTATTCAGTAAAATTTGAGTGAAATATACCAAACTAAGTTTTTCAATTGTGTTAGATTAATTTACCACCTCCACTTCCCTATACTTTGCTTTACTGATACAAGAAATATTCATCAAAGGTAGGTATCATTTTGCACAGAAAGACACTGAATAATTTGATTCCATGTGAGTCACAAAGATATTGTATTATGGTTAAACTTGACACTCATAGTTTGTTAGAAGGTACATTCCCAGCCTGTTAGTTAATTGGTGTTCTATGATATGAAATATGGAAGAGAAAAGGCATCTAGATTGTTTTGAATTTGTTAGACTCACACCTCTTCCCAATCTCATTTTGTAAATGAGTTTTTCTGAGAGCACCAGTGTCCACACCCTGAATAGCCATCTTCTTAATGACAATCCTTGTACTGTTTTCCATGAATGTGTCATCACTAATGCTGTTTGATAACTGTTCATTCTTCCCCTCAAAGGCTGACAAAATTAATAAAGGATACTTAAAAGGTGACAGCTCTCCTTCCATTGGCAGGCAGAAAGTACTTTTCTGTTTAAGCAGGCTTTTAATGAGTAATTATTTGCAGGGAAAATTCTTATAGGGGGATAGGGGACTTTATTTTCAACTTGTGTATGCTTTTTAATGATTTTGTTTATGACATGTTGTTTTAATGTGATGAGTACAATTGTATTGTTACAATTGTATTGCTTTATGACTGATTATTTTGTGAGACACCAATCCAGGAGAAAAGTGGCAAATAAATAAATAAATATCATTGTTCATTTTACTTATCCACTTTAATATTTCTTCCCAGGATTTCCTAACCCTCAGACAACAAGCCTACATGTAGTCTAGCACAACAGTATCTTTATTCTAGTTCTACCATCTGCATGAGAGCTCTTTGTTTGACTCATGTATAGTTAGATATTTTTAGCCTATATATATAGAGGATAATTTAAATAATATTTTTGCAGTATGATGACATCAAATCACAATAAATCAGGAGAGGCTGATAGCTCCAGTGGTAGCAGTGCCATGCATCTTTGCTTGATGAGAGTCTTAACCCTAAAAGAGTTGTCCAGGGTGCTAAATTTATTTGGAGATTCTGTAAAAGGACTAAAGCTCAGAGGAGACCCACTGACTTCAGAGACACCAGCCTTTACTACAATCAGAGTATCTGAATGTCAAGCAGTTTAAGCTTCTTAGCTTCAATGCTATGATGTGAGCTGCAGTATATGATTAGTTATTTTTTTTTATTTTTTTTACTATAGCAATGTTTTTGCTACTTTTAATTCATTCCCTGATTAGTAGTCTTAGGGGTGCCTTCAGACTTCAGGCTGATTTGTGCAATATAAATGCTACAAATTATAGTTCATATGATAATTCTTAAAATTATATTTGAATTGGACTTTGGCAGTCACCAGACATTGCATATAGGCAAAAAAGTAGCAGAAGTAGAGAATATTATCATTTTTATTTGTAACACAAGGCTCGACACATAGAGATAATTCAGCTAGGGGAGAGAGGTCAACTGCTGCAACATTTTTCATATTTCAGAATGTATATTAAAATGAAACAAATTTGATGATATGGTCACCTTACATCAGGAATGATTTGTAGGCACATAAAAAAATAGTGGTTCTATGCATCTTGTGTGACTCTTGCACTGGTTATCTCTAGGAATATAAAAGGCCTAGAAGAATGAAAAAGAATTAAATTTTTCACTAAATACTCCAAATTTTTTAAAAAACTCATAAAAATATGCAAGAACCCCTTCATAATTTCATGAAGTGAGGAGAAACTTTTGAAATTCCTAATTCTTATAAGAAGAAAGAAAATAAATGCAAATTTATTTCTCTATATGAGAGCTCAATTTACCTTTCATTTGGTTAGATTAACTTCTAATGTCTCAGAGTGTATCCTGAAATACTAATCTGATCAGTCACACATTACTGGAATGGTTCTGTTTTATTAATATATTATCGTCATTACTGGAGTGGTTTTGTTTTTTGTTTGTTTGTTTTTATATATTATCTTTCTGACAATAGCTTGATATATTATCTGCTACAGCCTATTGGATACCACATGCTATAAATCAGCTTTCACCAAACTTGTATCCTTCCAAAATTGTTGGGCTCTAGTTCTCTTCATGGGTTCTAGCCTTAAACTCATCATGGTACTAGTCTTAAACATCTGCAGCAGCTAGGGTAAGAAAGTTATTCCAGATGATTCTCCTTGAAAGCTCTTAGAATGAAATAGAAAGTAAATATGTGATTTTTTTTTTTCTGGGAAGTGGTCAGAGATGACAGTAGTATATGCCTACAACATCGGGAGGGTAACAGGTTAGCTACTCCTAGAAGTTATGTGCAAAATCTAGCTTGGTATAGGTTCTGTGTGAGAGACTAGGATTCTGAAGATCAGGGTTCAAATCCCTGCTCAGCTAAAGAAACCTGCTGGGTGACTTTGGGCTAGTCATACACTCTCAGCTTCTGAGGAAATCAATGGCAAAACACCACTGAACAAATCTTGCCAAGAAAACCCTGTGATATGGTCACCTTAAATCAGGAATGATTTGTAGGCACATAAAAAATACAGGTTCAATTCACCTTGTGTGACTCCTGCACTGGTTATCTCTAGAACTAAAAAGTCACCCATTGGACTCTCCACCCTATAAATCAAAAGTAGAATAAAAATCAAATAGATCTTCATTGGAAAGTTCAAAAGATTCAGGTCAAACTATGTTCCTGCCAAACCGAACTAAAGTACACTATAAAAATCTACCTTCAGGACACATCACTTCAAATAAGTTAAATAAGGTAAATTTCATGCTGTTGATAGAAATTACATTTTCATTGGTCCCCAGCTGATTTGAACTAAAGGAAAGTGAACTCTAATTCTCAAATATAGCAACTGAATGCTAAGCAAAACATGCACCTAAGTATCCAAGAAAAAGGACATGGGGGCAGGATGTAAGCCATGCTATGTGGCAGCTTATCTGGAATAAAATGTTGTTAAAAAGGAACTGATCATTGAACTACCTTGTTTTCAAAAAATTAATGACAATCACTTTTGTACTTTTGTTAAATCAAAATATAATCAAAGGGACTGACCAATCTTGATAGTGTGCTATTTTCTTTCATTTTGACTTTACTAAATTACAGAAGCAGATGATTAGAACTTCTACTATTGTTGTTGTTGAAGTCATTTTTCACTTATAGGACTTTGAAGGCAAAACTATCAGTGGGTGTTCTTGGTAGAATTTGTTCCAGGGGATTTACTCCTGTCTTCCTCTGAGGCTGAGAGAAAGACCCCCCCCCCGACATGTTGGAGAGGGGTTCTCCATTGCACCGGCCAAAAAAGGAGGCAGGACGCTTCATTGGCTGGGTGGCGGGGGAAGTCCCACCCCTTCCTTTACTACTCAGCCAATCAGGGTTGGATCCTTCTAGGATCCTGTCTCGTTGGTGGTCTCACTTATCGTGAGACTACCAACGAGAACAAGGGGCTATAAAGCCCCAAGGCTGTCTCATGGCGGCAGCCATTTTAACTAGCAGACAAGCAAGGAGCTTGTCTGCTCATATTGTATAGCAGCCTGTTTGGCGACCGGGGGCCTAGCGCTCGGGTCGCAGCC
>CM034708.1:19475969-19500957 GCA_020142125.1 Phrynosoma platyrhinos | reverse complement strand
GTGGTCTCTTTCAACTCTATGATTCTATGATTCTATGATTCTAGGAGCTGAAATCCAGGAACGTCAAGAGAGCTGTATATTGGCCATCCTGATTTAAGAGAAGTTAGCACATCATGGCTATGAATGCCATCCACTTAACATCCCAGACCACTGACAGAATTAGTCTACAAATGGACAGCACTAGTCTACAAGGACAAATACTTAGGCCCAGTGTTTATCTTCATAGCATTGGTTCCTTATACCCCCAAAATAATCATCAGCTTCAGCTCTCATAGCTTCTTTATTCCACTAAGATCTTGATTGTGTGGCCAGAATGTTTTTTCTTGTTTTCCCCTTTCACTGTTTCTGAAACCATTACAGGGTTGATTGGGCATATATGTTAATGCAGCAGCTAAATGATGGATCAATGTGAGAAACTGCTTTAGATTTCTACAAACTCATAACTACTGCATGGATCTAATCTGGACTCACAGCATCTGTGTGACAAATCCTAATCAACTCAACTGCACTGTAAATAGAAGCAATATAAAATCTACAGGACTTCTCTCTCTCTCTCTCTCTCTCTCTCTCTCTCTCTCTCTCTCTCTCTCTCTCTCTCTCTATATATATATATATATATATATGATATACACAGATGTGCATACACACACACACACACACACAACAAAACAGCCAGCACATGAAATATGGAATTATCTATGCAGAAAGTAACACCTTATAAGTAATGGTGCAGTTAATGAAGGCTGAACAGCAGTAGAAAATCTTGAAGTGCTATACTAATGACATCCACATTAATTCCAGAAGTGTTTATCATGATTAATGTTAGTGCAATTGATAAATATCAAAGGAATTAATAATAATTAAGGCAATAATTTTGATGCATTGCCTCTGTGAGTAGTAAGCAGAGGATGAAGTGTTTATGCTGGCTTTCTAGTGGAGCTGGAAGTCAGAGTGAGAAAGCAGCATAACTTTTTTGGAGTAATTGCACAGCCCCTGTGGTTTCCCATGCCCAATTTATGCTTGACCATCAATATGGATGGCTGACCTGTTCATCAAGATTCAATGCAGGCAACTGCACAGCTAATGAACTGCAACTTTAAATTGCTGTTTCTATGTGTATATGTTTATGCTATAAGGTATGAATTGACATAAGTTGACCTCATGTATAAGTCGAAGAAAGGTTTCAGGGTAAAAATCATGGATTTTGATATGACCCATGGATAAGTTGAGGATAAAACTTAGGGGGCTATAACAAAAGATCGAAAGGGGAAAATACCACTTCTGTCCCTCTTTTTCCTTCTCTGTACTTCTTCCAACCACCTAACTTCCCAGGTGCTGCAGGAGAAGATTTTTTTTTTCTAATTAAATTTTCATTGAGTTTTTACAATAAAACACATAATGTCTATAGAACAACAACAACAACAACAACAACAAACTACAAGAGCCAAGGTATGTATCTGATGAGTAGTTATTCTTCAGCAGAATAACCACATATCCCAGAATAACCACATATCCCAAATTCTATACCACCAGTTCTCAATTGAGAGGTCACCTGGCTTCCAACATTTGGCTACTTTTAATCTGACAGCAGTAATAAGAAAAAATATCAATTTCCTATGTTTCAAGTTAGAAATATAGAAAGCAAAAGTAAAAGCAAAATTGGACAGAAATTTAGAGTTTGATCAGTGATCCATGAAATTTGATAGAAAACTGAATCCCAGAATTTTCTCACTTTAGGACATTCAGTCTGCATATGCATATAAGAGCCTCTAGATTTATAACCCCTCTAGCAATCCAGAGTGTTTTAACCATTTTAGACAGCATTACAGGTGTGAGATACCACCTATGGATGGTTTTCAAAGTATTTTCCCTCACAGATACTGAACAGGATTTGTATGGGAGTGAAAACCAAATATGAGCCCACGCAGTGTCTAAAAATCATGGTTTTCAATTCTTCTTGCCAAAATGAGTGCATATGTTGACCTTTCCCATATGTTTATTCCAGGAGATATTTGTAGATAGCTGCTGACATCCCTTTAGTATGAGAAATGGAATTCAAACAAAAGTTTTCAAAAAAAGGAGAGTGGACATGGAGATTCTCCCGCTGAGGAAACAATTTGGTGTACTTGAAGCCAGGTAATGTTACTTTGTTGTAGGGAAATTTTTATGGTGTTGGTGGGCTTTGGTAATCCACCAGAGAACAAATCTAAGGTGTGGTAGAGTCCATATTTTCTCAATAATCTTATTAGTGGGAATTGATCATCTAAGTGAGAAAGAGGATGGAAAAAGAGGTGGGGGGTTAATGGGAGAGAGGTCCGGAGCTAGTATGGTTTTCCATTTATGCCAGATGAGCAGGGAGCTAGATAAAAACAGATTCAATAACCTATAATTTTTCTGTTTTGAAGTTTTAGTGTAGAAGCAAGTAAATTCAGTGGACTTCATATTATAAACTTTTAGATTTACCCATCTGGTACCACTGTTGACCTTAATTAACTGGATAGTTTGGCTGAGCTGGAAAGCCTGGAAATATAGTGCAATATTTGGGACTGCCAGACCACCATTCTTGGAAGTGTCTAGTGGATTTGGGATATCTAGGTCTCTTTTTATTGAAAATAAATAGATAAATTAATTTTTGCCATTTCTTAAATCTAGATTGGGGAGGAGTCAATGGGATTGTTTGAAACAGGAAAAAGAGTCAAGGGATCATGAACATCTTGACTAATGCAATCCTTCCAAGGATAGAAAAATTTAAAGCCTTCCATTCTTTAGATTTACGTAACATCAATGTGTCTACTGGGTTATAATTTCATGGTATGAGCTGCTGGATGTCTTTCATGATGATTATTCACAAATAGGAAAAATATGAGGGATGAAGTTGCAAGCCCGTTAGGTCCTGCCAGGATTTTTGCTATTGGTATGAAGTCTTTAGAGCCATTAACGTGGATTTGTTAAAGTTAATTTTTAGACCTGAATAACTACCAAAGGACTCAATTGTCTTTTTTAGAGGCAGAAATGATAATTCTGGGTGCAATAAAAAATTCAACACATCATCAGCATAAAGTACAACCTCATGGTGTTGGTTGTTGATGCAAAGGCCAGTGATATCCGCATTATGCCAAATCATGTTAGCCAAGGACTCTATTGTTAGTGCAAATTGGAGGGGTGACAATGGGTATCCTTGTCTGGTGCCCCTGGAAAGTGCAAAAGGTGTGAGTCGAGGCCATTGCCCAACACTGTTGCCTTGATTTCTCATAGATAAAGTGGAGTGCTCCTATGAAGCCATCTCCCAAATCCATTCCTTGAAGGACCCCAAAAAGAAATGGCCACTCCAACCTGTCAAAGGCTTTTAAAGTATCAAGCAAAAGTAAGACTATAGGAGTCTTGGAGTGGTTGGAATGGTGCTGATATTGAGTACCCTGCGGACTAGGTCTACTAGGTGTCTGCCCGGTATGAAGCCCATTTATTCTGGAGGCCATAATAGAAGTATATATTTTTGCATCTTGGTTAAGTAGTGCAATAGGATGGAAAGATTTAGGGCCTAAGCAGACGGGCGGCCATGGGCCGCCCTGGGAAGGTGTGCCGCGGGACTGAGGCATCCCCATACTTTCATATAATATAATAATAATAATAATAATAATAATAATAATAATAATAATAATAATAATAAAATTTTATTTATATCCCGCCCTCTGGAAATCCAATCTGGGTGGCTTACAATAATAAAAACATTTACAATGCCCATTAAAATATATACAATACAGTAAACCCCCTCCCCCCCTTAAAACAGTATTAAATCAGAAAGATTTTAAAATAACATTCACTTAATAAAACCAAATAAATAAACAAATAAAATAAAAAGGTTGCGGCTCACTTTCGGCGACTTTTCTGCCACAGCGTGTCCGGACGCTGCGGCGGGAGGTCCTCCTCGGAGCGGCGGCCATGCGGTGGGCCGGCTGCTCCGAGGACAACCTCGGGAGGGGGAGGGGGCGCTGAGCGTGCGGCTGCCCCTCCCCTTCCCTGCACCGAGGATGGCCTATTAAGCTGTCTGCTTAGGCCCTTAGTTTCTGGGCATTCCTCTTTGGTATGGGGTATTGGAATTAAATGGGTTCTATGCCAATTTGTCATCACAGGAGCGTTATTAAGAATGGAGTTTAAAAGGGCAATAAGATGGGGTGAAATTTGGTCAAATAACAATTCGTAAAATTATCCTGAGAAGCCATCTGGACCGGGACTCTTATTCTGTTTCAGCTTAGATATTGTCTTTTTGAGTTCATTTGGGTAAATAGGTTTGTTTAACAGTGATTTATGAGAGTCTTTGAGCTTCTTTAGATTACGATATTGTATAAATTGGTCCATGTCCAAATTTTGCGGCAGTTCAAAGGTATATAATTTAGAATAAAAGTTTTGAAGTTCTTTCATAATTTTGTTAGGAGCTTTGACTATATCCCCTCCCTACCTTATGCTTGACAGCTTTAGAATTTTTGTTGTTAAATTCATAGTAGTAAGATTTAGTGTAATGTAAGGCAGTTTGCATCTTTTTATTGTCAAGAGCTGCCACCTCTGCTTTTTTTCCTCTGGAGCTGAATTAATACCTGTGCATCAAGCCATATTTTAAGAGCTAATGATAGCTTTTCTATGTCTTGAAGGAGGC
The DNA here is from genome assembly GCA_020142125.1 of Phrynosoma platyrhinos. Taxonomy (NCBI): domain Eukaryota; kingdom Metazoa; phylum Chordata; class Lepidosauria; order Squamata; family Phrynosomatidae; genus Phrynosoma; species Phrynosoma platyrhinos. Next base: position 19,496,306 of record CM034708.1, on the reverse strand, counting down.
TTTGCCTCATGGCTCCTTTAAGTCTCTTTTGTGTAGCCCTTCCTTAATTAATAATCCTCTGAAGACTGCTTTCAGGGTATCTCATATTAAGGCCTCAGATGTCTCAGGTGATCTATTTTCAAGGTAAAATTTTTAATTTAATATTGAATCCATTTTTTATAACATTCATTCATGAGGAGATATGGATTGAATCTCCAGATACACGTTTTTGGTAGATCAGATCCAAGCTGCCAGGTTAATGTTGTGGCTGCATTATCTGAATAAATGATAGACTCTACATCAGCAATGTTAGGAAGGGATAATTTTGGAATGTGAAGTAGTCTATTCTAGAATAGGTGTAATGTGTCTTCGAATAAAAAGTGTAGTCTCTACAGGATGGATGTAGAATTTTCCAGGGGTCTATAAATCCATGGCTAGTTAAGAGATCAGATACTGATGATTTCTTTTTTGTCTTTCCAGGGGGATGTGATTTATCTAATATGTTATCTAGAACTTTGTTTGTATCACCCCCTACAATGATATTTCCCTCTGTAATGTCCCCTAAGGTTTGTAGGAAAGAAGCCAGAATGGCATGTTGGCATGTTTGGGGAGCAAAATGTGACCAGTGTGAAGATTTTGTTGACCAGGATAGCTTTCAATATTAAATAATGGCCTGAAAGGTCCCAGATTACTTTGTTAACCTGAAAAGGACATATTCAAACAATATCACAACACCTCTGGATTTGTTAGAATTTCCAGTTGTATATTGCGAGTCAAAGCGAGATCGTGCTAGAATATTTCCCTTGACCTTTCTATGCATTTCTTGAGGGGAAAAATAACAACAATGCTTGGTTTAAGTTTTTTCAAATAATTATTATCCCAGGTATGTTTTTTTTGGGGGGGAGGGGAAATTGAGAGAGACAATCTTAATTTTGTCCACATTTGCAATAATTACACTCTAAGTAAGAAACGTTTAGAAAAGACATCAAAGTTTGTCTCATGTACATTATGCAGTGCCCTTCAAAACTAGGTTTTTTTTTTTAAGCATAAGGGTGGAGGAAGGGGATTCATAAGGCTCCAGGAGAGGTTTTAACATCAGGTTGGAGAGGAAAAGGAGTGGAGTCAAATGGGGTGTTTCTTTGATAGTAAGAGAAGGCTTTCCAATTGGATTGGGAAGCTCTTACACACACACACGCACACACACACACACACACAGCTCCTCCTCATGGCACAAAGAGTTGGGAAGAGTTGGTGGTGCATGTTTCAGGACCTTTTGAACCAGTATTAGTGTATTGAACCATATATAAGTTGACTCAGGATTTTAGGGTCAATTTTTCGGCATAAGTTTCTCAACGTATAGTCCAGTATATACAGTATTTTAGTAGCTGCGTGCTGTTACTTTTTCCAATGAAATTTAGGGTATATTGCAGATGAGAGCCAATGTGGTATATTGGTTTGAGTATTGGGCTAGGACACTGGAAGACCAGGATTTAAATCAATACTTGACTATGGAAATCACCTGCATGATTTTGGGTAAGTCGCACTCTCTCAGCCTAAGAGGAAGGCAAGCAAAAATGCCTCTCTGCCAAGAAAATGCCTTGATATGTTCACTTAGACTCCCTTTAGCTAGAGACATCTCCTGCTTCTCTGCTGGGTTTCTAGGAGCTGGCAATGCTTCTCTCCCAATGTCTTGCTGGTATTTCCTCCAGCTGTTCAGCAACAGTTGCATTAAATGCTGGGTATCTGAATCCTCAGCTCTCCTCCTTGAGTCCAAAGGAAGCAATTTTTCTCTCTCCTCTGACCATTTCACCTTTCCATCCTCCTCACCTGCTCCTGTCTCTTCCATCTTCTTCTTTTCACTATTCCTGGATCCCCTTTGGACTTTCCCAGTTTACGTGCCATTATAACAACTACTTTGTGTGAACCAGTGTGAACCAGCTGAATAATGCTACTGATATTGTTTTCTGTGAAAATAGCATTCCTGGAGTGCAGTCTTAATTGTAAACAAAATGTGCAAGTCCTGCACATCCTGTTTTCACCCAAAATCCCTCCAGCCATGTTTGTCACTGCCATGGCATATTCACTAGCAATGGGGTGCAATATCAACACATTCTGTGGGGCAGATTTCTGGCTCAGATCCACAGATACTGCCCATTCCTGTTTTAACTGAAGATATTGGAGAATATTCAAGATACTTTCCATATAAAATATACATTCTGTATCCAGCTCTGTCTATTCCCCTTCTATAGATACAGGAATAAATGGCAGGCATTATTCCTGTTTCGCTCCAGTAAGTTCAAATAACTATATGCTCAGCAACCATGGGGATATGAATAAACTAAAATATGAACTGATGAGTTGATACAAGTTTGAGACAGAAGGATTGAGACACAACATATCTGTGTACATCTCATAATCACTATGCTAATGTCTTCTCATGCCTCCCTTACATTGCTTTGATACAGCTGAAACATAGCCTTTGACTTGAATGAACAAATCTATGAACAAAGCCTTATAGAAAAATGTGTGTTACTTCTACAAAGATGTGCACCACAAAAGCTCTTCTTTCAGTAAGGCACTTCTGCTAGGTAGCACCAAGAAAAATCTCAGAACTGAATGCCACCTCTCTACACATAACACAAAATTGCAATTTACATGCTCAACATTTCTGTTTTATAAAGACACTGTTACTAGCTTTGCATTCTCCCTTTGCATTCAGTCAAGTTTTGCATTCTCCCTTTGCATTCAGTCAAGTTTCAATCCTTTCCATCACAATGCTTGTGGTAGGAGTTTATTCATTAGAGGTCTGGTTCTAGAATTGTGGAATCCATCAGAGATTGGAATGCAAAAGTTGGAAGCAAAGAAGAATAAAAAACAGTAGGCAGAATTAGTGTCTCATAGATTTTTGTAAAGCCAACAACCTATTCATTACAAACACATTTTTCATACAACCAGAAAGAAGGCTATAAACATGGACATCACCAGAAGGTTAACACAGAAATCAAATAGATTATATAATTGGAAGTAAATGATGACAGAATTCAAAATGGTGGACAAGACTAGATCAGGCACCAACTGTGGTACATATCATGAATTACTTATATCAAAAATAAGAGTATGGCTCATGAAGAAAACAAAACCAGTGATTATACCAAAATATGATCTAAATAATATCTCAACAGAATTTACTGACAACATAAGAAACATATTTGCATTACTAAGAATAATAGACTGAGGACCAGAGGAACTATGGTCTGAGGCCAGGGACATCATAAAAGAACAATGCAGACAGACACTTTCAATAAACAAAAAGAAAAAAAACATGGATGACAGAAACAACAACAACACTACAAGCAATAAAGAAAAGAAGAGAAGGAAAACGACTTGTGCAGAAAGATAAAGAAAATTACTACAATGACCAATGAAGAGAAATAGAAAACAACAAAAAGGGAAGAACAAGTGATCTATTTCACAAGATCTGGGAAATTGAAGGAAAATTCTAACCAAGGACTAGAATGCTCTATGACAATAACTAACATAATTCAAGACCAGGAAGGAATAAAAAGACATTGGATGCAATACACAGAAGAATTATACAACAGAGATGATAAAATGAAGGACACATGGAATGAAGAGCCATATGAAGATGAATCCCAAATTCTAAAAAAGTGAGGTGGAAGCTGCAATAAGAGAAATAGTGAAAAACAAATCACAAGGAACAGATGATATTCCAATACAACTGCTACAATCTACACTGACAGAGTCAACTCTAGTGCTAATGAACATATGTCAATGGATATGGAAAACAAAATGATGGCCAATGATTGGAAGTGATCAATACACATCCTCATCCAAAAAAAGGGAGACACAAGAGACTGCAGCAACCAAAGGACCATAGCACTGATCTCCCACACAAGTAAAATTATGTTCAAAATTCTGCAACACAGACTCCAACCATACATGGAGAGAGAAATCCCAGAAGTTGAAAAGGGAGGGGGGGGGGTTCAGGAAAGGCAAAGGTACTAGGGACTGCATTGCAAACATACAATAGCTAATGGAGAGCACCCGGGAATTCCAAAAGAAAATAAGAATGTGCTTTATAGCCTGTAGCAAAGCTTTTGACTGCGTAGATTATGAAAGGCTATGAAATGCCCTTAAACAGATGGGAGTGCCAACACATCTGATAGTACTGATGAGGACTCTGTACTCAGGACAAGAGGCTACTGTTAGAAAAAACATGGGAAAGTCAGTGGTATTATTAAAATATATATATATTCACAGTAAAGGAAGGGAAGTTATTTTTATGTTTGTCTTTTGAATAATTGTGTTTTTAAATATGTATGTGTATGTATAGAGATTATCTATGTTTTTATGTTATAATAAAAATATTAAAGAAAAGAAAAAAAATTAAAAGAAAAATTCCCAATTAGCAAAGGAGATAGACAAGGCTGCATCCTTTCATCCTATTTGTTCAACTTGTATGCAAAACATATTATAAGAAAAGCAGACTTGGACACAGAAGAAGGAGGAATGAAAATAGGAGGAAGAAATATCAGCAATCTAAGATATTAAGATGAAAGCACAGTACTAGTGGAAAACCTTACAGACCTGGAACACCTACTAAGGAAGATCAAAGAAGTAAGTGCAAAGGCAGGCTTAATGTTGAAAATACAGTAAAAAAAAAAAAGATAATCGAGGACCTTCACAAGTTCAATCTAGACAATGAAGAAATAGAAATAGTAAAAGAATTCCCATACCTAGGATCAAACATTGGTAGAAATGGGGACTGTAGTCAGGAAATCAGAAGAAGATTAAGAATGGGGAGGGTGGCTATGAGAAAGCCAGAAAAGATTCTAAGATGCAAAGATATAGAACTCAGCAGAAAAGTTAGAATCATACAAGATATTATATTCCCCTGTATGGATGTGACAACTGGACAGTTAAAAAAAATGATAGGAAGAAAATCTATTCATTTGAGGTGTGGTGCTGGAAAGAGTGATGAGGATCCCATGGACAGCCAAGAGGAAAAAAAAAATGGGTCCTAGAGCAGATCAAGCCAGAAATCTCCTTGGAAGCCAAGATGACCAAACTGAGGCTATCATACTTCGGAGACATAATGAGAAGAGAGGATTCATTGGAAAAGACAATAATGCTAGGAAAACTGGAGGGAAGTAGAAAAAGAGGAAGGCCACATGCTAGATGGATGGATTTTATTAAGGATGTCATTGGTATGGGGTTGCAGTAATTAAGCAGAGCAGTGGAGGACAGAGGGTCTTGGAGATGTTTCATCCATAGGGTTGCCATGAGTCAAGATCAACTCAAGGGCAGTTAACAACAAAACCAATGTTTAGGTGGTGCTTGAATGCCATAGCCTAATAGCATAGTGCTGGAACTAAGGACACACTAAGTTCCTTGAATATAGATATTCCAGAAGTGTATAACTCTGAACAACTTGAACAATAGTGTTTTCTTTGGGTACAAGCATTCTACAAAATGCTTTCTACAAAATGCATTCTACAAAATACAAAATATCTTTCAGATATTGTTGGACAATAAATTCCAACATCCAGGTATGGGGAGACTGAAGATCCCTTGAATCCTAGGGCCTGTACAGACTGGCCAAAAGGACCAGCCTGGGGGTGGAGTCGGAGTAAGGCAACAGCTTGCCGGATGCCCCGACTCTGCTGCCCCATTGTCCTCATGCTGCCCAACCAACCACAAGGTGGTTTACACACGTTGCACTGAAGCAGCAGTAAAAACCCACCATCACAGGCAAGGCACCCCTTCTGCAGTGCAAAAAGAGAGCCACTTTTTGTGCCTTCTTTTTGCACCATGGAAAGCTGGGATTGGGGCTGCAGCATGTGGTTGCCGCAGCCCCAATCCAGCAAGGAAAGGGGTGGCCACCCTTTAGGGGCCATCTGTACAGCCTCGTAGGGCCTCGGCAGACGACTAATTGAGTCGTCTTCCGGGCCCAGAAGAGGAGGGGCAGCCGCACGTTCGGCGCCCCTTCCTCTCCCTGAGGTCGCCCTCGGAGTCGCCGGCCCTCCGCACGGCCGGCGCTCCGGGAAAGACCTCACGCCGCGGCAGCCGAACGCGCCGCGGCGGAAAAGACAGCGAAAGTGCGCCCGCCGCTTTTAGTGCGCACTTTCGCTGTCTTGAGGAAGGAGCGCTGATTTAGCGCTCCTTCCAGGGTCGCCGGCGGTGCGCCGCGGTGCGGCTGCCGCGGTCCAGCGGCGCTCTGTCCCGCGGCGCACGGGAAGCTCCCGTCTGCTTCCCCCCTTAGTCAGCATAACCAGGATTAGCAGTCCATCAACATGTGGAAGGTCAACTTTACACACCCATCATAATCTCTCACTGTGTTTTCTTGGGAGTTTCTGCAACATCTGGAAGGTTATCTATTCCATATCACAGCTTATATGCACAATAATAATATGCACAACTGTATGCAATTCACACATATGGGCAAATGCATCTGAGGAAGTAGACTTAAGTCTACAAAAGGTATGTGCCAACATCTTTCTTTCAAAGGTGCTACAAGATCTCTCTACAAAGATATGCACAAGTATGTACTTTCATACACAGTGCTCTGATCTCTGATTTGTATATTTCATAGAAACACTCAGAAAAGAACACTGTTGGGATACTTTGTGAATGATACCTTTTCTACCATCTCACATTTTGCATTTTTATTACACTAATTTATTAATACTAACTTACTCTTGTTTAATTATACAATATCTAGGCTACTTTTCTTAATTCCTTCACAGAAAACAAAGAAAAGAATACTAGCATATTTCAGTCTCTTTGTAATCATTTCCCCTATATCATTCTCATGGGGAGAATGCTATCTCATCTCGGTTGCTAGTGAATTTGGGAACAGCCATTCCTAAACAATAATAGCAAAATTAAGAAAGACACAGGAGGAGAGGGTGAAAGGAGGAAAAGATGGATACTGCATCATTTATACCAGGGGTAGGCAACCTTTCCCCTTTAAGGGCCGAGGGACTTCATCTCCCAGAATCCCAGGAGCTATTGGCCAACATGGGACTATTGGCCAACATGGCTGAGGCTTCTGGGAGCTAATGTATAAAGAATGTATATTGGGAGAGGCACACTTGATGCTTCAATGCTTCTTGCAGATTTACAGCACAGTCTTGTAAAAGTTCACTCAGAAGCAATTTCATATGCAATTGAAGATTCAAGTGTTGGTGTATACATAATAACTTTCAGACCTTTGCTTTAATACACCCAAGGTTTGTAATATATCAAGTATATCAAACAACACTAATGTAGCTCAGTTTTTTACACCCTCCTCTGCCCCAAGGAAAGAACAGAGCAAATGTAGCTCTCTTATTTTCAGTAAGAATAGATGTAAATTGCACATGACCTCCTTCCAAAAAATACAGACAAGAATGCTTATATTTGGATAATGTACAAGCCTAATTTAATTGGAAAATGTATTGATTTGTACATGTTGAGTATAATGACACCTTTCTGATGCTTCAACTTTGTTCCATGAACAGAATTATTAAAAAATATTGTGTATAAAATTATTTTCAAGGTATTTGTATTAGATACATATTAAACTTAGAGGCTAAACAGACTGGCCAAAAGGGTGGAGTGGGGGTGTGGCGACCACACACCACAAGCTCCAACTCCACTCCAAGCCACCATCATGCCACTCGCCCACCCAGATGGCAGGCAGCATTGTGATGCTCCTGTGATGCAGTGCTTACATGCACTGCACCGCAGGAGCACAGAAAAGTCATGGCAGCAGCGAAAGGAATCCTTCTTTTCCAGCCCAAAAAGGAGCAGCATTTTGCCACTCCTTTTTGGGCCAGAAAAACACTGGATCAGGGCCACACCATGAGGTTACCATAGCATTGATCCAGCACCGATCCTTTGGGGCAGTCGTTTTCACCTCATAGATGACTTTCTTACTTAGAGTTGGGTCCCATCTCCAAGATAACTGATTATGTATATGCAAATATTCCAAAATTCAAATAAATAAATCTGAAATTCAAAACATTTATCATCCCAAACATTTCAAATAAGTGACACTCAACCTGTATAAATGTACAAAATGCATTCCATACATTAAAGGAAGCATGTAAAAATATGTCCAAATTTCCATAACTCACTACAGAATCAGGACCCAATGAAAACATTGTTGGCTTCCCAGGAATACAATGAACACAAGGCACACATATTTTAATGGACCTGGGAAGCACACTTCAGTTATGAGTGTTCAGAAATTTCATTGGTAATTAACAGTGATTTTCCTCCAGACTTCTTATCCCTATGAATTGTGAACAGAAAAAGGGAAGAACTTAAAAAGTCTCTTCCTCCTTTGCAACTAAAAAGGGTGAATATCAAAGTCCACATTGAGTGTTTTGCCAATGTAATCAAGCCATCAGCAAAATGAAATGTGTCAGAAAACATCTTATATGTACGGTAGTATTATAGAAAATGATACAGTGAAAACAGTTCTATGGCTGTTGAAACTAAAAGTAAGGATTATGAGGATAGCATTTCCTGCTTGTAAATGTGGGATTATAAGAGCCTGATGTACAAGCTACTGGGGTGACAGATGCCATTTCAGATGGCAAAAATTATCAGGAGGCTAAAGGACCTTCCATACAAGGAAAGCCTGAAATATTTTGGAGGCTTTTTAGTTTAAAAGAGAGTGAAAGTCATGTGACCCTCCAGAAGTTGTTGAACTGCAACTCCTATCAGCTGTAGTGTTGTAGTTCAAGAATATCTGGAAGGCCACATATCACAACTATGGTGCAGAACATTGGCAGCTAAGGGTAGGAGATTTTCAAATCATACATTGTGTGTGTAGTTTTTTTCTGTCTCTCAGTGATGTCATTCAATGAACCTAATAGGTGGATGATTTTAGGACATAGTTCCTCACATGTGCATGGATTATTTATGGAACCTTAAATGCCACAAACTGAGGTAATGGCTACTTGCTTAGATGGCTTTAAAAAGAAGATCAGGCAAAACCATGGAGAAGTCTACCACAGAACATGGGAAAGTTATTTCTTTGGACTACATCTCCAAGAATCCTGTATCAACAGGCTAATCTAATATATAAGACAGTTACTGAATGACAACATCAAGAAATACTCATAGTGACTTCATGATCTGCTTGTTTACTTTTCTGAAACAGCTGGTTGGTTGGTATCCAGAAACAGAGAGTTGGAAGAGACCACAAAGTCCATCCAATCCAACCCTCAGAAGATGAAGTTCAATGTATCCTAGCATCTTCAGACACAACTATATAACTATCCCCACATTGCTGTCATGGAAACTGATTTTCAGGTTAGGATTTGCTATAAGTGACATCTTGCTTAAAGTCCAGACAACTAGATTTGCTCATGATAGCTTCCAGGGCGAATAGCTATAGATGGGTGTCAGTGCTGTTAATTAAACAGGAATCAATCACAATCAAGGATTGGCTGTGAAATTAGGACACTCATAGAGAGAAATGCCAGTGAGCACCTAGAGTTGTCTTTAAAAGGGAAGAGGATTCGCTGACTTGCTATTTAGGATCATGAGACTGAAAAAGCAAAAGGGATCCCTCTGGGAGAGATTGCATCATTCTGTTGAAAACACGGGAATAGGCTGAGACTCAGGATAGCACTCCCTCACATTGAATGCCATGCAGAGAAAAGAAACTATTTCTGAGCTTGGCACCAGCTCAAATTTGACATTATTAGCTAATCTGAGTGCAGCCTACACAATATTTCTTGCAGTGTTTAAATCAATGTAGTTGTGCCTCTAGTTACCCTCATTACCCGCTTATTTCTGACTATGCTTACAGACAGAATGCTGGAGTAGATTAACCTTTAGTCTGATCCTACAGAATCTTTAGCTGACTTCAGCAGAGGAGTACAACAATTTTCAAAGCTGCTCCTGTTTTCCCATCAACTTTTCTGCCAAGAAATCACTACATAGTGAAGAGACTTCAAGAGAATGAACTGTGTACCCTCTGTAGATTAGTATTAGCAAATCCAATGTCCTTGGCATTGATCAGTCCTTTGTGATCTCACTTACTGAAAACTTGAAGTCCACTATAGAGCACCATGATGTGATTGGCAATATACACAGTTGTATATTGCATGTGAAAATCTCTTGCCTTGTCACTCATGCTGCTACTGATCTTTTTAGTAACAAGTTCCAAAGAAATTCCATGATTTCAGCCCTAGGCTTGCAAATCATAAATGAGCATAGATACCTTTCAAAATGATCATAGATAAATTAATGCTTGACATCAATTACTGTATTCACAAGCCAACAACTAAAGTTTTGCCTGAATTTATTTCAGCTTTGTGTTGATCTACACTGAAACAGAAGGAGAGTACACTGGGAAACACATTATGGTCTCAGGTGTGCCTTTTCTATTTATCCTAGACAGAGAAGATAATTTATGCCCTTCGTAAACAGATTGTTCATTGCATTGAACCACCACTGAGCAAAAAGACATATATGCTAAATACTTTGGCACATCAGGTCATGCTGATGATGGTCTTTAATCACCTCCTGCTGTAAGAAGCAAGGGGGAATCACAACTGAAAACATCTTTAGTTTTGTATTAAAAAGTACATCTGTCTAGATATAACCCCACTATCTAAAGCTGAGGTTTGAAGGTATCTGTGTATGTGTTTACATACCAGGGTGAGGTGATCTATTTTTGATGGTTCTAGAAAAGGGGGCTTACAGAACTGTTCAGATGTTAATGGGGAGTGGAAAAATACATCATTTTGCTTTCTCTCATATTCTTCCATCTAGAATACAAAATTAGCATATTTTGGTAATTTTTTTCCACAATGAACTGAAACGAAATTCTCCCTCATTGCACTAGCCTAATTCAAAAGATACAGCTATTGTCTTCATGAGAAATACAACAATATTGCACCTGCTTGGCATATAGCTGTCAAAGATGAATGACTTTTTAGAACAAGAAGATGGCAGTCTTAATTCAGAACCTACACTACTGGATACACATGAATTCAACCTCAGACTGTTAAAGAGTTAAGAAATCTCCTAGGCCTAGATTAACATATCTGTTTTGTTTTTATATTTTCCAGTTCTTCCCATCACAAATACAAGAAAAATTACATTTTTGGCAAGGCTTTCACAATAACAATCTAAAACTATTTTTCTTCCCTGTCCTGCTCTGATAAACAGCCAGATCTTAGAAACAACAACATACTCATCTTTAAAGTATTCCACCTTTCTCTTTGTAAGGTACCAAGATGTGTGTATCATGAATTAGGGGTTTCAAATTCCAGTTCTCCCTACCCGGCATCCCACTGTCCCAAAAATTTGGGTCCCCAAAAGATCAGGTAGAGTTCACTGCAAGCTGAAATAAAGTCAAGCCATATAAAGCCTGTGAAGCTATGTTCATTAACCCGAGGAACTTGTTTTGAGTGGGAGGTTTCTGACACTTTCCTGTTTCCTGTTAGCAATCTCAGATGACTTTAAGTGCTGTTAAATGTTGAACTGCTCTGAGGAAGAGAAAAATTCAGCACCTGTAAGTAACACCTGCTGAAGTTCTCCTTTTCTTGGGTCTACCTTGTGAATGAGAAAGAGAGAAACCAACATCTGATATCTGCTGAATATTTTCCTAAACAGAGGAAAATATAAATAGGTTTATATAAAACATACATTAATTTTGTAGTTAGACTTGTGTCCCACCTCCAAAATATCTCATTATGCACATTTATATTAAATTATATTAAATATAATATAAATGCACATTTATATTAAATATATGTATTCCAAAATTTAAAAAATCCAAAATATGGAACACTCCTGATCCCAAGCATTTTGGGTAAGGGATATTCACCCTGTACCATTAAAATCAGTAGAATATGAGTGACAAAATTTCTAATAGGTTTGAAATTAGTTGCATTTTGGCCAAGCAGCATTCAAAAAGCTAATACTTCCATCTATAGCAAATGATAATTTCCTACAATACCATTCTGTTCTTCTTTGGTCAGACCTCACCTGGAATACCACAGAGGTTGAGGCATCATTTTCCATTTCAACAAGCTGCAGTGTATCTAAAGGAGAGCGACCAAAATAGTCAAAGATCTAGGAACAATATGCTATGGGGAGAGACACAGGATGTTGGCATGGAGACCAGAATCATAGAATCATAGAGTTGGAAGAGACCACAAGGGCTATCCAGTCCAACCCCCTGTCATGCAGGAACTCAAAATCAAAGCATCCCCGACAGATGGCCATCCAGCCTCTGTTTAAAGACCGCCAAAGAAGGAGACTCCATCACACTCTGAGGGAGTGTATTCCACTGTCAAACAGCTCTCACTGTCAGGAAGTTCCTCCTAATATTGAGGTGGAATCTCTTTTCCAGCAGCTTGCATCCATTGTTCCGGGTCCTGGGCCAACAGAAATCAAGCTAGTGTTCTCCTCAATATGACATCCCTTCAAATATTTAAACAGGGCTATCATATCCCTTCTTAACTCTCTTTTCTCTAGGCTAAACATACCCAGTTCCTTAAGTTGTTCCTCGTAGGGCATGGTTTCCAGACCCTTCACCATTTTAGTCGCCCTCCTCTGGACACAATCTTAAAAGGTGATGTGATAGCCATTTAAATATTTGAAGGGATTTCATATTGAGGGTGGAGCAAGCTTGTTTTCTGCAGCTCCAGAGGCTAGGACATGCAGCAATGGATTCAAGCTACAGGAAAAGAAATTCAACCTAAATGTTAGCTAGAACTTCCTGACAGTAAGAGCTGTTTGACAATAAAACATGCTTCCCTGGAATGTGGTGGCATCTCCTTCTTTGGAAGTTTTTAATCAGAGGCTGGATGGCCATCTGTTGCCAGTGCTTTGATTGTGAATTCCTGCAAGGCAGGGGATTGGACTGAAGGCCCTTGTGGCCCAACTCTATGATTCTATAATTTTACAATTCTATTAGTTCTTCTCTTCTTATCTATCTTTCCTTGCCACTTGCCACTGTTTTAGTGACAGACGTGGGAGTCGTGCCACCTGAAAGCTCAGAAGCACGAACCCTCTAAATTCTAAAATACCCCTTCAGCTTTATCCATACTACATACTACTAACTATAGCAGATACATACCACATAGAATGCCATGACATTATTGTATGGAAACATGAGTCTCTAGTTTTGTGAAGTATAGTGTGCCTGGGCCATACGCAAGCTTGCCATATGCAGATTTGAGCTTACATGTATGGCAAACCCAGGAGGACAAAATGGCACATGCATGCCATGATTTAAGCTTACACCTTTTTCCCCATATGCAGGGGTGCTGGGGTCCGGAACAGATTCCTCGTGTATAGGAAAGACCTATTGTAGTTCATATTTTCTTCTAGAGAGAACCGATGCTGTTCAAGGGAGTTGACTTGAGAATTCAAACTACCTCTGGAGTCTAAAGCCATGGCAGTTAGAGTAGTATCACTGTTAAATAGCTGTGCAGTGTGGACATACCCCTCATCTCTTAAAAATGTTAGGCAAAAAGTGGTTTGACTGTGGGTTTGCAATTCAAGTTTGCATGGACAAAATCCCAGGTCCAGTCTCTCATCTGCTTAGTGTGCAAAAGTTATTCAGGGTAACTAAGGACAGAAAATGGCTACATGTCTAGCCAGCAGGAACTGCAACATCTATGCTTGACAAATAATTAATAGCGACAGTTATTTAGCTCCTCTGGAGTTTCTTCAAGGAGCTGAGTTCTTAATGGATCCTGCATTCTTGAACTCCTGCTGAATTACAGGATTTTTTTCACACCCTTTTATCCTCTGCAGTTAATGTGCTTTCTCCCTGCCATCTTTTTATCTTTACACAAAACTCTTTAATGTGTAGTGTCTGCCACTGTCCATGTACTTTAGTTTAAAGGCAGGCTAGTGTTGCTTTATTGTTCACTCTCTTCTTTTCCTTTCTAACATAAAAAAGGCAGAGATGACCTTCCCCACATTATCCCTTTAGATGTGTATTTCTGAATACTGCTGCCTGCTCAAAGAGAACTCCAAGACAGATCTCCACAGTGAGGGGGCTCAAGACAGCTTGTTGAGTCTACCAGCTTTTCCCCCTCATTTACTTTCCAGATTGATATATAATAACAATACACCTCGTTTCTCTTGCTGGTACATGCAGTGCTTCCATCTTAACAGAGTAGCACTAGAGACCAGCTTTTGAAATCTAGACAACCAGATGAACAAAAGTGACTGTCAGATTCTAGCAGATGTTCCATTGGTGTGTCAGTAAAAGAATTACCATTACTTAGTTCTTTTTAAGCTATATATCACAGATGTTAATGTGTAATATACATTACATCAAATTCTACTTCCTATCTCCCATGTTGTACAATTTTTAATACCCAAGAATGAAAATACATCTTCTTGCAAGTCAGCTTACAAACCTGTGGGCCCTGAGACACCATTTTGGAGCCATATAATAAATCAGATCTCGTTCTCCAAGGGCAGAGAAGTCCATCCTTGAAGGGAAAGCTCTAAACTTTGATGTTACTTCTTCACTTCTATAGAAACCACTAAGGCCCTTTCCTTTCTAATGTTGAAACTGTGAAACTAGTAGAGGCAAAATGGGGGCAGAGCAAGAGACACATCATAGAAATGTCATCACGAGACAGGCTTTGGGTCACAAGGTCTGAGCCCTTCCAATCCCATATTTCACTCCAACAGAGGAGGAAATGTATACAAGCTATAGGTCTCATGTACATCATTTCCCTCCCTTGATTCTAATGAAAAAGAAATTATCAAAAGAAAAATGTTTAAAAGGAGAAGCTGTCTAGCAGGGCTTGTATAATTAGTGACTCCACATTTGGATCTTCCTGTCCTTACTATAGCATCATTTTGTTATTGATTTGGTTTACTCTGTTTAGTATATCATTGGTCTTATGGTCACTGATAAATAATCTAGAATCTCTGTTCTTACACTGATCTAGTGATATGTGGTAGGAAAGTTAGAGAACTACACATTTCAATAGATGGTAAGGATGTAAAGAATATTTGTAAATTATCTTGCCTTTAATGAGGAAAAACATCTTTACATGATAAGATACCATGTCAGAAAGGCTGTCAAGAGAGAATAAAAAGGCAATAGTGAAAAGGCCAACACTTTCCCATTTTCATTGGTTTTGCAAAAACAAAACAAACAAAAACTGGAAACCAAAACCAAAACAAAAACAGAAACTAACCAACCAAAGAAACAAAAAGAAAACCCACAAAAAAAAAAACACAACATGATTATATTTTATGTCAAACAATGAGTTTTTCCCTATTCAAAATGTTGGGATTTGAAGAAAAAATGCAACATGTTTTGGGGGCAACCCCCCCCCCCCCAATATTCCCAAGTATGCAATATCATTCTATATTTTAATTATCACAGGAGTGGAAATGAACTTTTGATATTTTTGATTTTCTCATACATGAATGAAATAAGTCAAGGTGTATGTCTCTGTCACACAATCAACTGTGCAAAGGATAGAAACGAAACAATCATTCTACGGAGACTTAACAAACACCAGAAAGAGTTGGCAGTGATTTCCTTGGACGTTTTACTGAAATATGTTGCATTTTTCTGTGAAAAATGGTGCAGAACTCCTTTGCTGCCAACTAAAAAAATTTAATGAGACTATGTTTTAATAGGAGCAACTTGGGTCAGGAAAAAACAGAGTCTGTGCAGACTTTTTCTCTCCTCTTTTGACTTTTCCTAAATGTCACAAGGCTGCCTACTTCTGTAATATAAAATGGTCAATGAATTTGGGCAATGTTGAATAATCATAAAGGACCATGTATGTATTCACAAATTCACAAAGCTAATGCACTGGCTTAATAACATTTTTGAGTATCTGTGCTAATCATATATATATATATATATATATATATATATATATATATATATATATAAAGTAAGGAATATGTTAGTGTGCCTGTGAAGTTTCAGATTCCCAACCACAGAAAAAATCATTTGGGAAACAAGTCTTCTCATGGAACTCAGTATAAGAATCTGTGCCAGAAGCACTGAACTTGCTGCTACATCCTTCACAAGGATCTTGTATCACCTTTGAGACTGTGTGAAAGAAGTCGTACCATAAGCTTTAGTAAACTTCATCTACTTTCTCAGATGAATTTTGTAGTTCAAGTCTATGAATGCTTATGCTACAACTTCTTTCATACAGTTAAGGCCTTTACAGACTGCCAGAAATAATGCACATTGAGGCCACTTTAGCTGCCCTGGCTTAGTGCTAAGGAATCATGGAAACTGTAGTTTATTGTAGCACCAAAGCTCTCTGACAGAGAAGGCTCAATGTCCCAGAAAAAAATACAATTCCCATGATTCCCTAACACTGAGTCAGGACAGTTAAAGTGACCTCAATCTGCATTATTGCTGGCAGTCTGTAAAGGCCCTAAGTCTCAAAAGTGCTACAAGATCCCTTTTCATACTGACATTCCAGACTAATAGGGCTATGTCACACACCAAAAATAATGCATTTTTAAAAACCATGTAATATTGTAAAAAAAGAAATGTTCATATGGGTTTAAAAGAGAAAATTTCAGTAATCTAGCATTGCAGATTTTTGTGTCTGTTTGTGTAACATTTTTGTGTTTGAATTAGGTGTATGTATGGATCTGATGTCCCATTTTCCATCAAAAAATAATCTCTGATTGTCCTGGCTCTCTCCTCATCAATTAAAGATTAGAGGACGTCATCTTGAACTCCTTCTATGCCCTTTCTCTAAACTCAGGGAGTGTGGTGTGGGATGTAGCTGTGTAGTGGCAAAATTTGGGCACTGTTCCTCAAATAAGTATTCTGTCCTCCAGATGAAATTCCCCTTCAGTTTCCAAATTTCTAGTATTTCAGATACTCTGAAAACCACTCTGTCCCCTTGCTTTGGATGCCTAAACTGCATTTCTAAAAGTTCACTTGACATTTTAGAATGCTAGAATACCAAAATAAATAAATAAAAATAAAAACCAATGATGGTCAGAATTCTAATTTGGCAGGGAGGGCAATCCTCTCATTTTGCTCTCCCTCTATAGCTCAACATAGATATACTGCTGCACAGGAAGATTCCAGAATTGTGGAATGATTTGTACAGCACAGACAGAGCATGGGAGAGAGGGAAGGAAGAAAGGAAGAAAGAAAGAGTCCAGCATCCTGAACCGCCTTGCAACAATAAGACATTAACACACTCAAAAACATTACTGAAAGACATTCAAATGAAATTTTAAAGCATATCTGAGAATATCTGAGGCAAAAAAGTGGAAGCTTCTTCACGTCACAGGAGAAGAAAATATTTAGGAAATTAAAGGACAGATCTTGGACCATCCATATTGCAATCTCTCTATTTTGTTTGCTTTTAAGCCACATAGTTCTGCTTATCAGGGGAACTAGTCAACCTAGCTCAGAGCAGTGTGTCATTCCTCATCAACAAGAGGTGCTTGTTTTTTGTTGCTTTTTTTTATTCTATAAAGTATTTCACATTTCTAGCTATTATATAAAAAAGGGCAGAACACAGAATTTATCCCCATGCTTAGAATATAAGAATAAGAAGAAACACTAATGCAGAATAAACAGGTATCTAGAAGGAAGGAAATGCCAGTTGTACAACTGTGAGTCATGGAAGCTTTTGAAAGTAAAGACGGAAGAAGAGCTTCAGATGTCAGACAGATGCACAATTGAGAAGTAAGAAAATGAATGTGAAAAGAGATAGTAATGGGGATTCAAGCACACTTTCTTAGGCTGCATGAAAAGATCATCACCTCTACAGAGTTGAAAAATGAGTCCAGATGGTAGAAAGAGTAGATGGATAATATATATATAAAATGTAATTGTGGAGTACAAGGGGCTTCAAGCCAAGATAAAATATGACATGACACATGTGATTGTGGATAACCCGGAGAGCCTAAAATATGATCAGCATAGAGTTACCACCTTGCAGGTAAGCCAACACATTTTAACAATAAACTATTAAGGATATATTGGTCCTTACTAAACTTGGTATATTAAAAAAAAAAAACAACCCAAGATATATTCCACCTACATATTTTGCTCTTGAAAAGCTCTTTATAGAGGGTAGCTTACAGAAGTGAATACCACCATTGGTATATGAGTAAAGACTTATTTTTCTTATACAAACCTTGGAATGTTACTTTTACACCTAAATAATGTTATTCCAAAGGGCCACATATTTACTGGTGTACTGTTAAGTTCAGAGCACTGTTTTTTGGGGGGATGGGAGCTCTTCTAGGCACTGGCTTTCTGTAGGATTTTACAGGCTCAAGGCTTTAAGAATGGGCAATTAACCAAAGTGACTCTGGGCCTTGCAGACTGTCAGAAATAGTGCAAATTGAGTCCACTTTAACTGCCCTGACTCAGTGCTAGGGAATCATGGGAACTGTAGTTTATTGTGGCACTAGAGCTCTCCGATAGAGAAGGCTCAATGTCTCAGAAAAACTAGTTCCCATGATTCCCTAGCACTGAGCCAGGGCAGTTAAAGTGGACTCAATTTGTACTCTTTCTGGCAGTCTGCAAAGGCCCTCCAAGTAAAAATGTGGAAGAAGGACAAGTTGATTTTACAGCAAAAGCAATTATTTCTTCATTAAAAAGACAGGAAAAGATAGCAGCAGAAACCAACAGTATACTGTGTAGTCAATACAAGCTGTTTCTCAAAGTATGGTGGGGGGAGCAGTATAGGAGCTAAAATTCTTCTCCAAACCAGTCTAGACTAGAGGAATGCAAATGCCGTATTTTCCGGCGTATAAGATGACCCCCAACTTTTCCAGTTAAAATATAAAGTGTGGGATATACATACTGTATAAGACTACCCCTCTTCCAATCCACACCAAAAAAATAAAAATGAAAATGAAATAAAAATAAAAAACCCATCAGATTTGATTTCAATATGGTAATTTTAATTCAAATGCTTATGACATGCAGGTACTTAGCAGGAAAACTGTCACTAATAAACACAATAAACTACAGCTCCCATGTTTCCTAGCATTTATTTCTGCAGTGTGTTTTGGACCTTATTTTTTAAAAAAATAATCCAGATTTAAATGATGTTTTAAAAATTATTTCCATCTCCCAGCTAGGATATGGTTGGGGGGACATGAGAAAGTGTAGGGGAGAAGGACTGCCAATATACTAGGTGATGCATTCTGGGGTATATACAATTTGTGGCCAAGTAAGTGACCCTAAGCATGTAACACACTCTCAGCCTCAGAGGATGGTAATGTCTGTGACGAACCACTCCTGCCAACTTGACTATTTCTCTCTTTTAAAATTTTATGTGACTGGTTTCACAGCCCTCGTCACCTCCTGGTCCAATAACTATTAATAACACACTGGTAGTATTTGTTCAAAATTCTCACACAGAGGCCAAAATTGGTTTTTTAAAAAAAATAGAAGATGGTTTTATTATGTTTCAAACATACAGGCATGGCTTCTTGGTTTTCAAACTTGTTAATAATATTTCCTAGATACAGTTTCAAGTGTATTGTAGCTATTTCAAATACAATCCTTCAGCTGTTTCTATGATTACAATCTAACCACCCAGACACTATCTACACTAGAGGTCTGTTGAACCACAAAGAGTTATTTTTCCCCCCTTTTGACTCTTATCTTTGTTCAACTTATTTCCCTCAGGAACAATTCACAGTCTCTGTGTTAAGGTACTGCCTCACTGTACCCCTATATAAGTCAGATCCAACTGACACTCTCGAAGGTTCTGAGCCTTCTGTTTCACAATTCCTAAGTGCCTAACTCCCTAACTGACTATGGGCCTAAGCAGACGGCGTATAGCATTGTTTTTGAGGCCAGGAAGGGGAGCGGCAGCCTCATGCTGGGCGCCCCAACCCCTTCCTGAAAACATAATCAGAGCGGCTGGCCCTCCGCACAGCCCGCGCTCCGATGACGCACTTCCGCTGCAGCATCCGTACACGCTGCAGCGGAAGAGGTGCCAAAGGTGCGCCAGAGGCCTTTTGCGGTGCACCTTTGGCGTCTTGCAGAAGGAGCGCTATTTTAGTGCTCCTTCCTGGGCCTGGGATGCAGCACATTGGGGCCAAGGAGTGCGGATACCTCGGCCCCGATCCGCAGCTTCCCGGGGCGGCCCCGTGCTGCCCATCTGTTTCCCCCCTATATCACCCACCACCTGAGCTATTTATATCCTTCCAGATGCTCTCTCATTGGCTGACTCCAGCTGTCTCAGGATTGGTCAGCTGTCTTCTAGTCTTCCCAGCTCCCTGCTGTCTTTCTGTTCATCACAATGGCAACCCCCATTTGAAGAAAACCCCATCATAAGGTTGCCTTAGGGTCACCATAAGTCGGAAAGGACTTGAAGACAC
>CM034708.1:19456532-19475869 GCA_020142125.1 Phrynosoma platyrhinos | reverse complement strand
TACTACTACTACTTATTATTATTATTATTATTATTATTATTATTATTAGGAAGTATTTACACCCCGCTCTTCAGCCAAAAGCTATCAGAGTGGCTTACAAGTGGATTAATGACAGTTCCCTGCCCTCAGGCTTACAATCTGAAAAGACAAGACACAAAAGAAGATGGACTGGAGGGAGGGCCCTTCTTCTTCAGGCTAGGCCAAATGAGATGGCCTGTCTTCTCTGCCTCCAGATGATGGTAGATGGAGGGAGGGTCCTTCTTCTTCTTCAGGCTAGGCCCAATGAGATGGCCTGCCTTCTCTCCCTCCAGATGATGGACAAGTCACACTCTCTCAGCCTCAGGTGAAGCCAATGGCAAACCTCTTCTGAGCAAATTTTGTCAAGAAAACCCCAGGAGAGGATTGTCTTAGGGTTTCTCTCTTCCTCCTCCTCTCCCAAGGCTTCTTGCTGCCCCCACCTCTGTCCTCCTTGTCCTCTTCTCCTCCCAAGGCTTCTTGCTGCCCCCACTTCTGTCCTCCTTGTCCTCTTCTTTTCCCAAGGCTGCTTCCCACCCCCACCTCTGTCCTTCTCCTCCTCCCCTCCCTCCACCTCCTTATACCCAGTGTATAAAATGACCCCCAACTTTAACCTAGATTTTATATGCCAGAAAATACAGTAACCTTAAGGAAGTTGCAGACTAAAAAACACACATGGATTTTCTCACCCTTCAGTGTGAAGATGACTGGAGACTATGGAAGGTCAGAAAGAGGGAAGGAGAGAGGGAGGGAGGTCCAAGAGAGAGCAGCCATGCTTGCCAGCCTCTTTGAAGACAACACAATACCTCACCGTGAGACATGTCCTAAGTCTGAGCAAGTTTGGCAGGGTCTCCATACAGCAAATGTAGACAAAACAGTTAATCACTGATCAGTCTCAAACAGTGCAACCATTTTCTTGTCAGTTGGGGATGGGGTGAGGGATTTTCCAGTCTTGCAGTTTAAAATGAGGTTTGGCAAGTCCAGGCTGCACCCCTACTTCATCCACTATGCATTCTTTAGTGTTTGGTAATAGACACTCTTCCTGGCTTATCCATCAAAGTCTAATATTAATATTTATTGAACACAGCTGATTAAGTCTTTTTTTCATTTCCTATTTCTCAAATGTAACTAGAATAGCTACTTTTTGTTCTTTGGTACAAGACTCACACACTACTTTTGTCCATCTCTTCATTACCTTGACATCCATAATGAAGTGCAAGGCAAGAGGATACAGCAAGAGGACTAGGATCATGTGATAGCCTTTCTTCACCATTTAGCAAGAGCATCCACATAACTCTTTGAAAAGTTACAGATGAACCACAAGAAACCCTTGCTAAGTTACAACAGCAATATTAACATAGATATTATACTAAATTAATCATAACAATTATGCCAGCTCCAAATTAATTATTTCCAAAATTAGAATATTCCCTGATTATCTTGAAAACAAGACAAATTCCTCAACCCCTTTAAGGTCCATCAAATGTGCTGCAATATTTTTGTCAGATGGCTTGACAAAACATCAAAACATCTCTGAAGATGCCAGTCACAGATGCAACCATTTTCTGGCGAAATGCCAGAAAGAAACTCTTCTAGAACATGGCCACACAGCCCGAAAAACTGACAAAAACCCCATCAAAACATTGCTTTCATTGGGAAAAAAAGATAGCATATAATGACCAGTGTTGCTTAGAAACAAATTACACAAACCATGTCAGTTTTAGCCTTTCTGCACCTGAAGCAAGATGTTAAAATAAATAACGTATCTTCCGAGCTCATTATTTTTAATGACACAGAGAGAAATGATCAGAGACAAGGAAGAAGTAGCATCTTTTAAGCTTTGCTACCTGAGACAACTAGTTCACATTACTGCATGCAAAACCATTTGTGGATGCAAATATGTTTAATTAATTGTGACTGAGTGCCTTCTTTCTCTGATGCTTAGGATCAGCCTGTATCAGGTACATAACTGAGGTGGCTCAATGAAGAGTATATTGCATTTGACTTTCTTTTATGAAAAAAAATGAAGAGGTTGAAAAAGTGAGATTTCTAGGAAGACAGAAAAAGGCACAAAGATTTATTGGGGTTGTTTACCATTTGATGGTGCTATTCAAGCTAGATTTGGTGTAGATCATTCTCAGGATTTATAACGGTAATTAAAAACTTTCAGGTGTGAAACACAAGCTCCTACATACCTATATTTGCCATTTTCCACCAATATTAAATTCATCTTTCAAAAAGACACAGAACACATTATACTAATTATCTTGAGGTGACTTGGAGCTACATATTACTCTCACTGCTTAAAGTGTAACTATACCTTGGTTTTCAAATTATTTATAGGTGCATGGAGTGGGGTGGGCAATACCTATGTTGAACATGCTTTCCTGTTTACTTCCAGTGATGTTTCTGCACTACTTTCTCTGAACAACTTGGAGTGCTGAGAGAACCAGAGTTCCCAATAGCACCAACAGGGGAAAAAAATCCAAAAGCTCTGCCCCAAGTGTAGGAAGTGATTTTCTATTGAAACTGGGCTAGGATATAAAGAAACCAGCCATCCAATGATCCTAAACACTTGTGAACCATCCAACCAAGAGACTAGGGCATGAACCTGTGGATTCAAACTTCAAGAAAAGAGATATTAAAAATCTGGGAAAATGTTCAGAGAAGAGTGACCAAGATGATCAAAGGTTTGGAAACCAAACCCTATAAGGAACAACTTAGGGAGCTTGATATGTTTAGCTTGGAGAAGAGAAGAATGAGGACTGAATTACAGGGGGCCTTTGGTATCTGCTGGGGTTTGGTTCCAGAATCCCCCATGGATAACAAAATCCATGGATGCTCAAGTCCCATTATATACAATGGCACAGTAAAATTCTGCCTCTTATATCAAATGGCAAAATCCAGGTTTGCTCATTGGAATTTATATATTTTGGGGAATATTTTCAAGCTGTGGATGCTTGAATCCATAGGTAAAAAAAAATCCACTGATACGGAGGGCCAACTGTATAGGCATATTTAAATCTCTGAAGGGATGTCATGTAGAAATAGAGGAAGCTTGTTTTCTGCTCCTCCACAAGCTAACAAAAGGAACCAATGGGTTTAAAAATCAAGAAAAGGGATTCCACCTAAACTGTACAAAATGCTTCTTTACTGTAAGAAATGTTCAACAGCAGAACAAACTGCATTGGAAGATGGTGAACTCTACTCTATTTGAGGTCTGTAAACAGAGTTTGGATAGACATCTCTCAGGAATGTTTTAGTTTGTATTCCTCCATGGCAGGGGACTGAATTAGATGTCCCTTGGGATCCCTTCCAAATCTATAATTTTATCATTCTGTGATTTTAAGGAGCCATGGGCTATGCAATAATGGTAGTGTAGTTTGGCTTCATATCACTCTAAGCAATTTCTCAGTGGTTTACAACTGTAAGCTAATTGCTCTCAACAAGCTGAGTTCGCATTTTAGCAACCTATGGAAGGATGCAAGGCTGAGTTGACCCTGAGCCCTTGGCTGAGATATGCAAGCCTGTGTAAATTACAGAAGACATATCTACAGGAGCTTAATATAACAAATATAGGATAAATTTCCACATATTAAGTTTATATTGATATTGGTAGCCATTTTGAATTGATCTTCCAATAATGCTTTTATTTACAAAGTGTGGAAGGAAAATTTTAGGGCTTCAAAGATGATAGTCATTATCAGTAGTAACACACCAGTTACACTTTCATTCTAATCACTTTTGCCGTTGTTGAGCTAATGTTTTTTAATAAGATTACAAGAACAGCCACCCCATCCTACATACTAATACATGCAATGGAATTCTTCAATTTTCAGAAAGTATTGTTAGTTTATTATGAAAGCCATGCAGAATGCCTCTGGCATGCAAAAAATCAAAAAAAAAAAAAAAACCAAAAAATAAACAAACAAAAACCACACACCAACAAAATAATTTTTCATCTCATTTTTTCCTTCTCTTTCTTCCACTCAGGGTTTTTCATGTCATTTGGCTGTGAATGCAGTTCCAAAACACTGGATGATTTTTTGCTTTAAATCCAAATATCCCTCTTGGACTGTGTACACACAGATTTGCACACACACACACTTTCCACCCAGTGGTTTGTTTGCTTTTTTTAAAGTTTGCAATTTACATATGATATGATACTGTGGAAGCAAAAGATTACCAACAGCTCTGAGAGTAAGGATAGGAAGCCCACTGTTGTCTGATGAAGCATGCCATCTTTCTTACTGCACTAGAGAAAAGGTCAAGAACAATAGTAGTAGAAAAAGAGATGGGCTATAAACCAGATTTTCTGATAGATTCATTTTTTGTGATACGAGATGAAAGTACAACATTTGGCTCATTAATGGAATGCCATATCCTGTGTGTTCTGGTGGCTATTATGCTGGTATGAGAATACCACCATACCCATGCCACTATGACATTTACTAGCTAGCCTTGAAAGCCATTGTGGTGCAGTGGTTTGACAGTTGGACTATGACTCTGGAGAGCAAGGTTTGAATCCCAGCTCAGCCATGGAAACCCACTTGGTGACTTTGGGCAAATTACACATTCTCAACTTCAGAGGATGGCAATGGCGAACCCCCTCTGAAGAAACGTGCCAACAAAACTCTCTGACAGGTTTATCTTAGCGTCACCATAACTCATACATGACTTGAGAGCAAACAACACAAACACACACACACACACATGGAAAGCTAGCATTGGGTTCTTCAAACTAATTACCTCAGAGAATTGTTGTTTGGCCAACAGCTAATCAACAAAAGTCCCTACAGCCAGAAAACCCAAGACATATGATCAAAAAACCAAACTGAAGGGTTGCTTTTGAATTGAGCAGAGTCACATTGTGTGAGCTGAGGAGTTGTTATACATATATACATTTTGAATGCTTGTAGGCCACTGAGGAAGACTGTTGTCAAAACACATCTGGCCTTGAGTTTTTATTATTCACTATTATTATATTATTTTTAGCATTTGCACACTTTTCAGTGGGGTATTGTTACCCTTTTAGTAATTTTGCTGACTTATCTACTTCAGGGGTCAGGTTTTTTTTGGCCTTGATTTTTGGTATTTTTATTATCATTAGGTACTTATTTATAGCATTAGCAAACTTTCCAGTGGGATATTTTTACACTTTCAGAAATTTAATTTTATTGGATTTTCTGCTCCAGGGTTTAGTTATCCTTTTATTTCTTCATATTGTTGCCTTTTTATAATTGGAAGTGGGATTAGTTTATCATGACTATTTTTTGGCCAATTGCTAATTCCAGAGTTTGGGTGAGGAAATTAGGATAATAGACATTGTAATCTGGTATAGATAGTGCTAAGAGAGTATGTTCTTGGCCTTGCATCATATTTCACTTCAGCTAGAAACAAGTCACTATGTGGCCATTAGTAAGCTATACCCTCTCAGCCTCTATATTTCTAGAAATGGTCAAAAGATCGCACCATATTAGAAACTCCTTCTAGAATGATCTTTATATCCTCTCTCACACACTGAAGTATAAACAAGAGCAATTTCTCTTCAGAAAACCCAGGTATTATCTTCAAATATCTCAATTAATCCAGTTCATTAGACAATCAATTGTATATGCATTGGTTGTGCCCATATTAATGGCAGTGTTGTCTATAGGCATCTTCCTAGTGCTCGAAGAGACAAGTTTGCTCTCAGTTATATTGGGGTGTGAGAGAAAGAGTGTAAATGATGGGAGTTCATGGGTGCTGTAGTTCAACATATCTGGATGCAATAGGTTGAGGAAAATTGTCCTAAGACATTAAACTTTTTTTCTCCTGAGGTGCCCATACTCCCTCATAGTGTAGTGAAGTCTCCTTCCTTGGAGGTCCTTAAGCAGAGGCTGGATGGCCATCTGTTGGGGATGCTTTGATTGGGAGTTCCTGCATGGCAAGCGGTTGGACTGGATGACTCTTGTGGTCTCCTCCAACTCTATGATTCTATGATCCATAAAATATAACTGGAAAAGGGCCCTTTTGCCCACTAGGGATTAGGAGCAGCATTTTAACACATACACCCCAACCACCACCACGTTTTTAATCTTCTGAGCTGTTTTATAATGTTTCCAGAGGGATGAGTTTTAACTGAGTTTTTTATTCTGTCCCTAATCTTCTTGCCAAATTTTTAGCATTATTGTTGCTGTTTATTTGTTGTTCCATTTTAATTCTTTCCAAGTTTAATTCGGTTTTAAGGGGGGGAGGGTTGTAGATTGAGGGAATGTCTTTTACTTTGCTGTTTTTTAAAATGCTGTAACCCGCCCCGATTGCCGAGCAGAGGGGCGGGCTATAAATAAAAATTATTATTATTATTATTATTATTATTATTATTATTATTATTATTATTTTAGGTCTACTAGAGGTCTTTACCATCAAAACTAGCAATTCATGTAGCTAGAAGTGCTGGTTCAAAGAAAAATCTTTATATGAATTGAGTTTCTAAGTTGCCAATTTCTGCCATATATCTCACCTCCTCAAATCTTTAAATTCACACAATTTTCAGTGAATGACTTCTTGTCCACTCTTTCTTCTTGTTTTTGAAGAGTACTGTAATCATGTCAAGAACAAACTGGATTTTCCTCTGAATTCCACAAGGCTTCATTTATTATTTTCATTCCATGGTAAAAAGATGAAAAGAGAATATGCCCTTTTCAGAAATATGAAAATAACCCTTCCAAGCCCTTTTAATATAATGTGAATTGCAAGCATATAGTGAATTTCACTTGTTTAATTTTATGTAAAATGTCTTTAGAAAACTGAGATTTTTTTATAATAAATTTTGTATTAACCATTATCATATTGGTATTATCCAGTCACATGTATAATCTAGTTTTCAAGGTGTAGCAAACTGAAAAGAGAAGGTAAACATGATTCCCTGTAGGTTCTGGATGAGGGTGGGTGGTAGTAGGATCTATATGGCTGCAGGGCTAGTTCTAACTACTGCTACAATCATGCACACTCTTCCCCATCTCCTAAAAATTGTTCTGTGGAGGGTCATGAGATTGATGAGGGTCATGAGACTATTTGTACACATGCAGAGTTGCAACAACTGCACCCAGGCTAATGCTTGTTTTGCCATATTCTTCAAATATAACAGATTCACTAGCAGAGTGGATCTGTAGAATAGATCACTTGCAGAGCAGATCCTCTCACTACCAAACTGTAGGGTCCAGTAACTGTAGAACCAGAGAGAAGACTCTTTAAGGGCACATAAAATGCATCAAAAGAGGTGGGGAAAAATAAGGATTAGTCTAGGAGGCTTCTCAAGTCCTCTTAATTTTGTTGAGGTGACAGGCACCTTCCAAAAGTGAACACTTTTGCCATCTTTCTCAAATGGAACTGTCCAAAGTTCTGAAACTTTTTAACTTGCCTTGACCTGACTTTAGCCTGGCTTAGCTGCCTTGACATTACTGGGAAAAGATCTGAGGAAATTTTTACCAAACCCAGGAATTTGCTGGAGACTGCCCATCTTGGCATGGTGGGACAGGATTACTGGGGGAGAGGTTATCATGGTCTTTGAAGTGTGGAGAAAAAATAATTTGCATGAAATGTCTCTTTCTGATTGTCTCTTTTTCTTTCATGAAGCTAAGGACACACATATACAGAACAAGCACAAGAAAAGAGATGAATTGACCACAAAGGCATAACAAAATACATCTACAACTCCTACTTTTACAAGTTCATACAACAACTTAGCACATTATTTTTAGCACAGCACCCCTTACAGAAATGTGTAAAACCATAAATGCATACATTGTCTCTGACACCAACAAAAAATATCTGGCAAATAGCAACTGGCACTGAGGAGACTTTTAAAATGTCAATGTTAGGATTTACATCCTTATTCCCAAACATATTATTCTTATCTAGTTTATTTATTATCCACCTTTTAACCCAAATTAGGGATCATGGCCCTCTCATACTAGCTTTGACCTGACTTTACCTGCTAGGACTCAGTCTTATCTCCCTTTATGCTGCCCTAAACTGGTATTGCTGGAGTCTTCTTCTGCAGTGAGCTCAGAGCCCAGCCAAAACAAGGCAGTAGAGTAAAGCATTTATGACTTTTATTCATCCCATTGTACCTGTTTCCAAGTCATAAACGTGCTTTACTGAAAGCAAGTAAAAAACAAAGAAAAAGAAATGAATTTTGAGATGTTGTGAATATCATGCCACTGTGGTTGTGATTGTCCTCCAGCTGAACACAAATTCCATGGCATCTTACTGCTTAATTAAATGTTTTCTCCAGGGGCTGTCAGTGAATGGCAGAGAGAAGCTGGTAAACTAACACAGAGAGAAAGCACTTCTGGATGGTTTGGAAGATACAGTCAGAGGCAGATGATTTTTTTTTTTAAAAAAAAAGACTTATTTTTTCTCTTCACATGCCAAGCATGTTTATGGCATGACAAATTATGTTTGCAATCAGCTTATGTTCTCAAGATGTATGGAAATATTGGTATATGCCTGGCTTCTTATTTGACTGGTGAGGGGAATAAAAAGAATGCAGGAGTTCTCAACTTTTCATCTTCCAAACTCCAACAAACCACAGCTAGCACAAGTGATGGTAAGCGGTTCAAGGAGCTGAAGTCCAAAACACTTGAATTACCAGTGTTTAGAACTACAGTTGTCCCTCCACATTTGTGGCTTTGACAATTTTGGATTTGATTATTATTCACAGATTTCATTACTACATCTTCAAGAAATCTCTCAATCCTCCAGGGTGACTCTTCTGGAATTTGACCATAGAGTCAAGCTGGAGGATCTAGAAATTTCTAGAGAGAAGACTTCTCTAGGCATTTGTAGGTCTTCCAGAACAATTCTATGGTCAAATCCCCACAAATGTTAACCATAGAGTTGCACCAGAGATTTCTAGAGAGGTGATCTCTCAAGATGAAAACCTAGTGGTTGCTTATTTACATTTTTCCCACTTTGATGGGGGTCCTGAGCCCTTAACCTCAGCAAATGTGGAGGTTCCACTGTACTTTCATATTACATTCATGGTTCAGAATGATCTGCTTGACAAATGCCACAAAGAGGCAGATGGCCAGATAAACCAAATATTGAAGAGAAATTGCCAAAACAGAAGTATTTCAAATCAGAACCAGGAGTAAAAATTTATAAGACAAAGTCCTGTCTTTCTTTCTTTCTTTCTTTCTTTCTTTCTTTCTTTCTTTCTTTCTTTCTTTCTTTCTTTCTTTCTTTCTTTCTTTCTTTCTTTCTTTCTTTCTTTCTTTCTTTCTTTCTTTCTTTCTTTCTTTCTTTCTTTCTTTCTTTCTTCCTTTCTTCCTTCCTTCCTTCCTTCCTTCCTTCCTTCCTTCCTTCCTTCCTTCCTTCCTTCATTTATTTATTTTTGTATATAGCCTTTCTCCCAACTTGGATCCATCATCTATTTCTGTAGAAGAAAAATATTTGGCAAGTCTTTCCAATCATAAAGACCTAGGTTGTATACATGTTGTACTTTCTTCCAGCAAATTTATTCCTTACACCTTTCTTCAAAGGTAGTCCACTTGATTAAACACAAAAGTAAAACATATCACTGTGTCAGATTTAAATGCTGAAAGGCACCATTTCAACTTGAAACATATTTGGGACAGCCATGTTGGCTGCGCAGCACCATTACTGTTTTCATTAAGCAAAAGTGTTAAAAATCATATAGGAGAAGGGGAAAAAATGTTGATGCTAGAGTAACAGAACTACAGACTCAAGGGGAATTAGTTTCTGTTGCTAATGGAGTTAAAATTCAATTATCTGAATTTTACTGCTCTTTGTTTCCAAGTCCATATTTGGCCTAAGATAGGGAAGGGGCCTCTGTCTGCACTGATATCACTCCAGACTATCTTGACTGACAGCAAAAAATATCTTAAATGTAGGCACATGACTCTAACATCATAATTTTCCCCCTTCTCTAGGATTTCTAACATATTTTCCTGTTGAAGAAACCAGTGGAGCTTTGAAACTTGCATGCTGTATTTCATGCTTTCTTAGTTGGTCCAATAAAGATATTAGTATGTTTTGGACTTTGGATTTTGTTGTATTTCAACCTGCATAGATCCAATAGATCCACAGTATTTGGTTTATTGGGGATTGTCATCAAATTGATTTACCCCTGTTGAAAGTGATAATTGGATTTGTGCTAATAGGCCTCACTCTGTGATCTGATAAGGAAATGCAAGCATGCACAGTTTAATCTAAAGGTGTTTTTTTTTTAAAATATATATATATATAACCATTCAATTATGCTGTCTTTTCATTAGGGTAAATAAAAACAACAACAGATATAACTTGGAGTTGTTGTTGTCTAGCACCAAAGTCAACCAGTCCATTATAATTTAAGGCCACACAGTTCAGACATCAGCATTTACTTCCATTCCCAGTGCCAACAAAGGAACAGAGAGGAATGTCTGGGAATTCTCCAACTTGGTTCTCACCAATGGCTCATAGATGTCAACAGAAATCTTGTTAATAAGACCAGTAATTACATAGTCAGAGCTTTTAAATTTGGGTTCTGTTAAAACTATTCATTTTCACAGAAACCCAGAAATTTAGAGTGAATGCATCTATTATGATGTGAAAGATATGAACAAAAATTAAAACATTAAAAATAAGCATTTCACATCTGCTGCGTGTGGCAGTTTGAAATAGGATAATTGCCTCAATACAGTGTAAAAGAGAAAATCTCCTTAAGCTTCCTCTTGATTTTTTCTTTTTCTTTTAATAGCAGCTGCAGCAATTTCCTGAAAATATGAATCAAATTAAGTACTACTGAAAGTAAAATGCCCCACTATGGGTCTCTGCATGTCTACTCAGAATTAAATCTTACTCAGTTCAATGGGCTTTACTCCCAGAACAATGTATATTGGATAGCCACCTAATGGCAGCCAGTGAAATATACATCTAGGAAAATCTCCTCTCTAAACCCATAAAATTCACCAATAATAATAATTATTATTGCATGTGTCCATACTACATAGCTATAGCAGTTTTATCCCAGCCTGTGGAAGCTTACAATTTGTAGAGACATTGAAAACTCTGTTAGAAGGCGCTAATCCACAGTCTTCAGCTCAGTTATCTAGCCCAGAATTCACTACACTGCAATCCCAGGATTCCATAGGATGACACTATGGCAATTAAAGCTGGATCACTTTATATACACCACAATAACAGTATAATGTGGATGTGGTGATTAGAATGTCCAGCTGCCCAATCAAGAGGCAGCTGAGGGCCAACCAATAGAATTCAAGCTGGGAGCACTTGAAAAAAAAATATTCAAGCTGACAGTTGGAGAGAGCAATTGGGGATTCAGGAGAGTTAAGCCAGAGAGAGCTGCATTTCTGGGAGTTGCTGAGGGAACTGTAAATTTTGTTAGTTGGAGTCCAGACAAGAGGGACTTGGGAAATACAGAACACTAAGGAAGGGAGTTGCTGTGACTTGGGAAATACAGAACACTAAGGAAGGGAGTTGCTGTTGTGTTATATCCTGAGGGATATTGCTAGCCTGTGTGGCTGAAATATTAAAAGGGAATTGGAAACAAATTCCTCCCCAAGCTCTCTGCTGCTCTGCCATTTTTATATAACTATGCTTTTATCTTATTAATGTTTGCTTTTAATTTTCTTAAGTTTAATATTGTTTTAAGGGGTGTGGGAGGGATGGGTGGAGGGATTGGGATACCGGAATGTTGTTAACTATTGTATTTTTAATTGTTGTAAGCCGCCCCGATTGCTAAGCAGAGGGGCAGGATAAAAATAAAATGTATTATTATTATTATTATTATTATTATTATTATTATTATTATTATAAATATTGTTTATATATAACCAAGAGGAACTGTAGTGACAAGCTTTGATACAAGTTATATTTATTCCATTCTGTTCTAGAATAAACTTATTCCCATTTAAACATCACTTGGCCTTTGTTTTCAAACCAAACCACACTACTAACCTTTTAAAGATTTTAGTGTGGGTCCTTTACACATATTTGGGTGGCAGGGGTGGAATAACATAAACAAAACAAACAAACAAACAAAACCAGGACTGCCATCTTTAAAAAGTCAGTGCTAAGGTGAAAGGTGGCAAGAGGATTCACCACAGTGGATACACTCAATCTTATGCTTTTAACCCAAATCTTTCCTATTATGAGTTATATTCCTAATCTTACATTTTTTTTCATCAAAACCACCCTGCAAGATAGATTAGGCACCCAGATAGTGATGGCCTCAAAGGTACCCAGTGAAGTTATTGTTTCTTCCCACCTTTTTGTCCAGTTTAGGACTCAAACTTTTTTTTTTTAAACCAAACACATATAGTTAAAATCTTTGAGATAAAAAAGTTAAAATAAGTTTAAACAACCCCAAAAAATAATACCAGATTAAAACATATGTTAATAAACCACACACCAGCACAACAATTAGAAAGATCCAACACGTTATTTGGGTGGGATGGGTCTTATACATTCAATCATCAAACATCTCTCTAAGCAGAAAAAATTGTTTCTTTTTCTCTAAGGAGGGTGCTAGTCTCGCTTCTCTGGGAAGGGAGTTCCAGAGCCTGGAGGCAGCCACTGAAAAGGCCCTCTTCTGTCTTCCCACCAGATGTACCTGTGAGAGTGGTGGGACAGAAATAAGGGCTTTTCCAACAAATCTCAAAGCACAGGCTGGTTCGTAAGGGAAAATATGATCCTTCAAATAACCTGGACCTAAGCCATAAATGGCTTTATAGGTCAAAACCAGCATTTTGATTTGTGCCTGGAAATGGATCAGCAGCTACAGAAGCTGTTGCAACAAAGGAGTTGTGTGTTTCCTATAGCCAATCAAAGTCCCTAGACATTTACACTATAATTTCAATAGTAGAAACTATTTGCTGTCAGCTCTACCTATCAGATGTAGCATACTTTCATAGATCTGATATTTTTCTTCCAGATGTTGGAGGAAAAGGAGGAGAAATGTTCCATGCCTTCTCCCCTGTGATCAGTTAATGGACTATCAATTGACTAGAAAGGTTTCAAAAGACATGCTCAATGGGCATAGCATTTTAAAAATGTCCATGGCTGATCGTCTTCAGGATTCAGAAAAGCCATACTGCTCTCACTCCTTGATCTGAACTGATGAGGCACCTTTTCAGTTCTCAAGATAACTTATGGTAACTCAAGCCAACACAAATATCATCAATTGTTGTAGTTTGATGATGGAATGAGATTGCACATCGAGCTGGAAGTTGGGTTAGATGACATCAAAAAACCCTTCCAATATTATAGTTCTTTGATTCCATCCAACTGAATGCAATGCCAAAGTGGAAGCGATTTGTTTTGCACATCTGTGAGAAGAAGATAAATTTGGCATTCAATAGAAACATTTCAACAAGGAATTCATTCCATAAACCACAGGACAATTTATGTAAAGGCCTTGCTCCTTACTATGTGTACTGTAGGATCTTGGAGCAGTGTTTTACTGTAGTAATCAGAAACATAAATCACAGGACTGCGTGAACCCATCAAAAGCTAATAGACTTTCCAGATTTTAATTTCAGGTATGAGATATGTTTGTCTAAGTTACTGATTTTGCATACATCTGCTCCACTTTTTAGAATCATTTTGAATTAAATTAGGTTTTCAGAATTTTCAGTATATTAAACTTCATTATTAGAAGCTGCCAATCAATACAAATTTCATCTTGCATACTAATATCTATTAATGAGTTGACACAAATTTCCAAATAAAGAATGGGAACCTGATTACTTTTGATTCTGCAGCAGAGTCCACTTGCCTGTTTTGAATTGTGCCTGTGTCAAACCTCTGCAAGGGAGAGCTACATTTATATATAAAGGAAGATATTGCAAAGCAACTTCCCCCAATTTGGTAATGTCTAGAAGTTTGAACTACAACTTCCATCAGCTCTCACCATTGGTCATGCAGATGGACTGATGGGAGTTGTAGTCTAAAGTATGTGGAAAGCTCAAGGCAGGGTAAGGTAGTAGAACCAGACTACAGTCATACCTCCACATTTGCAGATTTGACTTTTGCTGATTTGATTATTCACTGATTGTATTAGTATGTTCTCTCTAGGAATATCTAGGTCCTTGAGTGCAACTCTATGGTCAACTCTAACCAAAAGTTGCACTCAAGGACCTAGAGATACCTAGAGAAAACAATCCACTAGGCACTCATAGCTCCTCCAGCACAATTCTATGGTCAATGTCTGGCAGACGTTGACCACAGAGTTGCACTGGAGGACTTAGAGAGGTGTTGTCTCAGGTAAAAACATAGTGCATTTGTTATTCACGGTTTTTCCACTTTCATGGGAGTCCTGTGCCCTGAACTCTAGTGAATGTGGAGGGATGACTGTACCTAATAGATATGGATAAACATCACATTAGGGAAACAGAAAATTGGTTGTTGCAGCAAACACAGAAACAGTGACATGAGATACTGAACAGGATTAAGACTCACAGCTTTTAATTAAAACTAGGACTTGTGATCAGAAAAGCCTGGAAAAGTTACCATTACTAAAACTCCAAGTATCCTCCAGCTGGCACAGCTACTGGCAATGCTGACTGAGGGTTTCTGGGATTTTCCCCAACTCTGGTAGTGAGCAGTATCATTGTAACATAATCAATGAAGAAGGGAGATTTTAAATAATAGGAGTATGGTGTATATAGTCTTCTTCTGTTTTAATAGGCAGTTCTACCTGGAGTCATGGTCAAAACCAGCAGGGTTTTTATCTGAGCACCATTATTTAATCACCAAAAGGGTCATTTGAAGCAGCCCAATGCTTCTCAAAATTACCTTCATCTCTCATAAATTTATAAGCAAAAGCCTCTGGTTTAAAGGACATTCCCCTTCATGAATTCTCATTAGTTCTTTAGTAATGTTAAGCAACAATCACTTCACCCTGCTGTTGCCTCCAGTGGCCCCTTTGCACTACTACATTTATTATTATTATTATTATTATTATTATTATTATTATTATTATTATTATTATTATTGTTGTACTCTAATTCTACTTTAACTGCCATGTCCACGTCCTATGGAACTCTGAGGTTCACAGTTTAGGGAGGGATATTTAGTATTCTCAACAAGAGACTTCAGCAAACTACAAACTCCAGTATTCCACAGGATTTGTAACCATGGCAGTTGAAGTAGAACCATAGTACAATACTATGTGAAAGGGCCCTAGCAATCCTTAGGTGAAGTTCTTATTTTACTCCCTATCCATATTCCCTGCCAGCTATCATGAACATGAACAGAAACACAATTAGCCAAAACAAAAATTAACCACCTGACCATTATAGAACTACAGAATAAGTAGAAAAGGTTGTTCTGAAGGTCCCATTTATGGAATCATCCCCCCCACACACACACATTCTGCTCAACCCCAAAGTCACTGGCTAATTTCACAATCTTCCCAAGAATAGTAGGTTGATGCCATACTAATTGAAGAGAAAGTATACGTAGAGATTGTGGCCTTAGGAAATCCTCCATAATATCCAGATTAATAAGACGTTGCTAAAGTACTTACACTTTATCTGTCATCATGTGTCCTACATTTTGGCCATAAAGTGGGGAGAAGTGAAGTTGATGGGGGATGGATTTTCTTGAGTAGAGTCAGATTGAAGGGAAGCCATTACTTGACAGCAGTGATTTGTTTTTATTCTATTTTATTCTATTCTATTCTATTCTATTTTGACAACAGTGATTTATTTTTAAGAAGATGGGAGACCACTTTAAAAATAAAGCTTGCTTGCTTAATTAATTAATTAATTAAAATATTTAAATCCCATCATCTATCTAAAGATCTTGGGCAAGCACACAATTAAACCAATCTGATTTACTGAAATGGTGTAAAAATATGTGTGTTTTTTTTTTTAAATAGCCAATTATCTTTCTCCATAAATCCATTTCAACTCTCTTTTCCCATCATTTTGTAGAGTTTCATGGTAGGTATTTAAGTGTGTATATTTAGAGACATTCTTTTTTCCAAATGTATATTTTTGGGCAACACATTAAAAATGAATGTTGATGTATTTAAATTGTCAACATTCAGGAAAGTGTGAAAATTGGTGGGTAGTTGTTAAAGATAAAATTCTTTTCTTTATATTCTTCTATGGATGTTTCAGCATTAGAATGTTTCCCAACACTACAGCAATTAGTATCCTTCATTCTCACAATTTTTTTACTATTTTATGTTAAATGACAGCCTATCAATCCCCCTCTCCTTCCATATTGTATACCCATTTGTAGAAGTTAGATTGAGTAATCATTTGGAATGCTTAATCTCCAATTCAGTTAAAAGTCAAAACAAAACTAGATGGACTCAAGAATCTATGATGTAGTGTGACATTAAGGGACTTTTTCCCTGCTTAATGCAAACTAAACAAATCAATAAATCTGAGAATGCAAAGCATGCACTGAATTTCTATGGAAGCAGGCAAATTTAACAATTTTTCCATGGAAACATGCTAATTTAAATGGAATGCCTAACAGAATGCATAATATAATTAATCTTCCAAGAGTTTTGTCCATCCATATCATGCACCTGTTTAAATAATTACTAAATCTAAATAATGGCTAGACTTGAGAGCCCAAACTCTTCTTCATCATGATGCAGAAGATTAACTCACCTGCACAGTTTGTGAGAAACTCTGTTTGTACACAAACAAACCCTTTTGTCAGCATGAAATATGTGGGAATTATTTGGAGCTACTTAATGCACATTCATGGGGATAAATATTGGTTTTTAAAGTGCTGGGAGGGAATAAAAGGGGTGGGGAAGATGGATTTAATTCCTTTTTCTGGTCATGGGCTGACTGGAGAGTTCCCATGGAAACACAGCAAAGGGCTCTCCTCCGGCAGCTGCTGATTACAGTTTGAATGTCATTTGCATTCATGATTAAGGAGGAGTATAAAAGAACCGAGGTAAAGAATTTAAAAAGCAATAAGAGGATAAAAGACCTTTCAATCAATGCTCCTCAGCACTTTTAATTAAATAAAAAGTGAGAGATGCTAGAATTTTGTGAAGTTTTATTTAACAGTTGGCTGGTTGTGGCAATAGCATTAACAATTTCATTGTTGTGAGCCTGAACCGAAATCAAGTGAATAGTCACAGTCCCATTAGAACAGGTAGAGCATCTCCTTTTACCAGACTCTTGGCCAACCTATATTTAATATTTTATGTTCAAGACTAAAATTGTACAGCAGCCAAGTTTTGTTATCATCATGGCTCCTAAATGGCATGGTATGAAAATTAAATTGCAAACAGTCCCTATTACACAAGTAGTTTAATTGGTATATATGAGGGATAGGGTTGCCAGATTGAAAACTGGAGCCAACTCCAGTACCTATAATCGTTACACAGAAGAGGAAATTTCAGCAGGTATTTGTTGACTGGTTGTGTGACAAGCAACATCCACTGAAATTTTCTCTTCTATGAAACCATAAAAAGTACAGGAGCTCTCTCCAGTTTTCACTGTGACCACCCTTAAGGACCCTATTCAGTCCTCATTATTCCTGACTTCCCCAGTGCCTTTAATAATTTATAACAACACTATATCCTTCCTGAATCCCATCAACCCAGCAATATCACTTTCTTAACTGATTCCCTTTTAGCAGCTACCTGAAGTTTTCTAGCACTGGTGTAGCAAAGCATTCTGACTGAGAGGAAATGAGACACTACATACCAAATCAGAAGATTACCAGTTTAAAACTTTCCCATCCTCTGAAAGGTGGTGGAACATTGGAGGGATCATTCCAGAAGGTTAAAAAGCCTCCGCTGAGTAAAAGGCCTTTTGTAGCAATTGGAGGAATGTGGAGAAATCTTGCTGCGAGTGAGGTGTTTTTTGTTGAGATTAGCCATCTCAGCCCACTGAGACAGCCTTTTCAAGGCTTCTTTCACCTCCAGAATGAGATGCCAAGTGGACATGTATCCTTTGTATTATCATTAATTACAGGAATGCATAAATACTCAGTGTCTTAATGGAAGCTCCTTCCCAAGGATAGCAATCTCATCTTGATACTTATTGCTTATAGATCTGGAATAGAAGACCAAATGATATTTCCCAAGCTTGGTATTAGGGTTGCCAGAGTGTCAACTGGAGTAGGGTCCTCTACCTTTAATGGTGTGTAGAAGAGAGAATTTCAGCAGATGTTTCTTGTTGCCTCATTGTACAATAAGGAACACCTGCTGAAATTCCTTTTTCTGTACAACCATTAAATATTCAGGGATCCTCTACAGTTTTTAATTTTGCAACTCTCACATCATGAAATGTGTTTTATTAAACTGTAGGTGTCATGAAGTGTATTTTGTTAAAGTGAGATACAATGTTTACTGTAAAAACAAAGCTTGGCATGTGAAATCTCCCAGGTTTATGCCATGGTACCTCCAAGTGGAGGTAAGGAAGACTTTGGTATGAAATGCTGTAGAGGCATAGCCAGTCATTGAAGACAGAAATGGGTGAGATAGATAAATGTTTTGATTCAGTTTAAGACCTTATCCTAGGTCTGTAGTGTTTGCCAGTGCTGGTAAGCAAGTGCTAATGGAAGTAATCATTATTGTGAGGATGATGGCAGAAAAGATAAAGAAATATTGCTCACTGGTAGAACACAGGTTTTGCATGAAGTCATTGTTGGTCCATTCCCCAACATTTCCAGGTGGACTGAGGGAAATCTATGCCTCAACCTTCAGCAAACCATTGTTAATCCGGGTAGGCAATATTGAGATATAGGAATCAGTGGTCTGACTCTGTGCAAGCCAACTGCTCTCCTAGTTTGACAGGACCATGGGACAGTTTGTTTTCTAAAAGGTATTCTTTAAAATACAATTTCTTCTCAGGAGCTCTGGTAGTGCAGTGGTTAAATGCTGGTACTGCAGCCACAACATTGTGAGTTTGATCTCACAGGACTCCAAGATTGACTCAGCCTTCCAACCTTTCATAGGTCAGTAAAATGATTACCCAGTTTGTTGAGGGCAATTAGCTTACAGATTATAAACCACTTAGACAGGGCTGAGTTCACTATTAAGTGGTATAGAAATGTAAATGCTATTGCTATTGCTATTTCTCAAAGACTATAAACAATAAATTTATGAGCTGATCAACCAGCTCAGATTAGGAGCCTTGTCTAGCCTTATTATGATCTTCTGTTAGGAAGAAGGAAAGCAGTTCCTGGGCAGCCATATTGAGTGGATGAGTGTTTAAATTCTTTTTAAAATCACTTGGGGAGAGTGTGACTGTTGCTGAGCTAGCCAATTGTTGCTGAGCTAGCCTGGTGGCGCAGTGGTTAAATGCCTGTACTGCAGCCACTCACTC
>CM034708.1:19435917-19446928 GCA_020142125.1 Phrynosoma platyrhinos | reverse complement strand
TTTATACCCTTAAACCTAGCCTGAGGCAAAGAATTGCTATTGTATATCAACGGATTCTGGATTACTACTCTTTGAAGTTCCGGGTTGGGATGGTGGACCGAAGAGACGTGTTCCTCATTGTCTCTGGAGGGAACCGTCTTGCCAAAGGTGGAGGAGGTTGTAAATGATATATAAAAACCGAAGATAGTCCCCCTGGTAAGGGGGTCTCAGAGGGCGAGTTGATAACTGCAGGAGAGAGCGAGTCGAGGAGGGGAAAGATGTTAAAATATAACATTAATTTGGATCAATGGGAGAGGCTGTGGAGAAATAGAATTAGATATTCCCCTTGTTATGACCTTAGGGAAAACCATGCAAAGATGCAATTTAGGTGGCATCTTACTCCAGCCAAAATAGCTAGAATATATAAAGGAACATCAAACAAATGTTGGCGATGTAAGAAAGCAACCGGAACTTATATGCATATGTGGTGGTCCTGTAAAAAAGTTCAAAAATATTGGAAAAAATTCATGGTGTTATTGAAAAAATATTAAATCTAAAATTTAATTTGGTTCCAAAGTTTTACTTGTTGGGTTTATGGGAAAATTC
Organism: Phrynosoma platyrhinos; assembly: GCA_020142125.1. Classification (NCBI taxonomy): domain Eukaryota; kingdom Metazoa; phylum Chordata; class Lepidosauria; order Squamata; family Phrynosomatidae; genus Phrynosoma; species Phrynosoma platyrhinos. The sequence goes on along the minus strand of CM034708.1, from coordinate 19,446,343 downwards.
AGATTTTGAATGTAAGTTTGGGAAATTGATATTTCATTTGACAACTGCGGCCAGGATGGTTTTGGCAAGTATGTGGAAATCGGAAGAAATTCCAGCGGTGGAACGCTGGTTAAATAGACTCTGTGAAATTGAGCAGATGGATGAGCTCACCACTAAACTAAGAGGGCATAACGTAGAAATAAGCAAGAGGATTTGGAAACCATTTAGGGATTATATGAATGGATTATATAAAGTTAAAGATAAATAAGGTAAAAATGAATACTTGAATATTTTAGTTTAGAAGCTAAGGTATCTACTGGTTACAGTTGGTTTAGGTTATATAAGTAACGGAGATGGAATATAAGTTAGTTAGTCTTAAATTTACATGTGGAAATGAGGTTAATTCCCATAGGAAGCTTAGCTTCAGGTTTTTGTAATGAAAAGGGTACTGAAAAGGAATATTTTAGGACCGGTCTCCTTTTCCAGGAAGTTTTTGTTTATTATTTGTAGGGTTTGTATTGTTATATAATTTGTTATCGTAGTAGTGTAATGTATTGTATTGTTAGTTGTGAAGTATATGTGTATGTCATTTGTGTAGGTAGAGATATGTCTTGTGTGTTATTGTAGTTTGTCCTATGTATGTATATGGTATTGTGTATGATATTGTGTTAGTTGTTGTTTGAGGTTGTTTTAATCAATAAAGCTTTATAAAAAAAAAAAGCTTTAAAGAATAACAGCCCCCTTCCCAATGATGTTTAACATCATGGTAAGTAAATAAATTGACATGCATTTTCAAAGCCAGAGGTAACCACTTGGGGGTTGCTGTGGTATCCATTTTGGACTATATTCTACATGTAGCTTCTGGACCAACCTTAGTTGAATGTCCATCAAAATTTTATAGATGAAAACCAGGATACATGTTGTCAAGCAACATTAGAGTATAGCAATGATGGCAAAATTTGGTAATAAGAAAGAATCTATAGGCTAAGAGAAGGTGCAATAATTTGTTTTTTCCAGAGCTCACTGGGAAGGGGGAAATTCCACCCTCTCCTCTCCCAGATGCTGAGTTGAGTGCAGACTACATTTGCACATTGAACTCAGTTTGCAGCAACTGAAGTGAGCTTAGGACAAAGACAGAAAGTGAGAGGAGAAAGAAACTGGGACATTTTAAAATTAGCTGAAAATTGGGACAACAGAGGATTAATCAGAACTGTCCCTGTGCAATCAGGACTGTTGGAGGGTGTGTAGTAGCCCACCCCTGAATGAAGCTTGTGTCCATGTAAAACATCATGGTGACTCCCCCCAAAAATAAATAAATACAAATACAAGGTTGTTGTTTTATGTTTTTTAAAAGAGCCCATGGCAATGAGGCAGAGCAGCAGAACAAAAGATGAATTTGTTACAAAACCAGCAATAATATTGAGAAGGATAAGAGGTGATATGATGGCCCTGTTTAAATATTTTAAGGGATGTCACGTTGAGGTTGGAACAAGCTTATTTTCTGCTGCTTCAGGGACTGGGACACAGAACAATGGATGCAAGCTACAAAGATTCCACCTCAAATGAAGAGGAACTTGCTGACAGAAAGAGCTGTTCAACAGTGGAACACACTTCCTTGGAGTGTAGTGGCATCTCCTTCTTTGGAGGTTTTTAAACAGAGCCTGGATGGCCATCTGTCATTTTGATTGTGTATTCCTACAGGGTTGGATGGGATGGCCCTTGAGATCTCTTCTAGATCTATGATTCTATGATTCGATGAATATATTGTGGAAACATCACAAGAGAGTAACATACAGGTTAGGTATCAAGATCTGTCAATGATCAAAAGCCTTTCTAAATGTTTTAAAAGCAGGACTGGCTTTGTCAGGCAGAATGAGGCACACAATTAGGCTATAGTTTGTGAGCTCCAACTGACCTGACAAGGAAAGCAGAAGAGCTATAAAGAAAATGGGGGAAAAGAGCCCCACCGTGGGAGGCATGTGAAATTACTGAATTTCATTTACAAAAAAGAAAAAAAGAGGAAGCATCTAAATATTGACATAATTTCCTTTCCTGAGACATTCCCTGGCATAATCGCTAATGCTACTACAGACACAGGCCTAAATGCCTGAGTTGTTGGGTGTTTATTTACAGCTGGAAATGTTGTGCACATTTCTCCAGCTGCGCTTTCTTAGCCGGCTGCGATATGCAGCAATCTGTCTGAGAGCAGCTGTTAGTTCACATCTACGTTTTATTTGCACTGGTGTGAAATAGCAGCTTGCTATATGAATAAAACATGTTTCCTCTTTGCCCTATCCTGCCAGGAGGATGCATTGTGCTGATTTACTTCTGAGCAAGCAAGGATAGTTTTATTTTGTTTCTAAATAAGTTTCCCTAATTCATTTCTTTTCCTCAATAGCTTCCCATCACATATTTCAAAAGTGTTAAGCAGCCTTTTCTCCCTACAGGCAATACCACAGTGGTATTTGTCTAGATTTTTTTTCTATTTTAATAGAAGCATGGCTCCAAATAGGGGCTCATAAGCAGCAGTCTCATAGCAAAGAATCTTGCTAGAAGTGATATTTAAAATATACTGGAAGCTGTATAAAAAAGAATGCAAAAGAAGCGACTGTTGACTGGAGCTTGGAAAAATAGCTGTTTTGGACTATACCTCCCAGCATGGCTATGATTGTTGGGGGCAATTCTGGGAGTTATAATTCAAAAACAGTTATGTTTCCAAGTTCCAATCTTGGTTAGCAAAATGGACAAAAGGACTCTCTCCAAACAGGGATCCTAAAGCAGCAAATAATCTGGAAATGAATTTCATGCCATCATTTCTCTGTTATGACTGAACTTTGAAAAAGAAAGTTATGTGAAAATACCTCAAGTGGCAAGGGATAAGGAAAATCTTGGGTTGCATGTTACAGCTGAACAGACACCGCTAAGTGCAAAACATCTGTTCTTTGTACCATTGGCCTGACTTCTTCATATTCTTTGAGAGCATCAGCATGCAAGCTAAGTATTGTGCCAAAATCTTTTTCCACATTTTCTCTTTTGGTTTGATAGAAGAGAAATTGCTTTTAAATAAATATTCAACAGAGAAGTTTGGGGGGGGGGGTTCCAACAAAGTTCAGTGTTTTGTATTCTTCTACTTACTTTACTTATCAACTACTCCAGAAATGTTTGTGCTTGTAACTGTGGAACCAGTTCCTGGCATCCAGAAACCTCCTCACTATTTTCCATTTCAATTAAAATTTGGGGAAGAGTTTATTTATTTATTATTTTATATCATAACTTTCTCCCAGTAAGAGAACCAAGGCAGTGTGGTGTTGTTGTGTGTCTTCAAGATGTTCTCAGCTTATGGCGACCTTAAGTCAAATACCTATCAAGGAGTATTCTTGGTAAGTTTCTTCAGAAGGGGTTTCCCATTGCCATCCTCAGAGACTGAGAGAGTATGAGTTGCCTATGTTCACTCAGTGGTTTTCCATGGCTCAGCTAGGATTCAAACCCTGGTCTCCAACATCATAGTCCAATGCTCAAACTCCAGAGTCATAGGGCCTTTACAGACTGCCAGAAATAGTGCAAATTGAGGCCACTTTAACTGTCCTGGCTCAGTGCAAAGGAATCATGGGAACTGTAGTTTATTGTGGCAACAGAACTCTCTGGCAGAGAAGGCTCAATGTCCCAGAAAAAAAAATACAATTTCCATGATTCCCTAGCACTGAGCCAGGAAAGTTAAAGTGGCCTCAATTTGCACTATTTCTGGCAGTCTGTAAAGGCCCCTAGTCCAGCATACAACATCTTAAAAAACACAATACAACAACAACAAAAACCTCTTAACTGCCATGATAATTAAAATGATGTAAAACTGCAGTGTAAATGCAACCGCTGTCTCTCTCTTTCTGTGTGAATGCACCCAAAGAGTCTTGGAAAATCCTGCAAGTTCATAACATATATAATTTGTCATACTTCATAACAAACACTATACCATCTGCTTGCAGGGAAGACTGAAGGAGGCCCAGACCATTTCTGAGACAAAGGCCACATTCAGAAGCCAAACCAGATAGCCAGCTGAACCTTCTTTAAACAATGGCAATGAGACTGATCTGCTCCACCAAGCTAACTTAAGGGGTGAAATAGATGGAAGGAGTGGTCTTTGGCGACTGCACAGACTGCTCCCTAAGCAAGCCACCACCTGCAATCCCAAGATGCACCAGCCAGGAGCTGCATTTTACGGCTGCTTTGGGCGCATGACATTTAGACAACACACTCCCGAAAGCAGACAGAAGCCACTTCTTTTGACCCATGTGTTCTGAATCATAGGGAACTCAGGATGACAGCTATGTAGCACACACAGCCTGTCTCAAAGGAACAGCTGGTGGTCTGAGAGGAATGACTAAGGGGACTAATGTCATGTCAGTACTCCCCAAACAACTGAAACTACAGCAACATCACTCAAGGCAGCTTCCCATTCTTTATAATAAGAATGTAGGGCTTGATCATACAGGTCAACCTGTCTTCCTCTAGTGATTAATCAAGCCCCATCAAACCAGTGACTGTACTGAGATGGTATGTACCTGGAACTACTTGAGTGTAGCAAGATGGATTCTGCTGATGAAAACCTGGGTCAGTGGATCTTGACATCTGTATAGAATTCACAATCGTAATCTTCCAAATTAAAAACACCCAATATAATGTGGAGAACTGAAGGGAAGGCAATTTGAATTCTCCAGGAATAAACATGCCTGGACCTTAATATGGTATGTGTTCACTGAGATACTGAAGGGAAAATGAAAAAGTAAGTAAATGCATTTATTTACAATGTGCTTAAAACATTTTATGGGAAGCTGGATTTTTCACCTGGTCACATGGACAAATTTTCATTGATGGATCCTAGCATGGTGTCCAATAATCCTGTTAGTGAATAAATCTTCAGGGATTTATTTCACTGAGTGCAGCTGGGCTTCAACATTCACAGTGATTTTTCTCCACATAGTTGCTTTATGCCACATTAAGAATATTCTTTATGACAAGCATGGTACTACTTTAGCAATAAACAAGTCTGCCAGTCTTCTGGATTTTGTCCATATACATTACCAAGATCATTGGTAACATATTACTACAATATTTCTCTCACATTTAAGCCATTTCCCAGTTTACCTTCAATAAGGTAACCAGGATCAACAGCCACACATGTAATTGCCACCCTACCTTCCTGTTTCATTCAAGAGCCATGGGGAAGCCACATCTCACACAGTATTATTGATACCTTTGGACAACAAGAAAGAAAAATGGGCACACACTTCTCCCAAGAGTAAAAAGCCAAACAATTTTTCACAATTCAGTGGTAATAATCAAGTGGCTAGATGCTGGATTTAGAAGAACTTCATCCTATGGAATATTTGGAAATGTACTTTGCTGATGTATTTAGAATTCTTTGCTATTCAACTATAGTGCTTTAATTATAAGTACTTCAATAAACCACAGATTCCAAAATTCTATAGGATGGTATCATGAGCACCACTTACTTTCTTGATGTGGCAGCACCATGGGCCCTTTTCTTTCCACCACTGCCACCAATTTATGTGACGAGCCCCTCCTTCACCAAACTTTTCTCCCCCAGTTGACAGTCCTATGGGTATTGTGATCCCACAGCTGCACCAATATGTGGTGCATTAGACCACTTTATGGGGATAAGCAGACGGCTAATTGGGCCGTTTTGGGGGCAGGGAAGGGGAGGGGCAGCCGCACGATCGGCGCCCCAACCCCTTCCCCAGGTCGTCCTCGGAGCAGCTGGCCCTCCGCAAGGCCAGTGCTCCGAGGAGGACCTCCTGCTGCAGTGTCCATACACGCTGCAGAGGAAGAATCGCCGAAGGCGCACCGCAAGCTTTTACGGCGCACCTTCAGTGACTTGTGAAAGGAGCGCCAATTTAGCGCTCCTTTCCAGGGGTGGCGAAGGTGTGCCGCGGGGCTGAGGTGTGAGGATATCTTGGCCCCGCGGTGCAACTTCCCCGGGTGGCCCACGGTTGCCCGTCTGCTTCCCCCCAAAGTATATCTATGGGTTTACTCCCCCATCTTGGTTTCTTTATTTTTTAGTTGGGTGGATAATAATTCCAGGTTCCAACAAGCTTGTAAGTGAACAACAATAAAACTTTATTTGAACGCTAGTTAACAATGTTTCATTTGTTACAATGTTGCATTCTCTTGTTCTTGTTGTACTTTTTACACACTCATTGACTTTAGAAAGCACCAGATATTCACTCACACTGTCCTTATTTACTGTGGTCTTTCCAACCTTATTTCTACACTAGCCCTCAGGCTAACTAAGGGCCGCTGTAGCCTGGCCCAAAGGGCTGGCCTGAAGCACAGTTTGGATGGGGCATCTGCACGCTGGATGCCCCAACCCCACACTGGCGCTGTCCTGATGCCACGCACCATTATGCACAGCGCGCAGCATCAGGACACCCTTCCAGCACAGCGTTCTGACATGGTGAACCGGAAAGAATGAAGAAGAGCAGTGTGCTGATTCATAGGGCGGCCTTTTGCCACCCCTAAAAGGAACGCCATTTTGCTGCTCTTTTCAGGGTGGCAAAAGGGAGGATTGGGGCTGTGGCGTGGAGCTGCTGTGGCCCCGATCCACTGCTTCCTGGGGTGACCCAGAGCTGCCTGTCTGTATACCCTCTAAATCCCAGAAACTCCCTCACCTGGAGTTCTGTCCTAGAACTAAGTCATTTCCTGAACTTTAACCCACACAATCCCTTTCTTCTGGACTGTTACCCATCCAGACCCAGTCTGACTTCAACTGTCAGCAATGGGCTTATTTAACACCTTCAGCCTACCATTTGATTGGATGCTGCCAGCTCACATTCTATTGGCTTTTGCTAAGGCATGTCTATTCTGCCTACTCTCCATAGATGGAAACCCAGCAATTAAAGAGGTATCAAGCTGCTTTACCTGTATGCACATGCATCAAATTATATGAAAATATATTTGTTTCTATGGAAGAGAAGGAAGGCTACAAACAGAGCAACCAGGAAAAAACAACAACTGGTAATCATTCTGGAATTTCTGGAGCAACTAGAATAAACAACAACCATTCTGGCAAAAATATGAAAGCTAAACATCTTAACTGCCATACATAACAGATGCATAAGCATGGATACTATTGGCCTTTACAGACTGCCAGAAATAATGCAGCTTGAGTCCACTTTAACTGTCCTGGCTCAGTGCTATGGAATAATGGCAGCCAGAGTGGTCTAGGGAACATCTAGAAGAAACCACATAACACCAATACTGAAGTCTCTTCACTGGCTGCCTATCAGTTTCCGGGCCCAGTATAAGGTGCTGGTTATGACCTTTAAATCCCTAAATGATTTGGGTCCAAACTAGTTTCGGGACCACTTCTTTCCGTACTATCCACCCCACACACATGGGGTTCTCTGGGAGGAATTTGCTACAGCCAATGAAATCAAGGCTGTCTACAACCTCCCAGAGGGCTTTTTTAGTAGTTGCCCCCAGACTTTGGAATGGCCTGCAGGATGAGATCTGTCAGATAACAACCTTGAGCAGCTTTAAAAAGGCTGTGAAGACGTATCTCTTCCGGCAGGCCTTTCCTGACTAGATTTCCTGGCCTCAGGAGTTGTTTTAGCCATTCTCTTTTTGACTCTCTTCATTGCCCTGCTTGTCTTGTATTTTTGCTTGTTTTATTATTTTTTTTAATATGTTTTAATTGATATTTGATTTAATATTATTTTAGGGGTGTTTTTTGGGGTTTTAGACTGCATTTTAGGCTGGTTTATATTGTATGGAATTTTTAACTGATGTAAGCTGCCCTGATTGGTTGACAGAGGGGTGGGGTATAAATAAATAAATTATTATTATTATTATTATTATTATTATTATTTTAATAGGAACTGTAGTTTTTTCTGGGACATTGAGCCTTCTCTGTCAGAAAGCTCTGGTGCCACAATAAACTACAGTTCCCACGATTCCCTTGCACTGAGCTGGGCAGTTAAAGTGGACTCAAGTTGCATTATTTCTGGCAGTCTGTAAAGGCCCTTAGTTGTACAAGAAAAAGTGGTTATAACTCTGTTAAGCTGAGTTAGCCAATCAGGAAGCAAGCATCATTTCAGTTATTTTGGCATCCAAACTAGTTCTTTCCACACATCAGTGAGGACATTTTCTCACTGATGAGTGAGGACTTTGAACTTCCTTAAGCCATTTGAAACAAGAGATAACACAAATGCTTTCAGCCATTCTAACATAGCTTCTCAAAGAGTACATGTAAGAGGCTGGTATAAAATGGAAATTTACAAGATGACCCAAAAGCAATACATGATTCTTTCCCAATTGCCACCAGTGTCATCAGTGTATATACTCATCTATAAGTCGAAAAAATTATGCTCCAAAATTGACCCCAAAATCCCAAGTTTATTTATTTGCTATAGTAATGTGATTGCAGCTCTTTCAGATTTCCCCATGAAGCCAGGAGAGCATTTCTTTCTCTCTTGAGTTAAGCAGAAAGAGCTAAGCAGAAAGGATGATTGATTGCCATTTGTTTAAGAGTCCCTTTCCCACCAGCAGTGCTGCCACTGTCTGGGGAGTGAAGGCTGAAACAAAGGCTGATATGCTGAAGCAAAAAGTCTCAGTTAGAGTCCCTGTTGCCACATGTACATATACACACACAGAAGGAGCCTCCAAGTTTTACCCTTGACTTATCCACGGGTCATGCCAAAATCCATAATTTTGGCCCCATAACTTGTCCTTGACTTATACATGAAGTCAACTTATAGTCGGGTATATACAGTATATGCAAGGGGGACAGAAGGAAAACAAATGAGAAGACAGAGAAAAATATGGTTGGCTTTATATGCTGTTTCTTGAAAAGATTCAAGGATTTGTATTTAAATGCCTTCAAATCACCTATAAACTTATGGTGACCCCATGAATTTAAAAGGGTTTTCTATGACAAGGAATACTCAGAGGTGATTTGACTAGTTCCTTCCTCTGAAATATAGCTTACAGCACCTAGTATTTATTGGTGGTCCCCCATCCAAGTGCTAATTAGAAGTAGCCCTGCTTAGCTTCCCAGATCAGGTGGGATTTGGTGCCTTTAGGGTATTGTGGCTTTGGATTCAAGAATACTGCCAGTTTAATGTCAGCAATTACTATATTATTATTATTATTATTATTATTATTATTATTATTATTATTATTATTATTATTAATTTTTATTTATATCCCGCCCCTCTGCAGAGCAATCGGGGTGACTTACAACATTACAATTTCCATACATTAAACAGAACATAAAATCCCGAATCCCACCCATCCTTTAAGAAGTAAGCCTAAATCTAATTTAGCAGTTAAGGATGGGTAGGGGGAGAAAATTCATACTAAAGCAGTTGGACTAGATTACACCTTGGTGAAAGCAGTTGTGTGAAGGTTTCTTTGACCACTTGTGACTGGAGGCTCCCATGTCAGTCGACTGAGTCATCCATTCCAGGTTTTAATCTGAATGTCCACAGAGTTCAAACTCTGTGTGAGTACTCACATGGTCAATGTCTCATGAAATATCTGACTATGATCATTCTGTACAAGTCCACTAATACAGATTGGTGCTTTTATCAAAAGATCCATAGCTTCTAAATGGCATTGTGTTGGAACATTAATCAGCAACACATGCCCATACATGTCCTGCATGACAAGCTTCTCTGACTGAAAATTATCACCATTTACTAGCCTACAAATAGTGAAAATATGGGCCAGAATACAATGAGGGATGTCTACTAGATTCTGCTATTTCCATCAATGCAATGGGGACTGATTTTTATCCTCCTGCTTCATAGCTTCCTCTGGTACTATTTGTAGATGGAACTACCTGCAATTTTAAGCTTTCCCTTGACTTCATTTGGTACTGAGGGACACACAGCATTGCTATTATTGTTTATTGTTAACTGCCCTTGAGTCAATCCTTGAATCATGGCGACCCTATGGATAAGACACCTCCAAGACCCTCTGTCCTCCACTGCTCTGCTTAATTCCTGCAACCCCTTAATACCCGTGACCTCCTTAATAGAGTCCATCCATCTAGCATGTGGCCTCCCTCTCTTCCTATTTTCCTCCACATTTCCCAGCATTATTGTCTTTTCCAATGAGTCCTCCCGCTCATGATGTGTCAAAGGTACAACAGCCTCAGTTTGGTCATCTTGGCTTCCGGGGAGGTTTCTGGCTTGATCTGCTCTAGGACCCATTTGTTTGTCCTTTTGGCTGTCCATGGGATCCTCAGCACTCTTCTTCAAAACCACATCTCAAATGAATTGATTTTCCTCCCGTCATCTATCTTAACTGTCCAGCTCTCACATCAATACATGGTAATAGGGAATACAATGGCTTGTATGATTCTAACTATTGTGCTGAGTTCTATATCATTGCATTTTAGAATCTTTTCTAGTTCTTTCATAGCCACCCT
>CM034708.1:19394551-19428642 GCA_020142125.1 Phrynosoma platyrhinos | reverse complement strand
CGCTGAAATGACGCTGCTTTAGGGCCAGTGTGATAACGTCCAATGTTTCACTAGCCAGCATCACCTGCAGTCAGTACTAGGGGAAAGATGTGACTCCTATTCACTTCCTTGCTGAATGAAAATATAAAATATACAAACTGTCTGTTTCTTCTTAGCTAATGGGGCGGCACTCTCTGCTTATCTGTTTCTGATCTATCTGTGTACCTCCACCCACATCCAAAGGTGAAATATTTGCCTAGATTCAAATTCAAAATGTGTTTCCCAATTTGTCTCTTTCTCTCTGTGTATATGTGCTTTTCAACCATTTATCTATTCTCTTAAAAAAAAAGGGGGGGGGAATCCTCACCCACTTCAAGTTGAAAATAGACAATTTGCACTCCTGGTACCTTTGCAGTTTTTTTCTTTGACTGCTTAAGCAGTCACAGCTTCTTATGAATCTCTTCCTACCTAAGTACAGCATTTCATTTATGGATTTTCTCTTGCATGTGTGTTCCTGCTGATTTTGGTCTACTGTAGCTAGATCCACCCCCTTATGCTGTGGCATTTTTCTCTTTCCTTTTGCTATGCCCTTTTCTTGTTTTTCTTAGTTCACACTCTGGTTAAAAAAAATTCCCCTCTTCATTACCTTCATTTTGAAACAACTCCTAGCATACTTACATAGTATTTGCAATGCATTCAGGGTAGTCATGCCTCCATTCTTGAGGGGGAAAACAAAACTTCTAGGGAACAAGCTATCAAAGGAAAACCATCTGTTTAAAGTTGCTCTCTCTCTGAACAATTCTTCAAACCTGCTCTAGTTTTGAAAAGAACCACAAGAAGAACAGGAGCCTTCAGACCTTGCCAGTTGGCTTCCATGGTAATGAACAGCAGCAACCATTTTGTGTGGCTGGTGCTGCTTTCCATCAAGGACAGGCACTGAGGGCAACAGTCTTAGTACTGAACCATTGTCTGCTGTCAGTAATGGAATGGACGATGGTCAACATACTGAAACTTTATCCAGACAAGACACAGATTCTCCTGGTCAGTTGAAATAAAAATCAGGGAATGGAGTCTCTGCCTGTGCTGTTGGTTTTACACTTCCCCTGAAATCTCAGGATTGCAGCTTGGGTGTTCATGTGTACTCAGATCTGGGCCTAGATGCTCAGGTTTCAGCAGTGGCCAGGAGTGCATTTGTACAGCTAAAGCTAGACTGATAGCTGTGCCTATTCCTGGAAACATCAGAGTTGGCAATTTGATTATATCCCATTTGGGCTGCTGTAATGTACTCTGGATGGGGCTACCTTTGGAAACTGTTTGAAAAATTTAACAGGTCCAAAATGTTGTGGCAAGAATACTGAGTGGGCCCACATACAGGGAGCATGTAACCCCTGTTACAACAGTGTCACTGGCTACCAGTTCACTTCTGGGATTAACTCAAAATACTGGTCATGATCTATAAAGCCCTAGACAGCTTAGATCCAGACTATCTGATAGACCATATCTCCACATATGAACCTGCCAGAGTTTTAAGATCTTCAGGGGAAGGCTTTCTTTGGTCCCACCACCATCACAGACTTGCTTGATGAGGACATGAGAGCCTTCTCAGTGGCTCCTTCTACCCTCCAGAACTCCCTGCTGCAGGATATGTGTTTTATTTATTTATTTTACTTTTGCATGCCATTTAAATGATTTAAATGAGTTTATGTTGTTTAATGTGAAAATTTTAATTGATATATATGATTTAAGGAGCCTTGGTGGCGCAGTGGTTAAATGCTGGTACTGCAGTCACAATTTTGTAAGTCCAATCCTAGAGGAGGGCTCAAGTTCCACTCAGCCTTCCATCCTTTTGTAGGCTGGTAAAATGAGTACCCAGCTTGTTGTAGGCAAGTGGCTTACACACTTAGGGAGTGCTGGTTTACTGATATGCCTTGGGTCCCACTCTGGGAGAAAGGCAGTGGGAGAGGCTTCCATGTCAATGGGAAGATGAATCCACACTGAACTGTAGCTTGAATTTTAAAGGAGTTTCCAAGATGCAGAAAAAAATCATCACTTTGAATAACTCCATTACGTCAGATGAAACTCACAGTAGGTTCACTGCTGCAATAACATGGATGTCATAAGCAGCTACTGAAGAAGGGAGGTAACAAGGCAGGGGATACAAGGTAAGTCTGTGGGAGGGAAGGGGTCATGCTTTGGCATGAGGTGGGATGACAGAAGAGAGCTGAAGTAACTGAATGAAGTGGGGTGGATGTAACGTGGGTGCAGGTAGTGAGACAAAATGAAGAAAAGGGAGGGAGGAAGAGACAGAAATGTTTTAAAGGAATGTTTTTCCCTTCTAGGGATTTAAGCTCTGCTAATTAGCAACAATTTTTTTAAAAAATATATATAAAGTGTTTTTAGGAAGTTTAGCAATTTTAGAAGGGGCAGTTTTTGAAGACTTATTTAACTGAGACGCTTATTGCACAGTTAATTCAATCGTCTTACTTGATCAGGTTTAAATTTTAAATTGGGCTGGATCCAGAGCCTATCACTAGGATTTAACTGCCAAGATTTCTGCCCAGGTCCATTCTGGGTCCATTCTGGGTCCATCCTCACTCCAGGGCCTCTCAGCACGGCCTTTTTTTGAAACCAGGAGTTTTCCGGCTAGAGAAAATGGCCACTGGAGCAGCCATGGGAGTGGGGATGGACCCAGGATAGACCGGGGTGGCAATCTTAGCAGCTAAATCCTTGTGATAGGCTCTGGATGCAGCCCAATTTAAAATTTAAACCAGATCAGGTAAGGCAATTTAATTAACTGTATGATACGTTCCTAAGTTCAGAACTTATTTTGCCAAAAATGTGCACATTTATTGTTTCACACAGAAAAAAAATCTTCTGTGTGGGAAGTAATATTACTTCATGGAAAATAATGTGCAAAACAACCACATGCTAATTTCTGCAAAGGAAGCAGTATAAACAGAGTACTATTAAAATCCTTTTCTAAAAAAGAAAAAAGAAAGAAAGAAAAATCAGTATTCCAATGCCTATCTGAATAAAAACAAGGAAAAACACCCCAACTCACCAACAGAAGAACAAGAGGCAGGAATCACACATGGAAAAATAAGACTTACCAGAGGTGCTGACTTGCCAGCTCATGCCTCCCTGGATGTATTAATGAATGAGAGCCAGCTGTTGACCTTCATCAAAGCCTATAAAAGACCAAAGACTCCCTCTCTGAGTGAGAAAGTGCAAGATTGCAGAGGTGAAATAGGGTGTAGAGAGGAAGCTGGTGCCAAGTCCTGTGTCTTAATCACTTTCTCTTTGCTTGTTTAGTTGTGCCTTCACTTTCTTCCTGAGACTCTAATTTTCAAGGCATATCACCTTTGCAGATTCCCCATATGTCCTTGTTTATTTTTGGTTTGCTAAGGGTCCTATCCTGAAACCACTTACAGGCTAGGAAAACATCTTGCAATTACGAATTCATGAAAAAGGGGCTCAGCTACCACCTGGACCTACCCAGGTCCTCATCCTGAGATGACTTACCAGCTTTCCCACATCCAGAAACCACTTATGTCAGTCCCTCATCATACCTATCAAATCAAAGCTATTTTCTTAAACTATATAGTCTGAGTGTGGCTGAAAGGATAAGCAAATTGAAGATTTGACATATGCCTCTCATGAAGGTTACAATCTCCACAATGCCATTCAAAAAAGAGAATTCCAAATCCAAAGCCAACCAAAACTCTTTTCTGTGTCCCCACCAGACAGACCTAAGAGTGACAAGATGGAGGGAAGGTCTTTGTCTAAACATTACAAAGGCTGGACAGGATTATGGGGGAGAATAATGTCCTTCCAATAGTCTGGACCTGAGCCATACAGGGCTTCATAGATCAAAACCAGAACCTCCATTTGTGCCTGAAAACAGACAGATAGCCAATAGAGTGCTGTAACAATGGAGTACTGTAATAAGGGAATTGTATGCTCCCTATAACTAAATCTAGTAAATAGTCCAGCTACAGATCTTTAAACCAGCTGAAGTCTGCAGATAATCTTCCAAGGCACAGTGAGGATATTATAGTAATCTAAATTGGATATATCTAAGGCATGTACTGCGGTAGCCAGATCTGACCTCTCTAGGAATGAGTGGGCCGGTGCACAAGTCTTAACTGCAAATACACTCTTGGCCACCACAGAAATCTCAGCTCCTAGGTTTAGGGTAAAATCCAGGAGGACACCCAAATTGCATGCCTGAATCTTGAGGTATGGAAGTGAATTCTTAGGGCCTAAGCAGACTGCCAGAAATAGTGCACATTAAATTGAGGCACTGCCCTGGCTCAGTGCTAGGGAATTGTGGAAACTTTAATTTATTGTGGCACCAGAGCTCTCTGACAGAGAAGGTTCAATGTCTCAGAAAAAAATGCAATTCCCATGACTCCCTAGCACTGATCCAGGGCAGTGCCTCAATTTAATGTGCACTATTTCTGGCAGTCTGCAGAGGCCTTTAATCCCATGGAGCCACAGGCTGAATCTCTGCTCCCCAACTGCCTTTCAATTGACCAGGAGATTGTTGTTTCTGGATTAAGGTTCAGTTTGTTCACACCCAACCAGCCTATTCATGAGAGAAGCTCTAGATGAGAATCAAAACAGTTTTTTTACATTTTAGTGGAAAGGGGAAATAGAGCTTGGTTGGCATATTGGTGGAACCAGAACTCTAGGCAATCTTTCTCAGTAGTTTCATATGTATATTAAATAGTGTTAGAGAAACCCTGGGAACTGAAATCTCCCAGAAATACTTTCTGGCCTTTCCCTTCAGGGAGGAGCTGAGCCACAGTAAAAGAGTGCCTCCAACTCCCATCACCATGAGGGAGCCCAGAAGAACACCATGGTGGATGACATCCAAAGATACCAAGAGTCCAACAAAACCAGGAGGGATACACTCCAGCAGTCCAAGATAGTTTGCATTTCCACCCCAATTTGGTTCACCCCAGTGGCATCACTGGTCAAGTGTGTGTGTGTGTGGGGGGGGGTGCGTACCACACCAGATGCCACACCACAACTTCCTGGTTGGGTCCTCTTACTGCTGTGGTGGAGGAGTGAGCATGCCCCTCATGGCTTTGCTGCAGTCCTGGCTCTCTCCCTGGATGGGCATGAGGCAGTGGTGAGGGCTGTAGGGGGTGTGAGCACACTCCTTGTGGCTTTGTCAACAACCTGGGGAGGGAGCTGGGCTGGCAATGAAGCCACAAAGGGTGAGCAACAGTGTGTGTGGGGGGGGGGTGGACAAGCAACTGCTGCTGCCTCCCTCAACAGCACCATCCCTGCACTGAGTGTCACCAGTGGTTCACCCTCTGTTGCTTGAGAAAAGACAATATCACATTCTCATAGTGTGTATTTTTCATGCAGAGGGTCTCAGATTCAATTCCTATTATCTTCAAGCAGGACAAAAAATACAGCTTAATGCTACCAGTCAGAGCTAGTGTCTATCATTGTCAAAAAATACTACTCGTTCCAACTCTATATAAGGCATACTACTTATCATCTTAAACTATCCATACCATCTTAGTGCTGAAACATATTTAATATAAAATAAAACTGCATGGACATGGAATCAATTTTCACTCTGTACTTTTAAAGACTTAAAACTTACCATGTATATTCACAAGTATTTTTCTACTGTACCAGTCTGTTTCTTCAGCTATTTTTAAGCTATTCCGCAGAGACCATTTGCCCTATATCAGTGACCTGGGAATTAAGATGCTGGAATTAAGATGCTGGAATCTCGTCCCAATGGTGACTTTAAAGCAATTCACTCCATACAGGCAATCTGGACTCTCACGGTGCAGTGAAGTACAGAGGAAGTGACTACATGAAAGTAGATGAGGCTTCAACACACAATAAGATTAATTTGGAGGAAGCAGCAGCAGAAAACATCAGGTTTGACTTGCTAGATCTATGACTTATTAAGGCTAAGTGTTGTGGAGGCCATAGCTTATTTTCAGTGCAGGATTGTGGTAGGGATTATATGGGGTTTTTAAAGGGATCATAGGTGTGGGCTTATGGGGCAAGGTATGAAAGTGATTCTTTCTCTTGCTCTCTATTTCTGCCTGCTTCTCTCATTTCAACAAGAATAAATGGTAATGGAAGAGGTTCTGGGGCCAAAGAACCACCTTTTCCTTTTACCCAAACATCCAGATAGACAGTCACTGTGGGGCATTCTGAGAAATTATGGCCAGCAACCAATGAAGATTCTGTCATTACTGGCTTAAAAGTGTTTGAAAGGAAAAGGGAAATATTTCATTGACCTCTCTCCATTTACTGAAATATCCTATCTGAATGGAAGGTTTGTGAACAGAGCATGAAAGGTGTAGGACATTTGTTCAGCTTCATGAGAGCAATCTGAGAAGCAGAGTTTGGCAATTTGTTCCAGCAAAAACCAACTGTTGGTAGTGATACAACCACTCATGGGCAGCAGTGTTCTCCTTGGTTGGGAAATATTTTTCTGAAAGCTATCAGACAAGGTCAACAAGCATTTGTGAGGATATGTTTTCCACAAATTACACTCTCAAGAAGTGCCCTCTTGGAGTGCAAGTGGCTCCATTGATGGAGAAGGATTTAGAAGGGTGGGCCAATGTATGTCCCAAGGTAAAGGGGATGGAAGCATTCATTTATAATGGGGTGGCAGAAACCAGGGCCTGCCAAAAATTAACTCCATTTACCAGCCACCCTGTCCAGTGGTAAGGGATTATTGGACTAGTGGTTTATCCAGATCTGAAGCAGGGCTCTGATTCATGTGATTCCTGAACCAGTCCTGCTCATTCTTTGTATCATTATGCCCTGTCTCTGATAAAGAGTGACCAGGGGCCTAAGATATATTACAGCTGAAAGAAATATGCTGAATTTTAAACTAGTCACTAGATCAGGGGTAGGCAACCTTTTTGAGCCGGGGGCCGGGTTGCTGTCCCTCAGACAATTGGGGGGCCGAAGCACCAAAAATAAATAAATTAATAAATTAATAATTTTTTTAAAAAAAATTAAAAATATGCATGCACACTCTCTCTGCCCCAGAAAAGCCATGGCAAAACCCCTGTGGAGATTTTGCCAAGAAAACTCCAAGAACAAGTAATAACAACAATAATCAATATCATCATGGTGGGCAGCAGCGGCGGCGGCGGCAGGACCGGCCTGGGGCCGGTCCAAAGGCCTCAGGGGGCCACATCCGGCCCCCAGGCCTTAGGTTGCCTACCCCTGCACTAGATGTATATAGAAAGGCGGTTTTTACATATGCCCATTGATGAGCCAGCATTGTGTAGTGGTCTGAGTGTTGGAATAGGACTGTGGGAGACCAGGGTTCCAAGTCCCGTTCTGATATGAAATACACTGTGTGGCCTTGGGCAAGTCACACTCTCCCAGCCTTAGAGGAAGGCAATGTCAAGCCTCCTCTGAATAAATTTTGACAAGAAAGCTCCATGATAGGGTCACCATAAGTCAACTTGAAGGCAGATAACAGCAACAATATTGGGCTTTTACAGACTGCCAGAAATAATGCAGCTTGAGGCCACTTTAACTATCCTGGCTCAGTGCTAGGGAACCATAGGAATTGTATTTTTTTCTGGGACATTGAGCCTTCTCTGTCAGAGAGTTCTGGTTCCACAATAAATTACAGTTCCCATGATTACTTAGCATTGAACCAGGACAGTTAAAGTGGCCTCAAGTTGCACTATTTCTGGCAGTTTGTAAAGGCACATTAATGTCACCATCTTCATGGCATATACACCACATCTCTTATTCCTCAGCATTCAGAACTGTGGGTCTAGTAATGCACCATCTATATCGGGGTCGGCAACTTTTTTTGCTGACAGGCCGGGGGGAAATGGCACTGGGGACTGGTGCATGTGCACACGTGCAATGCCATTTTGAAAAACAAAATGGCACAACTCCTGCGTCACGCGTGCATGCACACGACGGTGGGGGGCCTCCAGTAAGGATCCCTCAGCCACACCCGGCCTCAAAGAGGCCCAGTGCTGCTGCGGAGGCCCCCTAGGAGGCGTCTCTCAGTCGTGCATGGCCTCTGAGAGACCCGGCGCTGCCATGGGTGCCCCCCAGGAGGGCTCTCTTGACCATGCCGGGCCTCCAAGAGGCCTGGTGCTGCTGCAAGGGTCCTCCAGGGTGCCATTTTGGATTCCAACATGGCACCCTGGAAGACCCCCGTGGACACGAAAGGCGGCGGTGGTGGCAGGACCAGGCAGGGGGCGGTCCGAAGGTTTCTGTGGGTTGCACCCAGTCCGCGGGCCGTAGGTTGCCGACCCCTGATCTATATGAAGAGTAGGAATAGCTAACAAATATAGTTTTTACAAAAACCTGGACAAGTGATCTATGTATTCTGATTAATACATGGATCCAACCTTGCTTATCAACTGGCTCTCACTGCTTTATGTTTCTATGCAACTTGGCTTACAAAAATAAAAAAATAGAATAAAATCATATCAAAATGTATGTATTTTTGAGATTTTTTTTAAAAAAAACCCTGAGGCACACAATTAAATGCAATCTTTATGCAGATTTTTAAATAAAAACTGCATAAGAATGTAAAATATTTTGGAATAAGCATATGGAGGAACATATGGAAATGCTCTTTAAGCATAATATTTAAGAAAAACTTAAATATCTCTCCAAAACAAAGTTTGTTGTAGGCCTTCAGATAACTGAAATGAAATTGTGCTACATAGGCAATTTCTGAAAGCAGCCCAATGCAGAGGACAGTGTATCCACATGAGATAATGGAAGGAATTAAAAGATGAAAGAAGGCATTTAAAAGTCACAATTGGAGCAAGAGTTTAATAAGCAAAGAGTGTCAACAGGATGAGAGATGTAATTATTGCCCATTACCCAAGAACATTATTAGAACATTACTGTGTTAGTTTATTCTTATTTGTTTGTTATGGTGCTCACTACAAGACACTAGCACAAAATATTATGGGTAATATTGATTTCCCCATCCAAATGTTAACCATGGTTATCAATTGTGTTTCAATTTTGCTTTCTTTTTAAAGTGATTTCCCCATATTAATGGGAGAAATTCATTCAGGCTGAACTAATCACAACTCTCAGCCCAATACATTGCAGGAATGGTGTTTACATTTTTTTAAAAAAGCAAAACTTTATAATTGGTAAAGGCCAGCTTTTTAGTAACAAGTGGTTTCCTAGTTTAAATGTCATCTGCATGCTAAGTATTTAGCATGCTAAGTATTTAGTCTCACTCTCCCTGTAGATTATGCCCTCAGTTTAACCTGATGTTCAAACATCATTGTTTCTGTCAGTTGTTGTTAACAAGCTCAGTGTGAATTACATATGTCTACATAGGCTATCTTATTTATTTATTTATTGAATGTATACCCCACCCTCCTCTTTCCATTTCTAATCAGGAATGGCAAATGAGAAGACAATGGGGAAGTGCCCAGATAATTTATTTTTCACAGCTATAGTTCAAGCCTCATTTCAATTACAGGTGCCCCTCCATTTTCACGGGAGATCCGTTCTGGAAACACACACACACACACACACAGAAAAATGGAAAACTGCAAATATTCAAGCCCCATAGGCTTGAATGGGGGCATCTGCCATGGGCACACACTCCATTTTATCCTCCTCCATTTCTCAACCACAAACAGGTGAGGAACACTGACTTGAAATCTATGAAAATGGAGGGGCAACTATATTAGGAATATCATGTAGGCAAAAATGATGTGGATACTGACCCTATTAGTACTGTTTATCTTATTGCTTTTGTTTTTCTTTATAAATAGCATACTTTGGGTCATTGATTCAAAGAGAAAAAAATGAAGAGAAAAAAGAATGGAATATGGTGTATTAATGTTCATTGCACTTGAAGGTGGGGGATTTTATCACAGAGGCATCTAAGATGTCAAGTCTTTAGTCCTATTTGTGTTACTCTACAAGCTCAACTCCAGCAGAGAGTGTCATGATCTCAATTCCCATAGGATTTTAACAATAAAAACACTTAGTGTGTAGAAAGCATTCCCCCCCTACTCTTTCTTTCTGATATTCATTAATTTGTAACTCCCGTGAGAGTTGGAACTAAAAGAAAAGGGGGGAAAAAACCCCTCCTAGCCTCTCCATCTACCATACATAATTTATAAAACACTACAGTTAATTATGAGACTGAGCCTCCAGGAGCTCAATGAAGCTCAGTACAGCTGATTGTAATGAAAGACCCAGTATGGGTGATTAGTTAGTCTAGAGAAAACTCAATAGAATATTCAACAAATGCAGCATTGATCTTCTATAGACAAAGAGACAGGTTTTCTGCAACACATGTTTATACTTGTCTACTTAGAAGTAATGTGTGTGTTTAAATGCTTTCAAGTCACTCAATGACTTATGTCAACCCCATGAATTTCACAGGGTTTTCCTAGTCAAGGAATGCTCAAAGATGGTTTTGTAAGTTCCTGTCTCAAATAGTCTACACTACAGCACCTGATATTCACTGGCAGTCTCCCATCCAAATACTAAATAAGACTGACCTTGCTAAGCTTCCAAGATTAGATAGGATCTAGAGCCTTTAGAGTAATATTCCCAATAAATTGAGTGGGGGTTATTCCCAGGTAAGAAGTTATAACATTGCACTATTGAAGACATCCTGAACATGTCAACTGAACTAGTAGACCATCATGCACAGTTGGTTAGGATGATCATCACTATAGTGGTGAGTTCCAAACTGAGTCAACCAGAAACAATAGTCCCATTATTATGTTGTATTAAGATGGCACTAATTTAAATAGTGATGTATCCAATTGTTGCTGTTGCATTTCTAAACTCTTGTTTTATCATTTCCTTAAAAAAGAAAAGAAAGCTCTTTGTTTCTATATTTCTGGCCAGGCAATAAAATCTAGCTACTTATGAGCTGCTGTATATCATGGTGAATGGGCTCCCTTAGGCTAGATGTCACACACCTTACACAGAAACTGCAAATACAAATGTGTCAACAATACTTCCCCCCCCCCCAAATTTCCTTGGAAATTAATTATTTAGGAAAAGAGAGGTAGAAATAGAATTTATCTTGGCATATTTTTCTATATTTTAATACACTGTTAGGGATTACTGAAGTACTTGTAATGTTTTGTCTTTCTGAATAGCAATGTCTGAGCAGGCAGCTGATTCCACTTGAATTCCTTCACAGTCTTAAAATGGGTGAGAAAATGAGATTTCCAGTCAGCTTTAATCATAATATTTTATGAAATCCATGTAACTAACTTAATTACTCCCCCAGAGAATGTAGGCCTTCAGCCTGCTAAATATTTTCAAAATGGGTAATTTTACACATGCACACTCTCACACACTTGCATCACATGTGATTTTGGTCAGCATTATCTCCTGGAATGTCAAGGGGGGGGGAACCTTGTGATTTAGGTCTGATGATGTTCTTCCCAAGCATGAAAAGAAATCACTCCTGTTGAATAAGCATGCAGACATATGGCCAAGAGGAAGAGGAGAGGAAGAAGCTCCCAGCTGAGCAGTAGCTTCAATTAGACAACTGCAATCAAATTGCCCAAACCACAATTAAGAGAGTTTTGAGACAATTTCATAATTTTAATTATTTATTCCTCCAGTAGTCCTCAAAGGTGTGCTTTCAGCATCAAGCCAAGCTGAAGACAAATCTTTAAAATGCAGCACACCAAGAATCTAAATCCATCTCTTCTGGGTATAGCACTTTATCTGCATGGTAGAGCACTGAAGCTAACTGAAATCACACTGTTGTGGAATATGTGGCTGAGAGAACAGCACAGACTTCAGAAATCATCTTTCCCAAAGCCAGAGTTCCACTGCCCAGTAATTTCAATTCGTTGTTAATCAGTTGGACAGACCATCATTTAATAAATGAAGAGCATTGGTTACATCCTCATGACTAAATCCAAGAAGCAAATCTAATCATCAGATATTTAAAACCCATCTAATAAGGTCTGGATGATAAATCTTACATACAGCTTGCATGATTTTTTTTAAAAAAAACTTTCTTGTTTATCAGCAGAAATATCTAGCTCTTACTTCCCACCACTCCAATGGTCTTTCTTTCTCACCTGCCTTCATATTATTTTGATGAACAACTTTATCTTTTGAGCTGCCTTGGGTCTCGTTCTGGGAAAAGGTGGATAAAAATAAACAAACAAAAATAATATTTTCTATCACATCAAGTCCAAGGGTTGTTTGGTTTCTTTAACACTTTGTTGTTTCAATGTATGGAGACCACATAAATGAGAGATCTTCCAGTCACCCTATCATCAACAGTCTTGCTTACTTCTTGCAGACTTTGGGCTGTGGCTTCCTTGACTGTCTCTATTCATCTGTAACGTGGTCATCGTTTTTTCCTACTGTCTTCTACCTTACCAAACATGATTGTCTTTTCTAGGGAGTCATGTTTTCTTATGATATGTCCAAAGTACAACAATCTCAGGGCTGATGCAGACTGGCCAAAAGGGCCAGCCTGGGGGTGGAGTTGGGGTAAGGCAGTCACATGCAAGCTGCCCCGATTCCACCCTGATGGAATGGTGCGCAACATCAGGATGCCCTCCTGGCACAGTGTGCATACACGCTGCACCAAAAGGGTGCAAAAGAGCTGCCACAGTGGCTCGAAGGGTGGCCTTTTGTCATCCCAAAAAGGAGAAATATTTTGGGGGCAGCAAAAAGAAGGATTGGGACCACGGCATGTTGTTGCTGCAGCCCCGATGTGCCGCTCTCAGGGGCGGCTCTGTGCTGCCCCTTTCAGGCTGTCTGCATTGCCCCCCAGTTTAGTCATCTTAGATTTTAAGGAGAGTGCAAGCTTGATTTGCTCTAGGATCCATTTATTTGTCCTTTCAGTAGTCCATGGTATCCACAGAAAACTCTTCTTCAACACCATATGTAAAAATGTGTTGATTTTCTTCCTATCAGCTTTCTTCACTATCCAGTTTTCACAACCACAAACAGAAATAAGAAATATGATGGCATGGGCAATTTTAATGTTAGTATTCAATTACATTTGTCCAGTTCCTTCATAGCTGCCCTTCCAAGTCCTTGTCTTCTTTTGATTTCTTGACTGCAGTCACCATTCTCACCAATGACTAAACCAGGGGTAGGCAACCTTTTTGAGCCAGGGGCCGGGTTGCTGTCTCTCAGACAATTGGGGGGCCGAAGCACCAATAATATATAAATAAAAATTAAAATTAAAAAATATTTTTTTAAAAAAATATATGCATGCACACTGTCTCAGCCCCAGAAAAGCCATGACAAAACCCCTGTGGAGATTTTACCAAGAAAACCCCAAGAACAAGTAATAACAACAATAATCAATATCATCATGGCAGGCGGCAGCAGGCGGTGGCAGGACCAGCCTGGGGCCGGTCCAAAGGCCTCAAGGGGCCGCATCCGGCCCCCGGGCCTTAGGTTGCCTACCCCTGGACTAAACCAAGGTACAGAAAATCTTAAACTACTTCAACTATTTCACTTCATCATCTACTTTAAAGTTATGCAAATCATCTGTGGTCATTTTTTTCCCTTAATGCTCAACTGGAGACCTTCCTTTGCACTTTTCTCCTTGACTTTCTTCAGTAACCTTTCACACTAAAAAAAATTATAATTTTTATACAGCCTTAATTACCATAATTGCATCTTTACAGAATTTTGAGAGTTCTAATTTGGGGGTGCACAAGAGGTCTCCAGCATACAATTTTGAAATACCTGACAAAACTACAAATCCCTGTTCTCCATAAGGTAGAACCATGACAGTTAAAATGTTATCAATGTGCTATAATTTTGTGGTATGAAAGAGAACTTTGGTTCCTCTCTTGCTTACTCAGGTTTCCTTTGAATCCACTTCCAAAAGAGTTATATAGCTAAATGATATATCTTTCTATTTACCTGCTCATGTATGACAATGTGAGAAGAGGCACAGGGGATCATTGATTCTATTGAACCTTGCCACTTTTGCATAATCTCTCTGGATGTTCTTCTTTCTATCTCATTACGTGGCAGATGAGGCAAGCAGTTGTTATTTAACCAACAACACATCTGGACTGCTCTCACACTAGTTCTTTTCTCTAAAATCATATTTCCTTTCCTCATGTCTTTCCTACCATGAATTCAGATGATGTTCTTGCAAGATTATTGCAAATCTGTGTTTTCGCTATTGTCCTGCTATGTTTGTCGTCACCCCCCCCCCATTCTACAGCTTTCTTGTGGCATTTCCCCCTTTTCAATATGCAAATTATTGGAAATGCTAACATTTCCATTGTGGAGATGGAAATTTCTACTGAAAATTTTATGCTACTTTAACTTAAAACTTACCTCCTTATCACTTTCCCCAGGTCACTGATACATGTTCAGCATATCCTCAGGGTAACAGTAAAAACTGCACCAATTCATTATAAGAGAAAAAAGAAATTCAGAAGTAAAATGAAGACAAAAGGATATTTGCCACTGTCTCTTGACAGGTTAACATTGTAAGAGAGGTTTCCCTGATGACTAGTTAGACAGTAAACATTACTAAAGGATCTTGGCTGTTAAATATAGTACTATATTAAGAACAGTGACGGCCTATGTAGTATAGTTGTTTGAGTGTTGATCTTGAAGACCAGGGTTTGAATCTTTGATCAGTGATGGATATCCACTAGGAGACCTTGGACAAGTCATACTTTCTCAGCCTCAAAGGCTGAGAAAGCAAACTCCCATCAAAAAAATCTTGCTCAGAAAATCTTGTGATAGGGTCACTTTAGGTTCACCATAAATTGAAAGTAACTTGAAGGGACACAGCAGCAACAACAAACTACTGTGTACACTCCCTGGCCTCTTGTGAAAAGGAATGTAACAGTAAAGAGTCTTCATGTAGAAGCAATCTAGGACTCTGTCATTTGTTCCTTTTTATACCCTTTATCTACTGTTATTTTTATTTTTATCTCATTCTATGCTTTGTGACCCTGGATAACTAGTTCTTCTCTTGGCATGTATCTGCAGTGTTGCTGCTTCCCTGACTTTCTAGATCAGCCTTTTCTTTCTCAACATTATACAGAAGAAGTGAACTATGAGAGGAGCACCCTCACAAAATGAACAAGCAAATATGGAGCAGGAAAGAAGCAGAGAAAAGGACACAGAATGCTAGACTTTCTGCCTACATGTGAAAGCAGGAATGGCAGATCACCGTGAGATTTCTATTTACAGACATTTGCTTGTGTTATTTAAAGCAGTACAGCAGTCACTTCTGGACTCTTAAATCCAGAATGGTTTGGAAGCAATAACTCTCTCAGCTGTGCTTTTGTGTTATTATTGGGTCAGGTGCAATTCAAATTCACATTTAGCATGACTATATAGCTGTGACAGAATATAGTACTAAGTCTACATATTCAAGGACATGCGAATTTGCATGGCACAGCAGCCGTGGGGGCTTACAAAATGGTGCCCGCGCTTGCACATGGATGCGCATGGTGGCAGGCGCCATTTTGGAACGTCCAATGAACCAGTGTCATGAGTGTGCAAGCGCGGGTGACATTTTGGATGCAAAAATGGCACCCGCACTCGTACGCAGGGTGGCGGCAGAGTTAGGCCATAGGTTTCAGACCCTTGCCCTAAGGCAACGTATTTCAGTGGAACAACTCAGGAAGTTCTTCATAATGTTTACACATAATCTCTTTTCCTGAAGTTTGAACTAATTGCTTTGTTCCTTGTCCCTGGAGCAGCAGAAAACAAGCTTGCTCAGTCCTCAGTACGACATCAAATATTTATTTGAAAAAGAATATGTTGTAGCTGTTGGCTCTTAAAGATGGAGAATCTCTCATTTAAAAAAATAAAAATAGCAACCCTAATTCAATCCTAACCAGTTTATAGAGGGATTCAAACCCTGAGTTTAAATAATTAAGTACTCAGAGATCAGGTTCTGAATAAACAAATTCACCATTCCAGTTTTTGCCCATATTTGATTTTTTTGTATATTTCTGTATATCTTAATTAAAAAAAAAAATCTGAAATGAAATTCCCATCCATTTCCAGAATGAATAGCTTACTGTTTTCAGAAGATTAAATCTTCACTTATTTCATTCTTGTATGTAAGAAATTAATATTTGTTTTTTTAAAAAAGTTCTCAATAGGTGAGATCAATGGTGGTGGTGAGTTGCACAATTTGTGATGTTTTTTTTTCACACTTCAGAACTGTGTTTACATAAAAATGTAGCTTCAAAAATTGTTTATGTGCAAAAAGTTTATTTCTTCATATTTGAAATGTTATATCTAAGAATTTTTGATGGGCTTTGCAAAATGGAATTTTCATAAATAAATGACCCCTTGTGCAAAAAGAACCCCACAATCTCACAGAGGTTGACCATTTTCTCAAAAGAGTGTCTTGGCTGCATCCCCACTGTAGAAATAATGTTGTTTGACACAACTTTAACAATCATAGCTCAATGCTATGAAATCAGCTTTCTTTGTCAGCTCTGGTGCCACACAAACTATAGTTCTCGGAATTCCATAGCACTGAGCTATGACAATTAAAGTGGTGCCAAATTGCATTATTTTGCCAGTCCAGATGCAGCCTCAATATCACAGGACAAAAAAAGTTGTGAGTACCTTTTATTATTGTAATTATGGAGGAAATGAGATCTGAGCAAATCGAAACCATCCACAAGCCAGTTTGAGGCTAGATAAATATATAGACATGTCATCTGCCTCATTAGATCTTAATTCATTCTGAGGGAGAAAATGAGAGAAAAGCAAGGGATGGCTTTTGAAGGAACAACTTCAAGACAGTGTCATCATAGTAACTGATTAAACTGTAGGTTTATTACATTGTTGTTTGCTTGCACTCATCATTCGCTCAGCTGCAGCCCTTCCTGCCTCAAATCATAAAAATAGGTTGGCTATATATATGATGAAAAATCAGTTTTCTTTATTCTGAAATAATTTTGTTGAAATAAATGAAAGAGCTTTGGGGGCCTTTTTTGGTAGTGTGTTTTGAGCATACTCACATTTTGCTTTTCTAAAAGTTCACTCCACAACCTGATTTTTATATGCCCTTTTGTCATCTGTACTGTCCCATGGGAACTCAAATGACTGCAACTTTCATTATAGACTATAATTCAGCCATCTGTGGCTTGAGCAATTAATTTGTTTTGCAGATAGGATCTAGGGGGTTTAACCTACTTTCGAAGGTCTAGAATCCAGAAAAGCTGTGTGGAGCACAAGGCTTCACGCTGGGGTAAAACAATGCTGAACATTAAGTATGATGGTAGTTTGATTTTCGTTTATTATTATTTTGAACAAATAATAATAATAATTTTTTGTTTATTATTATTTTGAACCACTAAATTAATTTGCATCCTCTATGAACTTTGCCAATAGTGTATTGTGTGTGTGTGTGTGTGTGTGCGTGTGTTTGTGTGTGTGTGTGTGTGTGTATATATATACACATAAAGAGTGGTGGAATAGGGAATGAAAACCATCATGTTTGTAGCTCCTTCCAAGCCACAAAGAAAGACTTCCCATTTGGACAAAGATATTTTGCTATATGATGTTGCAAACAAGTTTTTAATCTTTTGATTCACATACAGAAGTTGACTGGACTAGTAGTTGACTACTAGCAATGGAATAGCATCCTCCACCATATTTGAAAGCAATAGACCAGTTTAGGGAGTACAAGACAAGTTGTGTTTAGAGGCCTAGCATTATTAGAAGTGAGATTGTAGATTCTGTGGATACTTAGGAGATGTAGACCCTGTCCAGGTCCACAAGCCAACTTCCCAAATACATGATACAAAACTTTGGCTGTACTGTTTATACTTAGTCCAGGACATCTCTGTTCTAAACCAAGAAATGGATCTGCAACAAACTTTACAGTTATGACAGTCCCTACAGCAATCTTGCAAGGATAGTTCAATAATGTAGATAGCTGTGCTGATACGTATATCTGTCTGTTTCACAGCAGTCTTCAGCTCCACCAAAAACATATATTTTGTAAGACCAATAGGTTTTTCTTATTTGATACCAGGTTATCCCTACATAGTTTAAATTACAACATGGATACATTGTAGTTATACATTATTAAAGGGAAGTCCATCCCAGCTCCAGCTGCTTTGGGAATTGTAGCTAAACTCAGGGGTAATAGGAAAATCCAGAGGTGGCAGGTGATGTCAATATCCCTGCTAACCAAAAGGCCCTGCGGTGTCAACCCTGCAAGTCCTGGTTCTA
Organism: Phrynosoma platyrhinos; assembly: GCA_020142125.1. NCBI lineage: Eukaryota > Metazoa > Chordata > Lepidosauria > Squamata > Phrynosomatidae > Phrynosoma > Phrynosoma platyrhinos. Next base: position 19,410,465 of record CM034708.1, on the reverse strand, counting down.
CTACATCATTGCATATACAACATAAGGCAATGCGCATGAGATTCAGGATAAACAAGGAAGGATCTGCCATTGCTACTTATCCTGCATTGGCCACCTGAGGCGATTGTCTCAGCCTGACAGTAGGGTTAGAACTATTAAAGCTAAAGAGCACTTTTGCATGTACATAGATTGCAAGCAGTCAAAAACCTCCCAACACAACAGGCTGGTGATGTATCACAGAGGGGGTTTAAGTGAGCCTCTTTATCCCAAAAGGTCACCAGCTTGCAAAAAAGGAAGACCAGATGAAGTTGTTTGTATATGCATAATAACAAGATGAAGGACATTTGCGCATATATGGTTTTCCCCCTTCCTTTCTTTTCTTTTTCTGCACTGCCCTTAGTTTAGCTTTATTGAGATAATCCATCTGGTATCAGAAATATTTTATAGCTCTTCAGCTGACACAATGGAATAGGAAAGGGTTTTGTTTTGTTTTTAAATGTGGTTCTAAACAAATTAAAAATGCCTCTGGTTAGGTCTTAATTAGCATAGAGGCTGTAATAAAGTATGGATTATTCTCGACACTTGCTTTTGACATAGTTTTATGTGGGTTTTTTTGGCTATGTGGCCATGTTCTAGAGGATTTTATTCCTGATGTTTCACCAGCATCTGTGGCTGGTATCTTCAAAGAACGCTGGCATTAACATGAGTTAATTAACACAGACATATACACAGGATATACACACGCACACCACTACTTCCATGCCAGCATTCTCTGAAGGTGCCAGCCACAGATGCTGATGAAGCATCAGGAATAAATCTTCTAGAACAGTGATGGGCAACCTTTTGAGCTTGGTGTGTCAAACTTCACCAAAAAACTGAGCATAACTTGGGTGGTGTGTCACTTTGAGGGAAAAAACATTATTTTGCCACCAAGAGAAGGAAGGACTGGCCTAAATACCTCGGCCTAAGACTCTAGTCACAAATGTTTCATCCTTAGGAGCAGCAAATGTCTCCTCTTTGGCTACTGCACTTGGCTGTGCAGGAGCCAAGGATGAAACATCCTTCTCAGCATGTGGCCACCTCAGCAGCTGCATTTCATCACAAATGACTATGCGTGTCAGTGCTGACACGTGTGTCATAGGTTCGCCATCACAGTTCTATAACATGGCCACATAGCCTAAAAAACCCACAAAAAACATGGATGTTGGCTGTGAAAGCCTTCAACTTTACTTTGCTCTTGACAATTATCCAGATTTTTTCCTATTGACAATGAATGAAGTATTCCATTCTACTATTCGCTCTCTCACAGCCTCTCTCTCTCTCTCTCTCTCTCTCTCATACACACACACACAATATGGCACACAGGCAGGGGATAGAAAGGAGACAGCTGGTAAGAATCCTGCCTATATACTAGTGGTGGACTGGAATTACGTAGCCTTAAAATGAAGAGGGAATGTACTATTCTGCCAATACTGTGCAGGAGTTTATATGATATATTGTAGGTTAGGTTTTAGCTGGAATGACAGGTGAACTTTATTTTATCCCTAGTGAGAGGATAGTGTTCTCTGCCATACCTGACACAGTGGGTTAGTTCAGGAGTTCCCAGACAGGTCATGTGGTACTCTATGATGAGCTGCTGGTGGCACCACCCTCCCATAGGAGTATACAGTTTACATCCATATCAATGAACAACTTTATGTAGGATTACTATGTGAGAGAAGCAGGATGACTGCAACTGTTACCCTAAGACCAGACCCTTGAGCACCCCTCATATTTAATGTCAAGTTAATTTCAAAAGGAAAGCTGGGGTGAGTGACCTAGGAATGACCCTACTGCAGAAGTCTGGCCACTTGACACTTGGAAAACTGGTTGGCACTAGCAAGGGCACATGGAAGGTACCCATCGTGATTAGATCTCCCTAGGCACCATCATAATGCCTTTTTTCTTTAAAGGGGATGATGGGATCATAACCAATGAAGGTGACTGCCTGTGCATAGAGAGGACAGGGATGTTCCAGCAAGGAACACAAATCCCTTTGTCTGAGGTATTCACACCAGCTGCAGGCCCTGGCCATTTTTTCCCTCCTGGGAAACCATTTAGCAAGAATCTTTCATTCCTTGGTTTCTGCCCCTAAGACAATGTTTTGGATATAAATGTTAGAGCTTAAACAACAGCTCCTTGGTTTATTTTATAGGCAGACAGGGATGTTGTCAGTTTGACTTTATACTCCTCAACATTCCTGCCACCCCACTTGCCACAGCAACAATTGAGCCTTCTCCGTTCCAGACTCACATCAATTTGAACCATAATCCACAGTTAGTAATATTTCACCATTAGCAAGGCCTCTGTTATTCCACTTTGCCCACCTTTGCTTCTTAGTTCTTGTGTGTGAGAGATAGTGTATGTGTTGTGTATATGTGTTGATTATTTCCTTAATAAAAATAAAAAATAAAACAATTTGGATTTGCCTCTGGAGTTCTGTGTCATTAGGAAACAGTATAAACAGGGTTGGTCTCAAGGCTGATGTTATCCCAGCCAAAATATAGTTTTATTGGAGCCACTGAAATCCCCCTAAAACATATTAATTTGTGGGTGTCCTCCAATCTGTGGGTAATTCGATGCTATACAGAGCTGTGTATGTGTGTGCGCACATGTGCACACACATGTATTCAAATTATCTGTTGACTTATGGCAGCCCCATGAATTTAATAAGGGTTTTCTTAGGCAAGGAATCCTCAGAGGTATTTTTGCCAGCTTCTTCCTCTGAAATGTAGCCTCAGGTTGATTTCAACAGTTTCTACCCTACCACCAACCTGGAACTAATCCACACAAGAAATTCACTTTCTTGATACTACTATGCAAATGCACAATGGACTTCTAAGCATCACATCCTATTGAAAGCCCATTGATCCCTAAACATACTTACATGCCTCCAGTTTACAGCCAGAACACACTACCAAATCTATTGCTTACAGCTAATCCTTAAATTGTATCAAACCTCATCTGCTCAAACCCATGAGACAGAGATTCAAAATCCTTAGATTTAGAACAGAAATTTCTTATGCTACAATACCCACATAAGGAGGTGAGGAAACAAATTGACAAGGCTAGATTAATACCCAAGGACCATTTAGTACAAGAGAGAGCAAAATCACAATAAGACAGAATACCTCTAATGGTCACCTACAGTCCCCAGCTGAGACCACTGAAAAACATCATCAAGGTACAACTAATCTTGAAAATAACACAGACCTCTCACAATTTCTGGGAGTCAGGCCTTTATTGGCCTACAAACAGCCTCCTGATCTTAAATAACTACTCAAGATCCCGCCACAAACCCAGATGCCAATTCTGCCACCACATCCACGCTGTGATCAATATTCTAAGGGCCAATAACATCACTCACAACATTAGAGGCACATTTGCTTGCTCTTCTTCAAGTGTGATATATCAATAGAGCCATCAGGGCATAGTGGTTTGAGTGTTGGACTATGACTCTGGTTTTATATCCACAAAGCTCATGTGAAAATATAAACCAGTTAGTCTTAAAGCACACACAGAGAGAAGTGCATGGGGTATTGGGGAGGACCAGCATTCTTAGAGTACTGCAGCTAGCATAACCAGTATATATACCAGTTGGAGACTCTTGGAAGCATAGACACATAATATTTCCAAGCACTGATACATAGCTATTCTAGCTAAAAATGAATACAGCATTTAATTTTCAAATCTTGGGATATTGATTATTTTATCTAGCATGCTGCAGAGAAAGCTAATGTGTTCAGTATAGAAGACAATCTACAACCAAGATAGATAGGAGTTTTATTACTGCTGGTAGATGCAAGCGGGGGGGGGGGGGGGGAGAACGGGACAGATTTCCTGTGGGATTAGGCTGTACAAATCCACAGTAGATTTCATGATGGTTAAGTCCCTGAAGTGTTATTATTTTCTGCTGACAGCCAAGAGCAGTCCCAACAACACCAAGCGGTAGGGTGAACCTTTTAAATCGAGTGGCAGATTGAAAGGACAGGGAATGGATGTAAGTTCTGAGCAACAGAAAAACACAGGGAGCTAGGAGATTGGAAGCTAGAAGCCAAGTCAGCATTCAGGGCTGAAGGGAGAACTGTGGGGATGAAGGTAGGAAGAAAAAATTCTGAGAGCAAGATTCACTGAAGACTATTGTTTACCACAGGTCTGGGCAACTTGTAGCCTTCCAGGTGTTGTTCGCCTGCAGTTTCCACCAACACAGCCAAAGATGAGGAGGTGAGGTAAGATCATGGGAACTGCAGTTGAACAGCTTCTGAAGGGCCACAAATTGCCCACCAGTGTTTCACCAGATTTGTAGTCTTTTCTACGGATAAGTGTCAAACACCTTTCAAGAGAGATAAACTGAATAATAGTTTTATCCAAATTTGAGGATAAATCCCACTTCATTCATTCCTGAGACAATATCTACTCCCTCTTCTGTTGTTGTTGTGAAGACCTGCCCAATAGTATGCATTGCCTTTCTCTGAGACTGAGAGGGCCAAAGCTACCTCGGGGATTTCCATGGCTGAGTGGGGATTTCAACCCTTGTATTCAGAGTCCAAGTCAAACACCCAAACCACCACATCTTCATCTTACAGGAAGGTAAGTTAACATAAGATACAGATGTAAGAGCTCCTTTGGAGTGGGAATGCCCAAATAGCACACCCTGAGATAATCTGCTCATGCTTGTTAAAATTATTTTCACACTTCAACATTTCATACTTTCACATAAATGAACTTTTCACATGTGATCAGCAACTTCCAAATTTATTTCCCAATTGCAACTGTAATAGGGATAATTTACTGCACAATTATTTAATTCCTACAAAATAGGAATTGAGAAAACCCATAGTATGTGCATGTGCATGCTTCTTTTAGTAAGCCCAAATATATTTATTGAAACTCCTATGACATTATTAATTCTTTAAATGTTATTAGGGAATATGTGCTACAGAGTATTAAGTGTTTGCAAAGCCAAACTGATTTACCCTGTTTACTTACCACTGTCAAAAAAATGATGGGCTGCATTCTTTTCCATCACTCACATAGTCAAATACAGAAAAAGAATACTTCAAAAACATCCCTTACCTCATTCCCACATATACTAAGGCACCTTCTTGTTTAACTTACTTATCTCTAATAATAGCATAGTAACAACATAAACTATTCTTCTTTGCTTCTTCCAGGGTTTCATATACCTTAATGACACCTTTCATTCTATCTGCCCCTCAAATTTGATTGTTCATATTTAGCTAATATTTCAGATCACTGAGACAGTGAATTAGCTGTCTCCACTGCAATTTAATCCCAGTATGTCCTTCTTTTAACAAGGTCATCAGAACAGCATATTTCCCCTTTCAAAATGTGAATGTTATTATGCCTTCATTCTGTGACAGATTTTTTTATTTTACAAATCAATTAACTATATTTGGGCTTCTTTAGACTCAACCTGAGCAAAGAGTTTTTTTTTTCTTGCTGTCATGCAATGAACTGTGCAGCATATTTTACTATTATTATATACAATCAGCCCTTAGGCATACTGTTAGGTTGCAGAGCTTCCCTTTATTGTGTTACAGTCTGCATGATTATTCTTTCAGTTTAGATTCATTGTCTTACACTTATGACTTTCTAAGCCTATAATTTATCCAAATCATGCCAAATTAGTTTGCACTGCTGCTGTTTACAGAATGCAAGAGTGCATTACAATTACTTTCCACCCCCTTAAATTACAATATCAAGGTCATTTGTAAGCCATATATATAATTTTTTTCTTGTTTTTACACTATTTCTCAATGTATTTAATTTTTTCCTCTTTTTCTTTCTCCAGTCAGGGAAGAATTTGGAATATATTCCCCCTCTCACACAAACATTTCTGTTCTCACAGGAATAAACCAGGATTAAATGTTGGATTGTTGCAGCTTCTAGTACCTTACTCTATGATGACCTCCTGGACATTTATGGACTTAAATATTCATGGGCCCCTACTCATCCAAATGCATACTTTAAGAAAAAGTCCATATAGAAATTTTCTCTCAATACTCTGAGAGAAAAAACATTAAGAAACAAAATGTAAATATATGTATGTGGTCAACATATATTATCTCCATTAGCTGGAAACAGATTTTAGGAGTCGAACCTCAAGGTTTTGTTCCAGGTCCTGACTACATTGTGCTCCCTAAAACTTTGTTGCTTGTCACAAGAGTAAATTTCTTGGCATGGTAAAGTTTATGATGGAGGACAACACTGCATTGTTCAGGACCACACTGACAGATGAGCAAGACTCCATTTGTTTTCTTTATGCTAAAAAGGAAAGCTAGTGATATGTTTTACAACTGAACCTAATCCTTCCATATAAGGCCTGTAATCCTTTAATGAAAGCCTTCAATAGAAAAACAGTACAAGTCCTATATTATGAAGTTATTGTGAAGATAGAAAAGGAAGTAGGAGGGATGCAGACGGATGGCACTGGGCAATGAATAAAATGTCATTCTTTCCAGAGCTGGCAAATAGGGTGCAAGAAGAGCCACCGCGTGGCTCTTCTGTGTCCCTTCCGGTGCAGCATGTTAAGATGCTGCGCCGGGAGGATATCTTAACGGTGCATGCCATGCATAATGGTGTACACCGTGATGACATCCTCAGGAAAGGGTTGGGGCGCCCGATGCGTGGCTGCCCCTCTCCTCCCCTGCCTCCAAGATGTGGAGGGGGTGGTGGCCGCCATTTTGTTTTTCAGTGCCCCCAGCACCATTCCCCCCCCCCGGCCCATTGGCAAAAAAGGTTGCCGACCCCTGATTAAAGGTATCAGAAAAATCTTTGCTCTGATAAGAGAAATACCCAGGCCCTGTTCCATGAATATTTTCACTTTTTAAGTCTTATGAAATGTATCATAACACTGAGTGATTGTCTGAGCAACAGCAATTTGCTTGTCTTGAAGTAAATGTTTGAAACTAACTAAATAAAGCCATTCCATTCAAAGTGACTTCTCCCAGTGGTACCTGCTCATGTGACCAAATATTACTGTTGCTGAGGAGTTATGTGGGATGCTTTTAAAGAGAATCTGTAGTAGCCTGCTGTCATCCTCTCCTGCCCCCATCTGTTCCTTGTGCAATCTATCTCTGGCATGCATCATCAAACCTGAGAACTGTATCTCAAACTTGGAGACCCAAGACTATTCATTATCTGAATTCATTCTACCATCCACACCCTGTATCAATTTATTCTGTGTAAACAGAAAGCCCATTAAATTTGCACAAAAGAGGAACAGACTGAATGCCACCTAATTTAGCATTCAATTTTCACCAGCACTTTGCCAGATGCCTCTGGGAAGCCTATAAGTAATATAAGTAATATGTGAAGTTCTGTCCAGCTGTTTGCCCCTATGAGAGCCTAATCTTGGGGGGGGGGTTGGAGCAATGGAAGGGTTTGGGGTCCATAAGATCCAAGATGGCCCTCACAATACTACTGGAATGCTGTAACCCTTGGTTTACTAGCAGCACAAACATCACTGCCAATCCTATTACATTAGCAGAAGCTTCTGTGGGCATATCAAGGCTACTCCAGTGATTGAGCTACCCTGTTGGTAGAGATCTTGAGCATGGTATGATAGTCTTTTTAAAATTAAACTAAAAAGACCAAAACACTCTATTAGTTTATTGCAGGAAAGCTGTTTCCACTTTTTTTTACATTGTCACTTCATGTGGACATGTATGTGGGTGAGCTCTCTCCTTCTTTCACTCACACGCACACACCTGCAAACTAACCTATCTTAGGGTGCTTCCAGATGACTGGATCTTAGCATTACCAGTAGAAAGGTATTGTGCAATTAATCTGCCATTTTCTCTTTATTGTATATGTGGTGTCCACTGCTGGTAGGAAACATCACCATCCTCCCTTACTCTTAGAAGTCATGAACTTACCACAGGTTATAGAGTTCTAATTGTTTTATTGATAACTCCAGTCAGAGTTTCCTTCTCCAGGCTTATAGCACTAGGTGCTGACCAGATAGGGCTTCTCCACAAGCACATGATGTCTTTTTGGAAGTCTCAGAACCTTCAAACCTGTCACTTTGAATAATTCTGACACAGGAGTGGCTTTGGGGATTACACACTGGGTGCGACATTCAAGGTGACTCCTTGTGTCTTTCCTACTTGTTTCCCCTCCCTTTCAACTCAGCCTCCTAGACAGTTCTTCCAAGGTAGTCTGCTCCAGCCAGACCCATATAAGCCTACTATTGCAGATTACTCTTCTTGAACATTTCACAGATGAAAAATGGATCATGTGTGGCTAAGCAACAATGAAAATGACAATAGTTATTAATGAGGAAGAGTGCACAGGCTAGGAGAGGTTGGAGCACTTTGCTTTTGCCTGACCCTACTGGGAAGGGCAAGATATCAGTCCTGCATCTTCTTTCCTCCATGTGGAGTGAACTGAATACAAACTACTTTGGCAATTTAGACTCGGCTTGAAACATCTGAAGTAAGCTAAGGATGAAGAGGGAAAGTGGGAGGAGAACAGAGAAACTGATACATTTTAAAAGCAAATGAGAAAGTGGTATGACAAAGGATTAATTAGGATTCTCTGTGTCAAACTGGAGGTTATGGGTTACTTTGATGATGTCACCAGGGAGGTGAGTTGATGGGGCTAGGTCGCTTTAACTGCTCTGGCTGCCTCCTGTTGAATTTTGGGGTTTGTAGTTCAGTGAGGTTTAAAGGCTCTCTGGCTGAATATTCTAAATGCGCCTTCCTAAACTACAAGTTTTAGAATGCAGCAGGAGACAGCCAGAGTGGTTAAAGTGACCTGGCCCTGCTTTAAGAGTGTAAAGTGATAGTCTCCATACAGTGGACCTATATAATCTGGGGTTTAGTTCCAGGACCTCCCCCCTCCCCAATGGCTACCAAAATCCATGGGTGCTCAATTTTCATTAAATATAAAGGCATACTGAAATGATGTGCCTTAATTTTGGGGGGGTTTATTTTTGTTTTTTTTAATACACACACATATTTATAGGTAGGTATATTTTCAAGCCACAGATGGTTGAATCCATGAGTAAAGAATCCATGAATATGAAGGGCCAACTGCAATTCTGTGATGAGGCCAGCTCAATTGTACAATAAATGTCTTAGGCATCAAAAAGGAAACTAAATAGTCTAAGGCCTAAGCAGACTGCCAGAAATAGTGCACATTAAATTGAGGCACTGCCCTGGCTAAGTGCTAGGGAATCATGGGAACTGTATTTTTTTCTGTGACATTGAGCCTTCTCTGTGAAAGAGCTCTGGTGCCACAATAAATTACAGTTCCCATGATTCCCTAGCACTGAGTCAGGGCAGTGCCTTAATGTTGTTTGCAAACATTTTGCAAATCTAAGCAATAGTGGAAAGTATAATTTAGAGGAACATTGTGGGTATACACTAAATTCTGATTAAAGAGAATTTATAGGTACTTTTCAAATTATAGGGGGAGACAGAATCAATCATAAAATTCTTATAAAGAGCAAGTTTAAATGTTCCAATATTGTCTCCAATTAACTTAAATTATACTTCAGGATCTTTTAGAAACACTAATTTTATTCCTATCCTCTTTCTCTCTCTTTCACTCTGCTGGGGCTCAATTAGAACTGATGGTGTACATTTTCTGTACCCTTAAGCCTGACCTTAGGCAGAAATTTCAAAGCTCACACCATATTAATTTTAATATTTTCATGCATTTATAATTTAGTTACAGGTTTAAAAATAACCTGAATAAATTCCTAGCACAACCTCTCACTCAGAAGAGTTTTAACATATGAAACTTCACTGAACTTTTTGAAGGGAATGAAAAGAGAATGAGGGAGAGAATAAACTAGAAAAAGCAAATTCTGAGAATGTAAATTTAGCAAGGAACAGCTGAAGGCAAAAATAAGCTCATTGAAGACTTATATATTTGATCCTGCTGGTTTGCCTTTAACAAAACATGTGCAGTTGCATATCAACAGGCATAGAATAGGGATTCTCCCCCCCCCCATGTCTGAATATCTTAAGTATATAGATTGTGAAGAAAAAAAATTCCCATACATTCTGAAACTTGACTCTTCGATTCAGGCTCCATACAGATGTTTCAGGAGCACTGAAGCTTCTGGCACGTTAAAGACTAACAAATTTTATTTGCTATAGCTTTTATGGACTGCAGGCTAGTTCATCAGATGCAGTCCACAAGTTTTTATTCTAAGTGGTTATTTGTCCTGAAACAGACTAACAGGACGACTCCACATCCAATCCCTGAAAATAGATATGGGGGGAACTGAATTAATTGCTTAACTCTCCATACAGCTCATTAGAGGACTCAGAGAATGTCTAGCAGTCTTGAACCAGGTCTCATGCTAATCAAGGAGTTGCTAGAGAGTGTAATCCAAGATGCACACCAATGTCCAAAAATCCAGAGTAAGAAATGTCAGGCAAGGCAGTATCACCCAGTGCAGTAACCCATGGTGTTACCCCCCCATTGACCCCCTTCCCATGCTACACCATACAGAATTCTTAATAATATTTTTTGTACAAATGTTACTCATAAATCATAATTTCTGTATATCACTGATTGTAATGGCAATAATTGTGACATAAACAACTAGCAAAATTAAAATTATAGCTTTAAATTACAATATCATATTCATAGCCTAAAAGTATTTACATGTACATAGTTTCATGTGGTTAAAGTGAAAATACAGTAAGATGTGAGGTTTTTAAATAAAATCTTAAAAGAATAAAAATATTTTTTAAAATAAACTAAAATTAAAAAAAAATGAAACAACCTTTGAGACATTGCCTTTCTTCTCCTACTGAGCCTCACCCCACTCATACCATCTCTGCTTCTGAGCTCCAGTGTTGTAAAAGAATGCTGGTAAACGCCAAAGCTCTTTTCTAACAAAAGACAGTTGTTTGGGGAGCAGTGATGTCATGTCTCTTAGGATGTCATCTGGTGTTGCCTGAACCCCCAGCATCCCTCTCGTGATGCCCTGAGGCAAGGCTACGTAAGGACTTTTGGAACTATTGCATACCAAAGAGCAATGGCATTGGCTGTGCTAATTTATAGCTAGCAGTAAATCTGCACATCTAGACTCACTAAGGACCTTTGCAGACTGCTAGAAATAGTGCAAATTGAGTCTACTTTAAGGGTTAGGGTTAGTGCTAGGGAATTATGGTAATTGTTTTTTTTTTCTGAGACATTGAGTCTTCTCTGTCAGAGAGCTCTGGTGTCACAATAAAATACAGTTCCCATGATTCCCTAACCCTAACCCTTAGAGTGGACTCAGTTTGCACTATTTCTGGCAGTCTGCAAAGGCCCTTGGCATTTTCCTTTTAAACCTGGTTAGGACATCTCTTATTGTGGCAACTGGTGTTTCAGTCTAGGATACTCCACAGGATGAAATGACTCCATATTTAATTTGTGATTTAATTAGGAGTTGAGTGGAGTTGTCCAGGCCCACTTCTCCTAGTTCCAGGGCAGGACTACCAGCCAATTCTGGCTCTGACTTGAGCCTGTTTCCTTGACCCTGCTCTCTCTCAACTGAGGAGGTCTCCTTCAGGTAGACAAATAGCATCTTAGAAATCTGGCCTTTTACAAGTTAAGTGGGTTAGTAAAATGTATTGTTATTTTACAGCTCTGTCATTTGCCACATTTTAGGCAAATCAAACTGGTAAAACATGTAATTAGATGGATGATTCAGGAACATCTACACACATGCCATGAAGTTACCTTTACATTTCTTGTCCAATATATATATATGTGTGTGTGTGTGTGTGTGTGTGTGTGTCCAAAATATATATAAGTGGGTGTCCAAAATATATATAAGTGGGTATTTCCCCCTTTGCTAATGACGTAAAGACATCACAATTCTGGAAGGTTCCCAATGTGGTTGACTGATACACACCACCAAGGTAATTTCTCTTCAAAGCTGTCAGTAGAATTGGTTTTTGTATTCCTTTTCTTTGCTTTAGTAGGTCCACACAAGGAGTCTGGATTCAGATTCTGGTTAGACACATTTTCAGTTCACTCTTCTTTAGTCAAGTTATAACAGTGAGTTGGCAGCAACTTGCACCTCTGGAGGGTGTTAACACAGCATGTTGAGAACAGATATGCTACATCTACAGAAGCCTTTAAGATCTGATTGCAATATAATGAAGGGCCATTTAAGCCATTACATCCACATAAATTACTCAGCGCTTGTGTGTTCCAATTTATAATTGCTGAACATTTTAAGCAGCATGATTCCTAATCAAGGGAATAGGAGGACATGAATCCAAGAATGAGGGAAAGGAATTATTGGATAATAGGTCACATATTCCTCCAGTAGTGAAATTATTTATTCCTACCTGCCTCAATATTTGGGCAAGGGATGAAAGTGTTAGAATGATATTCTTTGAAAAAGGCAAGTGTTGGTAGTTTTCTGTATCTGTATGAGATGGAAGAAGTACAAAAAACTCAAGCAGGCTTCCAAATGTCCCAGCATGCCACTTAAAAATTACTTCACATGTGTCTCACTAGTTCAATGTTGTCTATTTTGCCTCTTGTAAACCCTTCAGTATCTCAGTGAGAGGGATTTCTTTTACAGGAACAAACATAGAACTGAGTTTTCTTAACTTCCTAGTTTGTTTTTTCAAGGTTGTGTTGCAAAACTGTGCAACAAAAGTTATGCTTTAGTTCATTTATCTATTTGTATTTTGAGGAACCTTGACCAGAAACCTTTTGGGGACATATATATAGATGTCTCTTTTAACTTTTATCATCAAATGTTTTAACTGTTTTTGTGGTTTTTAAAAAACTATTGTAAGCCGCCTTGAATCCAATTTTGAGAGAAAGGGAAATTACACCTGTGTATGTCTTTCAATGATTATTCTAGCATTTCTCTTCACAATGATAAACCTTTACTTGCGATTGTGTTATTGGCACACTCTGTGGCTATTTAGTGATTGGAAGAATGTGGGAACCAACCAATGAAGTGTCTGGCTTAGCTTCAGACACCAGATGGAGGAAGAAATAGGACATCCTCCTGGATATCCCATGGTCATCCAGAAGTCCAAGATAATGACACCCACACGTTCATCATTCCCTGGCCACTAAATGGCCATGGAAGGAGTGGCATCAGATCATGAAGTGAAGATCACAGAAAGGGATGGAGTGTAGTTATAATGATGCAGCATCACACTCCACCAGTGTACTCAGCTCTTGAGTAATCCACCAGTGTGCTCAGCTATTTATCTCATTTGTGAGACAAAGGTGTGAAATAAACACTTTGAGGAAAAGCCCCACCCAGCCACCTGTCTGTTTTTATGTAGATGTTCAAAAGCAAATTCAGAATGCATGAAGAAATGAATTTGTGAATGAGCATATATGAAACTGCCCCAGAAATCCATTAGAAACATTTTCGGTTCAAAAAAAAAATCTTCCACATTTTAACATTCAAAGTAGTTTTGTGGGGGTGAAGGTGGAAGCTATATATGTTAAGTAAAAGGCATGTTTTCTACTGCTAAGCTACCTCTCTCCCCTGGCAAAATACTTTTCATGCAACCTTTATCTCTTACAAACTGGTCTTTAGATATATTTTTCATGGTTTTCCCCAATGCAATTATGCCACAAAGCAATCTTTCCTCCCCACTGCACAAAACTCCAAACTTATTCCTTTCTCATCACTCACCTTCAAATACTTATGCACACAGACTTTTGCTATGAATAATGAAATCTTTACACCATCTGGGGTTGGGGAGCATAGAATTTGGCATTTTTATTAATGTTAATTTGGGGAGGGATTTAGTTATTTGTTTTTTTAAAAGCTTCAATTATTCGATTATTTATTTTTTAAAGTAGTGAGCTGAGTGTGATGAATTTAACTTTCATGGTTCTTCTCTTTCAACAGCCTATCATTAGGCAACAACAATCAAACCACCCATGAGATATATGATGCTCAAGAGTCAGCTGATAAGTAACACATCTAGCTTTCTCTACCCATTGAAGACCAAGGATACAAATTCAGTGCAAGGTTGTTGTTCCATGGTAAACTACAGTAGAATATGAAATCCAAGTCAATGCTAATTCTGAGTGCTATTTATTTTTGTTAGACATGTTTTGAAAGAGCTGCTTTCTCAGAGAACTAAATTTCTGACAGTAAACATGGCATGATAGAAGAGTCTGTCACAGAATCTGTATGATCTTTGCCCTTTATTGATATGTGACATTTCCTGGGAAAAAAAACACCTTTATTGAATAGCTCACCAGGGAGCCATTTTTCAGTTGTCTACTATGTCCCAGGACCTCTGGCATAAACAAAACGGCACAGAAGCAATGCCAGATTCAGATGGGATGATGATGTACAAGATAGCCCAGGAGAGCAATTAAACTCTAGGGTTGAAAAGGCAGACAAACCCAGTGCAAGAATTTTTTAAAAATGAACAGAAGCTGCCGAACAACAATGCTTAATGGGTCATATTCATTGCCTAGGCATATGGAGAGATATGAAAAGACCCACTGCAGCACAGTCATTAAACATGAACACCAACACTTAATCCCTTTAATGATAGCAACTCTCAAGTGTATAATCATGACCCCCCCCCCTTTTTTGCCAAGTAGCTTGGGAATTGGTATCATTAAAGGGATTAAGTATTTGTGTACATGTTTACATAACTGTACTGCAAAGAGTTTAGAGCTCTTTCTGTGCCAAAGGCATTGGATGCAATCCACTACACATTCTGCTCTATAGCTTCTGTTTAGTTCAAAGGAGTCTTGCTTTGGCTGGGCTTCCATCTCTTTAACTTAGCAGCGAAAATGCTCTCAGCTTCATCCCTAGCCTATCTGAATCTTAAAGGAAGCATAAACATAATTGACAGGTTTCTTAGACCTGTCTAGCTTCTAGAGAATATTTTCTACTTAAACTTACCATCCTATTGTTTTACTTAACAAAGCTTCATTTCACTTTTTCCCTGTGTTTTGATGTTTCCAGACTGCTTTAATGTTGTGTTTTTAAGGTAAGTATTTATTTAAACTTTTTAAAGTTGTAACTGTATCACTGTTGCTGTTTGTTGTGCACCTTCAAGTTGTTTCTGACTTATGGTGACCTTAAGGCAATCCTATCATGGGGTTTTCTTGGCAAGATTTCTTCAGAGGCTGGATAAATTGCCTTCCTCTGAGGCTGACTGTGTGTGACTTGCCCGAGGATAACAAGTGGGTTTTTATGGCCCAGTAGAGAGTCAAACTTGTATCCCAGTAGAGAATAAAACTTGGCTCCTGTTTCAAGTGGAAGGCAGGATTAAAATGAAATATATATTTAAACAACAAAATTTATTATTTCTAAATATTTTTATTTACCAAAATTTAGATTAGTGTGATACTGGGTTGAAGCAGATGGTCAGGAAGCAGTGGCTTCTGGCTGCTCCAGCCATGATTGGGCCAGGATCACAGCGACCGCATGGCCCACTCCCAAAGTGCGCCACCACCATGCCAGCCAGGAGTCGATTTAAACTGACTCCTTTTTGAGGCAGCCTTGGACTATTTTTGGTGGTATTGGAGCAGCTTCTGACCATGTTGGAGGGGATGCATCATCTAAATGCCACACAATCAAAGTGGCCAGAAGCCGCTTCTTTTGGCCCATATGTTACAGACCACAGACCTTTTATTTTATCAGACCGTGTTAGAGCAGCAAATATTAACTGCCCCTAAATACACTAATTTCTGTCGCATTATGAACCAGTATAAGGAAGAAGGTTGGGACAAAGAGATGTTGTGTGGTTGGAGCCTAGAAATGTTACTTTTCTGGATTACAACTCCTAGAATCATCCATTCCTCATGGCTTGGAAATGTTACTTGGAGAAATGACTCTTCTGAGTTCTACAAAGGTTGGATACCTAGGACCTTATCACACCCTGGCCACGAAGCGAAAAGTAACCAAA
>CM034708.1:19376374-19392867 GCA_020142125.1 Phrynosoma platyrhinos | reverse complement strand
AGAGAGAGAGAGAGAAGAAAATGTGTGTGTGTGTGTGTGTGTGTTTTCTTTCTTCCCGCACGGCAGCAGTGTCTGGGAAACTTCTGTGGAGTGATCGCTGAATCCCCTTTGGAGCTTTCGTATACATTGTGCAATGGCCACGAGGGCGAAATTCAGTTCGTTTCGGTATAGAACTGAATTTATTCTTACTTCGGTTACTGTTTGGTTACTTTTCGCTTCATGGCCAGCGTTTGATAAGGTCCATAGAGTTGGGAGAGACCACAAGGGCCATCCAGTCCAACCACCTGCCATGCAGGAAATCACAATCAAAGCATCCCTGACAGATGGCCATCCAGCCTTTGTTTAAAGTCCTCCAAAGAAGGAGACTCCACCACACTCTGAGGGAGTGTGTTCCACTGCTGAATAGCTCTTACTGACAGGAGGTTCCTCCTAATATTGAGATGGGATCTCTTTTCCTGTAGCTTGCATCCATTGTCCCATGTCCTAATCTCAATATAACATCCTTTCAAATATTTAAACAACCCTGGCAGTTTCTGACTGGTAGTCATTATCTTTCAGCTTACTTCACAGAGTTGCAAAGGATAAAATGGTGGGAAACAGTCTGAGCCATGCATATTATCTTAAGCTCTTTGAAGGGAGGATTTGATAAGTAATACAGAAGGTGGGTTTGTTTTCTATATAGTACTGCTAAGCATTGAACAGCACTGCAGAAGCACTGTTTCATATAAAGACTGGCTGCTCATCCATTGCAAATTAACTGTAATTGCCAAGGTTACATATTGCAATCAAATATTAATGTTAGTGTTTGATACCTTTATGCTGCAGTTAGTTAATTTAATAGCCATGCCATTTAAAAATAACAATCAATATGCTCAAGAGGTTGCAAAATAGCTGTCTGTTTCTCTTGGTCTAGATTTTGCAAATGTAGCCCTTTGCTGTGGTGCAGATCAGATTCTTGCTACTAAGATCATAGATCTGTCCATTGATCTGTTTTGGTAATAGGTAAGACTAAACTGAGGCTGTTGTATTTCGGCCACATCATAAGAAGACATGACTCATTAGAAAAGACAATGATGCTGGGAAAGGTAGAAGGCAGTACAAAGAGGAATACAGCATGCCAGATGGAGAGACTCGGTGAGAGAGGCCATGGGCCTGAGCCTACAGATACATCTCCTTCACAGGGTCAACATGAGTGGAAGTCAACTCAAAGGCAGATAAGAAGAGGTGGAATAAGAAAGAAGGAAGGAGGAGGAGGAGAAGAAGATGACATTATTTCCTAATGTGGTTTGAGAAATGGGGCAACTGTTTTGATGAGGACTTCTAAAGACATTTCAAAGAAATGGAGCACTGGTGGCACAGTGGTTAAATGCTGATACTGCAATCAAAACATTGTGAGTTCAGTCTTGAAGGGCTCCAGGTTGACTCAGACTTCCATTCTTTCATAGGTTGGTAAAATGAGTAGC
This sequence comes from Phrynosoma platyrhinos, assembly GCA_020142125.1. Classification (NCBI taxonomy): domain Eukaryota; kingdom Metazoa; phylum Chordata; class Lepidosauria; order Squamata; family Phrynosomatidae; genus Phrynosoma; species Phrynosoma platyrhinos. Next base: position 19,391,404 of record CM034708.1, on the reverse strand, counting down.
CATCATGTTGGGGGCAATTGGCTAATACATTGTAAACTGTTTAGCACTATAAAGCAGTATAGAATTGTCAGTGCTATTGCTATTGCTAAAAGTGAACTATAACGAGGCCTGCCATAAGTGAATAAGGACTAGGTTTTAAACATTGTGAGTGGCAACCCAGTTGTCATTGTTTCATACCACTGGTGGGACTCAGAAACCCCAAGAACTCCCATAATAAACATAAACTTTGGATAGAGGAAATGAGGCTTCATAATGTTACAAAAGTAGCTATGGTAAAGTAATGAACCGCACACATGCATGCATGCACATACGCACAAGCTCAAGACATGATTATTCTTTGCTTATAATAAGTAAAACAAGGATTTGCTGTTTGTAATTCCAACCTTTGCTGTCCTGATTGTTCTCCTGTTCAAAAGAAACTATAAAACAAAGTAATTCTATCATTATCCTCTAATCTATCATTTGCAAATAGAGCTCTGCTGGTATTCATATTGCTCCTACAAGCAGAAACACTTCTCTTTGTTGCCTGTGATTTATTTCGTTCACTCATCCTGATGTTTCATTGCTCTGCTAATCAGCTCAAGCAAGGTAGAAAGATTCCAAACACCTGCGGCGATCCAGCAAGAAGTAGAGGGGGAGAGAAAAGGCCCAGACCACCTGGCGAGGCAACGCCAGAAAACTGCATGCTTCCTTGCCAGCAGAAGTCTCATTTTAAATCTCTCAGGTGTTACTTTGAATGAGTCTGACAAAGTACATGATTAGTTTTCTGAGGCACAGAAGTATGATCTGGAAACTTGAAAGTTTAAGCTCTTGGTCTATCTTTATTCATGGAGACGGCCCAGATAGTAGGCACTCTATTGCTAGGCCATCTTTTTTGTCTCTTGACATTTCATCTCCTTCTGCCTCAGGGCCAGTTCTAAACAGTTATTTTTTCCCCTTCTCTCCAAGAAGCCACAGCTTGTCCTTACAGTGACTTGTATGTCAGTGAATATGTGGAGAAATGGACATGTAAACTAAGCTGCACATAGGCACAGCTGGGAGTATTATGTACACTTCTGGAAACATTTCACTCCATTACCCCATTGACCAGAAGCATTGTGGCTCTGTTTACAGCCAAGGCTTCCATATCTAATGATGCACTTCAGTATCTAACAGCAATGTAATAAGGGCTTTGTTCTCCTCCATGTCCTTCTGCTACACTTGGGTGGTACCAAAAACCTGTTCCAATGGGTTTCCTTGTCCTTTCAAATGGATTTGGAGGGAAGAAGAGAGGAAAATTGGCCATCTTGGCAGAAATGGGATCCAGTGGAAATATGTGACTGACCTCAACCCATATTTCACATGCCTTCACCTGTTTCCACCAAGGACATGGAATTGGTTGCTCAGACAATAAATAAAATGTGAGAAAGGAAAATGTGGTGTAGTGGTCTGAGCATTGGACTACAACTTTGGAGTCTAGAGAACAGAGTTTGACTCCCCCACTCAGTCATGGGAGACCTTGGGCAAGTCACACTCTCTCATCCTAAGAGGGCAAAAGTCTACTTCTGAACAAATCATGCCAAGAAAATCCCGTGATAGGTTTGCCTTAAGGGTGCCCTACACAACAACTGCCTACAGCAGGAAAAGAAAGACAGCTGCTGAGCTCCCAGGGAAGGTTTATCTGGATCATAGACATATCTTGCAAAATCAAAATGCATGCTTCTGAACCTGGTCCAACATGACACAACACTGTGTATAGTGACTTGACTGTTGTGACCCTGCTAAGGAAGATTTTATCTACGATAACCTTATGAACAAGCATGGTGTAGTTATCTGAATGTTTGAGTAGGACAGGAGTTTGATTCCTGGGTGAACTTGGGCTAGCAAACTGCATCTAAATAAATCTTGCAAAGAAATCCCTATGTCAGGGTCACCATAAGTTTGGGTCAACTTGAAGGTACATAGCAACAAAAACAAACCTTATTGATAGAGATTCAGCCTTTTGTAACAGTAGTGGCGATAACTTTGTTGTGATTTACTTAGGTACAACTGCTAATTCTTCCCCCATGAAATTTAAGTCTAGATGGACCAGGGTTATGGACCAGGGTTTCATGCAGAGGTCTTCTCCATTATCTTCTACCTGAGTTGTACATCATTTGAGATGCAATTTTTTTTTTACTTTTTTTTTTAAGCCACAAACCTGGTACCTTCAACATTCAGAGAATGCACCCTAGCATTGAGCTATTCTTCATCTCCTACAATACTTGTTTTGTAAGAGGCAGTTCAGTAATTTCAAGGAGCCTAAGAAAACAATAATTGCTATGTAAGTTTAATTTGTTACTTTGTGCACTGAGACTTCAGAAAATAATAAGAGGCAAATCCTAATGTGCAAACATAAATGATAAATTATCCCATCATCATTATTTAGAGATGCAAATCTCACCTCATTTCATTCACACATGAAAGAACAAATAATTTCAAACTTTCTTACAGCTAGCCAAAATTATGAGAAGTTTATGCATTTCTTTATTTCATGAATTCTTTTGGAAAAAGTTCATTTGTGCAAAAAGGCTTCTTCGTCAAAGAGATTGTTTTTGTGAAGAAAACAGTGCATTTTGTACAAAATGGCTACTTCCTGTAAAAAAAATGTATCTTTTTTGTGCCAATTTCCCCAGAACAAACTCTTATACAAATGAATTTCTCACAAATCCCAAACATGAAAAATCTGATGGAGGTTGACCATTTCTTGAGGATATGAATATCTGTGAGTATTCTTTACATCACTATCATGGTATTTCATTCTTGCAATGAAGGTACTACCATCCACACACACACACACACAGAGAGAGAATTCTTTGTACTAATGCCAAAAGGTATTAGGTTTGACTGCCAGTTGACCAAGGGCCAAGAATCTTGAAGGTCATGTATTATGGCTGAATAACAATAACTTTGGACATCTCCTCCTTCATCCATCTTCAGGCTGAGAGAAATATTATTTTTTTAAAAAAAAACAGCCCTGACACTATTTCTCATTGAAGTGCATTTAGAATCCCTGATTCAGAAGCAAAGTAATGAACAATTTAAAATACAAGAGAGAGATATTGAGAGCACGTGACACAAATTAGGTTTTAATTAGCTATAATGAGAAAAGATGACAAGCAATATTGTGCCAGAGCTGGTCAATTTAATAAAAATTAAATTTGACAAGCTCATTTTCAATCAACTTTTCCTTTTCCTTATGCCCACAGAGAGAATCTTCCCTCCTCATAAATGGTGCCAGTACAAATAGTGTGCTTCAACACACTATATTGGTGAACAGAGATGCTGATTCATGCCATGATGATGACATGTTCTTCATTATGGATAAAATATAAATACATATGTACATACACTTATATTTATACATTATCACAGCAACTGCTATTTATCTCACATGTGAAATGACACTGGGATCATGGAAAACAAATCACGAAGTGACAGCAAATTTGCACAATTAAAAGTTTACTTCTTGTGTGTATTGACTATGGAGATTATCACATTTAAAATAATGTGACTTATCCCCAATAAGATACTGTTGTGTTTTGGGTTACTACTGTGTATTATCACACTTTGAATTCTCTATCCCAAGCCAATGATTTTATTCTTCTTGCCCTTACATAACTGTTGTTGATCTGAATCTCAGGTTGAAATAGTTTGTCAGTCTCTGTTTGTTCTTCCCCTGGAGATTAAGGGTCTCTACAGATGGGCGGCCCATGGGCTGCTCCGAGAAGCCGAAGATTGGGGCTGAGGCTGCTCCACTCCTTGGCCCCAATCCACTATTTGAGTGGCCCTCGAAGGAGCACTAAAATAGCGCTCCTTCCTCAAGCTGTGTAAAGGGTGCCAGAAGAGGTGGTGTGTGCTTCTTCCGTTGCAGCGTTTCTGGATGCTGTGATGGTAGGATGTAATCGGAGCGCCCACCATGTGCAATGGCAGGTGCTCCGATGATGTCCTCAGGAAGGGGTTGGGGTGCTCGTTCAGCTGCCCCTCCCCTTCCTGGGCTTGAAGATGGCTCTTTTCGCTGTCTACATCCCCCCTAAATAAAATTGCTCTCAAGAAAGTTATCCGGTCTATGATCACAAATTGAATAATTGGAGGCAACATTTGAAATGTATTTATGAGAGACTCCTCCTCAGCTGTGATCAGGTCATTAAACAGGGATGACTGACCTTTTAGTTCAGAGGATGCCCTGACAATTTTTTCCTTGTGCCAGGAATTATTTGGGCCAGATACTATCTCCTAGATCAATAAGATTATCATTCATGCTATCATTTAAGTTACTGTGAAGAATTAATCTAGAGAATGATTAAGAAAAGGCATTGGTGGAGCTTTATTCTGAAAGAATCAAGAGATTAAGGAGATTATTGCACTACACTGTTAAAGTATTGCTATTCCACTTTTACTGCTCTGGCTGCCTCCTCCTGCATTTTGAGGTTTGAAGTTCAGTGAAACCTAAGAGCTCTTTGCCTGAATATTCTAAATGCCTGCCTACAAAACTGCAAATCCCAGAAGGCAACAGGAGGCAGTCAGATTCCAATCCACATCTCATTCACACTTGTGCTGAATTGGTTTATTGCAAAAGATGCAGAAAAATGAGCATCAAAAAAATCCGTGTTAAATAAGTCTAGCACAAGCCCCCCCCCCGCCAAACCGTTTCAGCAATTCAACTCAAGTGTGGACAAGGGTAATTTAAACCACCTCAATCTGGTTAGCAAACTGGCTCATAACGTAGTGAGGATGAGGCCTAAGTTAAAATAAGAATGAGGTGGAAACTGAGGAAGTGATTTTAATTCCTTTCTTAGCTTGCAGAGATGAAGCAATACTTTTCATCTCAGTTTCATTACAGCTTCCCTCTTCCCAAGGCTATATTCCCCTATATTTCCTCTTGTTGAGTTATTATCTTTCTTTCTTTTTTTCCTTTCCTTTCCTTTCCTTTCCTTTCCTTTCCTTTCCTTTCCTTTCCTTTCCTTTCCTTTCCTTTCCTTTCCTTTCCTTTCCTTTCCTTTCCTTTCCTTTCCTTTCCTTTCTGTCCCTTTCTTACTCCTTCTTATCCCATCCCAGGTTTTCTCATAAATCTTGGGAAAAGCTCACCACTTTTCTCCTTAAATATGCTATTCTCAGCAGCAATTCTCAGCAGCCAAACATTCTCAGCAGCCTAGAAAAGAACAGGAGAGAGGTGGCAAGAAATAATAAAAAAAGATAAAATGAGATAAAATAAGCTTTTATAATTAAATAATAAAACAATTAAGTAATAAAACAAAATAGTTAATCAAAATATGGAGCTCCAAACAATGTTACTGCCTCCACCACTATCTTCCCATTTTTGAAAAGGATCCAGATAAGCTGGTACCCAAGATGCAGCCAGATTGTAGTCACCCAGCAGCAGCAGTGGTGATTTAAGTGTGATAATCCCTGTCGAGGATAAGTTGCATTATTTTAAATGCAATAATCTCCTATATTAAAGCTCACATGGGGGGTGTCAGATATAGTGTGGTGAGTACCTTGCTTCTCTAAGGCTCTTCCCTTATTTCTTTATTTAGTTTATATCCCATGTTTCTGGAGCTTCTCAAGTTTAGGGGTTCCTTGATGAGATGGATTATCTAGATCCATATTGGTCTGGTTGCATACCTGGTTATGGGACAGAAAAAGCTTTGGTCACTCGATGGATGACCTATGTAAGGAACTGGACAAGAGGAGTTTGTTCCTGTTGGTTTTGCAGGACCTCTCAATAACTTTTAATGAAAAGGACCTCTGCAGAACTAGGAAATTGGGCCTGGATGGCTTTCTATAGAGGTATGGCAATCACTTTCTCTTGCAGACATGGCTCTTCAGAGAGGCCACACACCTTCTGGTTTCTCTATCATGGTCCTCAGACATATTCCAAATAATACTTGGAATGGGCATCCATCCACTTGCTTAGAGTCCTCTCAGAGTAATGTAGAAGACACAAAGCTTTTCCAGAGAAACCACCCCTACTATTACTCAGAATTCAAAACAAAATTATCTGGGCTTTTTTTGGGCGAAAACCCCACAACATATAAACAGTGCTTTTTATGCAATACATTGTTTTCTGTGTGAAGTGTTGGAGGTTTACCTGACTATTTTTTAGAGGGTTTTTTTGTTGTTGTTGTTATGGTTGCAGAAAAAGTTCCCTGAATGGGGGGGGGGGAATCTCCTGTCAGTAGATCATTTGTTTTTCATGCAGTGTGTTTGGACATATTTCTCTTTAAGGACAACCAAATTTACATACGTCCCTGCTGTTTCGTAAGGGGCAATTAACAAGTGGCCTTTCTGTATATTCTGTATATACTGCTGGCTCTGGTTCCCAACATATTCACTGATTCCAAGTGCTAGCCCTCCATTGGCTTCTCTTGAGCTGAGACACAAGCAATGAGTTCTGTAATCCTCTAGGGAAGTAGGAGGAAAGCTGTGGCCGTCTAGTCACTAACAACTAGTGTTGATAATATCTGGAAAAATACAGGTCCACCCTACTCATAATTATGAATGCCAATAAAAGGCTTACAAATCTAAGAGAGAAAGGGCCTTGTCTTTAATTTCATAATTATCTACTGGCCAGAATCCTATTGGTTGCTGCACTAGCAGTTGGACTTTCTCCAAACTTTCTGAGATTCTGTATGCACAAGCCAAAGGCAGCCCAAAGTACCGTGGTCCCAGAGATGCCTTGATCTTCCCCTATAGTAAAGACCATCTGTTCTGATACTAGGCAGCTGATCAGACATGAATCCCACTAGCCACCCAGAATGCTTGCCACCACCATAGGTCACTTTGCTATGAGATCAGAGTAAGGTGCCTAGCCTTGATCACATGTCTCGGTACAATATTCTGACAGAGCAAGTGACTGGCGACAGCAGCAGCAGCAGCAGCAGCAGCAGATGCACCGGCTGGCTCAGTTAGAGTTTAAATAACCACCTGACATTGGAATAGGTGCTGAAAAGGTCAGACATTGTCCTGTTCTACAAGAACTGGGATTTGGGCCATGAATAGCCCAATCTCCCTGTCAAGAAGACAGTTTTATTTGATCTGTGCAGACAAGGCCATTATGCTGGTGAGGCAAGGCAGACCACGGGCCTTTACAGACTGCCAGAAATAATGCAGCTTGAGGCCACTTTAACTGTCCTGGCTCAGTGCTAGAGAATCATGGGAATTGTATTTCTTTCTGGGACATTGAGCCTTCTGTCAGGGAGCTCTACTGCCACAATATACTACAGTTCCCATAATCCCTTAGCACTGAGCCAGGACAGTTAAAGTGGCCTCAAGCTGCATTATTTCTGGCAGTCTGTAAAGGCCCAAAATCTGTTAACTGTGCATAGACTTTTTCTTTCCTGCCTTCCTTCCTTCTACTTTTTCCCTCTCCCCACCACTGCTTAAACTTGTGTAGTTGTGCTGGCATAGAGCACTAAGAGGATTCAGCCACAGTCTGACAGAAACAAACAACCGCAATGGTAGCAACAATCCACAAGCCATTCAAACACCTAGTATCTTTGTATCCATTCTTCTACAAGGGTCCTCAGAGCAGTATATAAAACATTCTAGAACATTCTAGAAATAAAATTCCAGAGCAAGGGTGGGCAACTGCAGTAGAGTGTGTCGGGCATTTTTTTTTTTTTTTTTGCCAATCCCATCCCTCTGACAAGTCACAATACTATAACCACTGTGACTGAAAGTAATATCACGACAATTTCAATTCATTTTGGCTGATTTTTGGCCCATTTTGGGTTTTATTAAGGTATCTTGTTATGTGGGGTGGGATAGGAGATTAAAGGAGGAAAGTTCTACACTTTGCAGTGTTTTTAACCCACTTGGGGTAGATTTGGGGGATCAAAAATCACCTGAAATTTTACAGGGGCTGCCAAGGTACAAATGAGGAATTCAAGAGCTGCCTTTGACCCTCTTCTAGAAGGTTGTGGCCATAATTCTAAACATGTTTAACTAAGAAAGTCTCCCAGTTGGAGACTGTGGGACTACATTATATATATGTTTTAGATTGGTCAATCAATCCTCTATCTGTGGTACAGGATCCAGGATGTTTAGATGTGGAGTATGTACAAGGCCTGTGCTGCAGGGAATTAGGCTTATGAATGAAAGGTCAATGAGCTTACCATGAAGGATTCTATCAGTACTGAACTGTATCATCACTCAAGGAATTACATTTAGGACTTAGAGATTTTTGGTCAAAAGAAAGCCTACTCTCATCACAGCAGAGAAACATTAGCTCTAAGCGCAAGCCTGGTTGGAACATACTCAATTTGAACTCCAAAATTATTTGACCTTTTGTAAGCAGAGAGGACCTTTCAACACGATCTGTAGTGATTGCAAAAGTCTGCAGTTTTAGAGGCTTTTATCTTCAACTTTATACTGACCACTGTCCTCTTTGGAGCCATCACTTTGGACCTTGGCAAATTAACCCAATTTGACCTCCCAAAGATTAAATTGCTTCCAAGAGAAGGAGAGGGACTCGTCATAATTATTATGCCATGTGTCCAGTGCATTTGTCATTGTGCAATAAGTTACCAATAATGCTGCAGTTTTGAAGAGGTCATGTAATCTTATTAAATCTGTCCAAGGCTTGTACTATAGTCAAGAAAGTCTTTAGCTACAGTGATAAATGTGTTTGTTCCTGGCAGAACTACCCTTTCAATTTTTATAAGCATATTATATACAGTGGGTTTTTTTTTGGGGGGGGGGGTATTTTATCATTTTCTGGAAAATGTGGAAAAAGGTCTGAAAAGGAAAGCCTACACTGCCTTTATCCAGTACTTTCCATCCTATGAAATTTGGATAATAAGCTAATTAAAAAAGAAAGAAAAAGAAAAGAAGAAAGAACAGAAATACTTCTTCTGGGATTTTGTTTCATTTGTAACCCTATGAATTAATAACTGACCTTGTGAGGCTCCGAAAGCACACTCACAAGATGTCACCTTGCTGGATATTGCCTGTACTGTAAGGATCATGTATCTTGAAAGGATTTCAAAAAAGGTGGGACTTGACTGTTGGAAATTTTATGTATTACATTCTCTTTTCCCTCCTTAGATAGACAGGGACTTCCGTCTATCTATATCATAACAGACTTTTTTTCAAGATTCTAAACTGTCTCCTCTCTCCTCCCAGTCTACGTTAGAGTAGCAGTCTCCTCTGAATGAGGTTAACAGTCTCTTCTTCTTATATCCAAACCATCACCAATTAGGATAGGATTTAGTTTGTTATGTATGTATACACCATCTCCTCCTGAGGCAGCAGCACACAACAGCACCAGGGCCAAAGGAAGGCTGGAAGGAAGCCCAGGACTCTTCCAAACACCATCTCCTCCTGAGGCGCGGTGGTGCAGCAGCAGCAGCAGGGCAGCTGGGAGGCTCTGGGAGGGAGTATTTAGCCCTCCCAGCACCATTCCCTCCAGCAGTGCAGCAGCAGCGACAGCGCCGGGGCCAAAGGAAGGCTGGGAGAAAACTCAGGAGCCTGCCCAAATCTTATCACCTCTGGGGGCATCTTGATAACTGACAGTGACAGTGGGAGCAGTAGAAGTTTTTGGGGCTTGGGCAAATGATTTTTGGCACTTGCCCAGCCCTTCTCTACTGCTATCCCCATCTGTGACAAAAAAGCCTCTTGCATTATGTGTGGAACTTGGAGTAGGGCCTTCTCTAGTTAAACCACCCTGCATTCCTATTATTTGAAGCACTCGCAGCAACAACTTGGTGGGGAGGGTGATTTGTTTTCCTTGACTCCTTTGTCATATGAGGCCAGGAAGGATTTGGGACAACAAATTGGGGTTGTGCAGGGGAATGGGAGGTATGAGGGATACAGAGTGAACAGATGTTACAAAAGAAGGCGGGATCGCTGTTTGAAAGCTATTCCGCTTTCAGTTCACTCTGTTTCTCGGATTGGGCTGGAGAGCATTCCACAGAACCTTATTTTGCTTCTTTGAAATGCCAGGTTGGTCAAAAACAAGACTCATATTATATATGATCTTCTTCAAGATGAGGATGTCAACATGGCTTGCTTTACAGAAACCTGGCTGAGAGAGGACAGTGTTGCTACATGGTCACAGGCTCTCCCAGCTGGGTATTCTGTTAGTGAGCAAGTAAGGGATCCAGTTGGTATCAGAGTTGTTGGAGTCGCCCAGACTTTTAGTTCTGGGAGACTTCAACATTCCACTCAAGGCCAGTTTGGAAAATCTAACTGGTGCAGCTCAGGAGTTCATGGAATCCATGACAAACATAGGCCTATCCCAATTGGTTGTAGGGCCCACACATTGTGCAGGTCATACCCTCGATGCAATCTTTAGTATGGAACAGGAACATCCGTGGGTGGAGGTCATTAAGACCACCGCATTGTCATGGACAGATCATTTCCTGGTCAAGACTGAACTAAGGACCATGGTCCGCTCAACTGGGGGTGGTGGACCTATTAGAATGGTCCGCCCTCAAAGGCTAATGGAACCAATAGGATTCCAGAAAGCATTAGAGGGTTTAATGTTTGCTAACACCAGTGATTCTGTCAAAGTTTTGGTTAATACCTGGAACACTGATCTCATCAAGGCTATTGACACGATCATTCCCAAGCGTCCTTTCCAACCCACTTCAAATTTTAGGCCATGGTATACATCTGAGCTTAGAAAGATGAAGCGGGTTGGACAATGACTAGAGCGCATCTGGCGCAAAACTCAACTCATATCCGACAAGACTCATCATATGAACTTTATTTGGGCCTATCAAGAGGCAATACGTGCAGTGCAAAGGGCCTTCTCCTCTGCACGTATTGCATCTGCAGAGTCTCATCCAGCAGAGATGTTTAGGGTGGTAAAGGAACTGACACAGGTTCCACCTGCGCATAACCCATTGCTTAACCCAACAATAGCCTGCTGTGATGCATTTAACAACTTCTTTGAAGATAAAATCTCTCACATAAGAGCCGACTTAGACACCAGTATTTTGACAGAAACAATTGACGAGGTGTCTAGCAATTCCGTTGATGTAAATTTACTGGATCAATATCAATCTGTGAGTAATGAGGACGTGGACAAGCTACTGGGTAGTGTGAGGAAGACAACCTGCCCTCTTGATCCTTGCCCATCATGGCTGGCCATCCAGGGGGATGCATTGAGGGTGTTTCTTAAGGATATTGTCAATGGGTCCTCAGGGAAGGTCAAGTTCCATCATGCTTAAAGGAGGCAGCAGTTCGGCCACTTCTGAAAAAACCTTCCCTGGACCCCCTGGACATGAACAACTATAGGCCAGTTTCTGCATTACCATTCATAAGCAAAGTGATCAAGAGGGCGGTTGCTCTTCAACTCCAAGTAGTCTTGGATGAAACCAATTATTTAGACCCATTTCAAACTGACTTTAGGATGGGATTTGGGGTTGAGACTGCCATGGTTGCCCTGACCTGAGCATCGACAGGGGTAGTGTGACCCTGCTGGTGCTTTTAGACCTGTCAGCAGCTTTTGATACGATAGATCATAGCATCCTCTTGGACCACCTGAGGGGGTTAGGTATCAGAGGAACTGCATTGCAGTGGTTCTGGTCCTTCCTCTCGGGCAGATCCCAGAGGGTGCTGCTCGGGGACAGTTGCTCCAGCAAGAAATAGAATTTTCCCTGCAGGTATTTCTATTTCTGTTGCAAGATAGTGTCCATGTTTATCTTTAAAAACGTCTCCCATTTTCTGATACTTATTAACATAAATTGCCACACACTTTTTCATGTATAATATATTGAAGCTGCAAATAATTTACCCAATTTCCTATTTTCTAATAAGTGCAAGTCTTTATTTTTTTTATGTGAGTTTCTTGTATGCAAGTTATATCAGATCTTTGTTTATACAAGTAATTGGATATTTTATTTGGTTTAGTTTTGGAATTTAGACCATTAACATTCCATGAAATAATTTTAAATGACATCTTGTATCCACTAACCGTCTTTTTATTTTTGCTTAGTATTTGTTACTAGATGTTTTTCTTCCCTTTCCTTGTTCTTATAAAGAAAAAGAAGAGACACATATTTTTTTTTCTCAAGACACAAAAGGCATCTGATAGCTGCCATCTCCTCCTCCAAAATATTTGAAAGTGAGTAAAAAGTCATACTTTCCCAAAAGGTCTTTTCAGAGCATATAATCCACTTCCAGAGGAGTCACAATGTTGCTGTATTGCAATAAGCAAACAAGAGGAAGAGGTCTATAAAGCTATATAAAGTCCATTACTGTTCTTAAGAATTCTAAGAAATTATTACATATATTGTGTTAATGTGAATCCAGATTTACTACTAAAAGTGGTCAAAAAAAGGGCAATGCAGCTAATTGTGACTCTCTGGGGAAATCAGTGATGTCATAGCTAACATTTGTTAGCACTATGCACAGGGAGGTGGAGGTGGTCCTCCTTGTGTACCCCCCCCCCCAGAAAACCCTATAAGGAGACATCAAAAGTATCACACAGGCAGGACAAGAGCACTATCAGAGAGAAAGATAGAAAATAAAGGAAAACACACTTGCAAGAGCAGCTAAAGGCAGTCAATAATGACAAAGCAAGTAAGAAACACTCTCAGAGAGATAAACCCCATAAGAAGAAGCATCACACATAAAATAGGCACATGGAATGTGAGAAACATGAGCCAAGGCAAGCTAGACATTGTGAAAAAGGAAATGCAACACATCAAGATAGGAATACTAGGGGGTGAGTGAGTTAAAATGGATAGGAATGGGTCACTTTGAATCAGACAACCACACAGTGTTCTGCTCAGGGAATGAAAAGACAAGAAGAAATGAGGTGGCTTTCATACTAAGAAAAGATGTTGCAAATGCATAGGATACAATGCAAAATCATATTGAATCATCTCAATAAGGCTCTACAGCAAACCTATGAATATCACCATAAATCAAGTATATGCACCAACCACTGAAGCAGAACAAGAAGAAATTGATAGATTTTATGAAGGAGTACAGGAAGAAATTGACAACACACCAATACAGGATGTCAAGCTGATCACTGGAAGTTGGAACACAAAGGCTGGAAGTAAAGAAGAATCAAAAATGGTAGGCAGATTTGGACTATGCAAAAGGAATGAAGCAGGTGAGTGTCTGACAGATTTTTATGAAGCCAACAATTTATTCATTGCAAAAACATTTTTTCATACAGCCAGAGAAAAGGTTATACACCTGGATATAACCAGATGGCCAACAATAAAACCAAATAGATTATATAATTGGAAGGAAAGATGGAAAAGCTCCATACTGGTAGCCAAGACTAGACCAGATCATGAACTACAGATCATGAACTACTCATTTCAAAAATAAAAATAAAACTCAAGAAGAGAACAAAACCAGTCTCATACCAAAATATTATTTAAACAACATTTCCACAGAATTCATTGACAAATATAAGTAATTGCAGTACTAAGTATAATAGATTGTGAACCAGATGAGTTTTGAATTGAAGCCAGGGACATAGTAAAAGAAGAATGTATAAAGAACCTTCCAACAGACAAAAGGAAAGTGAAGAAACCATGGATGACAAATAAAATGCTATAAGCAATAAAGCAAAGAAGAGAAAGAAATCAAAAAGGAGTGAGGAATAAATTAAGAAACATGAATGCAACAGTACAACAGCTAGTGCACAAAGATAAGGAAAATTATTAAAACAACAAATGTAGAAAAACAAAAGGCACCATCAGAAAGGGACGAATGAGAGACCTATTCTACAAGATTTGAAAAATCAAGGGAAAGTTCAAACCAAGGACCAGGATACACTATGACAATAAAAATAACATAATTCAAGACCAGGAATGAATAAAAAGATGTTGGATGCAATAGACAGATGAACTATATAAAAGAGATGACAAAATAAAGGACACATGGAGCGAAGAGCTATATGAAGATGAACCCCAAATTCTAAAAACTGAAATGGAAATTGCAATTTAAAAAAGGCAAAAAACAAGACTCTAAGAACAGATGATATAAAATAGAACTGTTGCAATCCACACTGACAGAGTCAACTTTAGTGCTAACCAACATATGTCAACAGATATGGAAACAAAATGATGGCCAACAGATTGGAAGTGATTAATATACATCTCCATCAACAAAAAAGGAGATACAAGAGACTGCAGTAATTATAGGACCATAGCACTCCCATGCATAGCACTCCCATTATGCTCAAAATACTGCAACATATGGCCTCGGCAGACGGCTAATTGAGCCGTCTCCGAGGCCAGGAAGAGGAGGAGCAGCCGCACACGTGGCGCTCCTTCCTCTCCCTGAGGTCGTCCTCAGAGCAGCCGGCCCTCCGCACGGCCGGCGCTCCGGGGATGACCTCCCGCCGCAGCGACCGGATACGCTGCAGCGGAAAAGACAGGGAAAGTGCGCCCTATGCTTTTAGGGTGCACATTCCCTGTCTTATGGAAGGAGTGCTGATTTAGCACTCCTTCCAGGGTCGCTGCAGGAGCGCTGCGGTGCGGCTGCCATGGCCCCACGGCGCTCTGGACCAGGGCGTCCTGGAAGCCCTGGTCTGCTGAGGGGGTTAGACTCCAACCACACATGGAGAGAGAAATCCCAGAGGTCCAAGCAGGTTTCAGGAAAGGAAGAGGCACCAGGGACCACATTGCAAATATATGATTGATAATGGAGCATAGCAGGGAGTTCCAAAAGAAAATCAGCATGTGCTTTGTAGACTATAGCAAAGCCTTTGTTTGCATAGATCAAGAAAGGCTATGGAACACCCTTAAAGACATGGAAGTGCCAACACATCTGATCGTTCTAATGAAGAATGTGTACTTAGGATAAGAGGCAACTGTCAGAACAGAACAGAGAAAAACAGAATGATTCTCAATTGGCAAAGGAGTCAGACAAGGCTGCATCCTAACACCCTATCTATTCAACTTATATGCAGAACATATTGTAAGGAAATCAGGCTTGGATATGGAAGAGGGAAGAGTGAAAATAGGAGGAAGAAATATCAGCAATCTAAGATATGCTGATGATACCATAATACTAGCAGAAAACCTCCCAGACCTG
>CM034708.1:19362773-19376274 GCA_020142125.1 Phrynosoma platyrhinos | reverse complement strand
CCTCAATTTAATGTGCCCTATTTCTGGCAGTCTGCAAAGGCCCTCAGTGAAAGCTGTTGTTGCATAAGCTTTTGTGGACTTGGTCTTCCTTAGATGTTTCTAAATAAAACAGGCTAATTCTGTAATGCAGAATTAATGCATTTTAACAATGCTTAAACTGCCATGGCTCAATGCTATAGAATTCCAGGATTTGTAGATTTGTGGGGTATTTAGCTTAACTTGTCAGAGAGCTCTGGTGCCCAAACAGACTACAAATCCCAGGATTCCATAGGATGGACTCATGGCAGTTAAAGTGGTGTCAAATTGCATGATTTCTGCAATGTGGATTAGATTATTATAATCTTGTTTAGAAACATATCAAGTAGCTTTACTTACAAATACTAAACGTTTCATGATAACTCATAGTGAATAGAATATAATTCTTCACTAATTTTCTTCTCAAATAAAATGATAAGTAATTTTAGCAATTTTCTTTCCAATGTGAGAAAATCTTTGAAAAAATCACACAGTTTTAAGTGTATTTGCAATTCAAGATTTCTACTGTGCTGCATTTGCATGGGGTTGTTTTTCAACAATAAAGACATTTGTGTGTGTGAAGGGGAAAAAAATGCTGCACAGAAAATAATATTTATGTGTATTTCTTTCAGCACAGATAGTGCTGCCTCCTACCCAGAAAATGTGCAGGAGGGGAATCCAACAGCCACATGTGAATTTTTGACAGACATCCTGAACTGCAAAGTGTTTTATCAATCCAGGAGTCTTCTTATCAGGTTTTTCAATCATTATTTAGCTATTTTCAAATATTGTTTGTATCCCTAATGGCAAGAGACATTGTAACATGTTCTCTTTAAGCATCAATGAAAGAGAGAGAATGACAGACCACAATAGTACGCTGAGGTTAAGATGTGAATGTGAAATATAGTATCTCTGCCAGACATTGAGATACCTTGATGAAATCAGGAAGCGGGATTGGACAGCTCACAGTGAAGATATTTATTTACAGATGATCAGGAAGATGACTATTTACAGATGCAGCAACAGAAACAGAGTTTACGGATGGAAGTAATACAGTCTCTTCCTCCTCAGTAGCTCAACAACAACAGAGATAAACAGAACTCTCTGGTATACTCAGTATACAAACACCAACTCCACTGACTGACCAATCCACAACTACTGACCCACTACTATTGACCCACAACTGTTTACAGTTAGTAGAGACTTATATACCCTTATCTAATGCAACCTCAGTGCAGGGTTGCTAATACATTACATCATTGTACATTACCTCATTATGCTTAGCCATACACACAGGTGTAGCCCAATACACAATCAAGTGTCTGGCCTCCTTAAGGACATTAATCTCCAGATGTCCTGGCTTTCTCACACAAACCACACACACTTCATGACAGTGCAATTCAGCAGATCTAATTTCACCTTAAAGCATGGTGACACACAAAACTATACATGAAAGGACTCAGACTAACAGATATAGGAAGAGGCTAACAAACAATCAAGAAATTACACCAATGAATGCTGGGGAGAATGAGGCCATTGGGCCCAAATAAGAAATTTGCCATCCCAAAATGATTTTTTTCTTTAATCTTCAAACTGGAGAGCCAGTGTGGGTTGAACACTGGACTACAGCCCTAGAGACCAGGGCTTGAATCTGCACTCCACCATGGAAAGCCACTGGGTGACTCAGAGAAAGGCAAAGGCACACCTCTTCTGAACAAATTCCACAAAGAAAATCTCGTGACAGGAGAACAACATCAAACCCCAGATTGTTAGCATTCCAGAGAAGGAAATAAGGAAAATTATTCATGCCCACAGTTGTTAACTTGATGTTCTTAAGACTAAATTCAGAGTAACAGATGTGGGTGGCTTCAGCATATGCTCTGCCAAAATGGTTAGAGAGATATCCAAAGTAGCTCAGTATACACGTGCTCAGATTGCTACCTTTAAGAGAAAGGCAAAGGCACACCTCTTCTGAACAAATTCCACAGAGAAAACCTTGTGATAGGTGAACAACAAATCCAGTAAATTTTTTTTCTGTTTAGAGAGTTTTTCCTGCTTAGTTTTCTAAAATCTTTTATTTGTTTTGAGTATCATAGAGAGCTTGGTGGAAGGAACTGCACATGAAAATCTGTCTTGGATACCTTCATGAGAAGAGTTTCAAAGAATCAAAAGGTTTAGTTCACAGATCAGATAAGGATGAGCACTAATCCAAGGAAGCTTTCTTCAGACTGTGATCCCAAGCTTAACTTCTTACTGCTTATCAAACCCAAACCCAAATGCCAACCCCCTCCTGCCCCTGGCTTCATGAACATGAGTGTCCACATGATTAAAGAATTAGTAGCTTCATAGAAACCTCTATAGCTTTAATGTTCTTAATATCACCCCTGTTTGCTAAAGGCTCCCCTATGCCTTTCTCTATTACAGTTCTTTAATGACTTCCAGGCAAATCAGTTAATATACCTCTTCCTAAACACACATTTATGGTACAGAGGATGTAAATATAGTATTAAGATACCTATATTATGTTTTAACAAATGAATGTTACAATCATGTATACACATAAGAAGAGTTCATATTTGGCTCAGACCAGAAGTCATCTAGTCCAGTGATAAGGTACAAGAAGTCCTGGGAATGAATCCAGGCCTTCTAGGATACCAATCTTGCTCTCTGTTATTCCCCAGATGACCCCCCCCTTATTTCTGATACCACTGTTAGATTGTTTCCTAGCTTTTTTACATACCTTATTCATAAACACTGAAACGTGTTCCCTCGATCCCTGCCCATCTTGGCTGGTTGTCCAGGGGGGTGATGCATTGATGGCTTTTCTCAAGATGGTCATTAATGCATCCCTTAGTGAAGGAATTGTTCCATCAAGTCTAAAGGAGACTGTCATTAAACCACTCCTAAAGAAACTTTCCTGGACCCCCTGGATATGAAAAATTACAGACCAGTCTCTCATCTACCATTTTTGAGCAAGGTGATCGAGCGAGCTGTTGCCCTCCAACTCCAAGTGATCTTGGAGGAAACCAATTTTTTGGATCCATTTCAAACTGGCTTCAGACCCGGATATGGGGTAGAGACTACCATGGTCACTCTGGTAGATGACCTGCGCCTTAGCACTGACAGGGAAGCGTGAGTGCTTTTGGACCTCTAAGCAGCTTTTGATATGATAGATCATGACATCATCTTGGAACTCCTGAGTTAGGAATAGGAGGCAGTGGTACTTCAGTGGTTCCGCTCCTTCCTCTCAGGCAGGTTCCAGAAGGTGTCACTCAGGGACAGCTGCTCCTCAAAAGTGGAGCTAAAATGTGGCATTCCACAGGGCGTCATCCTGTCCCCAGTGTTGTTTAACATTTATATGAAGCTGCTAGGAGAGATCACCAGGAGTCATGGGGTGGGGTGTTATCAATATGCTGATGACACCCAAATATATTTCTCCATGTCTTGGTCAGCTGCTCGATCAATCAATGTCTTGAAGTGGTAATGGACTGGATGAGGAAAAGCTGACTCAACCTGAATTTAGACAAAATGAGGTACTTACAGTAGGGGCCCTCAAACCAGGTGTTGGGTTGCAACCTCCAGTCCTGAACGGGGTCACACTCTCTGCTAAGGACTGTTTTCACAGTCTGGGGGTGCTCCTGGACTCTCACTTCACATGACAGATCAGGTGAATGTGACAGTCAGGAGCCCCTGTTATCAGCTTCAGCTGATATGCAAGCTGTGCCCTTTCCTGGAAGTAAGGGACCTAGAAACTGTAGTACATGTGCTGGTAACCTCACGACTTGATTTTTGCAATGCACTCTACATGGGACTACTCTTATACCTAACTCGAAGATTACAACTAGTACAAAATATGGCAGCCGAAGCCTAGTCTCCCAGTGAGTTAGGCCTTGTCTTCATATCCCAAAATCCTCTGGGGGCAAACTGGAGTATTCTGGCCCCAGACATTGCCCCAATGTCTCCTCATTCCCTGGCATTGCAATGCTAGGCAGCTGTTTGCACATTGGCCTTGCTGTGCCTCATGGCACAGGCACCACTGTCACACATTACTCCCTGTAAGGGCATAATGAATTGACCATCTTCAATCACATGGCTTGGTGCCTTATTCTGACCTCAGATCAAATGATTTACTGTGGCAGAAGCTGTGCCATGTTGGAAACAGCCCTCTGTGTCATAAGTTATAAAGGGGCTATACCCCAGGTTTGGTTCTAAAGGCGCCATCATCCAGACTATTTACACCAGCACTAGGTTTGGGCTGTGCATCATCTGGACTCCCAGCTGACAGTTTGGGAAGAGGACGTTTTATTTGTTCTGCCTGGACAGGGTCTCAGTGTAACACTTAAACCATTACACCACGCTGAGTCCCGACCACCAAGTATCATTCTCTAATTATCTTCTGTTGACTCTTTTTTCTAATGTATCTGCTGGAATATTGATGGGTTATACAGTCAAAGGTGAAATGTAAAGATGTGTGTGTAGAATTTTCCTCATGGGAACAACATCTAGACAAACAAAGACAACTTGGTCCAGATGGCCACAGAAGTCATAACATGAGCAGATTTTAGCTGAGAAACAGGAGAAACAGAAAATGAAAATTCAAAACATCATTAGATCATCAGAAAAGAGTCACATGGGTGGATGATGGACAGCAAGGGGCTGGGTTAAAACACATCATACAAGCAACATCCAATCAGCATAGGGTTAACACCCAGGAGGTGGAGTAAGGGCAGGGCCAAGAAATGTCTTTGTCTAGAATTGTTTATATTGCATACATTCTTCATGTGTGTGTGTGTGTTCCACAATGGTTTTAACCATGGAGTTAATTTCTGGACTATAATATGCTTATATTGCTTTTAAAATGTAACTTCTGGATCTGGAAATATGGATCTGTAACTTCTGTTCTACCACATCAGCAAGATGTGATCCTATGGTGGACTGTATATTTTTCTTTACTTATTTTTATTTTATGGAACAATAAAGCTCTACTTTGGATCTACATGATTTTGTCTGCATGCTTTAAGCATGAGTTGGCTGATGGAGGAAGCCGATTTCGTAGCTCTGCTGCATTTCAAGCACACCACAGTATCACCTAAAAGCTAATCCAGCATTGTCTACAGACTGGGTTGGTTCTTTGCATTTTTGTGGTATGTCCCCCAAGAAAACTGTGCACTTTGATTAAGATAGTGATTCTCACATTTTGACTGCCTAGTGCTTTTAGACTCCAATTTTTTTTTAAAAAAAGTCAGATTCTCTAATTGTCAAGGATTCTGGTATATGAGGTCCAAAACATATAGTGAACCAAAAATCTAGAACTGCTGAGGTAAAGTAAGAGACAGATCTCTGAGCTACAAACAGACTGACTCATTTGTTTTCAGAAGTGAAGCCTTACCATTTTTTCTCCATCCCAGCAGGCACTGCCCATTTTCATTTGATACCACCAAACCTATTAGTAACTAGCTCATCAAGTATTGTAAGACTTAGTTTAACAGTGGAACTCTAAACTAAAACATCTTGCCAAATTGATAGACTTCTAGCTTTTTTTTTCCTTCCTTCCATTTTTTCAACCCTCTAGGCTGAAGAAGAGGACTGGAGAACTTAAAGGCTTTCACAATGCTTTAGAGCTTCAGCAAATACTAATAATATTATGATAATACTATAATTAATAATAATAATAATAATAATAATAATAATAGATACTAATCAGCACCTAAGGATTTGGTATTTTGTTTTGTTCTTTTTAATTTACATGGCTACTTTTGGCTTTATAATTTCTGAAGCTTCTCATCTTCATTTTTTTTCAAAAAAAGCCAGTAGACCTTGCTAATTTTTTTTTTAAAAAAGCCAGTAGACCTTGCTAATATTGCTGACCTTTCAAAGCTTCTCTAATGTAAAATCTATGTTGGTAATAAAAATGCAATCAAGATGTATT
Organism: Phrynosoma platyrhinos; assembly: GCA_020142125.1. Classification (NCBI taxonomy): domain Eukaryota; kingdom Metazoa; phylum Chordata; class Lepidosauria; order Squamata; family Phrynosomatidae; genus Phrynosoma; species Phrynosoma platyrhinos. The sequence continues at coordinate 19,370,330 of CM034708.1, read as the reverse complement.
TTCTACAAGTCAACAATCCTTTCAACTTTCTCTCCAACATTTCACAGATAGAAAAATGGAATAAGTGTGCCTGAGCTACATCACAGTCTTGTCAAAAGTGAGTGGCCATGCAAAAAGATAACAAATGTTATTAAATGAGGAAGAACACACAAAACTACTATTTTAAGCAAATAAACCCTAGAATTTATATACTGGGTATAGGAAGGGCATGTTTTGCCCCACTCCTCTCCTCTCTCCTTCCTGCTATGTTAACAGAGTGCAAACTCTTTCTGAACTTTGAAATCAGTTTGTTGCAACTGAAGTAAGCTAATGTAATTGCCTGAAAAGCATCGGATATAGATTATGGTCTCTTTGCTATACTCATTAAAACTGAAAGTAACAAGCAAGAAAAGAAAAAGAAAATTTTTTAATATCTTGCCTTGGATTGTTAGTAAGTACATTTACTTTTCACAATGTGTATGTAAGTGTTAACAACAGTAATGGCAATATATTTGTAGCAACAATAAAGCTCATGGGGGGACCCCTTTACATTAACAAGGGAAACAAACATGCACTTATGATTTTCTGTCCAGTAAACATTCTCATTTTGAAAACAATTAAAATACAATTACCATACTTCTACATTCAGATTTATGTGAAAACAAGGATTTAGACACATCCTGAAATGGTCTGCCATGTTGTTATGTATTCCAACTCCAATTATATAACAGAACCAAGGGCATCAATTAGATGGATAAGTCACATGTCCAATGCATGAATGAATGCTGCTTTTCTGACATTAGTAACACAAAGCTATTAGTACTGACACTGCTTATTACAACAACACAACAGCAGCTGCCAGTTCACCCCATTCTTTCAGAAGCAATAGTATGATTGAATAAGTTCAAGAATCTGATAAGCAAACACAATCAACTTCATTTCTTTGGATATAATATTTATGGTTCCCCCCTCATACATAGGCAGTAATTTTTCAGTACAGCATTTCTCCAGTCAACATGGGTCTTTTTGGAAGGAGTTAATTATTATATGAATTTTGTATGATTGTTGATTATGTAAAAATCGGCCCTATTTAATTACAATGACCAGTTTTATATCTAATCTGGGGATTTTATTTTCTGCTCTCCTTTGGATTTTCATTTTTATATTGTTTGGTTTGTCTGTCTTATTCTCTGGTGTGTATGCATGTGTATCAATTGTAGGGCAGATATATCCAAATATCTTGAAAAGTTTGTCCAAAGTCTCCAATATGTCAACCCCTCTTTCTGCAGCCAAATGAGGTAAAACACAGAAAATGGATGGAGTGTAAGCACTGGTTAGTCCTTGAATGGGAGACTGCAAGAAATATCAGGGGCTTTAGGCTACATTTCAGAGGAAGGAAATGGCAAACCACCTCCAAATATTCCTTGCCTAAGAAATACCTATGGAGTTCACGGGGATGACCTGAGGCATACACACATGTGCACACACACATACATGCACGCGCGTGCACACACACACATGTCACAGGAGGAACAGCCAAGGGGTGACCACATTTTCACTAAAGGAAACTGGAATTTGTCAAAATCTCCCTACAAGGCTTTTCTGGTCTGGTTGAGCAACATCCTCAGAAAATAGTTACCTGGTGATATGGGGTAAGAAGGATTCTAATATGGTATTTGTTATAGTTTGCCATTAAGTCAATGCCATCCCATGGTGATCCTATGAATGAGAAATCTTCAAGAAACTCAGTTACCAACATACCTCATATGGTCCTGAAAATTCAGAGCTGTGATGTCCTTGAGTCAATCAAACCATCTGTTATGCAGTCTTCATGGGCCAAGTTCTTTTCAACATCTTTATCAATGATTTGGATGATGAAATAAAGGACATGCTTGTTGAATTTGCAGATTACACTAAATTGGGATGGGAGGGTGGGAGTGGTTACTAATACAGGATCAGAATTCCAAATCACCTTAACATATTAGTAAGCTTGGTCAAAACTAATAAAATGAATTTCAACAAGGAGAAATGTTTGATATTACACTTGCACTGTAAACATGAAATACACAGATATAGGATGGGTGACACTTGACTTGATGGCAGCACATGCAAGTAGGAGTCTTCGTGGGCCACAGGCTGAACATGAGTCAGCAATGTGATGTGGCAGCTAAGAAAGCCAATGCAATTCTTGGTTGCGCTAATAGGAGTATAATGTCTAGATTGATGGAAGTAATTGTACCACTCTATTCTGCTTTGGTCAGACCTCACCTAAAATACTGTGTTCAGCTCTGGGCACCACAGTTTAAAAAGGATGTTGAGAAGCTGGAGTGTGTCCAGAGGAGAGTGACCAACATGGTGAAAAGTCTGGGAGCTGGCTATGCTTAGCCTGGAGAAGAGAAGGTTAAGGGGTGACATGATAGCCATGTCTAAATATTTGAAAGGATGTCATATTGAGGATAGAGCAAGCTCATTTCCTGCTGCTCCAGAGACTAGGACTCAGAGCAATGGATTCAAACTACAGGGAAAGAGTTTCCACCTAAATATTAGGAAGAAATTAATAAAGGTTAGAACTATTTGACAGTGGAATATGCTGCCTTGGAGAGTGGTGACATCTCCTTCTTTGTTTTTGTTTGTTTGTTTGTTTTTAATAGGGGCTGGATGGTCATCTGAAAGGGAGAGATTTGATTGTGTATTCCTGAATGGCATGAGGTTGTACTGGATAGCTCTTGTCCAACTCTATGATTATATGATTCATCTTTTCCTACTATTTTCAATTTTGCTAAGCATCATTTTATTTTTCCATTGATTCATGTCATTTCACAGTGTGTACAAATTACAATATCCTCAGTTTAGTTGTTTTGACTTCAAGAGACATTTGAGCTCATTGGAAGAATAACAGTTTTTAAATGTTAGACATTATGTTTGCATAATGTCTAAATCCTTAATCTGACCCATAGGTTGTCCCTCTTTACTTTGATGCTCCAGATGTTGCTGCTTGACCCAAAAGTAAGTGCCCCCTCGCATCATAGTTAGGTGAATGAACTAATTCCACACTTGATACACAATTTCAAAGGTTAGCCACTCAATGGTATATTCAGTGCTTCAATCAGATGCCTGCCACTGGTTATCATATACTAGAATGGAGAAGGAAACAGATATCTGATTCTGGGTGTGTTAAAAATGAATAAGAAGCAAAACCACAACATCACAACACTGTCATAAAAAGAGCATAAATATAGCTCCTTAGGCTGCAAAGCACAGGAGAGAAGCAACATTTTTTTTGTAAGTTTGGCTATGTGATAAAATTGAAACTAACACTAGCTCTATTTCCATTTCACAGCCTGAAGGAAGTTAGGAGAGAAAAGGGAGGGAAAGGGAGTCACTTCAGAGCCAAGAGTAATAAAATGTTTATCTCTATAAATTCAAAGAAAACATTGATGTGATAATCTTTAAGAGATGATCTGAAAATCATTTAAAGTAAGATTTCAATTCACTTTGCTCCTGCACATTGCATGACAGAAAGGGAATGAAGTCTATATTTTATGATTCTGACAAAGCTGCATCTTTTAAAGCAACTTGAATCTCCCACAGAAAATCACAGATGAAGATATTGATCATTTCGAGGAAAATGCTATCCTGGTGAAAAGGGAAAGTGCAAAGATTAATGAGTCAGGCAACTGATCAACACATCCCCTGAAGTCCCTTTATTCAGAAACAGAGATAAATGCAACAATACACTCAATCTAACTACTTATGTAGTCATAGGAGATTATCACATAAGCTAAAAAAACACTGGAAAATGTGACTTACCTCTCCCGAATACAAGTAAAATTTGGGCTGCATCTGGATCCTATCGCACAGCTTTTTCTCCCAAAACCAGCATCCAAATGCAGCCTGAGTGCAGTCTGAGTCACTTAACTCATTCCGGTAGCCATTTTTCAAAAGTTGGAAGCTTCAGGGCCGGTGTGTGCATGACTAGCCCCCTCCGCCACAGTCAATGTACACCCATTGGCTGCAGCAGAGGGAGTGGGGTGTGTGCATGCTGGGCCCCGAGTGCTGCTGGGAAAGCAAGTCCTGATAGCTGCCGGGACCAATTATAAGCTCTGGCAGTCTGGGTCCTGATTAAAGTCCCCAGTCCCTAAATTGCCAAGTCCTTTTGTCCCCAATGACACCAATGGGACTTGAATATTTGCAAAATTTCAGATTTGCAGGGAGACCCTGGAATGTATCCCCCATGAATCCAGAGTCACCACTTTACTATTGTTTACAAAATATGTTTTTGTGCCTAGTTTTTATGAAAAGGAAACCCACAAACAATTCAACTGTTATGTGGATTAGTAACTGGTTGACTGACCAAACCCAAAGGGTGCTCAGAAATGGCTCCTCTTCATCCTGGAGAGAATTGACCAGTGGGGTGCCACAGGGTTCTGTCCTGGGCCCAGTGCTCTTCAACATCTTTATCAATGATTTGGATGAAAGAATAGGGGGCATGCTTCTCAAATTTGCAGATAACACAAAAATAGGAGGAATAGCTAATACCCCAGAGGACAGGATGAAAATTCAAAATGATCTTAATAGATTAGAAAAGCTAACAAAATGTTAGCTTAGATTGGCCAAAGCTAACAAAATGAATTTCAACACAGAGAAATGTAAGGTACTGCACTTAGGGGGAAAAAATGAAATGCATAGATATAAGATGGGGGGACACCTGGCTTAATGAGACTACGTGTGAAAGGGATCTAGAAGTCCTAGTGGACCACAAGTTGAACAAGAGTCAACAGTGTGATGCTGAAGCTAAAAAGGTCAATGCAATTTTAGGCTGCATTAGTAGAAGTATAATATCTAGATCAAGGGAAGTAATAGTGCCTCTGTATTCTGCTTTGGTCAGGCCCCACCTGGAATACTGTGTCCAGTTCTGGGCACCACAATTCAAAAAGGATGTTGAAAACTGGAGCATGTCCAGATGGTGAAGGGTCTGAAAACCATGCCGTATGAGGAACAACTTAGGGAACTGGGTATGTTTAGCCTAGAGAAGAGATGGTTAAGAGGGGATATGATAGCCCTGTTTAAATATTTGAAGGGATGTCATACTGAGGAGGGTGCTAGCTTGTTTTCTGCTGCCCCAGAGAACAGGACCCAGAACAATGGATGCAAGCTGCAGGAAATGATATTCCACCTTAACATTAGGAGGAACTTCCTGACAGTGAGAGCTGTTCAACAGTGGAACACACTTTCTCGGAGTGTAGTGGTCTCCTTCTTTGGAGATCTTTAAACAGAGGCTGGATGGCCATCTGTCGGGGATGCTTTGATTTTGAGTTCCTGCATGGCAGGGGGTTGGACTGGATGGCCCTTGTGGTTTGTTCCAACTCTATGATTCTATGATTCTATGAAACAAGTCAATATCTGTCATATAATGGTGGCAATTTCTATTACAATGTAGTCACACATAGACACACACACATGACTCAAATGCACCCACCTAGTGGTTTGCCCCTCAGATATGTCTATATTTCATTCTGAATTGTCATATACAGGAATCTATTTGTTTGCATAATAATTCATTTTACAAGGCAACAATATTTTGCTTGAGGGCTGCCTTCTCTCACCCTCTTCATTTCATCCTCAGTTATCTTAAGCTATTATGTCACCTTGTGCCCTACAAGGCATCCTATTCAGCTGGAGGTTTGGAACAACACTACTAATGTCATAACATATTTTCTTCCTCCTTTCAGACAGATGGCTGCATCCTTGAGTCTACTAGATTTCAAAAAGCCTCATGAAGGCTAGAGTAGCTTTACACAATGAACTCCTTTTATATACTGGCAGTAGTTGCATCTATGTCAACTGTTTACAGAGTGGAAACCATGGCTTTAAAAGGAAATTAGGTAATATGTGTGAACAGAAATCCTGATTCTGTGCAAGGAAATTGTCCACCACCTTTCACCAGCCATGTGCTCATCCATATGTTCATTTCATCTTCATTTTTATAAACATTTGAAACTAAAGTATATATTTTTTGGACATGTATAATCCCCAAATGCATATTTCTTACGCTTTCATGCAAGCAACTCACAGAATTAATGCAAAATTCAGAAAAGGACATAATCTGAAAAATTAGTTCCAGCTATATATTTGCGTCAAGAATTTGAATCAAATTGGTTTGCTCAAAAGTGTGCATTGTATGAAATCCCCATGTATGCCTTCTGCCAGTTACTAAATTAGTGAGCAGCATAATTACCTCAAAACTATATTTACAGATAATATTTGCAAACAGAGGGTTGGACACATTTTTGTGGATTTTACCACAACAGTATGTTAAACAATACCATCCAAACTTATTTTTTATTTTGCTTTCTTTGCCATTTATTTTTTTTTATTTTTTATTTCTTGTTTCCTGGAGTATATGACATACATCTCTTCATTGGTAATATCATCGTTCTCTATTTCCCTAAGGAAATGACTGCCTTAACCCCCTAATTTTAACTGACTGAAATTAAGAATAAGAAGACATAACTATATCTTCCTTCCCTCTCTTTCTCTTCTACAATCCCCTCTAATCAAAATATTGACTGGCATCCTGTTGGCCAAAGCAGACCATTCACTCAGTTAGTAAATGGCAGATTGACACGTAGAAGATTCCACTGATTCAATGGGACTACTCTAATGAGGATTAACAACAGGATAGAGGCTGTAGAGTTGTTTCATGCAAGCATATGCTTCTGCAGATCATGAAGATGAGGGAGAAGGGGTAGAAAGCAATAACTGAATCTGAAGTACTAGTAACAGCATCTTTTCTCTCTTAGCTCCCTCTTACTGGTTACTTCAGTGTTCTTCTAGAGGTGCATCTACACTGTAGAAACAATGCAGTTTGCCAACACTTAAAGTGTTATAGATCCATCCTATGGAATCTTGGGATTTGTAATTTTAGTCCTTTAGCCTTCTCTGCCAAAGAGTGCTGATGCCTTACAAAACTAAAAATCTCAGGGTCCTATAGGATGGAGCCATGACAGTTGAAGTGGTGTCAAACTGCATCATTTCTACAGTGCAGCCTAAGATACTGGCCTAGATATTGTATTTATAACTGAAAGACTTTGAAGCATAATGTTGATTTGTATGACATTACTATAAGGAAGTAGGAAGTAATAATCAAAATCTTAGGAAGCATTCTATTGTACTTTATCCCCATAAGCACCATTCTATTGTACTTTATCCCCATAAGCACCAATTTGAAGGGAATTTGCCTATGGATACTTAATGCACAGCTTATTCAAGGTATTTATATTTCTGATAAATATGGTCCTGGTAAAGACATCTGTACTGTGATAAAAGGAAAGTTGTCGAAGTCTTATATGTATATAGCAGAAAAGATAAGTTATTATCCAGTGCATTATCTTGTTTAGCACAGGGTCAGAAAAATGTGTTTTTGCAACAATAACACATGGAAAGACCCCTCCCCCCCGATGCATCGGGAGGGGCTCACAGTTACGCCGGCCATTTTGGAAGGCTGACGTTATGATTGGTGGAGAGGGCTGGGAGTCCTGCCCTCCCTGCGCCTCTCAACCAATCAGGGGGGTCTCA
>CM034708.1:19320075-19345969 GCA_020142125.1 Phrynosoma platyrhinos | reverse complement strand
CGATATCCAAGGGGAATATAATATATTACAAAATTGCCAAAATAGAAAAATAAGAATGAGGATGAGGGCTGACATCAAAACAACAGCATTTAGCTGAATAAGGTTATAAATTCATTAATAAATGAACAGCACAACTGAACACTGTTGAGATAAAATACAGGAGTATTTTGAACAGCAGAGCTGTATTTGCCATGCTGTGATGCCTAAACCAACCAGCAGACTTCAGCGATAGTGCAGGATTGCCACTGTTGAAGGAATATTCAGCTGCCAGCCCAGCTGGCTTGTGTATATGGAAATGCAGGTGAGAAGGAAGATCTTAGAGGAGGAGTACAACACTCAGAATTCCTCAGCCAGTATGGCTGTGGGCCAGTCATGGATGTCAATAAAACCAAAGCATATGAAGGCAAGTTTAAAAACTTGGGATAGTTAGCCTAGTGGGACAGAAGGAACTAGGGGAAACAATATTCAGTTATTTAATGTGTTCAGACTTGAACAGATGGGTTAAGATGAATAAGTGGGTTTGCCAAAAGTAGCTTGGATGCCTGTCATTACCATAATTATTTTTCTATGTGTTGTGTTTATCTACTTTGTTTTGGGGAAAGGAAGAAGGTCAGAAAAAGAAAGGAAGGGAAGGAGAGGGAGAAAGGAAGGGAGAATGAGAAAGGGAGGGAGGGAGAAGGTTATAATCACTAAAAAATTAAAAGTATGTCTCATTTTGCAGATAGGAACTAGAAGTGGTTCCTCATTCTGAAAATATTGCTTGTTCAGACAATGAAAAAATGAGTCATATTGTTCCAGTTACAGCAGATGGAAAATAACAATAAATAGAACATTGAAGAAACATAACTAGAGGATGCAAAGAGAGATTGAAAGAGAGAAAAAATGTCATGGAAAATCTCTTGCTCATGACAACAACTAAGAAATGGAACAACTGTTAAAAAGAAGTGCACATGCATGCACATGCACACACATACAACAAACACATTTTTTTGGCAAAGGTTTCTTTTTACAGAAGATAATGGATACTTTTGTGTCACATGTGGATTACCTGAAGAACAGTTCTCTTCCCTATCAATCATAATTATGGTACATATGTTAATCTGTAGAAGTTTCCTTAGTTTTAAATTTTCTATATTAAAGAGGGAGAGAATAAAGATAGTTTCTATCATGAAAAATGCTCAAAGCAAACTTTAAAAAGAGGTGGAAACTGTGAATCATATTGTGGAAATGAGTAAGAGGCACTGTCTGATGAGATTAAAGAATTATGGGGAGATAATCCAAAACCCATATGCCTAAGATCATAAAGTGATACAATTGATTTTGCTAAGTACCTTTTATTTGTTTTCATCAACATTCTTATGCCCCTACTGTCACAGAAGGCTTATAGAATGAACCTATAGGCAGCTAGAGAAGCACTTTATTATCTCTTCCTATCAAGAACCAGCACTTGGAAAGATATTGTTAAAATTAATTTGTTAATTCTGATTTATTACAATGCTTGACAACAATGAAAAATATCTTTATTTAAATTGACAACCTGAAAGGTTAAGTAATTAATGACATTTCACATTATTTTAATTTGTTCGGTGGGAGGGGGGATATTAGGCAGTTGGCCAGTCTTGGCCATTTTAAGTAATTTCTATTATCTTTTTAAAAAATAATATTTTAAATAAATATGTTACCAATGTAAGCAATGTAAATTTCCTGGACTTCAAAAATCTCCCTATAGCCACATGGCCAGAAGGAGGAGGAGGCTGCCTGCAAAAAATATCCTCCCCACCATATATCATCTTAACTAAAGATTGAAACAACATGCAGACATCTGACTAACATCTCCAATTGTTTTTTCTCCTGTTTGATTTGTAGCATCTTGCATGATGAAGAAGCCAGTGGAGCTTTGAAAGCTTGCAACAAGTATATTGTGCATTTTGGTTGGGCAATAAAGGCATCACTGCTGGATTTTTGTTTACAAATTGACCATATTAATAAATATTTCCTTCTTTCTTTGCAATAAAACATTGCAGAGGGATTTCTGTTGGCCCCATGATCATTGTTACCATAACACCTGAAATCACACCAACATGCTGTCAAAACAAAATATTATCAATATAATTTAATGAGTTCCATGTCAATATGATTTCAGGCCTAGTTATGGGATAGAAATGGCTTTGGTTGCCTTGGTGGTTGACCTACAATGAGAGCTAGACAGAGGAGTGTTTCCCTATTGTTCATCTGGTCCTCTTGGTGGCTTTTGATATAATTGACCATGAAATCTTTCTGGGTCATCTTGCTGGGATGAGACTAGAGGGTATTGTTTTACAGTGGTTTCATTCCTTCTTAGAGGGGAAAACCCAAAAGATGTTGCAGTGGGACACCTTGGCAGTTGACTTGAGGGATCCCTCAGGACTTGCTTCTGTCATCATTACTATTTGACATATATATATATATCTGTTGGGAGAGGCTGTCCAGAGTTTGTGGGTTCAGATCTGTGCAATAGTCACTGAGCACCTGGAAGTATCAAGATGGATAACAGGTCAGAGGGGCTGGAAATAATCCTCTTATTGCTTCCAGGGTCATATTTACCCTTACTTTGTTCACTGCAAGACACTTTGTATACTGCAATCTGCAAGACAGGCCCCAGTTTAGAGAATGCACCCATACAAACAGATTTCTAATTGAAGATCTCCTTTATTAAAATTTTACAATCACTCCACTGGCTGCCAATTAGTTTCCAGGCAGGGCACACAGTTTTGAGTTATTACCTTTAAAGTACTACATGGTTTGTGTCCAGGTTACCTACAGGATCACCTTATCCCATCAATCTGCCCCATATATTCAGGTCCTCTGGGGTTCATTTATTCCAGTCACCCAGGAATAGGTTGGCAACTGTCAGTCAAAGGATATTTCTTCAGCCCTCCCTAAACTATGGAATGACCTTTTGGAAGAGATTTAACAGCTGAATATGCTGATTGAATTTAAGACCAGTCTTTTCTGACAGGCTGATCTAGATTATTTTAAACTATAAATCTTAAATAATTTTAAATGTTAATTTAATATGTATGTGTCTTGTCTGTTCTTTCAATTGGTATGTTTTTCTAACTGACGTGGTGTTTTTAACTAATTTACAAAAGCAAAATGCATTTGCTGGTCTGTTGTTGTTCCCTGCCTCGATTCATGGGGAGAGATGGGCAATAAATAAATAAATAATGATTATGTTAAATTTTCATAAAGTTGTGGCACTAGTAAAGCAATTGCCAGTGTCTCACCTCTTATTTTAATATGTGGGATGTAACATAGGACATAATGAAGACTACGAGATTCATTCAGTTTAGCTGAGTTTATGTCTAGGAGATTCATTGTTTAGCTGAGGAGCTTATCACACTGCTAAATAAAACATCTTACCTCTCCCAAATTTAATTTTAATTTGGGCAGCATCTGGATACTATTGCAGGGATTTTGCCACCAAATCTGCCACCTGTATCCAGCCTGGGTCCAGCCAGGAGCACTCTGGTGACCACTTTTTTAAAGTCAGAAAACTACCAGTTTTGAAAAGAGGTACACTGAGCACCCCTGGGACCCAGGCACAACCCGGGCTAGACCCAGGTGGTGGATTCAGTGGCAAAATCCCTTCAATAGTATCCAGGTGCTACCCAAAATAAAATTGAATTCAGGAGAGGTAACACTTTTTTTATTTTAGTGATGTGATAAGCTCCATAGTTTGCAAGGCTTAAGTTCCATCTTAGCAACCAAAAGGCCCCAGGGTCTGTTTTTCTCACTATTGCTAGTTCTGACATCCTCAAGCAGAGGCAATATGACCGACATGGAAGAAGCTGAATAATAGGGAAAATAGAAGAGAATCTGGATGCTCAACGTTTCTCTTTTCCATAATTTTAAAAATAAAGAACAACTACATACTCTCCAACATTTCACATATGAAAACTGGGAGACACAGGGCCTCGGCAGACGGCTAATAGGGCCGTCTCCGAGACCCAGAAGAGGAGGAGCCACCGCACGAGTGGCGCTCCTTCCTCTTCCTGAGGTCGCCCTGGAAGCTGCCGGCCCTCCGCACGGCCGGCGCTTCCAGGGCAACCTCCCTCCGCAGCGACCGGATGCGCTGCGGGGGATAAGTCAGGGAAAGTGTGCCCGCCGCTTTTAGGGCACACTTTCCCTGTCTTGAGGAAGGAGCGCTGATTTAGCGCTCCTTCCAGAGCCGCCGCAGGAGCGCCGGGATGCGGAGGCTGCAGCCCCACGGCGCTCCGTCCGGCGGCAGCTCCAGGGCCTCTGTCTGCAGAGGCCCACAGTTATTAACAAACACAAAAGGTAGTTTGTTTCTGCCAGAGCCTACAGGGAATGGTAGGATTCTGTCCCCTCCTCTCCCCCTGCTGAGTTGAGTACAAATTACTGTTGCACTTTAAATTCAGTTTGCCGCAGCTACACAGGAAAGGAAAAGGTGGGAGGCAGAGTGAGAAACTAGTATTTTTAAAAGCAGCTGAAAAAGTGGGATGACAAAATATTAATCAGATCTGTCCAGGAAAAATTGGGACAGCTAGGAGGCAGGCAACTAGTTGTGCTGCTCTGAACATTTTGGAGAAGAGTAAAGTTGTATCTGTTTGAATACTAACTTTAATATATGTATTGATACTAACTTAAAACTTTGCCAACAATATTTACAGTATTTTTAAAAACCTATGAACACCATCAAAGGAAATTCAAACAAAAATCCACCAAACAGTGATGCTTTTATTGGCCAACCGAAATGCACAATGTATTTGTTGCAAGCTTTTGAAGCTCCTGGCTTCTTCATCACGTAAGATGTTACAAACCAAACAGGAGAAAAAAATGAGATGTTAGTAAGATGTCTGCATTTTGTTGTTTCACTAGCAAAGGAACTGTATTATACAAAATCAAACATTTGATCTAATTCTTAGCAGATGAGACTCTCTCCTTTGCCTTCCTACCATTGTTTGTTGGTTTCTCCTTCTTTTAAAGACATGGTTTTAAAACACACAGTGGAGAAAAACCCTTAAACTCATGTAAAATTAATATTCTAAATGCCTATAACTGAAACATACCCAATTTGTCATTGACATAATTAGGAAAAGAAAGAATCAGTAGTGTGAGTTAGACAGGTGGAGACTGCAGGCTGACTTTGATGTGTGAGTGTGTTGGCTTAACCCAGCTGAATTTCTTTCTTGTTTAGTGCTGCATGCAGAGAGTTGGTAATTGATTAACAATGGAAACCTGGCTAATAATTCCATTACAGCTGTATTTCCTTCCAGGAATACACCCATGTAGCCAAATGCTCCAAGAGAATACAACATAGAAATGATTATCCAAAATGACTTTAGGGCTAGCAGATTTAACAGGAACAATTTATCACATCATAAAGGATGTATGTAATAATAGTTTTGACAGACCAGCCATGAATCAGGAAGCTTACAAACAAGCTGCCAGATACAGCTATGTGGCATTGCTAGAGGAGTATGAAGTGATAGGACAGGCCCATTTTCCTATTTATTTTTATGTATTATGAAGATTTCTACAGACCTAGGGTGCATCTACATAAAAATAAAAGTTTTACACCACTTTAAGTGCTGTAGCACCATCCTATGGAATCCTGGGATTTGTAGTTTTACAGGGTCCTTAACTATGGCCCAAAACACATGGACCAAAAGTGGGGGCATGGCATACAGATGACGGACACCTCCAGATTGAGCCGAAGCTGTGCAGCAGCCACCTAAGGTGGTGCGGGGCCACCAGCAAACAGAATGCAAAAAAAAGGTCTCCTTGCTGGTGGCCCATTTGGGACCACAGTAGTGGTCTCGGGATCGTGATGACTGGTCGCTTCAATCCTGCACCGAATGGGGAGTGACTGGGGCTGGAGCATTCAGAGCCCTCTCCAAGCTGCCAGTCTATACCCTTCTCTGTCAAAGAGTGCTGGTGCCTCACAAAACAACAGATTTCCAGGATTCTGTAGGATGGAGCTATGCCTGCTAAAGGCCCAAAACAAATAGGCCAAAAAAGTAGCTTCTGGCCACTTCGGGGGTGGAGCGTGCACATGACACATGCCCCAAAAGTGGTCAGAAGCTGTGAAGGGAGTGTGCCAAGAGCGCCTAATCTCAGAAGAGCCAGCACAGAAAGAAGCATTGAAGAGCCACTCCTGCTGATGGCCAGGTTGGAGACTATGGTGGCAGCCCAGATTGGGCCCTTGCCTGTGCGATCACCACATTGCATGCATGACCCTTGCCAATTGGGGCTGAGAGTCACTAGTCTGCATGACACCAAAGTGGTATAAAGCTGCACTATTTCTACAGTGTAGATACACCCACAGTCATATTTAGAGTTTGTTTTTGTTGTTAACTGCCCATGAATCAAGCTCAACTCATGCCAACCCTGTGGATGAAACATCTTCCCAAACCCCTGTTTTCCACTGCTCTGCTTAGGTCCTGCAGGCTCTGGCTCATGGCCTCCCTGACTGAGTCTAAACATCTAGCATGGGTCTTCCTTTCTTTCTATTGTCCTCTACATTTTCTAATGATGTGGTTAGGAATGCTGTGGTTAGAAATGTTAGGAATAATGTGTCCAATGATTCATGCTCTCTCATGATATGGCCAAAGTATAAAGCCTCACTTTAGCAATCCTGACTTCCATGGAGAGTTTGCGTTTGATCTGCTCTAGAACTCATTTGTTTGTTTTCTTGGCCATTCTCAGAACTGTTCTCCAGCACCATATCTGAAATGAGTTGATTTCTTTTTATCACCTTCCTTCATTGTCTAGTTCTTTCTATCATCTTCCTTCATTGTCTCACATCTGTACATGGGAATGAGGAATATAATGGCTTGGTTGATCTTCACTTTACCTAGAGTAAGGCAGGTTCCTCTGTCACCACATGCTGACGTATCCAGTCCCCAAAAGTGAACTTGTTCTTACATACTTGGTCCAAAGAGATCCTCTTTAAGATCTTTTCTTCTTCAAAATGGCAGACACATCCCCTGACAGAGTGAGAGAATTATTATCCCTGGATTCACCTGATTAATCCACCTCCAATGAATCCTATAATTTTAAATTGATAAGGGTACAGGTTACATGTGGTGGGGCAGGCTGATTCAAGAGTCCTCACCACATCATCAGCTCACAACAACAGAAGATGATCCCATGGAATTTGACTTGATGAATATTGGTATATTTCCCCCAGTCTCTGTACTAATTGTGATATTAACTGCTAAGCAAATACGAGAAACTTTTCTTTTTAATGATAATGCTGGTTTTGTCTTAAATGTTGTTCTGCTTTGGCATCAGTTCATTTGAACATTTTGTAGCTATATTGCAAAAGTATGCAGTACTTTGCTGTGTGTAGCTATATTGTTTTGAACACTTGCATTTATATTTCCACAGATATATGTGTGATTCAGTTCCTCCCACTCAAGACATATCTATTCTCCCAGACATTTTCTAATTTGCTAATGTGCTCCTGTTGAAAGCCTTGTCTGGTCTGAAGAGACAAAGAGAGTTGGCCTCTTTTCCACCATAATTTTTGTAATGACTAATAATCACCTCTTTGAGGAGGAAGGGTCAGAAGAACTACTCAAGGGACCTTGAGTATCCTCAGTACAATTTTAATTGGTTTTCTTTTGAACAGCAGGCCATTATTTAATAGCACAACTCAACTCTGAAATTATCAAAAGTAGTCAGGGATTGGCATGACTGGGCAACTGACATGGGTCACACTCATGTGGGGGGGGGGTCATGGTTTCCTGATTCCATTAGTTTTCCCTCTTGATATTTCTGCCCATTCACTTTCTTTCTTTAATAGAGAAGTAAATCCTTGACTACTTTTGTTCATGCAAGGATGAATAATTATTATTATTATTTTAAAAAAAATCCTGATAGAAGAGAAATGGAATATTCCCCAATATTCCCCAAGAGTTTGAAGTTTTCTGAAGTGTGTGTTGTTGTTAGTTGCCTTCAAGTCAAATTCAGCTTATGACAACCCTATAAGTGAGAGTCCTCCAAGTCACCCTGTCCTCAACAGCCCTGTTCATATCTTCCAAACTCAGGGCCATGACTTCCCTGGTTGAGTCAATCCATTTGGCATGTGCTCTTTCTCTTTTCTACTACCCCCCCCCCCCCCACTTTACCATGCTTTATTAGCTTTTCTAGTGATATAGCTAAAATACAGCAGCCTTGGTTCAGTCATCTGGCTTCTAGGAAGAGTTAAGATCTTGTTTGTTTCTAGGACCCATTTATTTTCTTTATCCAGAAAACTCCTCTCCTGCACCACATCTCAAATGATTTGATTTTCTCCCTATTGCTTTCTTCACTGTCCAGTTTTCACAACCATACATAGATTTTGGAAATGTGATGGCATGGATCATCCTAACTTAGTATGCAACTATATATTTTCACACTTCAGGATCTTGTCTAGTTCCTTTGTAGCTACCCTTCCAAGTCCTAGTTTCCTTCTGATTTCTTGGCTGAAGTCTCCACTCTGATTAAGGATTCAACAAAGGAATCAAAAATCTTGAACTATTTCAATGTCTTCATCATCTATTTTAAAAGTATGTGTTACAGAGGAATTATTCTGCATAGAAATACACATATAAACATATACCACACATTTATTCATCCAAGCCTCCTCTCTTATGTATATTCCCATGGGTTTTTCTCCTGAATAATAGTGAGATGTCCAAATACTGGGAGAAATATGCATAAAATGCTCACTGCTCTATCATTCTTCCCAATAGGGTTGCCTCACTGTTGGAAAGCTTGTTTTTGACCTGACAATGAATAATTATGAATCTTCCATGACTAGCAAGCTGTGAACAGAGCAAAGAGGTGAGTGAACATTGCCCATCCTGTGTGTTTGTGTGTTTTGGGCAATTCTGCATATTAGGAAAGGAGGAAATGAATGGGTAGCAGTGAAAGTGGCAAGGTGGGCATGAGCCCACATAGAAAAAGGTCTTAGAAGCAGCTTTTCAAAGATCCTCACCTCTCATGCCAGAAACTGATATGGATTGTGAGGAGGGATGATAAACAAATAAACAAACAATTCATTGTTTTTGAAAGACTTGAGGAAAGTTGTTTTGTTCATTTTCTGTTTGTTTTGTTGTTGTTGTTGTTTTTGTTTTTACTGCTCAAGATGTCTTGCATGAAGAAACACACCTTGCTTTTGTACTATGTGAACTTCCACTCTCCATGCTAACTGGGGTATTCTGGAAGCTGGAAGTTTCTCCCCTCCAATATATATATATTGACAAAAGGCCTAAGCAGACTGCCAGAAATAGTGCACATTAAATTGAGGCACTGCCCTGGCTCAGTGCTAGGGAGTCATGGGAATTGCATTTTTTTTTTCTGAGACATTGAGCCTTCTCTGTCAGAGAGCTCTGGTGCTACAATAAATTACAGTTCCCATGATTCCCTAGCACTGAGCCAGGGCAGTGCCTCAATTTAATGTGCACTATTTCTGGCAGTCTCCTTAGGCCCTTAGAGAATAAGAGTTCTCCCTTCATTGAACATTAAAAAACCCTTCCTGCCATCTTTTAAGGAATAAAAAAGGGATTTTATTGGAAAGATTCAGGACTGTAAATACCCTAAAACGAGCATTCCTTAGTTAAATCAGTGCATAGTCCATTTCTACATGGATGCTGCTTTGAAAGCTCATACCATTGCCTGTTACAGAGAGATTTTTCTATAAACAACTTCACTGTGTAGCAGTTATGCTAAGGTGTTGCCAGACAGGCGTTGGTGTTTTCACAGCATCATTTGAAAACAGATAGTGTGTGTATTATATTGTGTGTGTATGCACACACACACACACACACGTATATATGGTGGTGCAGTGGTTAAATGCCTGTACTTCAGCCACTCACTCATAAACCACAAGGTTGTGAGTTCAATACCAGCCAGGGCTTCAGGGTCAACTCAGCCTTGCATCCTTTTGAGGTTGCTAAAATGAGTACCCAACTTGTTGGGGCATTTAGCTTACACATTGTAAACCACTTAGGCAGTGCTTAAGTGCATTGATAGGTGGTATAGAAATGTATTTGCTATTGCTATTGTGGAACTTTCATGCTCATTACAAGATTAATGAACCTGAAAAACCCTAGAGTCCCACAGTAACACAGCTGTGACTGTTTGGAAAAGAGGATTTTATTCCTGTGAAAATAACCATTGTGGATTCTTTAGCCACCTTATTTAACCCAGCATTAAGAAGCACGGGGGAAAACCACAATGTCCTGCAGTGGTAAATGTTTTGCTTCAAGTATAACTCAGCAGCAACAGGACAATGTTTACCACCACACTTGAGGGTAGCATGGTAGTTTGGGAGATTCAGTGCTAGCAGCATAGTAGCATACATAAATACAGGTAGATTTGGTCTGAGTAGAGATTTATAGTCAGAAATCTTGTAATTGCCTTACTTTGCATCTTCATAAGGCCAGGCATTGGTGTATCTAGGTAATTGCTCTCTACTATGATGGTCATCAACTTTGTATGTTCTCAAATGGAGATGACCTGCAGAACATGCTGTCTCAAAACTTCTCAATGCTGTAGTGTGAATGGGCTCCCACTCTTTGTGTTACAGTTCAGCCTAGCCCATCACTGCACTATTTTGATATCTAAAATATTATTTCACATGAAATGAAAAATAACTGCAAAAGATTTCAAAACTTAATTGGAAACAAGTTTCAGCAAATATTAGATTTGGATTATTTTCTAATAAAAAAAATAGTAGTAAGAACCTGATTTCATGGACAAAGCATAGGTTTCATGAAATTTGAAGCTACTGCAACTCAGTATTTTAAAAAAGTACTTTTTAAAAAACTCCTCAGTCTCAAACATTCATTTAATTTTGCACAGTAGCAAATTTTGCATAGTGGTCCATTCATGCAACTGCTATATATATGGGATGTCTGTTTGCACTGGAGGTAAGTTATACAAGTGAAAATAAGAACTTTCTGTTCCGTTGCTTGCTCTTGTACTTCCAGTTTTGGTTTATCTCAAATAACATTTCAAAATCACATATTCCTGGATCATTCCTAATCTTCCCCTTGCAGCACAGTTTTAATGATTCATTTTAAGATGAAGCAGACTAGCATATGGACTGAAAAGTAATAGTTTTCAGTTAAAATTTGCATGAAACACTCCTGGCTTGCTTTAGAAAATGACATCTCTG
The DNA here is from genome assembly GCA_020142125.1 of Phrynosoma platyrhinos. Lineage (NCBI taxonomy): Eukaryota > Metazoa > Chordata > Lepidosauria > Squamata > Phrynosomatidae > Phrynosoma > Phrynosoma platyrhinos. The sequence goes on along the minus strand of CM034708.1, from coordinate 19,334,796 downwards.
TCTGCATCATGGTTGCTATTTATCTATGTAATCAAAGCTTACTGCAGACTGAGCAGAAATATTGATGAGCTTCAAATGAGCTTCCATCAATCTAAAGGGGTACCTTGGGGAAAGTAATAAAAGAACAGAATTCTACTTTGACACCAAGAGGATAGATACTTGCAATACTGCAAATGTTTTAGAAAGAACCCATTTAAGTGTTAGGCAGTGGATTTGACCTTTTCACCAATCAATGACTGCCAGATGGCTTTTCATGTTCCAAAGAAACCCTTAGGCCCATGAAAAAAAAGAGCAATGGCCCTTATTTTTATGACATATTGCCAATTGCATTCATAAACTGTATAATTATACATGAAAATATATACAGAGGAACTTACTTGGAAATAAATAAACTGCAGCATTTGAAGGAGTTGTACTATTACTTTAGGCCTGTCTTGGAGGGGATGCAGATGGGCAGCCGTGGTCCACCCTGAGAAGCGGTGGATTGGGGCTGAGGCTGCCCCACACCTCGGCCCCAATCCACTCTTCTACCAGCCCAGGAAGGAGTGCTAAAATAGTGCTCTTTATTTAAGGTGCAGAAAGGGCGCTGGAAGAGGCGGTGCGTGTCTCTTCTGCGTCTCTTCCATCACAGCATGTCCGGACACTGTGAGAGAAGGATGTCATTGGAGTGCTTGCCATGTGCAACAGCGGGCACTCCGATGACGTCCTCAGGAAAGGGTTGGGGCATCCGGCATCTGGCTGCCCCTCCCTTTACCTGCCTCCAAGATGGCACAAAGCGCCGTCTGTAGAGGCCCTTCATGAAGTGTGAACAACAATGCAAATTTAACATGTTTCATACATTTTTGGTGGGTATTAAAACTTATTAACAAATAGCAGCTCATATTAACAAATAAGAGGATGTATGTCATGCAATCTATAAAAGTGCTGTGAATCTTGTACCCTTCCCAAAGCTGATGAACTACTTCCATCATCCCTTACTATTACCTAAACTGGTTGGGGCTGAGGACTGTTCAACAATGTCTGGAAGCCACAAGTTTCTCAATCCTTGTCTATTATATAGAGTAGACTTTAGTAAATATTGCCTAGATGAAACCTGCAGTGGAACAGAATAATTTTCATAGCAGAGACTATTTTCTGAGCTTAACTGACTGGTTATCTGTCTTGCAGGGGAATAGGACAGGACAGAACCATTTATACCTCATCCTGTGCAGTAGGAATAAAACAGGAATTGTATTCAATAAAAATTCAGAGGAGTGCACATGTTTCCAATAGTTAGAATTAAAAGAAATATTTCTTTTGGGTAGCTTCCCAATTTTGTGCTAATATTCAGCACAAAATTAAAACAAAACAAAACAAAAGATCTACGACTTCCTTCTCTCACAGTACAACCAGCTGTGCATATGGCTCTCATTGTGCATATGGCTTTCATTGTGACCACTTTTCTTCTTTGCAAGAAAAATCATCTGAATTCCATAAACCAATATAATTTATTCACTACTTAACTACAACTTAAATGAGTAATTTTCTTTTTTTAAACAGGTCTGCTTATTTCTACCCTAGAAAGAAGAGGTTTGGACAAGTATTGTTGATAAAACACAAGGAAAAATGCATGAAACTAACAATTAAGTATTAGACAATAAGTATTAGACAACAATAACAAAGCTATAGCCAGAAAATTGTTCAATTCTTTATGTTCTCCCAATACTGTCTCTGTTTCTCATTATACTCTATTCTGCTTTGGCTAGACTTCACCTAGAATATTGTGTCCTGTTCTGGGCACCACAATTCAAGTATATTGATAAGTTGTACTATGTCCAAAAGAGAATCACCAGTATGGTAAAAGATCTGGAAACCACGCCCTGTGAGGAGTGGCTTGGGGATCTGGGTATGTTTAGTGTGGAGGAGGGAAGATTAAGAGGTGACATGATAGCCATGTTTAAATATTAGAAAGGATGCCATACTGAAGAGGGAGGAAGTTTGTATACTGCTGCTCCAGAAACTAGGAAATGGAGCAGAGGATTCAAGCTTCAGGAAAACAGAGTCTTTCTAAATGTTAGGAAGAACTTCCTAATGGTAAGAGCTGTTCAACATTGGAACATACTGCCTCAGAGTGTGTGGAGTCTCCTTCTTTGGAGGTTTTTAAATAGAGTCTGACAGCCAACTCTTGGGAGTGCTTTGATTGTTTATTTGTGCATGTCAGGGGATTGGACTGGATGGCCCTTGTTGTCTCTTCCAACTCTATGATTCTATACTTTACACTTCTTTCCTCATACTTTGTCTATCAATTTCAGCATTTTCCTTTTGGTCATTTATGAAGCAAATGGATAGGCTTTGATTCTAACATTGAATAACATAAGAAAAATGAGAACAGGAAAGTTCTCCATCTCTTCCCCCACCATGCAGTCATCTTTAAAACACACACACACACACACACACACACACCCCAAAGGGTTTAGAGTTCCTCTGAACTCTAAACCCTTTGAGTGGAGTGAGGACTGCGAATAAGTTGAAGACACTTTCTTTCTTGAACATTTTTTCTTCTTCTTGTCTTACAATTCAAGTTGGATGTTAGGTGATTTCCCTTTCATCCATCAGCCTTTCCATTGCACATTTTTTGCCATCCAGACAGTATTTTCAAGCATTTCATGTAACTGCACTGGGGAAGAGAAAGTGGGAAACCTTCCTGTCATGAACTTCCTTTGCTAATTCAGTTTAGAATCCAAGCCTTTTATTGTATTTATGGATACTCTCAAAGAATCAGTGGACTACTTTTGTTCATTGTCCACTTATATTTTGAAAATCAAACAACCACGACTACTTACTTGCTTTAAAAAAATGAGTGTGAATGTGAGACTGTGGCTACTGTTAATCTTCTATTTACTTTTGCTCGACTGAAGGAGGCACTTTCCCCTTTTGACTTGGCTCATCCTTCTGAAGCTTTGGTGCCTTTACCTCTAAAGAAACATTCTTCATCTATAGCAGGAAGTGCAAATCATGCAGCCTTTCAGATGCTGTTAAATTTTAGTGGCTGGGAACTATGGGCCTGTACAGACCGGACACAAGGGCCAGCCTGGGAGTGGAGTTGGGGTGGGGTGACCTCATGCTGGCCACCCCGACTCCACCCCAACACCACTATCATGGTGTGCAGCATCAGGGCAAAGGGGCGCAGAAGAGCTGTAGCTTGGAATGGCAAAGAGCCAGATCGAAGCTGCAGTGTGTGGTTATTGTGGCATGAAGCCGCCCCTTAGAGGCCGTCTGTACAGCCCCTATGATGGCTGGGGGAATGCCCAGAGCTTGAGTTCAACAACATTTGAAGGGCTGGACAATTCCTATCTTTTTGGTGTATGTGTTTCTTTGTATTTCACTGAGATCATTTTTTGTATTGTAGCCATAAAATCACTATGAGCTACAGTGAGTTCCTCCTCAACCAAAAGGTTCATTGTATGGTTATTGGAAACAGATTTTCCCAGAAGACCAAACATGTTATGAAGCAGGGATCCTACTGAAAGTAAGAAAAATGACAATAATAATGGAACAATTAAATTGATCAATCCAGAGTCATTGGTTAGGACATGATTAGAGAATGGCTTTTAATTGTTTGCTGCCATTCAGATGTCCCCGAATTAGAAGATGCCTCACTTAACTAATCATCTGCTGATCTTGTAGATTGTTAAGGATACCGTCGTTGTAGCTGTGTTGAGCATCTACAATGAATGGGCAGTGCCTAGACTCTTGATAGGGTTAAATATCAGTCCCTAGTAAGCCAAAGTTGCTTGCAATTTATCTGTTTCAAAGATTAAGAATAATTGTACATGTTATAGTACAAAGTTGTAATTAGAGTGAAATATGGATGGGACCATGTTATAAGAATGTTTGAAACCATAATTATGTCTAATGAGAGCTTTTCCAGCCAAGACATTCACATATCAATAGGTGCTTTTGGGTTGAGAGAAATAGATCCAACAGATCAATAGAACTCTGTACATTGTATGGCTTCAACAAACTGAAGCATAGATTGCAGAGTTTTGAAACACACTGGGGGATTGTGCAAACAGATAGGTACATCCTCAGAAATAAAAACAATGCCCACATTATATAAGATGAATTTCTCTACACAGTTACCAGGGAGAAAGCTCCACTGAGTACAGTGGGAATAAATGAATAAACCAAATTAAGGTATTTATAACCCTTCTTATACACAGGCTTAAAATTGCTAGCATAACAGAACTTTCTTTGCCTTCTTCTATCCACCCACCCACAACCTTCTGCACTACCTGGAAAACAGCAATGAGGGACAATGAGTGGCATTAGAAACCTCTGAATCAGGTTTTGGAAGTGCATAGCTGGTGGCTTTGGGATGAAGGGGAAGGAAGGGTAGTTCAGATTCTGTTAAAGCAAGAGTTCTGCAAGTGAAAGCTGTGGTACTTGTTAACTTCTTCATGATGAATCTTCTCTAAATTATAGTTCAAATTTTAAATAGCTATTCAGAATATTGAGCCATATCCCTCCCCACCAATAGTTCCAGCACCTTACATAGCTCATGTAGGGTTCCAGCTAAAACCTACTGTGGATTCACCACTCCACTGACATGGAAACTACCAATTGTCAGTGGATAGGAGGAACTTCCTGGATTTAGGGCATGATTTGTATTTAGGGCATGATTTGTATTTTTTCACATGGTTGTCTGATCTAACTGTAATCTAACTGCGGTTAGATTTTTCTGGAGGAGACATATGGCTACAACAATAGACATTGTTTCTTCCATGCTGATACTATTTGGTGCCTGACAGAGGAAAAACTCATTTAAGGAAATGAACAACTCAATTTCTGCTATTTATTTGACACTTAGAATCAAACATGGCTGGAAACACATCACTGGGATTCATATAAGCCATTAAAAAAGGAATGAAAAAAGATAGAATGCTGTACAAGGGCAAATGTGACATAATTGCCAAGAGATAAAAAATCCATGCATGTGTGGGAAATTGCAAGAGGTTTCCATAGAACCATCAGTAACTCTGTCTACTCAGAGGTCTAGTCCCTGTAAACATATTATCTTCAAATATGCATTGAAATGTCCACGTTTCACTTTACAATATTAATGAACATATTTGGTAACAACTATAGACAACAGAAATCAACACAATTAGCACCCCTTTCCCCAGCATGTAGGTTTTAAAGCAAAAGTAATAGGAATTTAGCTGTTCTATTACAAAAACAAATGAACAAAAACACCCATGCATGATTAGTGGAGATTTAACCTGACATTTAGTTCAGATAGTCCTTTCATAGGACCAACAAATACAGAAGCACAAGCCAAACCACCGAAGCACAAAATCAGAACTCAAGAAAACAAAAAGACCATGATAAATACATAAACAAAAGACAAGCAAAAGATAGCAATATCCTTTCATACTGTAAAATGGATGGTGATTTGGGGACTTACAGAGAAGTGGGCTGTGAAGAGGAATGTAACAATAGGCTAACTATACAGTAGAGTCACTTGGAGATTATTCAGATGGTGTAAATAATCCCTGTAGAACATGGGTTGAATCTGTATTGTTCATATGAATTTTGAATGCATTCAATTAATTTTTTTCTGGGGGATGCAAAAACCCTCACAAAACCCAGGATAATCAATTATGGTTCCCTCCCTCCTGAATTTTCCTAAAAGATTCACATTCTCAGCTCTGCGAATAACTAATACAAATAGGCCTGGGATAAACTGGGATAAAACTCTGCATGTCTTGAACATGTTTCAAATACATTTGCATCATTGACTCCATCTTTATTCACAGTGCTGACATGTGTGGGAAACCAAACTCCTCAAATTAGCATGAACAAGAAATTGGGAATGTGTAAAGGAGATTATTCATATAGTTGTATTGCAAAACAAAATGTGTAGATAACTCCTCAGTCATCGCCATTGGAATGCTGTGAAGGAGGACTACATTTAAATATAAATACAACATCCTGGCTGGTAACTGTCAGGCAGGGTCAGATAACACAACAGAGATATAGAGAAAGGGGAAGAATAAGATAGGATGTAGTGACAGAAAAAAATGTTTTAAAATATTTGGAAAATTGACAGAAAATATGTCACTTGAATGCGGGGAACCCTGACAAAAAGAATCCTGGACTTACAAGAATCTTGCAGTTTGGGGCACATTATTTTGTTTTCTTTTTTTCACAGTCCTGCAGTTTGGAATTTTCTATGCAGAAAATATTGTTCTTGTTAGTTTGTCTTCAACTCACTTCTAACTTTTGACAACTGTAAGGTGACCCTATCACAGGCTTTTCTGGGGCTAAGAGTGTGTGATTCAGCCAAGGTCACCTAGTGGGTTTCCATGGCCCAATGAGGAATTGAACCCTGATCTTCAGAGTCATAGTCCAACAGTCAAACAACTGCATCATGCTGGTTCCCACAAAAAAATATTACTATTTTTATTAGAAAAAATATTAGAAAAAAATCTATACAGAAAATGAAATATTAGTTTCTGCATAGAACATGTGTTAAAAATGTGAATTTTGCACAGAATATGTCCTGATCTGTGAATAGTATTTTGAAGTTGTGCCTCTTCAAAAACATTTTCACAGCAGGCAGAAAATTGCAAAAATTACTCATTGCTTTCTTGAAGACCAAAACTAGTGAAAAACTATATTCCTAGCAGGGTCAGATAAGGAAAGGGGGCCAATAGAGATAATGTTCAGATCAGGAAAGGGACAGAAAAAGAGCAGATACGATAAAGATAGAGACATGCTGTGAACATGTCAGATTCTAACAGTTTGAGGGTGAAGGGGTTGTTGGTGAGGTAAGAAAAGTTAAAGGAAAGATATATAGGTATTAAAGCATGTTGTTCTATTGAAATAAGTATAGAGTTGATTTACATGCTTGATGTTTTAAACATTATCTTAAGTAGCAAATCTGTTACAGGTACTGTTTTAAATCTCTGTTGGAAGGTCAGTCCTTTGAGAGTTATAGGAGAAATTAGTCACAAAAATAGAAACCCAAACCCAAATTAGAATGAATTTGTTTATCCAGTGCTGTAGTCAGCAAATGCATTATAAAGGTTTTAAGGACAAAGTGGGTAATTGAGACCAGCATTGGAGTCTATGAGCCTTTGCAGACTGCTAGAAATAGTGCAAATTGAGTCCACTTTAAGGGTTAGGGTTAGAGTTAGGGAATCATGGGAAGTGTATTTTATTGTGGCGCCAGAGCTCTCTGACAGAGAAGGCTCAATGTCTCAGAAAAAACGCAATTCCCATGACTCCCTAGCACTCACCCTAACCCTTAAAATGGACTCAATTTGCACTATTTCTGGCAGTCTGCAAAGGCCCTTAAGTGAGCAACCTTTAGAGGCAATCCATCACATAAGTAAATGTCTAGGAAATTTTATAGAGAGTGGAGTTCTTTACTTTAGTGTAATATGTTCAAGTTTTTTTTTTAATGCCCCTTTCTTTCTTTTATGGGAAAAATGATTTGGGGCCACTGAGAGCAATAGCTTGGCTGCCAGGGAGATAAAATCTCCCTGGGTTTAGTGTAATGTTATGGTGTAGTGTTGTCTCCAGGGTATTCTGTAGGAAAGAGAGAAAGATGGCTAACCTTCTAGGCCTTTAGGCTGGTACCCTTGAGACAATATATAATGATTTCCTATTGAAAACAGCAGAACATATATGGCTGAAATAGAATTACAGTACTTACTTTTTCCCCCACAGACAAGGCAGGTTGCTTACTGTCAGAATAAATACATCTCAGGGAATTTGGCATTGTTGATGAAAATGGACAGGTGGGAAAAGCTGCTAATGTGCTTCAACCAAGTGCCCATTTTGTTCAGTTCAGTTTTGATGCAGCTCATTTTAGCAGGTTAAAGAACATACACTTCACACACATATCACCTCTTTTAGAAAAAGGTTAGTTTTTATATGATCTGTCATTTTATATTCAGAAGTCTGGTAGGGAATTCTCGATTGCAGCTGGCATTCAATTTTTCTGACATTTACTAGTTCCATGAACATTTTTTCATCTGACTCCACAAAGAGCAAGGCACAATGCAACAACAGTGTTCATGTCCCAAAACTCTTGCTCAGCTTGTTGATATATGGAGAACCTATTGAGTTTTGTGAACTAGAAACTTAGCAATGGCATTAAACAAAGACTTGTATTGTTGCATATTTCTATTGAGATGGGATGCATCAATCTGTTCATTTTTGTTTCTTTCAGTTTCTCATTTTTCTAAACCTATGTTTGTTGTAATTTTCACTTAACTTTGAAACTACTTTTTAAAAAAGATCTGCACAACAGTTCACATGAATTTTTCTGTGGTGGTGGTGCCATCACTTTACATGGTGCTTTACATGTAAAAGAACAACAAAATAGTTCCCTGTCCTGGCCTTACAATTTAATTAAGACATGATTCAAGAGGAAAAGGGGATAGCAGTGCAGGAAGGGCTTATGTCCACCAGATACTGCTTCTTCTTTTCTCCCTCTGAGGCCAGTGGAATTTGGGATAGAGGGAGAATCTTTTATCTACTTCTGGGCATGGTAGGATTGTGCCTGCCTCTTCTTCTCTCCCTCTGAGGCCTGGTCAGTGGTAGTTAGGAAGAAAGGAGGGTTTTTCATCTGCTTCTGGGACTAGGCATAATGGAACTGATACATTCATATTTGCATGAAATTTGCAAGAAAATGCATAACACATTAGGAATAGTGTTGGAAGAGGCCACAAGGGCCATCTAGTCCAACCCCTTGCCATGCAAGAACTCACAATCAAAGCACTCCCAACAGATCGCTATCCAGCCTCTGTTTAAAGACCTGCAAAGGATACTCCACCACTCTCTGAGGGAGTGTGTTCTACTGTAAAACAACTCTTACCATCAGGAAGTTCCTCCTAATGTTTAGGTGGAATCTCTTTTCATGTAGCTTGCATCCCTTGTTCTGCATTCTAGTCTCTGGAGAAGCAGAAAACAAGCTTGCTCCATCCTCAATATGACACCTCTTGATATACCTATACAGGGCTGTCATATCACCTCTTAACTGTTTCTTCTTCAGTCTAAACATACCCAGCTCCCTAAGTACATGTCTGTATGCATATTTTAAGAACTTCATCACACAATTATGAGAAATGTCAGTACCAAAGGATAATGTATGAATAAACATGTGAATTTGTTAATTTTACTGAACAATGCAAACTGAATGCATTTCTTCCTCATCCCTACCATTGAGATGCTTGAAGTTACTTCAGTATTTTCAATTTAAGCCCAGATCTTAAATCAATAACAAAAAAGGTGGAAAACCTGTGTCTGATCTGAACGAATTCAGACTGTAAATGAACCTATATGATGCACTTCCAATTTTTTTTAAAAAGGGGAAAGAAAATCTTATGCAGATAGAAAACTAGGGGGAAAAAATTGGCCATGGGTGAAGGAAGCAGAAGCAGAAAGAAATGAATTTCACAGAATGGAAGGATGAAATAAATTGCATTCCCTAAAGATCTTTAGGGGACCAGTTCATTTAAACTAGGGCTGGGTGAAAAGTTCAGATCACTTGCCTCTGCTTGGCTATTCAAGGGGAGGAAAGGGCAAATTGAACATACATTCAAAGAACAGCCTTTTTAGATTTTTTTAGACTTTTTAATCTTACATACACTCAGGTGCTCTGATTGACATTTATTGCAATCACCCAGGATTAGATTGGCAACTGGCACCCAGAGGACCTTTTCATCCGCCACCCCTAGACTGTAGAATGACCTGCCAGGAGAGATTCCACAGCTAGATATGCTGCATTAATTTAAAACAATATTAATTTAAAACAGTATTTTCCAGCAGGCCTACCCAGACAATTTTCAACTATGAATTTTAAATTGATATATTTTAAATTTTATGTCTGGATGATTTTAATGCATATTGGACCTCTTACTGCTATGTTTATATATTTTAACATATATATTTAAATGATTTCATGTCTTTAGTTATATTTTAACCTATGCAGTATGGCACCTTGATCATTGGGGAAAGGCGGGTAAGAAATCATCATTATCATCATGACTTTTTAGTGTTACCTTATCAACTTTATGAGATAGTCAAGGACTGTTTACTATTTTAAGAGACTTGTACATACTGTCAATAGTACAAGGCTTCTTTTGAACATAGTCCTCAGCATAAGAAACACACTCTAGAATGCAAAGCAAAAGCAAAGCAGCTTCATTGATATACTGCTTCATATCGCGCATGGGATGTCTAAGCGGTTTACAACTGTGAGCTGATTGCCCCCCAACAGCTGGGTACTCATTTTAGCGACCTCGGAAGGATGCAGGCCTGAGTCGAGCCTTAGCCCTGGCTGGTATTGAACTCGCAACCTTGTGGTCTATGAGTGAGTGGCTGCAGTACAGGCATTTAACCACTGCACCACCAGGGCACACATCATTGAAGCAATGTTAAGTACAGGACATTTTACTAAGCCAGAAGCCTCTGTGTAAAGAACACTGTGTCATGCCAAATGTGTGTTGAGTTTGTTTAACATTTTTATTTTTATACAGCTATTACATATTAATTAAAAAAGTGTTTATCTGCCCACCATCCTTACAGATGCCAGGGCCGTGCACAACTGTAATTAAAACAATAAAAACACCCAAACATAACTTATGATGATCATCAGAGAACAAACAGATGTGCACACAACAACTATGATAAATGAGATAACATCTGCCAAATAAAATGCTAGGTTAAAAAAACAAAAGGGATTCAAGTTGGTACCAAAACAGTTTCTGTATTGCTGCTGTGGCTGTATGTCCTCCCCATCTCCCACTTTGGGGTGCTCACTACCATGAATACATTGCCAGCCTCACCACAAATCCCAAACAAAAAGCCTCTTTCACATGCAAGTGGTGTAGTGATTACATTTACTAGAGCCTTGTTCCCACTATGATTTAAAGCGAATTGCAGATCACATTATATGAATATCATTCCCACTTGAAACTGGTTCCAATCCTATTGAGTTCAGTTGCAAACATGATGAAGCAAGGCCAACACAAAAAAACCTGCTGTTTCCTGACACTGGCTCTTTGGTGGTCTTTTGAAAAGAATTGATTCCGAAGCATGTTCAACAAGTGGGAATGATGTATCTGAATTGGATCATACTGGAGGGAGAGACTAATGGCACAGGGTGTTTACCATCCCAACTCAGTTTTTGGGAGATCAACCATTCAGTATAATTGACTATGTGATTCATTGTTTTTCCAGCTACTTGCTGGCACTCCAGGTGATCAGGCCGATGGCAGCTCAGTGAGACAAGTAATTGCAAAACCAATGGCTCAAATCTTATATAACTTTTTAAAAAATAGTTCCCAAGCCAGGCTGCTCAAAGGAGAAATTGTGTATTTTTGAGAAACCTGCTAAATTCACTCCACTCAGTGCCAGCAATGGCCCCATCCTCACTGTGCTGCTGCTTGCATCACCGATGACGCGTAGGTGATTGACATGCATTTTGAAGTGGCACAAACTAGTGGGAATGGCAATCATACCAAAAAAGAAGCAATTACAATGGAATAATGAAAATATCCATCTTAATAGTAGGAACAATAGACCTTTTGGAATCGATTCACTGACATGGAGCAAAGGCGAATCGCAAACAAGTTTAAATGTAAGTGGGAATGAGGCATAGGGAGTTGTCTTGTGAGCCACCTTGGGTCCCTTTTTGGGAGAAATAGAAATAATACAGTTTGACACCACTTCAGGTGCTGTAGCTCTACCCTAAGGAATCCTTGGATTTGTAAATTTACAAGATCATTAACTTTCTTTGCTAAAGAGTGTTGGAGCTGCACAAAACTACCAATCCCAGGATTCTGGAGGATGGAGCCATGACAGTTAAAGTCCATTTTTTTTCTACAGTGTAGATGTACGTTGTCATGGTTATGCTGTTATGTCCTGCAGACATTTGGGTTTTAAAGAAACCTGTGGAAGTGAACCAGTATTGTGCACCTTATTCAGAAACAGTGTTATATGATTTATCTGACAGTACCAGCTGAAATTCTGGACATTAGCTGAATCTTCTAAGATAATCTCACATACATTTTACTGCAATACAACAGGAGAATGCCAGAGCATGAAACACAGTGGTACATGTTGCTCTTAAAATGTGTAACATGTCCTCTTTACATAAGTTTAAAGAAGAGATAAGAACCTTTAGCTGTCTCATGGGGTTAATAAAGGGAAAGCAAAAATAAAACAAAAAAAAGCAAAAAAAATTCAATTACAAATTACTTAGGTGTTATGATGCAATGAAAAAAATTGCAGAAATTTAGTTAGATTCATATGTGTAAAGCAATTTTTGGGGCCAGTTTTTGTACTACAACTATATTATCATCTTCATTAACTACCAAAAATCAAGTCTGAGTTATGAAGTTGTCCAGTTGCATGATGACATCCAAATATAAAGATACATATATAGAAAAGCATGCGTTCCAGAGAATCCCAGAGGGATTGCTAAAAAAATAATAAAGTGAACAGAAAATAATGTAATGAAGTGTGATAATGTGACAAAAAACAAAACAAAAACAAAATGATTTTCAAATATACACCAAGAGAATGAGCCAGAAACTCGGGGTTATGGTGAAAAGTTCAGTGGAAATCTTGGTCCAGTATCAAAAGGCTGACATGCTGTGGGAAGGACTGTTAATTGCATGATGGGGACCATACTGAAGGGTTTTGATGTAGTGTTCCACACTCAAAATAAAGGGTTGGGTCCAGAGAAAAACTTGTGGAAGGACATGAGTGGAAGCTAATTTTCCCAGCATCTTCTACTTTCTAGAAGTCATTGTTGGGTACCTCAATGAATGGAGTAGGCTGTGATTTTCCCGTCTCCCAGACTGGTGGACACAAATGAGAATACCTCATTCTACTTCATGCCTCCTGCACAACATCCCACTTAGTTTATCAGACTACTGAAAATATCGCAAAATGAATCATTCCTGTTTCTCAAACTCTATTTTCATTTGTTCTTTGTTTTATATTGTTGTATTGTTTGTATTGTTTTTTGGGGGGCTGAAACAAAACTCTGATTCTGGTTGCCTTCAGCTGCCATAATCCCATTTCATTAGTTAATCTGCTGGGTCAAAAGGGAGTTGTAGGACAAATAATCTGAAGCAGTGGTTCCCAATATTTGGCCTCCAGATTTATTGTACTTCAGTTCCCATAATTCCTGACTGTTGACCACATTGGGTGGGACTTCTGGGATCTGAAATCCCAAACCAAAAGAGGAGCAAAGTTTGGGAAACATTGATCTGGAGGACACCAGTTTGATTATTCCTGTTTTACATCAATAGGTTTAAATTGGCATTGACATTGTCTTGACTGGATATACAGAAACCTGTTTGATTTCACCTACACAGAAAAAACTTGGTTTGACACTGCTCACTTCTGCTGTGAGATTCAAGGCCTGGCAGAACAAGCTATGACCTAACCTTCCCTCAGAAAATCATGACAGCACCCAAGCTGCTTATTATGACATTTTATCAAGAAAAAGCTATGCTAATAACCAGAAATAGATCATCTAAACTTGGATCATGGCAAAGTAGTCTATCATCAGTATGAAATAATATCAAGTTCAGTTGTGCCAGATATCAGTTTCCTGCAAAGGAACAACTTTTCTTTCCCCCATAAGAGGAGAGTGAATTCAAGTATTTGACTGAATACAATTTTCAAAAATAGTAGAACAGGTTGTTTCTAATTTCTGTGACTCATGCTGCTTTTGCAAGTTGAGGAACACATAGCTCTTTCTCAGCATTCTGAAATAACTTGTTCTATAGCTTGACACTGTTTTATTATATTTTATTATCCTTTCTTCATGAGAGATTCAAAATTGAGAGGGATCAGAGAGAAAGTCCTGGCCACTTAGACTAAGGGCGTTTACAGACTGCCAGAAATAATGCAGCTTGAGTCTACTTTAACTGCCCTGGGTCAGTGCCAGAGAATCATGGGAACTGTAGTTTATTCTGAGACAGTGATCCTTCTATGTCAGAGAGCTCTGGTGCCACAATAAACTACAGTTTCCATGATTCCCTAGAACTGAAACAAAGCAATGCTGCATTATTTCTGGCAGTCTGTAAAGGCCCTAAGTTTAGTCAAAAGTATGCTAGTTATCTCCATTGCTACAACCATATTTTACAGAAAGCCTCCCATGCTTCCCATGTTTCTTTATCAAATTTAGCAACTTTTAAAGGCACAGGAGTTCTGTCAGAAAGAGACAACAACTAAAAAATGGGATTTTCATCCTTTTATAGGTAATATTTCCAAAAGGTATCAGAAATGTGCTGGAAAATATTTGGGTCACAAGATGTTTAAGTTTTAGAAGTAAGCACCATCATTTTCAACAGACCTTTAAAAGTTACTTTAAAATGTAATGCATTCTATGTTACTCATTATCATACTTCAAACATCACCTGTTGCTATTATACATTAGTGTTGGAAAAAGAACACACTGCTCATTACATTAGGATTTTTCCTTGCTGTTTTCATGGGAGAGTAGAAATAATGGTTGAGAGAATACCATAAAACCTGAAAAAAGCATTCTGTCAAAATTGTCCTAAATGTGACTTTTAAAGGTAACTTTCAAGAGTATCTAGAAACTATTACTCATTAACAACAATAAAATTATTTTACTCTTGTTCTGTATATTTAACTTTGAATTGGATGTGGTGCAGCTCTAGTTGGATTTTCCACTTACAGTTC
>CM034708.1:19274045-19299477 GCA_020142125.1 Phrynosoma platyrhinos | reverse complement strand
TGTTTTTCTTCAGAATTTTTGTTTTGTTTTGTTTTGTTTTGTGAAGGAAAACCACATTCAATTTTTTTTTGCACAGAATAAGTCCTTAACTGCAAAGATTATCACCCATCTGATTCTCCAGATCAGGGTTTCATGCCACTTGAACAACTCAACCATTAAAAAAAATATTTTCTAATATTATTTCACTCTCTTAATAGTGTTATTGCCACCTGGATTATGTTTATCCTCTGCCTCCAAATAAACAAAATGCCATATAAAGTAATAAAGGCTTTTGGCTCAGCTCTATAAGATGCAATGGTTATACTATAAACAAAAGTAAAAGAAATAGGATGATGTCATGCATAAATGAGATTTTCTCTCTCTCTCCATATACATATAGCTATAAATTTAGATATGGGTGTGTAATGGAACATGCACAAAAAACTCTTGCAATATTACTTGCCTATTGAAATAATTATTTGTAATTTTAAAGAGACAAACAGGTCACTGCTACCATCAATGATACCTGCTCAGCAAGTATGTGCATGGAACAGCATGGATCATACTGGATGATGTTCAGTACCAAGAAACACAATTGTATACATGGATTTAGTTGTATCCAGGTGAAGATGTGGTTTCAATGCATGGATTAAGCATAGTTTGGAAAAATTACTTCTTGGGCTACTATTTCCAGAACTCCCCTAGGCAGTATGCAATGTTGGCCAGGAGATTTGGGGACCTGTAGCCCCAAATAATTTCCCCAGGTTCTGGGACAAGGGCCAATATGTCTCACAGAAGAGAAAAATATATACCATGGGCATGCCTACATGGACCATTAAAACCAATTTTGCATCATTCTCACATTGCCCTGTCTTCACAAAGCAGAGCCAAAGTCCCAATTCTATTGCAGACTGTCCTTACATGGGAAGAGCAGTTCTGCAATGAATCCAGGTCATTCCAACATTAAATTGGAATAATAAAAATAAAAAACCCTACCTTTTGCTCCAGATCTTCTCAGAAAATCCAGAGCACTCCGGAGGAACACCAGGTGGTTGTTTACACACTGTCCCACTAAGCCACTTGCCACCAGCCCCACTGTAGCAGGTTACTTCCACAGATTAATGCTAGGTATCTTGTTTCTGGTCTCAGAGGAAGCAACCCATGACACTAGTGGTGGAGGTGGAAGTAAGTGGCACATTCAGATGCTGTGTAAACAGCCAGCCAACATTACTCCAGAATGCACAAGCAACAGGGAATTTAGAGCAGTTTTGGGACCAGAATATTCCAGGATGCTCATGGAATATTTTGGACAGTGTAGACCCACCCTTTGTCTCAACTTCAATTAAGATTTGTAACATTCTGCATAAATTACACAATTCTTTTTGCCTTACAGTAAATGCTATCAAAAACTCACATTAAATGCTCACACTGTTAGCATCCTTTTCATCTTCTTGGGAGATAATATTCCTAAATCAAGAAATTCCCTTTGGGATTGCAAAAACTGAAATTGTACCAATGAATGATATCAATCATTTATTAATAATGAACTATGCATATAGCAAAACTTGCAATTGTCTCAGTCTAGAGAATACAAGTGGGGTTCTTCCCCTTTCCTCTCCCTCAAGAAACACAGTATTAAAATAATTAATGGTAAATAGCTAGATAGTGGGAGCAGTATTCTTTTTGACATTAGACATGGGGCACCATTATTAAAAATTAAATACTTTCAACTTTGGGGCTTGTAAAGAAAAAGTTGGAATTTGTAAGGCAAAATATGAAATCATTTGCAATTTTTCAAAGATATTTTAAATACATTTTAAGGGCATCAACAGCACTAGTGGAGGGGCATCATTTTTTTAAAAAAAAAACATCATCATCATGTCGCTCCAATCAAAGCAACATAGCATAATCACATGCTGTCATTCTATGATATTTCTGATATTTGTATGTGTGATTTTAGCTATTCCCTCCCTGATTTAAACTTTAAGGTTCTTCACAGCTGTTTATATCAGACTTAACTGGGATGTGCTGAACAGCTGTCTGGCATGGGGCAAGCATGGTGTAGCATTGCTGGACTAGAACACTGGGAGATCAGGGTTTGAATTCCCACCTGGACATGGAATCCCAAGTCACACTCCCTCAGTCTCAGAAGAAGACAAGGGCAAACTCCATTCAACAAATCTTGCCAAGAAAACCCCAGCTTCCCATAAGTTGGAAAAAATTTGAAGGCACACAACAACAAACACCAATACTGGTGCTCCATGTTACCCCTCCCCTCCCTTTATCTTGCCAAGAAAACCCCAACTTGTCACAAGTTGGATATCAGAGGTGGAATGCCCTCCAGCCAGAGGACCAACCAGTGCTAATGCTGGTTTCATTCTGGCACCAAGTTAAAAGGCACAGAGAAATAAAAACAAGCAGCTGTGCCCCATGCCCCTATTTCCCTTCCCTTTTGTTCTTTTAATTCTTGGAGGAACACCTCTCCCTATATACATGTACCCAAGGACTGAGATCTGCTGCAGGGATCATTATGAACAATACACTATCTGAGGGCATAGGAGAAGGCCTCTTCCACTGTGGCAAACCAGAGGACCAACTGGTGCTAATGCTAGTTTCATTATGGCATCAAGTTAAAATATAGCTTTTTATCAGATCCTCTGGATTCTGATAATTTTGTCTAGATCTACTGAGGTGTAAGTTTTTCAAACTGTTGCAACTGGTATTAAATAGTTTAACATATTTTACCCTCTTTTAAATTACTCCTTGCTGTTTTTCATTATACATATGTGTATGTATATGTATGTCGTACGTGATTTTTGTTGGTTGTCTTGAGATCTTGTGTCATATGGTGAGAAATAAATAAATGACAAGGAAAGTGACTGACTTGTGTTAGAAACACCTACCCACCCAGCCAAGCTTGTTTTTGGTTTTTATTTACAATTTAACACTGAAAATATGTCGGAGCAGAGAGGCTGACCTTACCAAACCTTGCTGGCTGCAGTGAAATTTAAGTATTCTAGGAACAGCGAAGATGGAAACAATGGGAAGTCTAGAATACATCACAGCTACCCAGTTCTAACTGTTGATTCCAACAGATCTTTATAATTATATGTTTGCTTAAGATCAATATCTTAAACATTATAATTCTGCCTGAGCCTGCAAACAACCATGACGGACCAAAAAAAAAAACCCAAATCAGATTGAAATGAGTCATACATTCTTGTCATCCTCTTTATGAAAACTGAGACACAGAAGGGGAATTATTGTATGAACAGCAGGTACGGTTTTAAATTGAATAGAAAGCATAGGCTCCTGAGTGATGACCTTTAAGCAAGTTTTCTTATGTGAGCAGCCTCCTGAGGGCAATATTAATAACAAGTTATGTTTCAGTTTCTTTTCTCTTTTTCTCTCCCCCCCCTTTTTTTTAAAGCTACAAGTTCCTACACAGTTTTGAGCTACAGAGAGATTCTAACCTTCTGCTGTAGAACTTAATGAATGGCCCTCATGGTATCTCCAAGGCAACAGACATTAATCTGGCTGCCTCTTTTCAAACAAGGTTAAGTGCCCCCAAAGGTGCACAATATGTTTTGACTTAACAGCATGTATAATGCCACTAGTTTCTAAATGAAGTTCAGGTTATCTCTCTATATATATTTATGAAGGTGTAAATATCTCAAACTGGAATATTTTCTTTCTCTTCCAGCTTATCAACAATAATGATGAAAAGTCATGATAGCTTGTGATTATTTTTTTAAAAAAACTGATGAAAGGTGGGGGAATCTGCTCTGGCATTTAGTATGAACTTTAAAGGCTCTATCCAAGGGGATGAATGCTATCCCCTAAATAGATTCAGCCATTTAGATTGTTCATTTATCATTTAGAATAAAGTTTAGAACAGCTTAACCACAACCTGATATAGAAGTCATCAACCATCACTGGACATTATAGGTGTGGAATATCTATTACTGTTACTAAAAGGCTCACAGTTTGATGTGGCTGCATGCATTTTTCTCTGCACATCAACATTCATTTAGCACAATATGGCTAGTCCTCCATGTAAACAATCCCAATTATCTCATTATCTGTCTATATTTGTGTATTTCAAAACCAGTTTTGAATATATTAGCTATGGGGGAATATGGGGCCTTTCAGATGTTGCTATACTGCAGTTCCAATTTTTCCAGTAAGTGTACTACTAAACATGATGGGAGCCCAGCAACATTTGGAGTGTTACATAGTCTCCACCTCTAACATTTCATATAGTAGAGACACAACATGAGTTAGGAGGGAAATGTACCTTGTAGAGAGGGGCAAAATGAAGAATCAGAGATATATTAAAGTGAGAGTGTGTGGATACAGATATCAAATACAAGTGGGAGAAAATAAAATAAAGTGTAAGCCTTCAAGTCCCCTGTTAACTTATGGTTTATTGTTGTTGTTAACCACCTTTGAGTTGATCTCGACCCATGGCAACCTGTGGATGAGACATCTCCAAGACTTATGGTGACCCCATGCATTTCATAACGTTTTATTAGACATGGAACACTCAAAGGTGGTTTGTCATTGCCTCCCTCTGAATACAGTCTACAAAAACCTGATATTTCTTGGCAGCCTGCCTTTCAAATATTAACCTAACCTGACTTTGATTCACTTCCAAGATAAAAGAGGATCTGGCCTCTTCAATGTACTTAGACCATATTTAAGTGGGAGAAATTTAAATTTAAATTTTCATGCCAGTGCAGTGAATCCAAAGGGAGAAAAGGAGATCAAAATTCAATGCAAGGGGAGCAGGTGGACTCTGTGTAGGAAGCCCACAGCAAACGTAGGAAAAATACAAAATAGATAGAACAACGTTAGATAGGGAAGAAGCAAAAAGTTTTTTCATGCTACTGGCAAGAACATTATTTCATCAAGGAAGAGGAAGTGAGGGATAAAGGGAGAGCTGGAAGGAGTTGGTAGAAAGAGATAAGAGAGAAAGAGATATGTGGAAAGGAGAAGAATGGACTGCCCACACAGAAGGAGAACTCTTCTATTACAGGGCAACAAACAAGAACTTCCAGTATTGCATCATAATAGCAAAGTATTGCACATAATAGCAAAGTATATTGCACATACTTGCAAAGTATTGCACATAATACAATGAACCAGATAGATTTAGTGCATCTGACTCATCTATACAAGACAGACTCACTTTTATCTGAGTTAGAGGTCTGGTAAGTCTAAGCAAAGGGACAGTTCCCATAATGGATTTTTCAAAAATGAGAAAACATTGAAAATCACTGGTCTATCAGTGTGATAGCCAGAAAAACCCCACTGGTAATCTATGTTGAATATTATGTGTTGACTAATTGCCATTCACTAAAGTGTAGTTCCAGCAAATGGACATGCTACAGTTGCCTGGAAGAACCTTCATATCAATTATTTGTGCTAGCTTCTTGCCAATATGTAGGACTAATAAGCACTAGCCTGTCAACCATCCACACACATATGCATGCACACACACTTATACAGAATACCAGTAGGGAAATAAAATACAGGAAAACACAATAGCTATTTAGGAACACCTTCCAGAAAATATTACCACAGAGATAGAAAAAAGGGAAATATACCAATTTGCCCAACTGACTGTGGAAACTCACAGGCTGCAGGATAGTGCAAGAACATTTCTCATAATAATAATTAATAATTTTCTTCATGAAGGAAGCAATGAATAATTTTAGTAATGTTCTACCCACTGCAAGAAAGTCTTTGAAAACTGTGCAGTTTTTGAAGTCTATTCAGAGTTCAGGATTTAGGGGGTTGCAGACTGCTAGAAATAGTGCAAATTGAGCCGACTTTTAGGGTTAGGGTTAGGGTTAGTGCGAGGGAATCATGGGAATTGTTTTTTTCTGAGACATTGAGCCTTCTCTGTCAGAGAGCTCTGGTGCCACAATAAAATACAGTTCCCATGATTCCCTAACCCTAACCCTAACCCTAACCCTAACCCTAACCCTAACCCTAAAAGTGGACTAAATTTGCACTATTTCTGGCAGTCTGCAACCCCCCCACACACATGTTATTTTTGTGTTGAAAACAAAATTTCCTGTGCAGAAATATTATTTTCTGTTATTTTCTGTAAAACATAACCAATTTTATGTAGAGTAAGTCCCCAACTGCAAGGGTGTTCAGCAGTCCAAGATTTTTTTACATGATGGTTTATCAACACTCAAGAAACATGTTTTTGTTTGTTTGTTTTTAAAAAAGAATCTTTCAATTCCTATGCAGGGAAAGTCACAAGGTCAGAAGTGAGTAACCTCATTAATACAGAGGACTGCATTTTCTTGGGAGTATTCTGTTGTGGATCCCATGCCAGAACAGAAACATAGATTCAAATATGTCCATTCCTCTTCTTCCCACATATCTCTTTCTCTCTTCTCTCTTTCTGCCAGCTCTCCCCCTATCCCTCCCTTCCTCTCCCTTGGTGAATGAATGTTCTTGCCAAAAGCAAGAAATAACCTTTTGCTTCTCCCCTACCTAACATTGCTCCATCTATTTTGTATTTTTCCTACCTTTGCTGTGGGCTTTCTACACAGGGTCTACCTGCTCCCCTTGTATTCAATTTTGTGTTTTGATCTCCTTCTGTCCCCATGGATTCACTGCACTGGCATGAAAATAAGCAAAGGAGTAAATGAAAAGAAAGGCCAGGAGCTATAGTTATCTGATTCCTAGGCTTCCTCTTCCTTTTTACTTCAGGTATAACGGTGAAACTTTGGACATCTTCTAAGCCTCCTGCATACTCCTCAAGCACTGGGGAAAGGGTAACCCAGCTTTCTAGCCTATAAATGTATGGTTATGTTTTGAGTCTTTAGATATTTGAGAAGTCATGCACAACTATATAGTGAGGAATAGGTAGTATGAATCTGACTTACACAAATTCCAGCAGCCACAAATTTATGATTATCTTGAGGAGCTAAGCAGCCCCCCCAAAAAAACCCTTTTTACCTCTGTTTCCCTTTAACAGATATTCAACTTCAGCTTTATGTATCAAATTGCTATTCTTCATGGTCACTTATTCACTTATTGTACTTGTAATTCTGAGTCAGTGGATTGCCTCTTCAGAGTATGACTTCTTCAAGCTGTAATTATCATTCTTGCTCTTAATAAACCTAGCCACCCATAAAAACCAAATAAAGATTGTGATGCTACAGAAATGAGAAAAAAAACATCCAGTGTAAATGTCTCTGCCCACTGATGCCAATATTTCATGTGTTTAATCAATAAATATTGATTAAAGTATCATGAGGAATTCCACCTTCATTCCCAGAAAAGAAGTATAAGTCTTGACCTAATATCACTAAGGATGTCCATTAATGTAGCAACAGATGGTTAATCTGCAGACTTAAAATATGCCAACTTCATTTAATTAAAAGACAACATTGCCATTATTATATTAATGTCATAAGATCAGCTTCTGCCACAGAGCCAAAAACAGAAAACATACTCCTTTAGGCTTTAAGCAAGGAGCCCTCCATCACCCTGATGATGACACATACACACACTATGGTCACCAATTGCATAGTGTGAAATTATGCCAGTAAAGCTACACTGGACTTATTGGATCATACCACTGCATAACTGGCTGTGCAAAGGGAGATATGGGCTGCATTTACACTGAACTAACACAGTTTAACACAGCTATAACTGTCATGACTCAATGCCATGAACTTCTGAGATTTGTAGGTTTGTGAGATATTTAGCCTTCTCTTTCAGATACCTCTGGTAGCACAACAAATTACAAATCCAAGGATTCTATAGGATGGAGTCATTACAGTTAAAGCAGTGTCAACCTGCATCAATTCTGGAATGTGACAGCAGTCATGGTCACAAAGATCCAAAACACATTGCAGAAATAATCCAGTTTGAGACTGCTTTATCTGCCTTGGCTCAGTGCAAGGAAATCCTGGGGACTATAGTTTATTGTGGCACCATTGCTCTCTGACAGAGATGGCAAAATGTCTCACAAAATGATAGTTAGAATTCCCTAGTACTGAGCCAGGGCAGTTAAAGTTTCAAACTGGATTATTTCTGCAGTGTGTTTTGGACCACAGCCTACTATTATACAACCATGAATCCAATTTTCAATCTATCTCTTAAAACCACACTTATGGACCTGTCTAGAGACTAGAAGGGATGAAAAGAATATTTGAGAATATTTGGAAAATAGTCAAAAACACATTTATCAAGTCTTCGGAAATGGTAAAGAAGAGATTCTTGGACTGATCATTGCAGCTGGGAGATTCTTTTGCATGGGTGTGTGTGTGAAAAAAGTGGTTCTCTGTGCAAAAAAAAAAAAAAAAAAAGTGTGGATTTTGTCCAGAATAAGATTCTTACTACAGCATTTAGTGTGCAGGAAATAATTTCCTCCCCAGAAAATGTTCTTTCCTGCACACATAATAATTACATATGTGGTTTTGACGCAGAATAAATCCAAAATTGTAAATCATTTTCAAAACTGCACAGATTTTGAGGACAGTGGGAAGGAAATTGATAAAATTTCTTATTGCTTTCTTTGAGAATGAAATTAGGGATTACAATCCTATAAATCTACAATTATTTATACCAGCATAACATGGTTTATGAAATAGTGAATAGATATTATCCTTACAAATCTTTCAAGACAATGCTGATATAATGGCATTTATATCAATGTAAAATTGCAACAAGGCATTCAATCTTCAGAATTTTTTTTAACATATGTACCGTATTTCTTTTACTCCTTAGATTGTTTTAATCACACCTTATCACATAATTGGTTTTATATTGCTGATTGCTTTTCAATTATTTTCAATTGATTTCCATTCCTTCATAAAGATATTGGATTGATAGGAGAATGGTACAAAACATGAGACAAATCCTTCTTTTTAGAATGCTCTTTCAAAAGTAGCTTTTAAATGTAACTGGAAATGTTACTCACTGCACCAACAAAGTACAGTAGTTTCATTCCCACTGTTTACAGTCCTTTTGGAATGTAGGTCAGTTATACTTACATTCCACTCATTACTTTTTCTTTTTTAAAGACAACTATGTTGCTTGTAACTCATTCGGCACCATAGCTTGGGATAGGGAGGAATTCTAATTAAGCCAGAATTAAACACTGCACTAATATGAGGCAGAAGAACTGAATGTGGGAAATGTGGTTTTGGTGTTTAGATGGATTAGCATGCTGCTATTATTGTAGGCCTTCAAGTAATTTCTGATTTATGGGTGAACCTATCATTGGGTTTTCTTGGCAAGATTTGTTCAGAAGAAGTTTGCCATTGTTTTCCCCTGAGGCTGACAGCACGTGACTTTCCCAAGCGGGTTTCATGGCCAAGCTGGGAATTGAAACCTGGTCTCCAGAGTTGTAGTCCAACACTCAAACCACTACACCATACTGACTTACATTGTCGCTTCTTTAAAACAATAAGTACCAGGCAGGACCATGAAGCCCACTGTGCCCTATTGTTTTAAGATGTCTGGCTGGTACCTCTTCATTCTTGTTCATTGACTAGACCTGGGTAGGAACAATTAGTCTCAGTGGCCATTTGACATCCTTCAGGATCTGAAGCACCAACAAAGCATGTTGGAGATGGCACAGGAGGCTTCTTTTGGCTTAAGCAGTGCTGTTCCAGAGTTATCCTCCAGGGAGCTGAACCATTTATGTGAATATGTGACCATACAGAATGGCCATACACCCTGCTTTACAGAGTTGGTCTGCAAATCCATTCCACAATTTAAAGAAACTACCCAAGATATTGAATTTATTCTGGAGACCAGGTTCAGCATGCTGAATAACTTGACTGAACTTTGGACTGAAAGTCAAAATGGATTGACATGAAAGACACCATCTCTCATGGCACAGGACAGTCTTTCACTTGAAGGTATGCTGTATTTGAAGGGTTGGATCTGGATTAAGACCCAGGTATAGTTGTCCAAGAAGCATTGACTATTCCCACCCCCAGCCCTACCCCCACCCTACACTATATGGTATGCTTCTCAAGTCTCCTGCACCTCATGTTTGCATAATGAATGGGTTACAGCAAATCAAGGATTATTTTTCTGATTCAAATTTTTTTAAGTTGACAATCTTGGTCTGAATGAAGAATAAAATAACATATTAGTTCCTTAGACCTTATGGTGGGATGCTGATTCACATTGGATCTCCCATGCTTAGTTTTGATTAAGAAAAAGATACATAATTGCATTCCATAACATAATAGATCCTTCCAATTAAAATAGACCCACTAAATCAATAAGATTTACATATGTGTTGACTTTCCATTCAACAGTTGATTGAATGAATCTATTCTAATGGGGCTATCAATTCAATTTAGGTCTATGTATTGAGTTTGAGACTGAGGCCAAGTTCGCATAGGCTAAATAACATATCCTCCCCCGAAACCATGGTCATTAGTCTGAACTACACAGGGCCCAATCCTTTGTTCTGGTGTGAACTGTCCAGATGATGAGTGGCCAGTTCAGTGCTTAACCCACTCTATATCACACTTAAATGTTTTTTTTTTCTTTTTTCTTAAAAAAAAATAATCTTTTTGCTCCAGATCAAGGAAAATCCAGGGCCCTCTGTAGTGATGCAGGGCAGCTATTTATAATGTGGCCTGCTGTTCCAACTGGTGCTGCCATAGTTGGTGCAAGTTGCTTGATCTGAGGTCAGAACAAGGTGCACAGCCATGCAAATGATGCTGGGCACTTTGTTTTGATTTTGGAGTGAGCAACTCTCACCAGCAGCAGTGGCGCTGTGTGACACAGCAGGATAAATGTGCAAATAGCCACCGAGCATTGCAATGGAGTGTCCAAGGTAAAGGAGGGATGTCCCTATGGCCCTTGCAGACAACACTTTAGTTTGCTCATGTGATGAGCTTTGCCCCATTCTCTTACTAGCAATTATTCTCTCCTCAAACCCCGCAACAACCAAAATCACCTGGGACTGAAGCGTGTGTTTGGACCTCAGGCTTGTTAGCTCTCCACCCATGTTTTATTAAATAAAACTCAAAAAAATTTAATTTAAAGAATTTTATGGCATAAAGCCAGGGAGCTGTTCTTACCATGACTTTCCCTATTTTCTTACCATGCCTGGATTAAGAAAAACAACAGCATGAACTTGTGTGTGTTTATGTGTGTGTGTGTGTCTTGCTTGCCATCTCTGCCATGAGATATTTTTTTTCAGCAGAGGGGGAAAAGTAAATAAAAACAAAACAAACATACCCAAAGGACAAAATGTTACTGATATATAAGGAGACCATGTAAACAGCAGAAGCATTTGCATACAATGTATATAGCACTGAGGGTAGGATATGAAAAATTATATTCAGAGTGCCAATTAAAAAAAGCATGTCAATATTCATCAAAAAAGAAAGGAGAGTGGGCCTATATATACCAGCTAAAGTTCATTCCAATGAATACATAGATAGCTTGAGAAACATAAAAGATATTTATTGTATGTCCTCATATATGAAAACAGATAAGCCAACAGGTTCCTGACAACAATATTTGCACAGTTGCTCAACTCTTGAAGAATTTGTCCCTAGTCCATAGGCCAATTACACGGCTGTTAGACTTGCAAGGCTAAGGTGATGGACTCCAGGTCACACAGACAATCATTAGATGTCCAGGGATTGAAATGTGAATCTCCAGCCTCTGGTTTTCCTCTGAAAAGTTTGTCTAATATTTAGAACTTAACCAGTGGGACTAAACTAACACAGCAAGGGAGTTAATGGAGCCAAATTAATTACCAACACCACAGGAAGACAGGAGCCCTGCACAAGGGGAATTCATAATATAGTATTTGAATATATCTAGCAAACTGTTAAGGGACCATAAGCTGTATTTATGAGTTTGAGCTTGTTGTTGTCCTGACTTGCTTCTTATGTTTTTTATGCCTCCTTTTCATAATTATTTGCTTTAGAGTGAAAGGGAGGGGGGGGAGATTTACATAGTAGTGGAAATGTTCCCCATTGAAATGTCCAAACTAGTTTTTAAAAAAGGATCCCACAAACTCTACAGGGATGAATTAACTGTACATGAAGTCACTGTCTGATTGCCTGTTGTGAGTATGTCAGCTCGGCTGATTCTCTATATTGAAAACAATTCATCTACCATCTACTTTAAAAGTCCTTTTGGGATAATGCTGAGCAGAACACAAATGTCAGATGACTAACTGGGGTTCTTGTGGCCCATAATGGAGTGCTGGGCAGTGGCTATATCCTTTACTATGCAGGTCTCATCTATATTCATATATTCATCACAATAGAATTTCCCCAGGGTCTATGGAATTGCAACATTGTGGTGACTATGCTGTTGTTTTTGTTGACTTCAACTCAAGTCTGGCAACTCTACCAAAGGGTTTTCTTGGCAAGATTTATTCAGAGGAAATTTGCCAGTGCCTTCTTCTAAGGCTGAGAGAGTGAGACTTGCCCAGGGCCACTTAGTGAGTTTCCATGGCCAGGTGGGGATTCAAACCTGGTCTCCTAGAGTCCAACACGTAACCGCTACGGGCCTTGGCAGATCGCTTATTGAGCCGTCTTGGAGGCAAGGAAGAGGAGGGGCAGCCGCACGCACGGCACCCCTTCCTCTCCCCGAGGTTGCCCTTGGAGCTGCCGGCCCTCCACACGGCCGGCGCGCTGAGGGCAACCTCCCACCACAGTGTCCTCACATGCTGCGGCGGAAAAGACAGGGAGAGTGCGCCCTACGCATTTAGGGCACACTTTCCTTGTCTTCTAAAAGGAGCGCCAATTTGGAGCTCCTTTTAGGGTCGCCGCAGGAGCGCCGCGGTGCGGAGGCTGCGGTCCTGCGGCACTCCGGACCAGGGCCCCCCTAAATCACATTTCCTGCTTTTTACCCTTGACTCAAGTGTCAAAAACATGTACAATAATTTGATCCCTAATCTCAATTTATAGTCTGTATATGGGGCATGGACATAGAATCATAGAGTTGGAAGATACCTCAATAGTCATCAAGTCCAACCCCCTGACATGCAAAAATACACAATCAAAGTACCCACAACAGATGGCCACCCAGCCTCTGATTAAAAACCTCCAAAGAAGAAGACTACACCACTCCCTGCGGCAGCATATTCCATTGTTGAACAGTTCTTACTATCAAGAAATTCTTCCTAATGTTGAGGTGGACGCTCTTTTGCTGTAGTCTGAATCCATTGCTCCAGTTCCTATTCTCTGGAGCTGCAGAAAACAAACTTGCTTCATCTTCAACATGATGTCCTTTCAAATACTTAAACAGGGCTATGATGTCACCCCTTAACCATCTCTTCTCCAAGCTAAGCATACCCAGTTCCCTAAATCACTCCTCACAGGACATAGTTTCTAGGGAATGGATCCCATGGCTTCAAAGATTGTGAGGGGACACTATGAACAAATGATCCATTATAGCTTCAGATAGCTAAACATTTCATAACATCTTTGAAGAAATTCTGTATTAGACTGTTGTAGTAAAAGGGAAGGAAAAAGTCTTAAATACCTCTACTCAGGGCCTCGGCAGATGGCTAATTGAGCTGTCTCTGAGGCCAGGAAGAGGAGGAGCAGCCACACGCGCGGCGCTCCTTCCTCTCCCTGAGGTCGTCCTCGGAGCCGCCGGCCCTCCGCACGGCTGGCGCTCCGGAGACAACCTCCCGCCACAGTGACCGGACACGCTGCGGCGGAAAAGACAGGGAAAGTGCGCCCGACGCTTTTAGGGCGCACTTTCCCTGTCTTGAGGAAGGAGCGCTGATTTAGCGCTCCTTCCAGAGACGCCGCAGGAGCGCCGCGGTGCAGCTGCCATGGCCCCGCGGTGCTCCGGACCAGGGCGCCCTGGACGCCCTCGTCTGCATCCCCCCTCAGTTAACTAAAATTCACCTTTTCATTCCATAACATGCAACATCCGTCCTGCACCCACAGAACATCAGGGAAGTATTTATTAAATTACTGTAAAACTAAACTAATATCTACTTCCCAAAGATCATTCATGGCTGCGGCCCCCAAGTTATGGAATGGCCTGCTGGAGGAGATTCATCTTATTTCCATGCTAGAGACCTTTAAGAAGGCACTTAAGACAGAGCTCTTCTGGCAGGCCTATCCACCTGACCTCCCTAACTGAACATAAGATTAGACATGACCATCTTATAAGGACCTCCCAGGTGAAAAAGATTATATCACTCACGGCATAGACCTGTATTATAATTTTATTATTGTTTTAATGATTGCTGTTATTTTATTGTTTTTACTGTTGGGTTTATTGTTTACTATTGTTCTTTTTATTACTGTTGTGGTTTTATTGTTATGTTTTTCTTTTTTTATTGATTGTACTACTGTACATTTTGTACAGTTTATCTTTGTACTCCTGCCTCGATCCGTAGGGAGAGGAGGGAAATATAAATAAATTATATTGTTATTGTTATTATTATTGTTATTATTATTGTTATTGTTATATATCAGGGTACCATACAGGAAATGTCATCCACATATGTGCCTCTATATCAAGGGTAGGCAACCTTTCCCCTTTAAGGGCCGAGGGACTTCAGCTCCCAGAATCCCAGGAGCTATTGGCCAACATGGGACTATTGGCCAACATGGCTGAGGCTTCTAGGAGCTGAAGTCCCTCAGCCCTTAAAGGGGAAAGGTTGCCTACCCCTGCTCTATATAGTCTGCTTTATAAGCATCTAGCAAAACTTGGACTTCCTCCCTTATATTGGTGCTTACATGTATATCAAGGCTAGTAAATCTGTGACCCAAAGATGATAAGAAACTACTTTACCCACCATTCCTCATTCTTAGTCAAGCTGATGGAGCTGATTGGACTTGGGGGGGTGTGTCCAACAATACCAGGAGTCCCATAGGTTCCACAGCTGGGTGTATATTATATATTTACAAGATTGGCCAATGGAACTCTCACCATTAAGATGGCAGGGGTCTATTTCACATTCTTTCTTTTCCTTTCCTTTATCTCATATACCCACATCATCCACTGTGCAGCTTATTTATAAAAGTACAGGGCATATGTGGGCTCTGATCCACTCACTTGACAGAAAGCTCTTGTTTCTCATATTCTCTGCTTTCACGTCTTTCCCTGACATCACTTAGATCTAATAGTATTTGTGGACATCCAATAGCTGTTAAACTGGGAGCCTTTGAAGCAAGCATGTGTATATATAGACTTTCCTGATGCTGCTTTGAAGAGTTATTCTTATGTTCTTTCACTCATTCTAATGAGGTTCCTTGGTTTGATTTATGAGTGCAGCAACACCACTTGGAGTGTTTTTGACAAGACTTGAGGTGTTATTTGGAAAATGTTTCATGCTGCTGAAGAACAAAGATATTTACTCCAATCTATTGTTTGATCAACACACTTGCAAACAATACAGTTGGAGATATTGGGGATCGGGCTGCTGGGCATGACAAATCAAGCAGCAGCAGCAGCAATAACAACAAAAGCACAATCAGATCACCCAGATTAAACAGTGATAAACAGGAAATGCATTAGTTTCAAAATGCTCTCTAAAGGTCCTTGTTCCAGGCTGGAATGATACCAAATAAATGATTTCAGAGCTTGAAAAGTTATTTCTGAAAAAGAATTAGTTGTGATTATAGTTGCAAGGCTCCAAAGAGTAATTAGCTACTGTTGCAATTAAAGTCATAAAATGTAACACTTGATTTTTTTTTTATTCCTCAAAAAGTAACTTAAGACAGATGCAATATTTTAGTGTCCAAGAGTTTATTTATGTTGCATAAATCATTTGGAACTAGATCTACAAAGTAGGCATTTGATAATGTTGTCATGTAAGACAAAAAGTGGCTGATACAAAAACTGTTCCAACAATTCTTGCATGGAAGAGAAAAAGACCTTTCAGTTTTCCTTTCCTTTCTCCCCCCCCATTCCAAATAAGGAGGGCTACATGAGTCTTTTTGCTTTGAGTTTTTGGGTATTATGAAATAGCTTTGATTTTCCACTCACTCACAGTCCAGTGGATATAGGTCACTTTTGCACCCCATAACTGCAATTCTCATTGGAGTCAATAAAAAATCCTAGGAGCTTTGGTGTGAAATTACACTTAAAATCATCTTCATGGTATAAACCAATGTTCTATGGTATAAAGCACAATCTCTTTCTTCAGCAGCCACAACTCAAGATAAGGCAACACTAAACACAAGTCAGTGCAGAAGGCAAATCTTAACACATGACATCTTCCTCCTCTTCTATTTTGGGAAGTCACACCGCCATAATTATAAAAATAAAAAAAAATGCATTAACACTGCAAAAGGGATAACATGGTCACTAGTTAACTTGTAATCATAATGTAACATAAAAACCACCTTGGATACCACAACAGTAAAAATGCAAGATATAAATTATATGAAATTATTGTTGTGCACCTTCAATTCATTTCTGATGTATGGTGACCCTATCACAGAGTTTTCTTGGCAAATTCTTTTTCATAGTATGGTTTTGCTTGCCTTCTTCTGAGACCGAGGGAGTGTGACTTGTCCAAGGTCAACGAGTTGGCTTCCATGATCAAGAGTAGATTTAAAACCTGATCTTCCAGTATCCATCCATCCCCTAAACCTCTACACCACTCTAGCTCACTTTGTTTATGAAATATATAAATGTGTTAGATGTTTGTTATTGGGGAAAAAGTAATTATAAGTAATTATTTGTTTCCAATCCAAGTTCTGCTTTGTACGATGGGTGAGATCCTTTTGGATGATAAAAATAAGCCAAGCATCACCAATCATAAAATAATAGATCATACAGTTAGAAGAGACAACAAAGGCCATCCAGTCCAACCCCCTGCATTGCAGGAACTCAAAATCAAAGCATCACTGATAGATGGTCATCCAGCCTCTGTTTAAAGACCTCCAAAGAAGGAGAATCCACCACACTCCACTATCAAACAGCTCTTACTGTCAGGAAGTTCCTCCTAATGTTGAGGTGGAATCTCTTTTCCTGTAGCTTGTATCCATTGTTCTGGGTCTTATTTTCTGGAGCAGCAGAAAACAAGCTTGCTCCATCCACAATGTGACATCCCTTCAAATATTTAAACAGGGATATCATATCACTTCTTAACTTTCTCTTCTCCACGCTAAACATATCTAGCTCCCTAAGTCTCTCCTCATATGGCATGGTTTCCAGACCCTTTGCCATTGGGTCGTCCTCCATGGGATACATTCCAGCTTTTCAGAACTGGACACAGTATTTAGGTGAGGCCTGACCAAAGCAGAATAGAGTGGCACTACTACTTCCCTTGATCTCTAGACACTATACTTCTATTGATGCTCCCTACATTTGCATGGGTCGTTTCAGCTGCTGCATACACTGTTGACTCATGTTCAACCTGTGTTCTACTAGGACTCTTAGATCCCTTTCAGATGTACTGTTATCAAGCCAGGTGTTCCCCATTCTATATTTATGCTTTTCTTTTTTAATGTCTAACTGCAGTACTTACATTTCTCCCTGTTGAAATTCCTCTGTTAGTTTTGTTCCAGTTTTCTAATCTATTAATGTCATTTTGAATTTCAATCCCCTCTTTGGGATATTAGCTACTCCTTCAAATTTGCTGTCATCTGCAAATTTGATAAGCATGCCCACTATTCCTTCATCCAATTAATCAATAAAGATGTTGAATAGTATTGGGCCCAGGACAGAACCCTGTGGCACCCCACTGGTCACTTCTTTCCAAGATGAAGAAGAGCCATTGCTGAGCACCCTTTGGGTCTGGCTGGTCATCCAATTACAATCCACCCACAGTCGCATTTACTAGCTTTTTTGCAAGAATATCATGGCGGATCTTATCAAATCCAATGAGCTTTCAATGTAACTATTGTATTTCTATCACTAGCCACTGTGCAAGCTTTTATTATGGATTAGGATATCTATGTGTAAACTAGTTAATAAGATCTCATCCACTTTTGTAGAGTCTTGAGACCCCAACTTTCCAACTAAATGATTGGAATGGCCCATGGCAGTTCACATAGGGCCTCTAAAGATGGGCCCTTTGCAGCATCCTCGAGGCAGGGATGGGGAAGGGCAGCCACATGCCGACCACCACAACCCCTCCCCAAGGATGTCCTGATGCCATGCGCCATTACTCATGGTGTGTGGCATCAGAACATCCTCCCGGCGCAGCGTCTTGATGTGCTGTGCCAGAAGGGCCACAGAAGAGATGTGCAGCAGCTCTTGGGGTGTACTTTTTGCTGGCTCTGAAAGGAGCAGCATTTTGCCGCTCTTTTCTGGGCTGGCAAAAGGGAGGATTGGGACCAAGGCATGGGGCAGCCTCAGCCCCAATCCTCTGCTTCCTAGGGAGGCCCAGGGCCGCCCATCTGCATACCCCCATAATCCTTTTGTGATGCCTGGGAACTTACATGCCCTCCCCATATCAGTTGAAAGAGATTGGAAAAATGACTTCATCAACTTTTTGCATGGTCTTGACCTTCAGTAAATTTGGAAGCATTTTGGAAATGTTGTGATCAAGAACTTCAATCTGATTGGCTTGGATCTGTTTCAGCTCCAGAAAAAAAATGTAAAGGAATCAGAATGGATGACTATTAAAGATAACATATGTAATGATTCAATTTTGCCCTGTTAAATCATCAGCTGTGTGTTTATAAATAACAAGAATTAAGGCACCATTATATGGTAACATAAGCAACTAGTTCAATACTAAATTGTATGATTACAGAAAATGATTTGTGATTTCCCTGATTGTCTGTCTTACAGATAACTGTTTCTGTTAGAAGTAAAAAAAGTAAAAACCCAAGAGGGAAAAATGACCTCCATTCCTCTTGCCTTTTCTTTTCTCATTCATTTTTACACAATGCAGTCCTTATTTACAGGGAATGTAAGGAGAGGTAAAATCTTATTATTGCAGATGATGAGCCTAAAAATATTAGCAGATTTTTCTACTCTCAACTTCTCAGACATTAATTATGGGTTGTCAAACATGTTCATGCAAAAGTGCTTCATCTTTTTTTGTGCTAGTTTAAAATAAACAAATCCTTCTCCTGTCTACTGTGTGCTATTTGCATATTTTAAAGTCCTATTCCCTTTCTAACTACCCACTAAATGTAATAAAATCTTTCAGCATATCATAGTTTATTTTTCTGTTCCAGGAACAAGTCATTCTGTTCATGTACTTTTGCTTCTATGTGACCTGAATGACATACGTAACCCCTGTCCCCCAGGTGTATACATAATAATTGACCCAGATGTGAAAATATCAATCTGGGGCTTAGAAACAAGGTGTATAGGAAGGTTTATACCTAAATTGCTCAGAATGCCAGCAAATTAATATATTCTGATTTTAGTTTTTAATTACAGAATGTGGAAGAACACAAAATGGAGAAATTATTTGGTTTAACTCAGTTAAGGTTCCACCAGCAGCTATTATTTGGTTTAACTCAGTTAAGGTTCCACCAGCAGCTATACAGAACCAGAAAATAGACCAAGAACATTAAAGATTTGAGGGTTAAACTAATTTCTTCCCAGTATTTCCCCAAACATGAAGGAGTCCAGAATCATGACTTTTAGCAAAATCACTACTCACCCCCAAAGCCTAACTTTTGGAAAGAGACTTGTAAAATATGCTGTAGGGTTACCATGTGGGTGTGTCAGTCATTTGCGGTGATTTGTGGAAGGAGCACTCTTTTAGTGCTCCTTCCTGGGGTGGCGAAGCTGTGCCGCAGGGCTGAGGAATGTGGATGCCTCAGCCCCGATCTGCAGCTTCCCGGGGTGGCCCCGTGCCGCCCATCTGCTTAGCTTGATGCTACAGAAAACCAGTGTAGCTCACTTCACTGCTACTACACATCATGAAAGATTAACAACAACAATAACAATAACAACAACACACTATCTGGAGGCAGACATTTAACAAATGAATGGTATTTTTGCTCTCGGGTTTTTCCTACCTCTGATCATAATGTGGACTAACCTGCTGGCATTCCTCTTACTACAAGACTTCCTCAGCAGACACAACAGAGTCCTGTGCAGCTGCCATGTGCTCTATGAAAATGTCCAGAAGCAGGCACTCACTCAGTCCCTCTTCTCATCTCCCTCTCTTTTGAGGAGACTGAACCAAGGCCAGGATGTCTCTATCCACTAAAGTGCTGTGGGTTTCACCTTCTAGTCTGTACAAACCAGAAATAGCACATCGAACATATTTTTTGCCCAAATCCAATTATTTGTACCAGCAGATCAGACCAATTTAATCAATGGAGTGTACATAAGTATTGACTTACCATGTTCTCATTTTTAATTTGGTTGTTTTAACTGGGGCTAACATGAATTAGGCCTTTGTTTTCCCATCTTGAAAATGTGACCTACTGCACTGTGTTGTTCCTTGGCAAATATTTCCCCATGCCTCTGCAGAAAGGTTAGTCAGCCTTAATTGTGCTCATAAATATTCACCAAGAGTTTTCAGAGCCATGGAGATCAAATGCAGACAACAGTCTTTTGCCCAAGGATAGAACTGGAGTACATTCTGACTCATTTTCACACTTTATCACTTAATAATATCTGCTCATAAACAAATACAGAAAAAATGCTTAGTTCCTTTTAGCCCCTTTAGCATCTGTGACATCAAGGAGATCCACCATTAGCAGAAATACCTAGGGATTGTCAGTTTTAATTTTCTCTCACTCCCATCATTCTGTGTTCTTTGTTAAGTGTCCCAATGAGGAAGTTAAAGGGCAATCGTAAAGGGATGCAATAAAACAAGACAGTTTATTTCACATTAACCAAACACTACAAGAATGGCTGTACCATAAACTAATAGAAAATGACAAACTTCATTAGGCCCAGATTTTCTATCCATTTTGTAATCCAAAAATTCTTGCTATGCCTGTTATCAATAGGTACCTTTGATTATTAAACTACAAATTGGTTACAATGGGACCAGGATTTCACTAAATGATGCATCAAAGCCCACATGTATGGCTAGTGGTCCAGCAGGAACTGCAGCTCTTGGTTCGTCACACCTCTAGGATCATAGAATTGGAAGTGACCACAAGGGCCATCCAATCCAACCCCCTGCCAAGCAGGAACTCAAAATCAACTAACAGACCTGAGTTACTCAAATTAACTTATGAGTTAATTTTAAACAATAGAAATCTATGGAGTTTTGAGTAAGAGCGACACAGAAAAATGAGAAAGACCACATCCTTTCCCACCTGAAGGCTTTGTCATAAGCCAATGGTCTCCATATAAAAGAAATTCAGCAGTGTGATAATTAATATCAGAATCCCAAACTCAGTGGTGATATATATGGGACAGAAAGGAAGAATTGCTTAACATTATGCATAGTACAACTTTCATCAATTTGGTCCCAATAATTTGGAGTGCTACACACATTATGACTGACCACTAATCAGCTCATGCTTCTGGAAGGCACTAGGGTAGTGAAAACTGGCTTAGTTATGTGTCTCTGACCTCCTCTGGCTCTCTACAAGTCATGGAATGAGTGGGGGCGGGGGTTGTTGCAGCAAAACTGTGAGTTCTGGGAGAGGTAACAATGGAGCCATAGTAGGGTTCCACCTTTGAAACTTTTATACTACATGGACAATGTAGTATTTCAGCCTATCTCTCCAGAGGTGCCACATATTACAGTAATTAGATGAGCATATATCAGTAACCCAGCCCATAAATTCACACATATCCATAAAGTCCTTCCTAGTTTACCTCAAAATTCAATTTGTGCCCAGTTCCATTGGTTTTTTTTAATGAGAACAGATTCCACCCTGTTTACTTTTTTTTTCTAATTGAAAATATGTTTGTATACATACTGCTTGATTTTAGAAAGAGTATTTTAGTGTGTTTTAAAAATATCTGTATCTCTGCATTGTTTTAATTGATTTTGGGACCATGTTCACGCAGATGACAAAACCCAGCTTAGCACTGGGGCACCTGGATCTGTGAGAAGGATGAATTGTCCACAGAACCAGCACTGACAGTGGGCTGATAGAATAAGCACTGTCCAAACACTCCCCAGGAGACCCATCTCCCTCTTTTCACACAGGTCATGGGGACAATAGCCATCCAATTGAACATCAGTGCTATGTACTGATGGTATCAGTGAGCTAATGTGCACTTGTTAGATCAATGTGCACATCAGCAAAAAGAATGGCTTTACAGGAACCATACAAATGTGAAAGTAAAAGTGCTATGGTGCAGAGTTGAAGGTTAGAAGAGGTCATCAGCTTACCTCTCACTGAAAGTCCTCTTCTGTCCCCCTACCAGCACACAGTCTACATGCTCAGGGGATTCTCTAGAGTTATTGGCCTGATTCAGAACAAATAGGGACTCATTTTATTCTGGAAAATCACCTTGAAGTGAAGACTGGGCCCATGTTTCACCCCTTTTGGTACTGTGTGTCATCTAAACATTGGTGCAGTAATGTTTCTTTTCCTCAGTGCAGACAACTTATTTGTTCTGTGGGGTGGGGTGGAGGGGTACTGTGTCATGCCCTGCTTCCAGAATATGGACATGGACTCTGATTCATGGATTGAAGCAGTGGACCTGCTGCTGAACCAGAGCAGGAGGAGGTTCCAGAGACAGACCAGAGTGCAGTACCAACTTTGGCAGAGAGTCCTGCCCATTCAGATACAGAAGTCCACTTATCCTTCCTTACCTTCACAGAGTGGAAACAACAAAGGGAGGGCTTGAGAATGTCTCAGTGGATTTATAGAAAGCATCAAGTAATTAAGCAGCAGCTGTGTTGAGCTTCTGATCTATCAATTCCCAGTTCTGCCCACCAAAAGTTGTTGGAGATTATCTGTCTTACCTGCCCTCTTTGTATTCCTGAATTCTGTGCTTGACTTGGACTATGTTTGTTGGCTCTAGATGTCATGTACCTAACCTGTACTGTGTTTGTTGACTACGAAGGTCATTTACCCGACTTGGATATTGCCAAACTCTGTTTGGGCTTGTATTTACTAAAGTATATGCTGAACTGTAAGCTACTCTGTGTCTGTGCTTGTTCATTAGTTGCTAGCTATCAACTGTGTGGCAATCAGCCTTTGGTTGGTTTCCTGGCGTGTGTTTAGGACATGGCAACCAAATCAGTGCAGTTGTGCATGGCATGGCATTCAATGTCTGAAATTGCTATTTTAGCTGTTTCAGAACTGGATTTTAGGATTGTTTTAAACTGCTTTTAGGAGTATTTAAAGAGTATTTTAATGTGCTTTAAACATGATTTAATCCTTGTAACATTTTAACTGGTTTTAATTTGTTCATCACCTTGGAAGCCCTTGTGGACTGGGCCACTGGAGGACAGAGCCCTGTCAGAGCCAGCCCTGATACCACCAACTGGGGCGGCCTGACTGCAGTCACGGCAGCAGCGCAACTGGGTAGAACACCAGCGGGTATAAAACCCCTCCTAGGACCATCTTCCCTTGGCAATATGCGGCAGCGGCGGCGGCAGTGACCTGGGCCACTGGAGGAGAGAGCCCTGTCAGAGCCAGACCTGATTACCACTATTTGTTTTAAGGGATACTGCCCTCACACTCACTATGGGATGGGAGTGTAGCTGGATCATTTGTTATTGTCACCACATAACGGAGCCGGCAATAGTCTGGGGACGGAGATTGAGGTTGTGTGGGGGAAGGGAGGGTATGGCAGCAACAATGTGAACAAATGTTACAAAAGAAGAAGGGATCGATGTTTAATATCTATCCCTTCTTCAGTTCACTCTGTTTCCCAGAATAACTTGGAGAGCGTACCATCCATTCCACAGACCCTTACTCTGCTCCTTTGTAATGCCAGGTCAGTAAAAAATAAAACCCACATCATCCATGACGTCTTATTGGATGAGGCAGCCAACCTGGCATGCTTTACGGAGACTGGCTGGGAGACGCCAGTGCTGTGACATGGGCGCAGGCCCTCCCAGCTGGGTACTCAGTCAATGAGCAGATAAGGGAAAGTGGGTGGGGGGCGGGGGAGGCTTGATTCATAGAAATAACCTAAGAAAAGACCAGGAAGCCTATCCGGAAAACAACCTGCATCAAGTGTATGTACCTAAACCTGAAAACCAGGGATAGTTTGGGGATTCTGTTGGTATACCAGCCACCCCGTTGCTTAACAGACTCCCTAACCGAGCTGACTCACCTGGTCTCTGAGTTGCTGTTGGAGTTGCCCAGACTTTTGATTGTGGGCGACTTCAACATTCCACTCGAGACCAGTTTTTCAAATTTAACTGGAGTGGCTCAGGAGTTCATGGAAACCATGACAAACATGGGCCTATCCCAAGTGGTCATTGGGCCTACACATTGTGTGTGTCATACCTTCGATGCAGTTTTCAGTACAGAACAGGAATATCCATGGGCGGAGGTTGTTAAAACCTCTGCATTGTCATGAATGGATCATTTCCTGGTCAAGATGGAACTAAGGGCCACTGCCTGCCTCTCTGGGAGTGGTGGACGCATTAGAATGGTCCGCCCTCAGAGGCTAATGGAACCAATCAATTTTCAAAAAGTCTTAGAGGGTTCAATGGTTGGTAACGCCGGTGATTCTGTTGAAGCCTTGATTAACACCTGGAACACCGATCTCACCATGGTTATTGACACAATCGAACCCAAGCGTCCTTTCCAGCCCACAAGCTCCTTGGTAGAGTGAGGAAGATGATGTGCCCTCTTGATCCGTGTCCATCATGGCTGGTCGTCTGGGGGGGGGACGCACTGAGGATATTCCTTCAGGATATCATCAACGTGTCGTTCAGAGAAGGCATTATTCTATCTTGTTTAAAGGAGGTGGTGGTCAAACCCCTCCTGAAAAAGCCTTCGCTGGACCCCCTGGACAGGAATAACTATAGACCAGTCTCCTTGCTACCTTTTCTAAGCAAGGTGATCAAGAGGGTGGTTGCTTCCCAACTCAAAGCTGTCTTGGATGAAACCAATTATCTTGATCCATTTCCAAACTGGCTTTAGGACAGGATAGGGAGTTGAGACTGCCATGGTTGCACTGGCTGACAACCTCCGCTTGAGTTTCGACAGGGGTAGTGTGACCCTGATGGTGCTCTTGGATCTCTCAGCGGCCTTTGATACAATAGACCACTTCATCCTCTTGGGTCACCTGAAAGAGTTAGGAATTGAAGGCACTGCTTTGCAGTGGTTCTGTTCCTTCCTCTCGGGCAGATCCTAGAGGGTGAGGTTTGGGGATAGTTGCTCTTCTAAAATAGAGCTTAATTGTGGCATCCCTCAAGGTGCCATCCTGTCCCCAATGCTATTCAACATCTATATGAAGCTGCTGGGAGAGATCATTTGGAGGCATGGAGCACGGTGTCTTCAGTATGCTGATGACACCCAGATATACTTCTCCATGACCCGGTAGTCTGCTCAGACTTCAGATGGCGTCTCTCCTCTCAATGACTGTCTTAAGGCAGTAATGGATTGGATATGGAAAAACAGATTGAGACTGAATCCAGACAAAACAGAGGTATTAACAG
>CM034708.1:19261027-19273945 GCA_020142125.1 Phrynosoma platyrhinos | reverse complement strand
ACCTTTAAAGTCCTACATGGCTTGGGTCCAACTTATCTCCAGGACCTCTTCTTCCCATATGATCCCCCTGCATGCTCCGGTCCTCTGGGAGGAATCTGCTGCAGCGTATGAAAACTAGGCTGTCACAGACCTCCCAGAGAGCCTTTTCTGTCACTGCCCCAAAATTATGGAATGGCCTGCTGGATGAGATCTGTCTTATTACCACTCTTGACTGCTTAAAAAAAGCACTAAAGATGGATCTCTTCTGGAAGGCCTTCCCAGAATAACCTCCCGGCTCCAAATATGGTCTGGACTTGCTTACCAATTCCCTACCACCACTGCCTTATGGTTGGTTTGTTTAATTATAGGTTGTCTGATTTTACTCTGCTATTTTAATATTGCTTTAGTTTATTTTTAAGGGGTGGGTGGGTTAGGGGAATCAATGTTGATTGATTTGTTTTATTCATGCACTGTTTTAATTTGCTGTACACCGCCCCGGTTGCCTAGCAGAGGAGCGGATTAAAAATAAAAATTATTATTATTATTATTATTATTATTAAATAAATAAACAAATAAATATGTGTTCTTAATTATATGTACTGTTTGAGTAGACAACCCCTTTCCCCATTAGTTAGGATTTGCTGAAGGAGTGTTTTCCATGCTATTTAAATGGCACACTACAGGGAATTGTAGTCCAGTTTATCTTTTCCATCTCTGAATTACTGCATGTTACTCCCCAGAATCAGTCTTGATAATTTCAGCAGGAGTTGCATCCAGGTAAATGTGTACACAGTTGTAGTCTAGCATTTGAATTTGATACTCAGTTGTTTCTTTGGGTGCATCTACACTGTAGAAATAATGCAGGCTGACACTACTTTAACTGCCTATAGAATCCTGTGATTTGTAGTTTTGTGAGGTACCAACACTCTTTGTAAGAGAAGGGTAAAGATCTTGTGAAACTACAAATCCCAGGATTCCATAGGATGGGGCTACAATACTTAAAGTGATGTCAGACTACATTATTTCCACAATATATATGCACCCTTTGACATTATTTTTATGATTAAAAAGTTTGGCTTCTTTCTGAAGTGGCATTTCTATTCTTTTTTAAAAATCAGAAAACAGAAGTAGGATGAAACAGCTTAGCAAAAAGAAGTCTCATAAAATATGCACCATAAGAAACCTCCATGTACTGCTTTCTTACTCATATGTTGAATATATGTCTGTAATTCAACCTCATTATGCCTGTCTACAGACTTGTTAATCTTCTACCATTCTTCTCAGTCCTTTCCCTCCACTTGCTTATGGTTGCTTTTCAAATCATGCTAAGAGCTGCAATCTTTAAAAAAAAAAAAATAGGAGCTATGTTCAGGTATTCACTTGAAGCTGTGGAGGGTTAAATGAACAGTGGTGATGTGGGTACTCAAATAAATCCTAGTCATCTAATGTCTCGATGCTTCTTCAAGCATCAGAGTCCTTTGTGTGTTGAGCATGAATACAAGCATGAGACTCTGTGGTTGCATTCAGCTAAGTGTAGTTGCAGAACTCCTATTACTGAGTATTGTGAGAAAGCAGGGTTCCCAATTCCAAAATTTCTATACTGGTTCAGTTTACTTTATCCAAAATGTTTGGGACTAGAAATGTTTTGGATTTCAAATATTTACTTATGGATTTTGGAACACCTGCATTTGCATATACATTCATAATAAGATATCTTGAAGATGGGACCTATGCACCCTAAACACATAAGGTAATCCTTAAGGTAATTCTATGCAATGTTTTAAAAATAATTTTGCACATGAAGCAAAGTTTTTGTGCATTGAACCATCAGAAAGCAAAGGTGTCACTATCTCAGCCACTCAAGAAAAACATTTTGATTTTTGGAATATTTTGGATTTCAGAATACTGTGTATGGAAGGCTTAACCTGTATTCATTCCAGTGGAACACAATCACAAAACCATCTGAAAATCTTTCTAGTCAATGTTTGTGTCAATGTTGCTGAGTATGTGAGAACATTTGGGAATGGGGTTTACATACATATCCATGTCCCTACTACCTATTTAGCCCTTCATAGGCTAAAATGAACATCTAAACAGGACTAGGTATTGTCCAGACAGGGCTAGCCCAATCCTCAAAATTCTTTGTTGTGCTGCTGTCATCTTCTGGTTATGAAGCATAATTCTGAATACATATGGGATTTTTTAGTTCTCAACTCCCATTCCTGTACCAGGAATGATTGAAGTTCTCAGTTTTGATTTTCTTTGTACATTTTTTCCATCTTAAGGTTTTTTTTTTCCCAGCCCTTTTGAGAGTTCTTGAAAACTCATATCAAAAACAAACTGAATGAGATTTTAAACCATCTCTTTTAGACAAATTGACTGATTCCAAACTATTCTAAGCATGAAGAGGCCCATGTTAAGCATATCTATCCTGAAGTACAATGAAGATCCTGACAACCATAATTCAGTAGCAGAAATGCAATTGAATACACATGGATTCAAAGACCAACTTTTAAGTTTGCTGCCTCAAAGCCCCTCACCAGAATGAAGCTGTCAGTTTTTCTTTCTGCAACAATATTTTTTAAAATCTGATTTTTTCCTATCAAATTTATAAAAACATTTCCAAATTTTGAAGCACTCATGTCAAAACTAATACAAGCAAAATTCTCACTCATCCCTAACAAGCAACTAAACCCTAAGCAGACCTGCATGGTTATTAGCAAGATTGTCATGTGTGAGTTTCTATCTGACACTAATGAAGAGTAAAACTCTGTCAGGAGACTTATGCTGAGGGACCAAGAGGTCAACAACTGAAATTGAAACAATGATATGTCTCATGTACCCCACTTGCTAGTCACTAGCTATTTGAGTAAAGGGGTGGAGCTCTGCTTGGGCACCATCCAGCTGCCATTGCAAAGCCTAGAGAAAACGTTAGTCACTCCTGGTGAATGGAAAAGTTGATTAGGATGCATCAGATCCAATCCAGCTATCCACACACCTGGGAAATATTGGGATTTACCCCATCTTTGCTTGGTTCATAGCAAAGTCAGGTTAATGGCAGAAAAACAAAGATCCTTTCCAGAAGTAGACATACAACATCAGGACTGCCAGCAGTGGTGTCACTAGGGGGTGTGGGAGATGTGACTCTCCTTCTGCTGTACCCCTCCTGGATTTGCTGTGGTAGTGGTTTTCTCACCTCCAACAAGAAGGCCAAACACTCCTCTCCTAACTTTGCCACAGTGGCAGAAGCCTGCCCCCAAATAGATCTCTGCTAAGGTAGCAAAGGAAAGGGCTGAATGACTCACTCCTGGCTTACTGTGGTGGTGAAAGCATCCTCATGAGAAGACCTCCATCACCACAGCAAAGGAGATCCTTGGTGGTGCAGTGGTTAAATGCCTATACTGCAGCCACTTACTCACAAACCATAAGGTTGTGAGTTCAATTCCAGCCAGGGGCTCAGAGTCAACTCAGCCTAGCATCCTTCCAAGGTCACTAAAATGAGAATCCAGCTTATTGGGGGCAATTAGCTTACACATTGTAAACCACTTAGGAAGTGCTTAAGTATAGAAATGTACTTGTTATTGCTATAGGATCCAGCATGCCTTTTTAGCCATTGCCAACAGCCCCTCCCAACCAGGTGACTCCAGGGGAGGGGGCGCCCCTGATTGCCAGCACTGGCCCTGTGAGTATAGCATTTTTCACCAGTGTAGACAAGCCCCAAGAGGATTCTAAGCACACTGAAGTGCAAATGAGATGGGTCTGTTGTGCTTGTGAGGCTTCATTTGTCACAGCAAGCAGCAGAAACCCATGTGTATGCAGGACTCAGCTTCACAGCCAATTTGCCTTGGTCAGCCGATAGTGATAAGTTACTCTCAGCTTATCACCAAGTCTGCTAAGTCAATGTGATATAATTATGTTGGGAAGGGAGGAAGTGATACACTTTTGTGGTAAAGATA
The DNA here is from genome assembly GCA_020142125.1 of Phrynosoma platyrhinos. Taxonomy (NCBI): domain Eukaryota; kingdom Metazoa; phylum Chordata; class Lepidosauria; order Squamata; family Phrynosomatidae; genus Phrynosoma; species Phrynosoma platyrhinos. The sequence goes on along the minus strand of CM034708.1, from coordinate 19,270,010 downwards.
AGCTGAGTTCTTCCTCTCCCTGGATGTGTTGCAGGCAAAATGAGAAGGGAACAGAGAAGGAAGAGGAGAGAATTCTAGGATGAAGCTAATCAATAGTATCAAAGGGTTTTTAAAAAGCCTAACAGCACCTGTGTATTGCAGATAAACCAGTTCAAGAAGATAAAAATGCAAAGCCATAAGTAAAGCTATTGCCCAAGGTTATAGCAATATAAGGTGAGCAGAACAGCACAGAGGGATTTTAGTAGGCCTTCTTTTCAGTGGCTTGTTTTGATAAGATTTTTCCCTGGGCCTTAGCTTATGGTCTTTCTGATATTTCATTCTATCTTTGTGGCTACCATATGAAAGCTTTCTTTGGGAGACTGAATATCACTAGGAATGCATTGTTAATAGGCACCGTTAGATCACTTTACCCACCTGTTCACAAGTTACTGTAGCAATGCTGGCTTGGGCACACGCGCACATGTGTGTGTGGTCTGGAAGCTGTTGCCCCAAACCTAAGTTTTCCAAACTCTACACCTGCTATTGTTTCTGCTTATGAGGTTTTCTGTTGTTTGCTTGCTTCTTATATTTCCTGCCTTTTCTTCAAGGAGCTCAAGGCACTGTGGTATATGATTCTGCTCTTCATATTTATCCTTACAGCAATCATGAGAGTTAGGTTAGGCTATGAGATCCTGACTAATCTAACATTGCCCAGTGGATATCCCCAATCTTAATCTAACACTCTAACCATTGTGCAATATTATATGCCAAACCTGGACTATACTTGAATGTAATGAGACTATTGAGATTGTATGTGTGGAAACTAAGGATTAAGGGTTCTCACAGAGTGAAAACTCCATGTCTGTAAGGTATCATATATATTCATGCAAGATAAGACTACCAGTTGCTGGAGGGTATTTTTATACTCATGTTCTCTCCTGGGTTTCTCATAAGCATCTGGTTGGCCCCAGGTTGCTGGAATTAAAAGGTCTTTCATCTGATCTATCAGAATTTATGTTATTTTTCAACTTAGGTTCCTAGCAGTCTTGCTTTAGTGGGTAACTACAGTACTCTGTTGCCAGGGAGACTGTTTCCCTGTGCCAATCCTGGTAGACTGAGCTTGTTCCTCTAGGACCAGATCTAAACTGCTGTACTGGCCTGTCTGGAGCCAGACAATGGACTTCCAGTAGCTAAATGAGCAGACCCTATGAAGCTTTCATTCAGTGCCTTTTTTTCAGACTGAGATATTTGTCTCTATTGTGAATATTGTATTCTATTGTATTGATGGATGTAGACTGCCATTACTTCTCACCACTGAGATAGCTAGGAATGATACAGCTGAACAACATCTGAAGGGCTTATAGTCCCTACCTGTGGCCAAGATCCTGCTCTCTCTTGTCTCCTCTCCAGCATCATGACCTCTGCCTGTAGCTCTCTCCCTCACATCCAGAGGTCTTGTTTGGTTCTACTTAACTCTTTGATTGCTGCCTTAGATCCTGTCTGTTTTGGACCACAAAGGCTTATCCATTGTTAGCACATAGGAGTGCCTGTGGCTATGCTGGTGAGGATGATGGGAATTGTAGTCCAGCATATTTGAAGGGCACTAGGTTAGTTGAGATAGGATCCAACTCTCATATATTTTTTTTTAAAAAAGAACCAAAGATAACATTAAAACACATAGAAGCTATGGAGTACAGCAGTAGTACTCAAAATTTTTACCCTTGGGCCCCCCTTTTACATCTCCATGTTCATGTTGCACTCCTCCCTTAATGTGGTATATTCATATATATTTTTTGTTTATTTTGTGTGAATATTTTAATTCACACATTCATGGATATTCATGTTTTAACATTTTATAAGGAAATAACATTGTTCAAATTAATTATGTAAAAAGTATATAACTCAATGCATGTGTTAATTTTACATATAAAAAAAGTTTGGGAAGAGGAAGAGGGATCAGAACCTCCAAGTCTTGTGCCCCCCTTGAGCAACTGTCACCCCACCAGGGGTCTCAACTCACGGTTTGAGAATCACTGGAGGACAGTAGCACATATCTCAACACTTGAAACACACAGTATAAGCAAAATTGAAGAGAAACTAGTTGCATTTTCTTAATCCTGTATTTCACTGCTTTATAGATGGAGATAATTGAAAGGAAAGAATCAGTCACAAGAGTTGTTAAGCAGGCAAGGACCAACTTTGGAAACAGAATCTTGTCCTTGTTTCCTTGGTCTTGAGCAAAATGTTTTCACAGAAGAATCAATCCACTTTTTTGCCTATTTATTTGTACTATGGCTGTGCTTCTATTCCTCCAGAAATGATCACTTTGATGATAGATCCCAAGTATGTACACTTTGCTTGCCATTACACTGACACCATTGAGCATATATTTGTGGAAAGGCAAGAGTTGCCTAGGAGGAAACAAAAGTGATCTGTTCCTCATGAGTCAGCTGCTTTTTTTCTGTTTTCATATTACTAATGATCATCCAAGAATCTATTGAATATGGTTGATTTCTTATTTGTGGACATGTGTGGCTAGCAGATAAAATGTGTGACAGTATGTTATTGTGCTATATCAGGGGTGAGGAAAGTATGAGCTATGGATCATGAACCTCACGTGGCCTTCAGGGCCATTTTTGCCATTCGTTTTCTTCTGTTTGTTTTATTTTAGGTGAAAAATTAAATGTTGCCCCCAGGATATGACAGTGCGCCCAGGGCCATGTCAGGCTCAGGGAGAGCCTTTTTTGTGATAGAAAATGAACCAAAGATGGTAAAATTGCCTATCATACCGCCAGAAGGCATGATAAGGCAAACATTTGAATGTGTTTTGCAGCTGGGGGTTTCAGTCTTCCAAAGTCTCTTGTGGGGCCAATGAAACCCCTCAACCCCTGAACTACATGGACCTTTCATTTTCCCTATAATTACTACAAGATAATAAAGTATACAATTGCCTGGTTTCATCATGTTCAGGCATGTTCCTGCACATTATTTAACATAGGCAATATATATATATATATATATATATATATATATATATATATATATTTCTTTTTTAAGAAGATTTACAGTCTAATTTTGCCTTGGCTGGACTTTCTTGCTTTGTTGCCACCAAAAAAAGAAAAAAGAAAGAAAAAGGTTTTATTAATAGTCTTCAGTGATTACCAATGCATAGAAAATATTTCTGGCATAATTTGATAAGGTGTATCTTTCTCTGCCTTTGACAAAACATGTAACTATAATCAATCACTTCATGGGCCTTCATTGAAGAACAATGGATTTGCTTTTCATCGATTACTTGGAAAGACAAACATAATTAGTAGTCAGCTCCTACAAATAGGACAACAATCTGCTTGGAGCATTTTGTTCCGATTATTCAAACACAGAACAAAAATGGTTGTTTTCTTCTCTGTAACAGAACAAAAGCAAAGAAACCATCACTCTGTTGTCCATGGTTACATTTATTGATGCTCAACCAATGCAAATTTATCCTCATAATATTTCCCATCTATTTGGGCAAGGTAGACCAAAGAAACACGTTTGCTAGCTTGACAAACAATTGTGTAGTTAAAAGAAAGGGACATTAATGATTTCCCATAATTTCTTTTGTTCCTTTCTTCTTTTTGTACCTTCCCAGGCAGCTTTGTAGTTGGACACTAATCACAGTTGTGATCAAAATCATCACAATTTAATGACTCAAGATCAATTTAACGAAATAAATACCTTCTGGCGAGTCTCTCTCTCTCTCTCTCTTTCACCCTGTTCCTCTTCCTCCCTCCCCCTCTCTTTATTTCATTGCAGGGATATTTTAATTGGAATTTTTCCCCTTAACATTGGGGTTTGTTAAATAGAGCTTACTTTTATTAAAGTCTAATGGCAAAACTTTTATTCCAGCAGTGGTTCTCTTGTTAGATTGAATAAAATGCTTTAATACATTGGTGAGCATGCTCTGGAACCCAGAAGGATGCAACAACTGGTTTTTGGGCATTCCAGACATCTATGGTATGTCTTTGTATTTACCATTTTGGATGACTTAAAATGACACTGTATCACTCCTGTTTGCTTTTGTGGGGAAGCATTTTCAAAACAACTTCTTTCTGTTTGGGGAGTAGGGGGCACTTGACACATCATTTTTAGACATTCCAGAGCTGTTAGCACTGTTTTTTTAGGCTAAAAATTGGGAGTTTGCCCCAATTTATGAGTGCAGGGAACTTGTGGAAATCAGTGGGAAATTCTCAGGGTCCATACTATCCACCAAAGGCAGCATGCAGCTCAAGAATTACACAGTTCGCTTCTCTGATTTCATATGATATATGAATTGGTGTTTTGATTTAACTTTTTGGCAATGCTTCTGAATATATTCTGTTTGCTTGATTTCCTTAACAAAGGATTCATAATCTGGACAAGGATGTGATATTTTATCTTGCCATCACAATATTTTCTCATCTATTTGCCCTGCTATTTAAAACCTGCTATGGTATAGTACCAAGAAAGAGACTGCATCATATTTTTCTCTGAAATTGTAGTTTGAGTTCAAGGGCAGTGACAAAAGGAGACTCTCAAGCCAAATGAATCTGAGTTGTAGCTCTTTCTCACTCTTTTGCCATCTCCTCTCTGTGTATGTACCTTATTATGACTTCACAAATTTCATAGGGTTCTTAGGCAAGGAATACTCAGAAATGGTTTTGGCAGTTCCTTTCTTCTGAAATATAACCTACAACACCCTGGTACATTTTGGCAGTCTCCCATCCAAGAACTAACCAGGACTAACCATACTTAGTTTCCCAAATCCAAAAGGATCTACTGCACTTTGGGTATTTAGGCCATAATACCATGTAGCAAAGTCTTTTCCAGAAATATCACTAGCTTTGTCCACAGCTTAGGATAGATGGATATTTGTTTTTAGTTTTTTTCAATCAAGAAGGCCCTCCCTCCATCCACCATCATCAAGAGGGAGAGAAGGGAGGCCAGCTCCATCAGGCCTAGCCTGAAAAAGAAGAAGGCCCTCTCTCCATCCACCATCATCAAGAGGGAGAGAAGGGTTCCCTCTATCCCTCCATCATCAAGAGGGAGAGAAGGCCAGGCCAACTCCATCGAGCCTAGCCACAGTAAGAAGAAGGGCCCTCCCTCCAGTCCAGGCTTTAGAGGGAGAGAAGATCTGCTGGACTTATTATCCTTCCATACCACCATTCCCTTCTCCTTTTTGGTCTTCTCTTTTTAGATTGTAAGCCCAAGGGCAGAGAAATGTTTAATTAACCATTTGTAAGCTGCTCTGATAGCCTTTTGGCTGAAGGGTGGGGTATAAATACTCCAATAAATAAATAAAAATAAATAAATAAAATCAAAATGCCAAGTGGGTCAGAGAATCTATTATGTGTACTTGTGTATTACTCTAGGTAGTTAATATACTTACACTAATGTCATGTCACTAACAATATGCCAGCCCTTGTGGGTTTTTTATTGATTTTATTATCTATTTCCTGCCCTTCCACACAAAATCTCATAGCATTGTGCCAGGGCAGTTGAAACTATGTCAAACTGCTTTAATTCTGCAGAGTAAATTAGACCATTGAGTCCACTAGGTTCTCAAGCAAATGCCAGCTTGATATCTGCAACCAGAAGTACTAACTTGCACATATAGTAATAGCAACAGCAATAGCAAGTACATTTTGATACTGCTTATCAGTACACTTAAGCACTCCTTAAACAGTTTACAAAGTGTAAGCTAATTGCCCCCAACAAGCTGGGTACTCATTTTAGAGACCTCCGAAGGATGCAAGCCTGAGGTGAGCCTGAGCCCCTGGCTGGTATTGAATCACAACCTTATGGTTTGTGACTGAGTGGCTGCAGTACAGGCATTTAACCACTGTGCCACCAAGGCTCTTATGAATGAGCTACCAGAGATATAGCTGAAAGATCATATCATGGTTATAGTTGGTGTACTGCACTAGCATAGAAAATCTTTGAACTGGAGGGAAAGGATATTGGTGCAGCAGTCATGAAAGATGGAAGGCAGTGGAGAAATATGCTTGTTGGTACTAGGAGATTTATGTGCAGGAAGCAAGTATCCTTCATACATTTCCTGCACAGAAAACAACATTAATGTTATTTTCTATGCAGAAATAGCTGTTTTATGTGCAGAAAGTATCATTTTCTGCACACACAAAAATCTACATGTATTTTGAACAGCAAAGGTTATCATTTGGCCAGGATTCTCCTCATCAGGGTTCCCCAAAACCTAGGAAACCTATTATTTGGGTATTTTTTTAAAATGTTTTCTAATATCCAAGTATATTTTCAACCCCTCTACTACTTCATGACACTGGAATACTGCAAACTGTAGTATACTGTGGTAATAGGATTCCAGGCAAGGTTTGCAATCACACATTCCTTCTGTCCTGTTTTTGATACTTAAAACTTAGCACACAGTCAAAACAAAAAATGCATTTAAATTCTACATATTTTCCAAAATTACATTTTTATGCTTTCTTTTCTTCTTCATTTTGCCAATCACAAGATTGACAGAAGGACACCATCTGAAGGATAATGACATTCTCATCTGTATATTAATCTAGAAAGTAAAAATACAAGTAACACTCCAATGATTCTTAACTACACTTGGAAGGAAAATTTTTGCTTGCCTTAGGCCACCTAGTAAGTTAATGGTAAGGTCAGAATGTGAACAAAAGTTTTTCTGGTTTACAGCTCAGTCATTTAGCTGCTGTGCTACCCGATAAAGATGGAACTTCTCAGTTGCCAAGAGCAAATTCCTGTAATTTGCTTGAAGTTCATTTCATTTTCTTACCTGGTTCCTGAAATTTCCATTAATCCCCATCTGGAGCTGAGATGCAGTTATTGCTGCACTTCAATAAGTTTCCTATAGTTACCATGATATAGTTGTAAACTGGTACTGATGATGCAAACTATAAGAACCACAATGTAATATGTTTAACCATACCTTTGACGTCATTCACTGCTAAAAAATGGCTAAATCTTGGCAGCATCTGGCAGAGGGTTTTGAAACCATATTTCTCTTCTTTCTTGATTTAATCTTTACTTTAAATCCTTAATGTTCTATTGCCTTTGTGCCCGATAACTTCCACATATCATTACAAATGAAAGCTCTAGGGAAAACATCATGTCTTATGGCACAGATGCTCTTCTTATTAAAATATATGTTGCATCCCTCTGCATGTATTTAATCAGGTGAAATGATTTTTTTTTTAAAAAATATATGGAAATATGTTCTATGTAAGAAGTTGTGTAATTTTGCCTGAAGATGCCAAAAATGCCAAAAGTACATGGACTCATTTCACATGGATGTACAGACCACAGATTCCATTAAACATTAGGAAGAACATCTCAATGGTAAGAGTTACGGTAATCTGATGATCAGCCTCAGGGAAGGAAACAAATCTTGCCAAGAAAATCCCATGATAGATTTGCCTTAGGGTCTCCATAAAGCAGAAATGATGTCAAGGCACACAGCAACAACAACAACAACTCAATCTCAGTAATTGTTGACTTTCCTTCAGTGTTTAAAAACAAACAAGCAGATATTAGATGGCCTCTTCTCAAGCATGCTTTAGAAGTGGATTCTGCCATGACAGTGGATTGGACAAGATGTCTGTTGTGATCCCTTCCAAATCTACAATTCAATAGTAGGTATACATATAAATACACCTTCTATGATCTCTTATTTGGGAAGTAGAAGTGCTCTTACTAAATACAGGGATGGATACTGCAGTGTGGTTGAAGTAATGACTTTAAAATGTTATTAAGTATGAGGGGCCTTTGCAACAATTACATTCCTCATATTGACAGGTCTATTCATTAATCTAAGGTATTTCCAATTTAATTGATTCTAAGTCACACTTTTCTTTCCAGTCTCCCTATGAAATAAGCTTTACACACACATACACTCATTCATCCATGGGCAAAATCATTGAAATTAAGTGAAATTGATGCTTGAGTACTCTCAGCTTCTGATGCAGTTTGAGATTGCATGTTAATTAATCATAAGAGGCTATTGGGAATTCTTCATTTTTTGAAAAAAGAGTCTGAAAGAGAAAACAGCCTCCCAACAAACCAGTTGATGGGATGGGTTCCCTCCACTGCAGGTCAATGCTAAGCTGGTGTTAAGCTGAAGTTGATGGAACCAGCAAGGAGTCCTGCTGTATCTCTACACTTATGAACTGTAGAAAATACATTTGTGTGGCATGTCTTGAAATCACTCCCAAGAGCTTACATCAGCCAGTGTGGTATAGTAGTTTGAGCATTGGAATATGATGCTAAAGACCCAGGTTCAAATTCTGGTTCAAAACCAACTTGGTGACCCCAGATAAGTCACACTCTCTTAGCCTCAGAAGATGGCAATGTCCAACCTCCTCTGAAGAAACTTGCCAAGAAAACCCCATGATAGGTTCACCTTAGGGTTGCCATAAGTTGGAAAAAACTAGAAGATACACAACAACAATAATAAAAGCAGAATACAATGTTAATAAAAATAAACCCTCCAAAATACATTTCTATATTAACAAGAAGTTTTTTTCCATACAGCAAAATTTAGTGAAGGAGAATATCAACTTAAAATCTCTGGGCAGAAAAAATACCAAATTTGCCACAACCACCAAGAATCACTAGATCTATCCAGTAGTCAGTCTGGCATCAGGAGACATAATGCCAAATTATTCTTTCAGGTGAAGGCAAAACTCTGAGCAGAACATTCAGCTTGAAATATGGGAGGATATTATCTGAAACAGAAATTGTTTTAAATAGGGCTCAGCAAAGTCCTTCCCTCATCTTCCCTGGTAGCTTCATTATAGGAAGTCTTCTTGGAGAAAAAATGGGCCCCACTGGAAGCAGGGCCCTTTGAAATGGTGGGACATTATTCCAGAAGCCACCTGAGAAGAGGAAGTGATTGCCACCAGTGAGAAATTCCCAAAGGAAGCTATCTCTGCTAAGGACGTTATCATACGGGGGCAAATCTGCTGGTTAATCCACACAA
>CM034708.1:19244049-19258191 GCA_020142125.1 Phrynosoma platyrhinos | reverse complement strand
ACCATCATCAAGGTGGTAAACATGGTACCATCATCAAGGTAAGCCAAACTCTCTCTCTCTCCTTCTCCCTACTTAAGATATTGAAATTTTGAGCTGGGAGATTGGCTAGCTTCCCAAGAGCAAAACAGGACACCTCCCCCTTGTTTCCCCCTGCTATTCCAGAATACCTGTAGTACCTCTATTTCTTTATTTTCCCATGTATTTTTTTCTTTCTTTTGGCTTCAGTCAATCAATCAAATGCATTAGCAGAGCTCCAGACTTGGGAAAGTGAGTAATTAAAAAAATAAAACCTAAAGGCATGCTGAGTGGGACATAAAGCAGGTAGGCAAAGTTAAGGAAGAGAAGAGAGTGCAATAGGTGCAGTAGCCCCATCATGTGACTGAGAGAAGGTGTGATGGTGGCTGCCTTGAAGGTAATATGTTTCCATTCTATTTTTAGTAGCATGACTGATGTGAGAGTGGGTCTCATGTGGAAGAATCCAAAGAGAGCAAACTATTCTATGATTCAGACAACAAAGACAAGATGTATTCAATATGCCATTCTTGCCTTTATCTGCATATTGGGATGACATTTCAAATGAAAAGGCTGACTGCAGTACATTACATGTCCAAAATGAAATAATGTGCATCCCTTATTAGATAAAGAAGGTTTATTCTATTTTTTTGGATTCAGAGGAGAAGAATACAATCACAAGCTAAGTGCATGCTATTTCTGTGAACAGAGTAGAGCTGCTGGTGATAATAAATGTAGGTGGAAATTAAACATTTCCTTCATTATACCTTGCAACAGCAGTGATTTTTGATAGTATGCAAATTCTGGGTCTGGAATAAAAAATGGAAAACATCATTCTCACCCAAATGTTAGCACATCCATAAGGGCTGTTAATGGATCTCCATTTCATAAACCTTTTCTTCTCAAAGTTGTTCCATTGTTCCAGGCTTCCAACCCATTTTGTTCATTCAATGTCTTAATGGCATTTGCCTAATTTACATATCCTTTATGACTCCTCTAAATGTCCTTAAATCAGAAAAAAAGTTATTAAGAACATGAAAATGTTCTCTTGTCTTCAGTTCAGCACACTATGCCATCCCATCAATGAAATGAAGCAAAGATACAGAATGAATAAATAGATATCATTACCAAAATACATGTTTGTTTTTCCTACTTAAAGATGTTTTTCATCATTTTTTTTAAAAACAAGTGGTGATGGTATGTCTGAGATTCTGGGAAAACTTCACTGTGGATTGCACCACAATTAAGTCAAAATCACTCTTCCCTGCCCTTATTCACAGGATTTATCCAACTTCTTCTTCACACTTCAGGTCCTGCAAGCTAAAGGGAAGAAAGCATATTGTGCTTCATTCACATTGAATCACAGCTTTGTAGAGAATCATCTAGCTGAGCAGATTTAAGTGCCACTTTCCTTACATTCTTATCCTTACTATTTGGTAAAACTTTGAAGTCAAAACCATCAGATATGTGGTTGGACTTCTTAATGAAGTGGGCTTTGAAAATCCTCTTTGAAAATTTTCCAAATATGCACATGTGGCAAGAAGGATATCTTTGGGTATATTAAATGTAGGAAGAAAAGGTAAAATAAGAAGTCTGAAATCCACTGCAGCTAAATGGCTTTTAAATTTTAGCAATGTTATCTCCCATGAGTGGAGAAATGAATAATTACAGTTGCTCTATTGTAGTTAAAAGCATTATTTTGAGATTCATTTCAGCTGTCATAGGAATAACACAGCAAGTAAATCTCAGTCAAGTCATCCAACAATGCATTTCCAACATTCTCCTTGATTCCACAACCATAGGGAAAATATTATGGCTGTACAAAGCTTTATGCAAGAAAATGCAGGTAGGGAGGAACAAGATGTTTTATCAGTTTATTTTTAAAAAAACACCACAACTTCACAATGCAGTGCAAACAATTTCTAGAAAACATGGATTTTTTTTTTCTGGTGTGCCAAGAGAAGCTGGTTTCCTATGCAATTATATGAAAGCTAATGATACTCAGTTGCTTCATTTCTAGGTGTTTAACTCCATTTTAACTATGCCCTTTAGGAGACACCATTGCTTAAGTTTAAAATAGTTTCAAATGGAACAAAGCAACAACCCCTGCACTCAGTCCAACATAGCAATAGTGCTGCAATGCCAGTGTGACAAAACCTGTTTTGCTTTGTTTTTTGCTCTTCCCACTGAAGTCTTGGAAACTGATTCTGGAAGCCTGGTGGCACAGTGGTTAAATGCCAGTACTACAGCCTTTTAGAGCCACAAGGTTGTGAGTTCGATCCTGTTGGGCTTCAGGATTGACTCAGCCTTGCATCCTTCTGTAGGTTGCTAAAATTAGTACCCAGCTTGTTGAGGGCAATTAGTTTACACATTGTAAACCACTTAGGGAGTGTTTAAGTGCACTGATAAATGGTATAGAAATGTACTTGCTATTGCTAGCCCTTGAGAGCAAGATTTTGGGGCTGTAGAGGATGCAGTGGTAAAGCAGATTGTCATTTTTTGTTTGTTTCTATTGTTCTGTTAGCAAAATTCTACCCCAAGATCCTATCTCCAACAACACTAACCATTTCTCCCAACTTTTTGTTCATTTCTCCTTTGTCTACTGCTTCATAGCAGGCAAGATCTACCAATGAAATATTACCTTTTCAAATGTGGTGGTGTTCATAGTTAAGGTACTAACTTTACATCACCATGAGATGTAAAATTGATGAGATTTACATCTCGATATAACTTCTCTTTTAAGTCTTTAGAGACAGATCATACCTTAACCTTTGACAGACACAATTAGAGAAAGCAGCAAGAGGTAAGGTACTGTATATATATATGTCTGAAATACTCCTACTGGCCTTAAGCTGTTTAGAATCTAAATGTCAATGCCCGCAACACTTTGCCACAAGACCTGGAAATAGATTGGAAACAAATGTAGAAGAAGGTGAATAATATTACATGATCCCAGTTAGCAGATCTTCCTTTCCTTAGGTCCTTGAGAGAATAGCAAAACAACAGTGGGGGATTAAAGAAGCCTTAGTATTTTAACTATTCCAGTTATTTTGTAATGTTATATTTTTCAGGCCACATAACTAAATCTTAACAACAGACATATTTATTAGGTAAGAACAGTAGAAGCTGAACCCACCATGTCATGTCAAGTTGAACACACTACAAACCAACCATAAGGGTTTAATGAAGGTCTAACAGCTTGAAGGTACACACACTCTCACAAACTGTAGTCTTTCCAATGAACACCATAGATTTGTCATGCTTGATCAAATCCTTAGTTTTACAATGTATGTGGGAAACTAAGCAAGGAAAAGTGGCTTCTTTTAGAGAACTACTGCATTTATGAAATTATGATCATCTTCACCATTCTCATTACTGTCCAATCAGTAGAGGAAAGCAATAGCTGTTCTGCATTCATCCTTTGATACTTCTCAGCTTTGCTGAGAAATAAAAGTTTGTGGTTATTCTCTTTAAAGAGATAATTTGTTCTGGGAGGTGTCTGAATGGCAGCCAATTACTTCCTGCAAGAGTGAAAATGGGGGGAAACTGGCAATTATCAAAGTTTGCTAGTGAAAAACTTAGTGCCTCTGGTTTCATTTATTTTCAAGATAACCTCCAAAGCCGCAGTATTAAAATTTAACCTACCTGTCAAATATCCAATATGTTTTTTCCCCCCTCAGCAAACAGGCATTAGTATCTGCATGTGCCAAGTACAAAACTTCTCCCACTAGGTTGAATTAAAAAAGAGAAGTTACACATGTGCTCTATCAGCATCCTTGTCCATTTGTCTGCATCTGCATCATGTAAATATCTTTGCATGGGAGTAAAATAATTAGCTGAACAAGAAAGCACAGAAACTTGGAAGCAAAACCAAATATAAAAAACTGCATTGTATGAGGAATCTAAATGTCCAAATATAAAAGACTTCATGGTATGAGGAATCATGATGCAGACACTTTGTACTATAGTTATCCATTTAAAAATACATGGAAAATGTATATATTAGGGAAGGTGAACACAAAAACACAAACATGAGCAAAAGCATCATTAAAATGGACTGTATTTGAAAAATTACTTGTCAAAAAGATGTGCATTAGGTAAACCTGCATGCAAACTGTATATATTAATAAAAATGTGCATAAAATGCTTACAAATTTCTGTGCTAACTTAAAATCAATAGTTTTTTTTTTTTTTGTGGGTTTTTTGGGGCTGTCCTGGCCATGTTCTAGAAGAGTTTCTTTCTGACGTTTCACCAGCATCTATGGCTGGTATAAAATCGATATTTAGAACAAATGTAATAGAAATTTGGGAAAGTTCTCAAAGTTTGAAATAAACCAGACTAGAAAAATAAGAAACCAGAATGGACAGTTTCATTCATTTCTATTTGAAACAGATAATTAACTCAGATGTTGTTAATTTCTGGCCGGTTGATCTACAAATGAAAGAACTCCAGTTCTCCTCATTATCAACAGTCCTTCTAAAGTCTTGCAAACTCAGGACTTCCTTTACTGAGCCTGTTGTTCTTTCTAATGAGTCCATAGTATGAAGGACTCAGTTTAATCATTTTGGTTTCTATGGAGAGTTTAGGTGTCATTGGTTCTAGGACACTTTTATTAGTCATTTTGGCCATTAATGATATTCCACAGAACTCTCCTCCAGTACCCCATTTCAAATGAGTTGATTCTCTGCCTGTCATCTTTCTTCACTGTCCATCTTTCAAAGGAGAAGTATACAGTTTAAAAAGGCAACATAGTTGGGGATCATAATGTATACATACTAAACATCTGAACTGGCTCCAGGAATTATGTCTGATGGTTGGCTACAAGTTCTGTTATTTCTTGATAGGTACAGGGTTTTAACCCTCCTTTTATTTCTTAAATGCCACACTCACAATAGCTTACTATATATATGTCACATGGGCTATAAAAATAAGGCAACAAAAGAGCAATGCTATGTTACAAGAGAAGATGTTTGCAGGATTAGACTAAAGATTAATCAAATCCAGCTTTAATTTTCCCAGAGTAGCACATACAATATTATGTTAGGCCCCAAAGCCTGACTTCTCCCCTTCCATTTTCCTAGATTCTAGGATTATGAAGGAGAAAGACTTCTTTCTATCCACATTCTCCATCCCATAATTTGAATAAATTGTTGATCAAGTAGGGAAAAATCAATACCATGTTAAGGCATCTAATTTTATCATTTTGTTTTTAGCAAGCACACACAACTGTTTTCTGAAATTGGGCAAATGGCCAGAGGAGAAACTCGGGTCCTTTCTCTCATCCAACTCCTCTTTTTTTTTGACATTGCAAGGGATGTGGGTAGGGAATGTTGGCATAAGCTGTACTGGATTTTGGTAAGTATAATCCAGAAATGATTTTACCAAGCTGTGGAGTTTATCTTCATATATAGGTAAGGACATCTTTTTTAAAAAGTATCTGTATTATTGTGGTTTGCTGAGAATTCCTAGCTTGTTGCTGCCTTCTCACATTTCCTCCACCTAATCCTCATTATTAGAATTGTAAATATCCAATACCCCCTTTATCCATTTTTTAAATCAAAACAGATTCCCTGCAATGCTGAGGGCTGGAAAGGCAATAGAATGATGGAATTTGCTGCTCTCTATATCTCATATTAATATGTAATTTCACTGTAAAAACTCTTCAGCTTGTTCTTCCCCTAGTTCTCTAATGTTATCTGTTGTTTACTTCTCAATGTTATTCTCAGCCAACAGCATTGGTTTTTTTTTTTTTTATTTTATTTTTGCTTGTTGTTTCATTGCTTTGTGTTTCATACTGGACATTCTATGTGTGAAGCCTCTTCCCTGACATCTTCTGCATCTTCCTTTTCACATACTTTCCCTAGCAAAACTTTTGGTATCTTGACCTTTGTTATTTGTCTCCTTAAATATACAGTTGCCCCTCCATTTTCATGGGGGAGCCATTCCAGACACCACCACCCCCCCCTGTGAAAATGAAAACTCACAGATATTCAAGCTCCATTGGCTTGAATGACTGCATGCTCTGGGCCGTGTGCCATTTTAGCCAAAGGGGCTTGGTGGTCTGTGAATGATCACAACTTAGGACTTGAAATCTGCGAAAATAGAGGGCCAACTGTATTGACCAGAATCACATTATTGGCATATAGGGGTGTAATTTCAAATTACACTTGCTTATCCCCCCCGACTCATTTTTTGGTTGCTGCACATGGAGCTATTTGACATTTGCATCTGCAATTACCCTCCTCCCGCTGTGCTTTTCACTTACCACTCTGAAGTTCGGCATGTTCCTCCCATGGCTACTTAGGTAGCAAGAGACAATGAAGGGGTACTCCTGCAGCAAAGTCTGTAGTACATTGTTAAAGAACATGTGGATCTCCAAATGTTACTGAATCCCATTATCCATCAGTCTCAGCTACTCTGACCAAGGGTGGGATCACAGCAGTACAAATTCATCTTCTCGTAGGCCAAACATTCTCCACCCTTCTGTTGAACTATGAGCATGTTCTTCCTGTATCTTTCAAAGTAGGACAATAGTGGAAAGGGCTGTGCCACAAATCTTATGGTCATTAGTATTACTTGAAAGAGATGGTTGTTCTAGCCAGTCTACATTTCTGTACTTGTTTGTATTTTTGAGACTATGGGCCTAAGCAGACTGCCAGAAATAGTGCACATTAAATTGAGGCACTGCCCTGGCTCAGTGCTAGGGAATCATGGGAACTGTAATTTATTGTGGCACCAGAGCTCTCTGACAGAGAAGGCTCAATGTCTCAGAAAAAATTACAATTCCCATGATTCCCTAGCACTGAGCCAGGGTAGTGCCTCAATTTAATGTGCACTATTTCTGGCAGTCTGCTTAGGCCCTATATTAACCCACTTTTCCACCTCCCCAAAATTGAAATCTCAGTAAGATGACCTACTACTTTGGGAGTCTGTTGTGTGGGAAACTCCCTGCTCATGGGCCTTGAAGCTATGCTATCGATTTCAGCACTAATGGCACACAGTTCTTACAAAGCCTGTGCCCCTTTGTTTTTTTAAGTCTATCACAGTCATCACACACTGGAGATTATCAGACGGGCAAAAGTGATGGGGGAGAAGTGGTATGCTCCCATCACTATCATGTGATTACCAGAAAAGATTATCAGATAAAGTTATGTGATGCCATGCTCAGCCTGTCTTTCTCCCATCAGGGAAGTGGAATGGCCCTGTCACTTTTTATTAATGGGAAACTTCTGTTAATAAAAAGTGATGGGGCCATTCCACTTCACTGATGGGAGTAGGATGGGATGAGTGTGATGTCACCTAATGCCATGTGATAACTTTTCCCACTTCTCTCCTGTCACTTTTGCTCATCTGATAATCTTCATAGAATGCCCAATCACACTACATAATTATGGCACTATTATTTCACTTTAACTGCCATAGTTTCACCCTATGGAGTCATGGGATTGGCAGTTTAGGGAGGTATATTTAGAATTCTCTGCCAGAGTATTCCAGTGCCTCACCAAACTACAATTCCATAGGATGGAACCATAACACTTAAAGTTTAATAATGGCACTATAATTCTGAAGTGTGAATGGATCTTGACATGCATCTATTCATTTATGTTATGTTTCTGTATGGAAGAGTCAAAGCAAAACAAAAAGGTGTTAAATACCATCCCCATCTCTAATAACTTTAATATGAGCAAAGTGTGTCCCCTCACATGGATTCAAATTACTCACCACTGCCTATGTTGGCTAGCACTGGTGGGATTTGTAGTTCAACAACATCACTGCATGATTCCCCTCCCTGTTTCAATAATTGCACAGGAGAAACCTGGATGGGCAGCCTTTATTTTTTAAAAAAATGGAAGCTGCATCTTCCAAATGCCTTCTTCTACAGAATTATAAATAGTGTATTCTGTATTCTTTTAAATGGGATGATGTACTAGTCAACCATTCTTTCATCCTTGCATAATATTGAACTGAATAACATTATACAATTATGTTCAAATATTATATCTATTCATCTTGCTCATTTTCCCCTCTAATTGGATTCTTCCTTGGTTGTGAGAAAGTAACTTCCACAATTATCATCTAGCAATGTAACCATCAAAAGAATATTTTGTATCTCTCTTGACCATTGCTTAACTTGCTGTTCAAATCAAATTAATTTTAAAGCAACACAATACCGGTATATTTATCCCGGCTGCAACTGTGTTCCTTATAGTCTAGCATGCTTAATTTCTGTTTGACTGATATGCATTCATGTAAATTATTTAATTTTAAAAGATAAAGGGAATATAGTCCAACATTCTGATGGGCACTTCACTGATTTTAAATTAATCTTTGGGAGAGGAAATTGAATATGTATAGAGAAAATGCTCTGTATTTCTCAGAAATGGTATTCTTGGTTACCACACTGTGTAATGTCATTATATAAAATTCTGGTCAAGCCATTTATTTTCACTTAAGAAAACTGTAACTTGTGATATTCTGAAGTCTGTATAAATGTGATTTTGTATATAATTATGTAAATAAGGATACGGTAATGTTATAAAAATATAAATATATAGATGACCACATCAAGCAATAAAGATATAGATGACCACAAGGCATACCTAATCTATCTAATAAGATCTATGCAGAAAACTGGTAAAAACAGATCAAGGATCCTTACCAACAACAATGTATCTGTTATAACAAAAAAATTAAAATACATCAGAAGTTGTATATGTATATCCACAACAAAATTACTAATGATACAGTCTCAACAATGTCTCAAATTATAATATTTCTGGCTGCACAAATTGAATGAGTGATGCAAAGAAGACTAAAAGTTCAGAACAGAGTTCAAGAATAAAATCTAAATGTTAATAAGGTGTGCTGGCAAATTTCAATTCAGCTCCTGATGGATATTCATGAATAAGGAATCTCCATGGTAGAATCTGACAACCACTGGATATTCAAGAATAAAGAGCCTCCTAGGTAGTTACTGGCTACAGAAGAATAACAAACCTCCTTAGTTTTGGAAGCAGGTTGGAAGACCCTGGGGATTATTGTCTCCATTTCAACAGCAAAAGCTTCTTTAGCTATGGAGATTATCGCACAAGCATAAAAACATGACCTCTCCCAAATTCAAGTAAAATTCAGGCTGCATCCAGGTCCTATTGCATGGCTTTTGTCAATGAATCCATCATCTGAATGCAGCCCAGTTCACTTAACTAGCTTTGTGGCCATTTTTCAAATGCCATTTTTATGTTTGTGTAATAATCTCCTATGTTTCAAGTGGAATAATATACAACACTATATAAGCTCAATATAACACATATGTGCACAAAACCTATGTTCAGCAATTAATATAATCACATATACAAAGAAGAAATATAGAAGGAATAAATAAGGAAGGATGCTCCAACTACCATCACTCACTGCTTAGGAAATGGAACAGTATACTCACAAATAACAAATGCTCTGTTTAAATAATTTAAATGATGGGTGATTGAAAAAGTTTGAAATATAGCGTTTGAAGATTGGTGGGATGAGAAGAGCAGTTGCAATTGGGGGAAAGAGTTGAAATTTGGTTGTTGTGGGATGTGGAGACTAGAGCATCAGACTGGCTGCTGTTTTAGATGGTGAGAGTGGATGTTATAGGGTAGTTTTAGAGTCATGAGAGTCAGTCTGGTGTAGTGGTTTGAGTGTTGGACAATGACTCTGAAGACCAGGATCCAAATTCTGGCTCAATCATGTAAATTCACTGGGTGACCTTGGGCAAGTCATATGCTCTCAGCCTCAAAGGGTGGCAATGGTAACCCCCCTCTGAAGAAACTAGTCAGGAAAACTCATTATAGGTTTGCCTTAGGGTCACCATAAGCTGGAAATGACTTGAAGGCACCCAACAACAACTAAATCTTAGAACTAGTAGACTGGTGAGTAGGTTAGGCAGGTAATTGTCTATATTGGTGTTGAACCTATGGCATGCTTGCCAGAGGGAGCACTCAGAGCCCTCTGTGGGCATGCACATCATTGCCTGAGTACAGAGTTTACCAGAATTCATCACTAGAAAGCCAGAGGGACATGACATTTTGAGATAAATAAATGGGTTTGGGGTTGCAGTTTGGTCACTTGGTCTCTAAAAGGTTTGCCATCACTGGTCTATATGAACGATGGGGGAGAGAAGATGGGCGGCCATGGGCTGCCCTGAGAAGTGGAATATTAGGGCCACTGCTAACACATGCAGTGGCCCCAATACACCCTTCTGCCCGCCCTAGAAGGAACGCTAAAATGCCGCTCCTTCCAGAGCAGGCAGAAGAGGTACCAGAAGAGGCACTGCACACCTCTTCTGCACTCCTTCCAGCTCAGCCTGTGCGGAGGCTGTGCTGAAAGGACATGATCAGAGTGCTCGCCATGTGCTTTGCGCCATCTGCAGAGCCCCAATGTTAACCTATAAAAAAGAACTTATCTGTAACTATAAATTTCTGTACATTAACAGAGTGCATATCAAGCAGTCTGATATGGGGGTGATGGAAATTCCCCACCACCACCAAAAGTGCCAGAAGGTTCTATCATACTTGTATAATTGCCTAAAATTGTTTCATTTTTTACTCTTGAGGAACCAGCAGCTGATGACTAAAAGACTTATGAGTCCATGGACCATTACTTTGAGTCGCACTGCACTAGGCAATCTTAAGCCTTGTATTTCAGTCCTGTTAAAGTACAGAGTTTCACACATGCACACACATTTTACCAGTTACATCAGTGGTAAAGGTGGTTTTTTTAAAATATAATTTTATTTATGGTGGCAACAATATCAATTCATAAACAATAGGTACCCAGTTCCCAGTCATATGTTCCCATGCAAAAGAAGCCATTACAGGTGAATGGGGTTCTAACCCTCAGGCCCATTCCAGAGTACAATGTAACTAAGGGCAAATGGGGAAGCAGTGGCAATAAAAGTAAAGAGATAAGTCAAACATAGTTCTTTCTCTCCATCCTTTAAAAGCCCCCACCTCTGTCAAGAGGAGCAGCTATTGGTGAGAAGTAAAAGGCATGAAATATAGGTGAACTATGCATGCCTTTGGTATTGACAAAGTGAAGAACCTTAGCATCTCAGAAGGACCCCAGGAACCTAACGTGCAGAATTTAAAAGATGGTATAAATCTTTGCCAGGTTTTCAAAGAAATGTCATTCAAGACATTGATCAGTTTATTCCAACATTAAATTTTAAAGAGAACACCATTCGCTGGTTGACTTACATAACATGGAAATTGAATGAATTTGTTTGGGTTGAGACTGACACTATAATCCAATACATTCCTTCTCAAATGTGACCTCATTGAGTTTAATAAGGTTTACAGCTAGAAAACTGAATATGGGGATACAATGTTTTTTACTCATCAGTTCCCATTTAAATTTGTGGAACTACATTCGTGAATAATACAACAAAGACATCTACATGCCAAAAACCAGGCTGCTGCCACTCTGCAGAATTAATACAGTTTGAAATCACTTTAACTGCCATGGCTTATGGAAAACTGGGATTTCTAACTTATTGTGGCACAGAGTTCTCTGACAGAGAAGGCTAAATACCTCACAAAACTACAAATTCTGGAATTCCATAGCATTGAACCATGACAGTTAAAGTGGTGTCAAACTGTTTTAATTCTACAAGGTAGCTAGCAATTATATACATATCAACGACTTATAAATTTTTCCCTTTTCAGACTTCACTTCTCAGAATCCTCTCAGAATTGTCAAAATGCCAATGTTACAAATTAAAAATACACTATAATATTTCATATGGGAATAATTCTCAATGTGCAAATGATTACATCCATGGGCAGAGACTGTAATGTGTTGCTCTGTGCCTCCAAGTCATTTCCAATTTATGGTGATCCTAAGGCAAATCTATCATGGGGTTTACTTGACAAAATTTGTTCAGAGGAGGTTTGCCATTACCTTCCCATGAGGCTGAAAGCTGTGACTTGCCCAAGGTCACCCAGTGGGTTTCATGGCCCAGTGGGGAATTGAACTGGTCTCTAGAGTCATAGTCCAAACTCAAACCACTATGCCACACTAAGGAAGTATATTTAATCCTAGACCCAGCAGAAAAGAACTGAGATGATCTAAATTCCAATTACACTCAATCCTCTCTAATCAACTTGGAATGCAGAAAGTTAACTCCAGTGTATGAGGCTAGACCAGTGATGTCATTGCTCATAATCCACAATGCCAGGCTCTGTCTCTTTCCAAAACTGGTAGTGAATTTATATTTTATTATAATGCTCTCATCCAGGAAATACTAATACATTTTGTTTTTCACATCAGTCATTCTGAAGGGCACAAAACTTGAACAGTTTTTAATTATTAATAAACACATGGTGCTCACTGTTGTGAAGATTACTTAAATGTTCCTGTTTCCTGTCTACATTGTGTGGAGCAGCACCTTCACCGTACCTAATTCGTCATCCTCCTGTCTTTAGTCTCTATTCATACGAACTTTCTCCCATCTTTTAAAGTCATTTTCTGAACCTTTCCCCAGTATTCATTTAATCTTTTAATCTTATTTCTCTCCTCCTAGTGCCTTTCAGCCTAACAAATTCAGGGACACTGAATAACATGCAATTCTTTGCACTGCTGTTTGATTTGTAATTCCTTTCGCTTCCAATGTGAGCCACCCTCCAAACATGTCAAGTTGTGTTGACATCTGATTTAGACAGAATAACCACATGGTACAGCTCTCCTGGATCTATACCACTATGGAGTCCTGGTGGTTGGATATTTTTCCTGTATAAAACAAACCACACTGATTTTCATAAATTTCCAAACAAATTAGAAGCTAAATCAACCAAACATTACTTTTCTAGTAAGACAGCTTGTATTCTCTTTGCATTGGCATAGATTGTTTCACTGTTGATGAAGGGAAAACCAAGTCCCTTTTGCCAGTTAGTGTCAGTTTAAAGAATTCTCCTTCATTTTTTTCACTGTCCATCGCTCAGATAATTGTAGTTCTGTTACTCTTAATTCCTAGTTCTAAATAATAATATTGCTTAAAATAATTCAGATGTAATGAACATAAAAAATATGTGTGCAAACTTTTATTTCTCCCATCTTTGAAGGTGTCTAGCTCAGAGGACAAGATGTTCAGCAAATTAATGGAGATGGGTGAAATATCCACATATCTTTCTATGCCCTACTTTAAACTTTACCGTTTAACTCAGGGGTAGGCAACCTTTCCTCTTTAAGGGCTAAGGGACTTCAGTTCCCAGAATCCCAGGAGCTATTGGCCAACATGGCTGAGGCTTCTGGGTGGTGAAGTTGCCTACCCCTGCTTTAACTATTACATTGTACGTCCTTTGAATTATGGAATCACAGAGTTGGAAAGGTCTCCAAGTCCAACCTCCTGCATTACAGAAATACAGAACTAAACCACTCCTAAAAGATAATCATCCAATTTCTGTTTAAAGACCTCCAAGGCAGGAGAGTCTACCACCATCTGAAGTCTTGTCCACTGCTGAACAGCTATGCCAGGAAGTTCTGACATATGTTTAAGTATGATTTTTTTACCTTGAAATGTGTGGGATGATTCCATTGGTTTGTGTACTAGACCCTGGAGCAGCATAGAACAAGCTTGAGGGAGACATTTATAAAACTTGTTCTTTATAAACAACTATGCACATGGAAGGTGTTGTGAGAAAGAGGTCAGTGAAAATGACAGTGATAATAGTAACAAAAATAGTGATACCCATCAATGGCTATTGGTCCTGATGGCAGTTTGCCTCCAAATAACAGCTGCTTGGCAGCAACAGTAGGAGAGAATTATTCCTTTCATGCTTTGCTTCCTTGCTTTCCAGAGGCATTTGGTTGGCTGCTGTGAAAAATGGGATGTTGGATCAGTTGGACCATTAGAGGGACCAGAGCATGCAGAGTCAGGCAGTGGCCTCAAACACTCATCTCAGGGAGTACATTATGAAAGCTTAGCTATTTAATTTCTTATTATTTCACTTTTGCTTCCAGGTTGGGAAGTAGGTACTTCAAGGTCTCAAGGTGCTGTTTTTGGTGCTCAAATAACACTGGCTGGTTTAGAGTAGAATCATAGAATCTGAGGGGGGATGCAGACCAGAGCGTCCAGGACGCCCTGGTCCGGAGCA
>CM034708.1:19206833-19237517 GCA_020142125.1 Phrynosoma platyrhinos | reverse complement strand
TTATTATTATTATTATTATTATTAGTCAATGAATACTGATGTATGTGTATCTGCATCAGTGCATCCATTTGCTTTACCACCATTGACAATAATAATAGGGCTGGGTTATCCATGGATGCTCTAATCCATGGATGGCTAGCCCAGTTAAATAGAGAGCCAACTGTATTGTTGCTGTGTTCCTTTCAGACATTTCCAGTTTATGGTGACTCCAAGATCTATCATGAGGTTTTCTTGGCAAGATTTGTTCAGAGGGGTTTTTACTTCCTTTGAGGCTGAAAGAGTGTGACTTGTCCAAGGCCTCATAGTGGGTTATTATAGCTGAGTGGTGATTCAAACCTTGTCTTCCAGAGCCCTAGTCCAGCATTCAAACCACTATACTTTTTATACTTTTGCTTTCTTTTTCCTCTTTTTTGTTTGGGGGGGGGGGGCAATAAGGCCATTGTAATCATAAGCCTGGAGAATGAGGAGGGCTTATGTTTTACCATCTCAAATGTCCCTTGTTTGGCTTAAGTTTATTTAAAAGGCAACAAGGCAATAAATAAATATTTGTTACAAATTATTTGAAGCAGTGCTTGATTTTAGCATATATTTGATGTATATAAATTAGAGGTCTTTCACACCCTTCATTTCTGATCTTGTGTAAAAGCAAACACCTTTAACTGTATGAATTACCTCATAAATTGAACACTGCTAAAAACAAACAAATAAACTAAATCTGCATTTTAGGCCTCTGAACAAAGGAATCAAATCTAAATAGCTTGAGAAACAACAGTACAAAGGCCCATCAATATTGATTCTACAAGAGACACACGACTGGTTCAATTAACAAACCACAACAGTTTCATCAATACAACATAAATTACTAAATTTCCATTTAATATTCAAGGGAATTGAACATTTATTTTCCTCTTTTATATAAAAAAAATTATTATCCTAATGTAAGAGCTACAATATTCTTTTTATGGACATCCCAGGAGCCATGCTTTAAAATTAAAGATGGGATTTGGGGAGGTGAAAGCTTGCACAAAGAATTAATGCACAATTCTGAGTTGCTGAAAATTAGTTTCACACATTTTCTTTCCATGAGCTTTCTGGCACTTGTCTGCAGAGCTTAATTTCTAAACAGGCAGGTGCTTGGGGCTAAAGAATGTTTAGAACATCCATATCTTAGCTTTAGGTCTAGATATATTTTTCAAGTGTTGTGGAAAATGTACTCTGCACAGCTCAAGTATACCAACTTAAACTGTTCCATCATGCTGAGCCCGAGGCTTAATTCAGATTAAATTTTATCAATCAATCAGTTCAGAGACCTATTGTAGAACACACATTTCTTTAGAAGATAATCCATGCCCACTGTGACCAATCCCTCTTATTCAGTTACTTACTTTGCTGTTGGTCCAAAAGCCGAAGAATCATCACCTTTCTTGTTTATTTTGTTCTTTGCTCCTGTCTCTCTTGGGATGCTGTGTCCAATTGTGGGCTCAACTTGCAAAAGTTACTTTCTGGACTACCACTCCCAGTCTTCTCCAATTACCATAGCCAGGGGCCATGTTAGGAGAAGATTCTGGATATCACCATGATATAAAGGACGTTGACAAACTGGAGAATGTCCAGATCAGGGTAAAGATGATGTTAGATGTAAAGTTCAGAGGCATTGGTTGCATTTAGACCAAAGAAAAGATGAGGCGAAGGAGATATGATAATCCCATTGAAGTGTTTGAAGGGTAGCCTTAGCCCACTTAAATGAAAACAAAACAAATTTGATGTTTGTTGCTCTCAGATGCAGCAACAATTATTTACATTATGAGAAAGGGAATTTGCACTATGGAAAGAATTCTTGGCATAACATGTTTTTTGTTAATAAGCCCTTCCTTGTCAAAGTTTTTAAAGTGGATGGCCATATATTAGGGATACCATAGCACTACATCGTGTGCATGATTGGAAAATTGAGACTTCAGCAAGACTGGGGAACATGTGGCCCTCCAGATATTGGTAGATTTTGTTTGACACACTGTGTGGGTGGGTGTTCTTCCCTTTAGCTTCCCCTTTAGGCAAAATAAACTCCTTTTACAATAGATAGCCTTAGTTGATTGCATTTGAAAAGGGAAACAATGGAGAGAATGGTCTACAGCCTATTAAAAATCAAGACTGGCTATAGATCTCATGATATGCTTTGGAACATTGTCAAAATTTAATAGGAGTGATCCAAACTGCTGAATTTTAGTCCTCAAATAGGTTCAGCACCTTGAATAGCTCCATCCAAACCAGAGTGGGTTCACTTCCCCAGTGATTTGAATCACCAGCTGCCATTGCTACAGACACAACTGCAGTTGAAAAGGGTTGGCTCTAAAAAGTGAAGTGGCTGTCTCGGAATCAGATGTTAAGTGTCATGAAATAGTAGCAAAGGCAGTTATTCTATTAGTGCTGATGCTTTACACTAGGTGCATGGAGAGGTCTTTATGGCATTTTTTGTCTTATCGGCCAAGATAACATGGCTGGTTTGGAATAGTAAATACCATGGCATGTGCATGGGATGGGGGAAAGATCCATTTGCAAAATGTCTTGGGCTGGCCTTCAGTGGTTTATGAGGATGAAAATTTGGGAAGAAAGAACAATATGCTTAACTGAAATATAAGTAGACTCTTACTGTCTGATTCTGTAACTGTATTTCAACAGGCTAGGAAAAATAGTAGACACTAGAAAACCATGTTATTCCTTAGCCCCAGCACAAGACATTAATCAGAGTGATGAACTGATTAACATTTGCACTCTAAATCTTTGATTAATAATTTAATCAGATCTGCACCCAGCTAACAGGTATTCATTGCTCATGGCAGCT
The DNA here is from genome assembly GCA_020142125.1 of Phrynosoma platyrhinos. NCBI lineage: Eukaryota > Metazoa > Chordata > Lepidosauria > Squamata > Phrynosomatidae > Phrynosoma > Phrynosoma platyrhinos. Next base: position 19,234,678 of record CM034708.1, on the reverse strand, counting down.
TTCGTAAACAAGCAATGTACATTTCTTTATTCAGACAATGTTATGGGATGTTTGTCTCCAGCAGCAAATTAAGTATCCATACTATATAGTCAAGAAAACTGTTTCTGCAGTTAAATGGCCTCTATACAGAACCTCAATAAATGCACTGTAATATTTTTTTAAGCAGTGAATTCATCAATTTATTAAAAGCAATGCAGTTAATTGATTCAAAAACTCTAATCTCTTGGCAGACCTATCTATTCTTCTTGCTCCATGGAATGTAACATGTTGTAATGACTGAAAAATCCTTTAATGCTTATGAATGACAGTACTAGGCATTAAGGTGGGGTGGTACATATTCACATCATACCCATATTCCATGCTATTGGAACATGCTGCAAAAAAAGTTACTCAAATAATTCAGAAGTTTTATGTTTGGGAGATTAAGGGCCTTTGCAGACCGCCAGAAATAGTGCAAATTGAGTCCACTTTAACTGCCCTGACTCAATGCTAGGGAATCATGGGAACTGTAGTTTATTGTGGCACCAGAGCTCTCTGGCAGAGAAGGCTCAATGTCTCAGAAAAAGTACAGTTCCCATGATTGCCTAGCACTGAGCCAGGACAGTTAAAGTGGACTCAATTTACACTATTTCTAGCAGTCTGCAAAGGCCCTAAATAACAGGTCTGATTCAGCACTATCGCCTGTGTAATTCTAAAGAGATTTCAATTGACATATTTCAGTACATAGGATATTGTATTCCACTGCTTTTTGGAATTAAACTTTTCTTGATTTAATTAATTATATAAATACAAGACACACACAGGCACAAGCACACATAGACGCAGTGGGTCATAGGCCTTTTAAAGATAAATGGTGCGAACATGGCTAACTAATTTTGTATGTACTACTTCCTATATTTATGGAACAATAGTAGATAATTGTTTAAATTTTCATGATGTGTATATTTTTTCTCCTTTTGGCCTATTGTCATTTCTGGTAAAATATATTTTGTAGATTTGAAAGACACAAAACTCATTACCTGGTTCTCAAAAGAAAGTGTTCCAATAGGGACCCAGATTTCAGCTGTCCCCAAGCTTTTACCATCTGAGTTAGAATATTATACATGTGTGTTTGTTCAACTGTGATGATCCCTTACCTCTCAAGCCACTCCATATTAAAAGCTATGTAAGTACTTTGTGTTAGACAGCCTGTTTTCTGTTTTGTTTTGTTTTGTTTTGTTTTGTTTTAGATTTGGTGATAGCACTCAAGCTCTCTATTGGGGAACCTTACTCTACAACAAATCCTAGGATGCTGAACAATGAAGATATGACTATTGCAGGGGTAGCACATTGCTATAATTATGCTCTCAGAGCTAAATTTAATGGATAGATGCAGCCAGAGTAGAATGATTGAATCAATGTTGGCTTACCAGATTTCATTGATTTAATTGATCCTATTCTGTGCAAAACTAATAACTAGTGTTGGCTGCTGGCTTCCTTATCAGTGGAGTGGAACATTTTTGCCCTAATTTTAAAAGAAGTATCCAAGATGCCAAGCCTATTCTAATGAGAGGGTTCAGGGCATTGTGTAGTTCAGACTGGCCCAAAAGCCACCAAACATGCTGCCTTGTAATCACTGAGTTGCAAGGGGCCTCAGACACTATTCAGTTCAACTCAATTCAGGAAATGAGCAGTGAGAACATTCTTGACAGTAGTCAACCAACTTATGTTCAGACTGTTTAACAATGGAAAGTCCACCTCTTCGAAAAGTACTCTTTTCAAATCCTGAGCAGCTCCTACAATTTGGATATTCTTCCTAATGCTTTATTTAAACTCAGCCCATTGGTTCAAGTTCTGCTCTTAGGAATTAACAGAAACTGTGTTTCACCCGTGTCCCCTGACAGCTCTTCAAATGTAGCAAACATGTTGTCTCCTATTGTCTCTTCTCCAGGCTAAACACTAGATACACTCATTTCTTTCAACATTTCCTCATAGAACTTGGTTTCTACTCCTCTTGCCATCTTTATGGTCCTCCTATTTTTACATCCTAACTTTTCTTTTGTTCTTTCTTTCAACAGATACAGAATGAATATAATGGCCATTATTAGGTCAACTTATTTGTCACTTGTCTTGTTTAGTGAACTCAGCCCATCTGCACTACTTTGGAAGATTCAATGCATCAATGATTGAGAACCTCTGGTCTAATGAGAATAATTACGGATTATGAGCTCAGTTCTATTGCACTTTGTTAAGCTTTTTTTTTGGGGGGGGGGCAATTGTGCTTAAAACAGCACCTCTTTTAGTAGCATATTAACTGAACCTAGTCACTAATGTAAGGGCAGCTCATTATTTGCCAGGCATCTGCATTCTGTGCTGAACAGTAGAGTCTAATAAAGGTAATCCGCTCCCAAGAGATCCAAACTTTACTACAGAGCTGCAATGCATTAGATATCAGTGCCAGTCTAGTTCAAAATGTATTTACTGCAGCCTTGCCCGACATCTCATTTAATTAGATTGTGTCATGTAGAATTGATCGGTTTGGCAAGTGTAGAGCAATGCAAAAGTGCAGAATATTGTAAGAAAATTGTACTCACAGATCACATTAACCTCTTTCATGTTCAGCTAATAAATAGGGTTATTTTCTCAGCTGGTGAAAAGTGGCACTTAAAACCTGATTCCAACTTTCTCTGCTGCAAAGAGAGGACATCCTGCCATCATTTATTAAGTATTGACAGTGAAACAAGCAAAGACTTTGGTGAAGACAGATGGCCACTGACTAATTTACTAAAGTGAGCCCATAACTACTTGGTGTGCAGGCTGTAGTTCAGTGACAGACAATGAGTATTAGACATGCATTTTAGAAAGGCAAGATGCCATGTCCAATTTATGGCTTCTCTACTTAACAGAAATGAAGGAAAGACCCTTTTCTAGTTGACCATCAGGAAATGTAGCCACATTTTGAGAAATAGTGTCTAAAAGTGTTTAAGAGCGTTGGACTTGAGAACTGCAGGTCTGACTGCTCATTAAGCCAAGAAACTCACAGAGTGACCTTGAAATAATCACTTTGTGGCTCTGCAGATGGCGCAAAGCATTGTCTTGGAGCCAGGGAAGGGGAGGGGCAGCCAGACGCCGGATGCCCCAACCCCTTCCCGAGGACATCATCAGAGCACCCGCCGTTACACATGGTGAGCGCTCCGAAGACATCCTCCCAGCCAAGCCTCTGCACAGGCTGAGCCAGAAGAGACGTGGAAGAGCCATGCAACGGCTCTTCCGGCACGCTTTCTGGGGCTTGAGGAAGGAGCGCTCTTTTCCCAGGCTGCAAAAAGGTGGATTGGGGTGCCTTTTTCTCAGGCTGCAAAAAGGTGTGGGGCAGCCTTGGCCCCATGGCCGCCTGTCTGCAAAGCTTCTCTCTCTTAGGAATCTCTAGGTCCTCCAGCACAATTCTATGATCCACATCCGCTAGAAGTTGACTACATTATCATGTTGGAGGACCTACAAATGCCTAGAGAAATGTTTTCTCTAGAACTCTCTAGTTCCTTCTGTGTGACTATATCAGCACTTCCAGTAGAGTCACACTGAGTGACCTAGAGATTCCTACAGAGAACAAATTAATCAAATCCATGAATAATCAAATCTGCAAAAGTCAAAGATGCAAATGTGGAGGGTCAACTGTACATGAGACTGTACTCCTAGGTATAGGCCACATATCACCAGTGTGTGAATAGGAGGCTAAACCCTCTACCATGGCATGAGAATGTCTGAAGGCACACATTTGATTAGAGGTACTCAAGCCTTGGGTTCAAATACAAAGGATTCCTCATGATTTCTTTGAGAATACAATGTAATGTGATATATTAAATACTAAAATCAGAATCTGAATCAATCATTCTGATATCTATGTATGGCTGTCAAAATTGGACCATGAAGAAATCTGAGAGGAAGAGAACCAGCTTATTTAAAATGTTATGCTAGAGGATAGTTCTGTAGATACTATGGGCTGCCAAATAGACAAACAAATGTGTTAGAGGGCAAATCAAGCTTGAACACTCCCTGGAAGCCAAAATGACCAAACAGAGGCTTTCATACTTTGGACATATCATGAAACAAGACTAATTGGAAAAGACAATAATTCTGGTAAAGCAGAAGGTGGTGGGAAAAAGTAGACTGCATTACAAGTGAGTTGACTCAAGAATGCATAACCCAGGTTCTACAAGACTTTAGCCTGTCTTTAAATAACAGGGAGGTCTCTCATTCATAGACCGCCTTGAGGTGAAGTCAACTTAATGGCAATAAAAACAATAACAAATAAAACTGAGAATATCAGCAACTCAGCTCTGCAAAGGGCCCAGTATAGTAAGCAATATAACCTGTATTCTTGGGGCAGTAAAATGACTGATAATGCCATTCCTCAATTCCTGTCCACTAACTTTTGCTTCCCAAAAAGCATGATCTGGCTGATTTGTAGCTGTTTGAACTTGGGTGTTTCTTTACCTTCTGCAATCTTAATTATTTGTTGCTCGATGGATCAGACTTTGGACTGTTGTTTGGCTTTGGCTTTGAATTCTTCTCAGCTGGTTTACACTGGTCCCCAGAAATTCCCTGTTTGACCCTGACAACTGTTTTTGACTGTCCTTTGGTATTCTCCTTGCTTGCCTTGTCTACTTGGGGTTTAAGCGCTGACTAGCCTTGTGTGGGTCTTGCTGCTAGGTCCTTCACACCTTCGAAAGGAAAAGTGGAAACATGTGGTGAGTTCTCTTATGAGAGAATAGCATGGTAATGACATTGCCTCCCAAGAAAATTAGAGTGGCTCCATTCCTGACAACTTTTGGGAAAGCACAAAATTTTTAATGACATTTTAGAAATAGATTAAAAGGTTTAACTCAGCTCCTTTGAGTTTTAAAACCACATTTTTTAAAGCCCTGGGGTTTCTTTTTAGCTAAAAATGGTTTAGATACTAAATCAATCAATCAGTTTGTTTGAAAAGTGAATACAGTCTGCTTTGAGTGAACTCCATAGCCTACATCCTTCACTCCTGGCTCTTAATACGATCAGAGAATAGTTTGATCCTTCACTCCTGACTCAGTACAGATCAGAGACTATTTTCATCCATGTTCTTTATTTTTAATAGCATACATTGTAATAGCAATAATGTACAAACACAGCATGTCTACTGAATTTAATAAAACAATTCCCGTATTGTGTGTGTTGATGGTTGCGACCTTGTTCTTTGAAATGACTTTCCGAAGTTGGGGGTGGGGGGTGGAAGTGTATGTTCTCTGTTTTCTTGCCAAGAACAGCTATTGTCATATAACTCAGGTGACTTATTTCAATATTATTATACAAAGGATTCGGGTTAGGATAAAATTATTGTCATAAAGAGGAAGGATGGTGGTGGCGAAGCTGTGGTAATAAATCTGTGGCAATGACAGATATATGCAATTTCATTTATTTACTTATTTATCCTGAAATAATATGCAATATTGGGTTATCTATACATAGTGCATATTTTGTGTGGAAACTTCAGTTTCTTAAGAACGTTAACATGAGTCTATTTTATTAACAATTCACTGAAGGAACAACCAATAAATAAAGGATCACAATGAGACAGATCAAAAGTAACTATAAAGACGTTCTGTTTTACAAATGTTAAAAAAATCAGCATGTTTGCTGCTGATGTTTGTTAGAACAATGTGCCTTTCTATCACAAAAACCCTTTAAAATGTCTCAATCTTAAAACATAATTCCTTTCAATTTGTCTTATTCCTTTTACATTTGAATTACAGTTGTATTGTTTCTTTGCTAGCTTTGTTTTCATTTGGTGATTGCATACATGACATTTTTCAGTGAACTATAGTGGAAAGGGCAGAAGTGGCCACATTCAAACCCATCCCCACCGCCAATTACTACAGCACCCTTTACAAAGGGCTCCATGGTAGATCCTGGAACTAAATTTCAACAGATCTCAAGGGCATAATGTATCTGACGTGGCCACAGTGACACATGTCTTAGTTACATTCTGTTAAGAGGATACTCTGTCACCTCTGGCTGTTTTTCCAGCCTTCTCCTGGGGAGAAAAAATGGAGGTCAAAATGTCCTGCATCCTTCCCTCATGTTTCACACAGTCCCAGTTCTTGTTTGCTTTTAAGGCTTCTTCCTCTATCTTGTGTATGGAGGATTTCCTTACATATTTGTTCAAACTGACATTTCTTTGGGGTAATGTCACATTGTGATGGAAAAAAATATCTATCTGGGTTAAGGTACTAGATGCTGAGTTAATTGATACTGGTACTGTTCTTTAGATTAAAAAGGAATCAAGGCTATTAAATACAATGCATCATATGATCTTGAGCTGCTGCCAATTAATTGTGGACTCTTTTCAGTCAAATAATAGGGTTTTTTTCCAAGTTCTAAAACATTCAGCCCTAGTTGTCTTCTGGCTCTTCAATTATTGTATATTTTATAACTCACACTTCCTGCACATCTTCAATTCACAATGGAAGGTTTTTCTGGATGTAAGCTTATTTGATGATTGGTCATGGCAACCTATCTAAAAAGGTATTTGGAATGGTGTTTCTTCCTGTGTGTGTTGTGACACTCTTATGTAGTGTTGCACATCCAAGTCCTAGCACTGTCAGCTTGGTGCTTTCCGTGTTCTGACAGGTTTTTATTTTGGGAAATGACTCCTTCAAAAGACAAAGTGGTCTGCTTGCTGAGATAATAGTAACTATTAAATGTGAGGGAAAATGTGCTTTGAAGGAAATGAAAAATATGCATTAGCAGAGGCACTTTTAAGCAATTAAATAAATTCTAAAAATTATAGGATGGATCTTCAACAAATCTTTAAAAATAGTCACCAGAAAAGGGGGGGGGACTCCATTGTCCTCTTGAAAGAGCAACTGAAGCTCTTATAACTATTTAGCAGAATGTATATGAAATAATATTTTCCACTGGTTCTTGTAAAGGGCATTGTAATGATAGATCTTCCAGGATTTCCATTTTCAGTTTTGAAATCAAAATGCATAGGGGCACCTTATATGACTTTCATTACCTTTTATTCATATTCATAAGACAACTGAGTTTGAAAAACATTGTGCTCATTTTAGAGCCTTGTGTGAATTTTTGGTGTACTTATGTCCATGGCAGGAATTGATAGGACCTGATATAATGCACAATATCAAGATATCTCCTTCCTTCCTTTTTTATCTTTGTTCACTGGGACCTCTTTAGGACCACCAGCACTTATTATTTCAATCCAGAGTCTATTCCCTCATCATTTGCACTGGCCACTTCCCCCTCAATAATTATTTCCCTCAGGTATATAGCTGGAGCAGATGTCAGCTTCATATACACCCTCATCATTCCTCTTTCAACATCCCACTTTTAAGGAAAATGTAATAACCTGATGGGCCCTTATATTTATTTAACTTATATCTTGCCTCCCCCATAGTGCTTAAGAACAAGGGCTCAAAGGCCTCTATTTCAGCAGGTGAATCTTGGTGAGAAATTGCTTTCTAATCAAGAATGATCATTTTTATGGATGTTCTACCAGTGATTGCAAGAGAGCTTGAAAACATACATTTTTCATGTTATACAGACATTTATAATATGCTGTTAACAGATGGGCAATGAGAGTGCTCTTCAATGAAAGAAAAGTTCTGCTTGGCCAAGGTAGCTTCCCAGTTCCATAATTTCTTCCAGTGATCCTATTCCCAATGTAGTTCCACATCTCAGACCATTTTGGAAGATTCCTCAGTCTCCAAGAGAATCTTTTCAGAGAGGGCATGATGGTGCATCTTAGAGGAAAAGGTAGAAAGGGGGCTGTTATGTGAACAGACTTCCATTCACATATCATAGACTTAAGTCTATTCACATCTATGAAGAGCACCCCTGCCCCCCCCCCCAAGACACAGAATATCTAGAGATGGAACAATTTAAAATGACACTTCTGTCTTATGCAGTTTCCAAAGAGGACTCTACCCATCCCAATATGATATTGTGTGTGTGTGTGTGTGTGTGTTTGGGGGGGAGGGAGCATAGAACCTTCCTAGTCTGACTCCATCCCCTTTTGTCATACAGGAATCATAGAGTTGAAAGAGATGACAAAGTCCATCCACTTCAACACAATCAAAGCACATAAAATAGATGGCTATTTAACCAAAGGAGACCCCACCACACTCTGAGGCAGCATATTCCACCGTCAAAAAGGTCTTATTGTCAGGTAATTCTGCCTTATGTTTAAATGGAATCTATTTTACTGTAGCTTGAATCCATTGCTCCATGTCCTAATAGATTGCCACACTACACTCTTATAGTGCTGCTATTCCACTTTACCTGCTCTGGTTGCCTCTTGTTGCATTCTGGGATTTGCAGTTCAGTGAGGCCTAAGAGCTCTTTGGCTGAGAATTCTAAATGTCCCTCTTTAAAATGCAAATCCCATAATGCAACTGTAGGCAGCCAGAGCAGTAAAAGTGGAATAGTAGTGCTATAAGAGTGTAGTGCAGTAATCTAGTATGCCTCTGAAGCAGCAGAAAACAAAGCTGGCTCCTTATTCAATATGCCATCCCTTCAGGTATTTAAACATGGCTAGCATGTCACCTCTTAATCTTCTGTTTCCCAAGCTAAACACACCCAGCTCCTCAAGATGCTCCTAATAAGGCATGGTTTCCAGACCTTTCACTATTTTGGTCACCCTCCTTTGGACAAGTCCCAGCTTGTCAACATCCTTCTTGAATTGTGGTGCCTAGAACCAGTGACAGTATTCCAGGTGAAGTCTGACCAAAGCAGAATAGAGTGGTACCATTGCTTCCCTTGATCTAGACACCATACTCCTATTGATACAACCAAGAACTGCATTGCTGTTTTTAGCTGTTGCATCACATAGTTGAATGATTCAACTTGTGGTCTAACTAAGGCTTCTAGATCCCTTTCACCTAGAGGACAGCTTTAGTCTTCCATGATCTCTCTTGGTTGTCTTCACTTCAGGACGAGAAAGAGACCAGGGCCCCATTCACACTATGATTTAAACCAATTTCCAAATCACATTAAACTGGATTATATGTGCCTCATTCACACTTGAGCCGATTTCAAGGCCAATTCTTTTGAAGACAGATCATTTAGTGTTTCTTTTGAAAAGAATCAGTTTGCAACAGTGCTGAACAAATGTGAATGTGTTTCTGATCACATTTGGGGTACTCAGGAGGGAGAGACAGTGGGCCCAAGGGTGGTACCCATCCCATCACCAAGGTCTTGGCAAACTGCCATTCCCCCCTCCCCAGCGCTGCCGGGGGGCTGTTGAGTGACTTCTGTGGGGCTGTGGATTTTGATTTCCCATGCTGCCAAGTGGTCCCTTTAAATTAATCTGGGCAACTGTTTTCCACTTCCACTTCTGCTGGGGTTCCTTGGGGGGAGGGGATGGTGCAGGGTTTTTTGTTTTGTTTTGTTTTGTTTTTTTTAATTGACAGTTTCTGCAAACTGTCACATTTGCATGGGTTCATGAGAGGGAGTCATGAGTGCCCTAGCAGGAATTCTCCCCTTGGATGAGTGGATCTGTGGGTGCCATAGGAGATTCTCCCCTGGGTTGTGTGGATCCATGGGTGTCATGGGCATTTCTCCCCTGGGATATGTGGATCTCTGGGTGCCATGGGGGTTTCTCCCTTGGGATGTGTGGATTCATTGGTGCCATGGGGTATTCTCCCCTGGGATGCATGGATCTGTGGGTTCCATGGGGGAAATAGTAACAGCTGGTGCATGCAGCCACATTTCTGAGCACATCATATGATTGACATTAAAAAAAATGAGAAGGATTGAACACATCTGAGATTGAGAATCCATTTTGTTCCAGTTCAAAAGTACGTGAATGTGAACTGTGTTAAAAAGACACTGAGGCATTCAATCATGGGAAATGCAGTGTGAACTTCATTTTGGTTCCGATTGATTCTGTGATCCTGAATCTATTTGATTAAAAAAAAAATAGGTTAAATGCCAGTGTGAATGAGGCCCAGGTGAGGATCTTGGATCTCCTTGTGTGCATGCCCCCATGTGACATCAGGAGGATACAAGAAAGGAGAACACGGACGACAGTATACCTGGCTTGTAATGATGCAGATGTTGTCATGTGCTGGATTTCAGAATACATGTTGCAATGATCTTCCTCATTGTGCTGCTCCCCCTCCCCTTGTGTGGGGCAGGAAACAGGTGAAACAGGATCTCTTCCGACAGGCCTTCCCGGATTGAAGTTACTAGTTTGGCTCCAGAGTCCTCTTCCATTCAAGGTGCTCTCCTCTTCAGGAATCGGGTTTAATTGAGCCTGTATTTGAACTGATATCCGCTGGCACTTTTGTATTTTATGTATTGTTTGTTTTAATGGAGGAATTTACCTCTTTATATTGTTTTTAATCTGTATTGAGTTTAATATACTTTTAAAGGGGGGTGGGGGGGCAATTGTTCTTAACTTTTGTTGAATTTTATGATGTAAGCCGCCCCGATTGTGCTCAGAGGGGCGGGGTATTAAATAAAAATTATTATTATTATTATTATATATGGGGCAGTAATAGTCCTCAGTTCTATTCAAAGAATGGGGGAAAATGAGAAAGGATGCTAAGGAGGATTCTGCTTTTCAGGCTTTGCACATACTCAGAAATTCCTTGCTCATTTTTTCTTGCAAAATTCAATATTCTTTCTATCCCAACTCCACTGCATAAACGAGCCCAAATAATATCTTATATCAGTTATATAAAAAATGAAGAAAAGGGGGCAGAAACTTTACTAACACCTTTAAGATCAACTGATTTATTTTATAAGCTTTTTTGAGTATCAATCCATTTCTTCAAATGTATTGGTATTATGCCACATTACTATACCACATTACTGAGTACTGAGCCACAAACTCCATCAGTGCACTTGAAAAAAGTAGACTGAAATCCATGAAAGCTCATACTAAAATACACCAGTGTTTTCCTTCTTTCTTTCCATTTTATGCTGAAACAGACTAATCTGTCTGTCTCTTTGAAAACTAGAATCAGATGTAATCTCCTCCCCTTGCTCTGGTGTCCTGGAGTTATTCTGGTAGAATGATTATCTTCAAATGCACCTTAATTCAACAGTTGTTACCCAAGATAATTATTCAAATAATTCTCATGCATCCATATCTAATATTTTCTAATTTTTAGATGAACAATAGGAAAATACTACTTGAATAATGTTCACTGAAATAAGGACCAAACTAGATGTGAAGCAACTATTAGTATTTTCTTTATGCATGTGCTGAATTAACCTATAAGAAACTTTATTGAATGTGAGACTGAAAAACTGACAGATTTCCCATTCTTGATGGAAAATAGTAGCCAGGCACTTATTTCTCTTTCTGTTTTGAAGTGGGGAAAAAAAGTATGAGTCAGCAGTGTGGCTGTTGAAAAGGTTTAGAATAAAAAGGAACCAGATTTCATATGTTTTCTTTATATGCATACACATTTATAGAGGTTAACTGAGGAAACATTGGGCTTATTTTAGATAAGCAGATGGGAAGATACACTGTGATTCAACACACGTTACCTTCATCTACCTAATCTTAACACATAATTATTGCAAAATGTCGTGTGAAATTAACACTCCACCTGCCTCACACTGATTAGCACAAATTAAATGTAATGCTAAAAAGCCTGATAATTTAGCATATTATATATAAAGTATGTAGTTGATTCTGATTGCTGTGGTATTTCTGAGGTATATGAACCTAATATAAGCCTAGTTATATAACCTTGAGTTATATCATCTCAATCGTTGTCATGTAGCTCCGATCATTTTGGCTACTACTGTTTGACTGCCACACTCTTCACAGTGGTAAAAGGAAACACAAAAGACTGATTTGTACTAAAAACATAAAGGGGGAAAAGCCAGATATTTCCAGTTACAGACTGAATTAATTAATTATTAAACAGATTCATTTATCAGACCTTCAGAAAAAGAGTCAGGAGCGACACATATTGTGATGAACAGAAAGACAGCAGGGAGCTGTGAAGACCAGAAGACAGCTGACCAATCCTGAGACAGCTGGAATCATCCAATGAGAGAGCAGCTAGAAGGAGATAAATAGCTCAGGCGGTGAGGGATATAGTCAGTTAGGGAGTTAGGCAGTTAGGAATTGTGGAACAGAAGGCTCGGAACCTTCGAGAGTGTCAGTTGGATCTGACTTAGACAGAGGTATAGTGAGGCATACCTTAAGCCAGAGGCTGTGGATTGTTCCTGAGGGAACTAAGTGGAACAAAGATAAGAGTCAAAAGAAAAAGGAAAATAACTCTTTGTGGTTCAACAGAGCTCTAGTGCAGTGAGGGTCTGTTTGGTTAGGTTGTAATCATAGAAACAGCTGAAGGATTGTATTTGAAATAACTACACTACACTTGAAACGGTAACCAAGTTATATTATTACCAAGTTTGAAAACCAAGGAACATTGCCTGTATGTTTGAAACACAATAAAACCATCTTATACTTTATAAAAACGTATTTTGGCCTCTGTGTGAGAATTTTGAACAAACACTACCAGTGTGTTATTAATAGTTCTGGGACTGGTAGCTGATGAGGGCTATGCAGCAAGTCACGTAAAATTCTAAAAGAGAGAATTAGTCAGGGTGGGAGGAGTGGTTCGTCACACACATCAGTTACATTGCAAAACAACATTTTCATTAATTGAGTTATACCTATAATGTAACAGTATATTACAGCATAAACTGTATAAAGTATAAACTTTTGTTATCATAAAAAGGTAATGATTAAAAATAACTACTAATGTACACTAGTTGTTTCTATCCTCTGAGAAAACTTCAAAATGTGCAGCACATTTTGGACAGTCACCTAGAAAATTCAGAACTACTTTTTCTCAATAAAAGGGGGGAAATAATGCACAGGGAACATACTATCAGTTTCTTTCCCCTTTCATTTAATCTCCTATCTCTCTATTTGGGTCAACTGAAACATGACATGTTTTCAAAAAGTCAAAGATGTGTCACACATATCATGACTTTGGAACCACAAACTTGGGAGTGCTGTTAAGTAAAATATCACTTTGCTCTGTAAGGAAAGGTCAGTACAAGTTTGGGGAGGGCAGCAGTTAATGGCAACAGAGCATACAGAAAACCTCCAATTGAGAGACAGATGTAAGCAGCCAAGACACAAAGCATCACCACCTTTCAGCCTCATTAGATGATCCCTTTCCCAGCTAAAACAATGAATCTTTGCAAAAACACAAGCAAGGATGCCCAAGGGAGCAATAAACTGCCACAAGCTCCAGCTTAGCTTTGTGGGTTCTAAAGTGGATTTCCCTTTTCCCCTTGCAAGAAATAAAGATAAAGAAAAATCCCTTGCAGTAACAACAAAACAGCATTTATATTTCACTTTAGAGCTTTTAACACCCTTCCTATCTATAGCCCTACAAGCTATTTCAAGGAAGGAAAGGTGGAAAAGTGATAAATATATTATCATTTCTCAGTAGTGATCTCAGTAGAGCTTGCAACCATCCTGTATATTATGTCAATATTATTATTTCTATACTACAAATATGGAGCAGAAGATGAGAGAAGTCACTCAGTTCAGCTGTAATGATCCCAGCATAGAAATAATCAATGTGCTTGCATGCTCTCTCTTCATCTGCTTCTCTCTCTCTGTTTCAGCAACAGTTCTTTCAGGGTCAAAATACACATTACATTAAAAGCATAGATTTATTCTTTTTGAAAATATTATTTGAAAGTTGAGAGGAGGGCTACTTTTTAAAACTGAGACTTCATTGCATGGAAAGGAGGGGAGGGTGATTCCTTCTTTTCCAAGTTGCAATTTTTATCATTAATGCTACATCTATGAAACCAGATGAGTAAATTATTGTTAAATTTGGCTAAGATGGGAATGATTTATACCACTCCTCCTCATGCAAATATGCTTGTAGAATATTCAGCACAACACAGTGATGGGTAGTTCTCATTCTCAGTGAGAAAAGTTGTGTTGACAAACTGTGATGCTCACTGAGAAGAGTTTTAACACTTTTTGTAATTCAGAATGTTTTCATATCAAAAAAGTGTCTGTAAAACCTTGTTGGTACCATGTTTGTTACTATATGCAAAGCCTATTTTTTGTGCATTTTTGACAGCTGTTTGAACTTCAGGACTCACTGTGAAAAAAATTCCAGAAAATACCTTTTTCCCCCCCACAAAACCAACATTTTTTTCACAGTATTTTTATCCTGTTTAGTTTTGTTTTATTTTGCTCAAGGAACAAATGCAAAGAATCATCAAAAGTGCACAAAAATTCCTGTAATTTTCCCAGTGGGGGGAAAGCACCTTGAAATTATTCATGCTTTTATGCAAGAATGACATTTTAAAAAGACTGACATTCTTCTCTCTAAAAAATTTAGGATCATGGAAAGTAAGAGCTTTAGATCAGAGCTGGGAGCCCTAGAAACAGAAAAGTCTCAACATTGCAGAACTTAAATTTCTATACCACAAAAGTTAACAGGAATGTAAACTGGATATAGAAAGTTAGACCCATGTGTTTGTTCTCACTGTACCTCCCCTCTCATGTTCATTCTGCACAGAACACTAGAACATGGTTCAAGCATTTCAGAAAGACAAAGGGCTTATGTAATAATAAATAAATAAAATTATTATTATTATTATTATTATTATTATTATTATTATTATTATTTATTTATTTATTTATTTTGTACACTAAGGATATACACTGGACTCACCCAGTTCCTGTGCAATCTGTCCAGATAATGTGTGGCCACACCCACAGCAAAAAATGTACATCCGCATTTGCAGCAAAATAGCAAAAATTGGAATTTGGCCCTATCCAGTTGCCCAGATAACAAACGTGGTGCCATCTCCTTTACTCTGTGTTAAGCAGCACAAAGAAAGGAATGGGTCATCTTCAGAGCTGCTGCTGTTGCTGTCTCACCAAGCATGTAGTTCCCTGTGAGAACCTGGCTATTGCTGTTGCTGAGAATGGGGCATCTGTGTGATCAATGAGGATGGGGTAGAGTGACTACCTCCATGTTGATCACATGGCAGACCCCCCCATTCTGACTCTTGCAGGGAACTTCTTGGCCAGAAAAGCAGTGGGAATGGCACTGAAGGGGATGGGCCAATCGGGCTAATGTGTTGTCAGCTCAGCTGGTTCATGTGTACAACAATGTAGCATTGCACTGGATTCAGCCTAGTACATGTGATCACCATTGTGGTCAGTCTGAGGTGAGTCTGGGACATAATGCTTTGGACTGGTCCTTGATAAAACATCCAGCATAGATGTGCCCTATGACTTTGAAGCAGTTAGCAGTTGGACTCTGTTACAATCCACAACATTTTTGATACTGTCATGCCAGATTCAATACAATACACAAAGACAAAGAGAAAGGGAAAAAAATTCTCAGACAGATTCTATTATTCTATTATATGGACCTGTAAATTTGCATGATGAACATACACACACACACACACCCGTTCATTTCTTATCTCCATTTTCTTATTCTGCAGCGTTATAAGTAGCTTCAGGAGATTTAGAGAAGAGGAAGGGAAACGGAAAATGCAGCTAAGACACTATTTTTTTAAGCATGAGCTTTCATGGATATAAACCAACTTTGAATGCATTACCTAGTGATATTTAAATATTTAATTTCATCGCAAAGTCCTTGCAAGTGCTACATTTCTAGCTCTGTGAGTATGTTTGAAGACTAATGATGATCTAGAACACCTGGATAGATTAGATCCATCTAATAGAGAGATAGATACCAGACAGAAAGATAAGTAGAGATATACGAGTATAAAGACCAGATATGCTGACCCATCATTACCCTTCATTAGTTTTATTACATAGATGACTAACAGATAGACAGGTATCCATTTAAAATATTTTGGAACACATACATAGATTAAGAAGGAAGACAAAAAATGCTGCACCAGCTCATTGCTTGATGCAAACCATTCCTAAGTGATAACATTATAAACAACAATTGCACCTCATCAATTTATTTCACAACTGGCCTTGACACAATCAAAATGTTATTTGTACTCATTGGACAAGTGAACAGAAAATAAACAGTTTCTACATGAGCCAAAAAAAAAAAAAGCACCAGCCATCCCCACAGGGATGCAACAAACAGCATGTAGTGAGGTGTGAGAAAGTATATAGAAGACTTGCCAAGCCATTCCCATTTCAGGTGGTAAAAATGTACTTGCATTCTAATGTTACTGTACAGGATCTTCCAAGCCCAGGAGGACCCCAATTTCTTGAATAAAACTATAGTAGTAGTAAATAGGGTTCAAAAAGTCATGTTTCCTCTAGGCATAGACTTGCTGGTTATTCCCATTGACTTTCTACTTGCAAATGAAAAGTCACAGACATGTTCAACATTCTGGAAATCATATACACACAGTCTGCTCCACTAATGCTTCAATGTGAATTTGCTACTTTACCTTCCCATGAAAAACACTCCCAGAAGCTGTAGTAGGTATTCTACAGATTGACAGTTCTCAAGAACAAGCATATAAGGAATAACAAAATAAAAAAAGGTATGATAGAGTGGAGCAGAAAAATGGTAAACTCACAACAATATAAGATATATATTATTGGGATCCCTCTCTGTGTGTGTGTTTTAAGTGCAGTTCACTTTGGCACTATCTTCATGGTGGTCTTCTTACTATTTTGGCATTTGAATTGGTAAAAGTTACCACAACACAATGATACTGATTTCCCTTCCCACTTTATAGTAGATTTCCTGGCATTTGTAAACTTCACTTCTTTATTTTAAAGTGTAAGCCTAACCTATTTAGTTAAAGAAACTACAGCCCTAAATTTGCAGGACCTGAGCAGCGAACTTGATGACCAGGGATCCTGAAAGACTTTCATTCATACGGTTGCCATAAGTCAAATGCAACTTGATGGGAAGCAACAATTACCACAACCTCTTCTGTTTCAACATGTATTTTTACAAAGTAATTTGTTGCTGCTTTACAGAAGTGATTGGTAACTTCTGAACATATAAGGGACATTTTCATTCCCTTGTACTCTGTCACAGCTGCACAAAATTCCCAAACGTGGGGGGAGAGAAATGGGGTGGGTGGCTGGTAAATAATTCAGAAGCCTTTGCAAGACATTATTTACCATTTTGAATGTAATTTTCTGTCTCTGATTGTATTATAGCTCCCCCATTATTTTTTCAATACAGTTACTGATGAGAAGTGACCAACTACATAGAAATGGCAAATTGCATCCCCAAAGTTCACTTAATAGACATATTTCTATCTTATGGATAAATTTTGGATAGGATTTTTGTGGGCAACAGGGAGTAGAGGCTGCATGAGTACCATAAGCATCCATCAGTAAATTAATTCCATTCTCACTTGTCATTTTACCTTCAAGATGTTACTTTGTTATGCTCTTATTACAGTACAAAACTCATTATAGGTAATAAGAGCTTTCTAGCATGATAAATATGACTCTGGAGGTCAGGGTTCAAATCTCTGCACAGTCATGGGAACTCACTGGGTAATCTTGGACAAGTTACATTCATTCAGCCTGAGAAGAAAGCAAAGGGAAACCCTCGCTAAACAAATTTTGCCTCAGGGACACCATAAGTCAGTAACTACTCAAAGGCACACAAAAACAAAAAAATAGGTAAAGTTACTTTCATTTGTTATTTCCAAGCTTTCATTCTAAGCTGCTGAGGTGTTTTCTGCAGTATTTGGAACAGTGTTAATGTTAGGTTTAAATGGGATATAGAGTCAATGTTAAAATGTTGAAATGTAAAAGATGTGTGTCTGTATTTTTTTTTCCTTGCTGAGAAAAGTTGTTTTTCTGAAGCCAGATTCACAGTTATCAGCCCAGGTGTGATTTAGCCCAAACAAGGAGCTAACAAGCTTCAGTTCTATGAGAAAGAGATTTGTTTACATTGAGGATTTTGTCAACATGGAATTGTTATGGGAAATGTAGTCACATGATTTATTATGGTAATTAAAGGTTGGGCTAAAAACACGTCATATATCATTAACCAATCAGTCTGTAAAGGCTACACCCAAAAGGGTGGAGAATTGGGAGGGCTGAGAGCTGGGAATTAAAAAGCCATTCATTTGCTTTTTGACTTTTGAGCTATAATGAACTAACTAAAATATTCTCTTGATGCTTCTAATAACCAGTTTTAAAACATGTAGCAGTAAGACATTGTTCCTGTTTAGCCTTCTAATAATTCTTCTTATTATTATTATTATTTGTTTTTGCTTTTGCTGTTTTTCAATAAAAGAAGCTTACTAGAAGTTCCAGGTTTTGGAGTTTGATTTTAAAGGACTGTTTACAACACTTCATCAACATCAATTTCCAACATCAGATAGATAGATGATAGATAGATAGATAGATAGATAGATAGATAGATAGATAGGCTACAACCTGCAAAGGAGACCAAAACCTGAAGGTCCAGGAGCCTGTATGAAAGTTGACAAATGCCACATTCTTCAGCCATCCCTGGGTGAAATTGAGACAACTTGGTTATTCACTCTGTTTCCAACAACATTATTCACTCTGTTTCCAATATTTGGTGTCCTCACCTCTGGTATATGCCAACACACAAGGTGTAAGTTAGTAAGCTTGAGAATTGTACAATTACAGAAACCGCTTTCCCAAGAAGATGAATAAACTTGACTATTGAAAAAAAAATGAAACAATGGAAGCAGCTGGCTTCCATGCCAGTAGGGTGGCCAATCTCTTTTCAAATTTTAATCTGGATTTGAAGGGAGTTACCCAAGTTGCTGGATCATAGACCCCAAATAAGTTCACTGGAATCTTAAAAAGGGGCCCTCTGCACTTCAAAATTTCGCTCCATCTGTACTTTTTAAGTCTAATAATGCCTTTTTTGAGATGTATATCAGATCCTCTCTGCTTGACACTTCGCTATTTGCTTTCTTTCATTTTGCAAAGTAGATTGCATATAGCATAAACCTAGATGATATATGCTGAAACAAATCTGACATGACAGCACACACCCTCTATTCTATGGCAACATTTTGTAGAATTGAAACATGGGCTAAAATGACATAATATATTTCAGAAAGTCTTATTTCATGCTTTTAAAGCAAATGAAAAATTGGAAGACAGATATTTTAGATTTCTGTAGCTGTAGGTTTTATTTTGATTTCACCTGAAATCCTCCATGATGTAGTTTGGTTTAGTTACAGCATTGCCATCATTTTTTTTATCCCAATTGCCAGTTTTCTGCCAATGCACTATTGAGCTTCAGCAGAAAGATTCCCCAGTTGCTACCAAAATGAGGAAAGAAGGATTTAATCAGTCCTGTACTCATTAAAACAAGGATTACTGCAAAATTTACCAGCATAATCTGTAATTCCCAGAAGCCTTAGTTAGACCACACTACTATTTTAATTATGTTTTAGATTGATTGTGTTTGGAGCTATATGTTTACTAAACTGAATTAATGTGCTACATCATCAGGAACAATGATGTATATTCCATCTTGCAGTGTTTTTCAGTGCCTTTTCAGTACTTTAAATACTACCAATTTTTGAAATGTGTGAGGGAAACAAAGGATTTTATATTCAGCAGATATGGAGCAAATGTCACACACTATGTAGATTAAACTATGAAACCATGGATTTTCAGCTGGTAATGAAGCTGGATGTTCAGATAATCACATTACAGCTGAAAAAGGGCAGACAGTATTATTAAACTACTGGTTTGCAGGTGGAATGGGGGGAAATCCTCCATGGTAGGCATGGTCAAATCTCTTAAACTCACTTTCCCATTCTTAGATTTTCACTGATAGTTCATTCAGTCTTTTTCTAGTCACATGAAAATCCATGAATATTTTCACGTGCATTTTCAGAAGTATATGCATTGCTTATGCTCTAGACAAAGTATATTTCAATGACATATATATAAAAAAACAAACCCAAAGTTATGTGCCTCTACAGGTACTGAAAATCTGTAAAAACAGAGCAGAATCACCATGCTAAATTGAACAGTATGAAGAAATCCTAGTGAATAAAATATTCTGACCCCCTATGAATGAAGCCACTTAGATTTTATTCTTCATGATCCTACATTTTTGTTACAGTTGGTTTTTCCACATATTAAGATGATTCTTTAATAGTATCATCATGCTGTTGGTTAATAGATCCTTCCTCAGTGTGTGAAATACACATTTTTCACACCAGAATATTGTTGCTGTATTGACAGATTATATCAACATTGCTGATGTTGCCGTAACACTGCCAAAGCAACCACATGGCGGGTTGGCAAAAAGGTGAGTCTTCAGCACAGCATTTACATGTAATGCACCAAAGAAGTGGCGAAAAGCCACTGCCGACACAAGTAGGACACTCTTTTTGGGCTTTTCTTTGCACTGTGGAAAGGCCAGATCGAGGCTGTGGCATGTGGGGGTGGTGTGCTTCTGCCCCTTAGGGGCCATCTGTATAGCCCCTAAGTCAATTACAAACATTTAACCTAGAGTTCTGCATTTGTGAGTAGTTCATATTTATGAGTCTACATATTGAACAGTTTAGGGAATATATAGGACCATGAAAGTCCCTCAGTTAACTGTTGATCAGGAAGCAGCAGACTGGCATCTCCATTCACACCGCCTGTGAACAATCACAGGTGCAAAGGGGAACTGCAATAGAGACCCTGTTTCTGATTGTCATACCAGAGCTCACTCATGGGAAGGGGTGGGAACATCAGTCATTTATTTCCTGATTGACAGGGGAATGGACCCTGCCACTGCAGGAGCTACTGCCCAGTAAGGGGGGAACTGAGAGTAGGGGCAGATTGTGAGACATCACTTAGCTATGTCATACCTAAATAAATGATATAGAATCAGAATCATTTTTCTGCACAAAACAATGTTGTTACTCTATCAAATATGCTGTTTTCTTCAGAAAACGTCCATATGTAAATTTTGTACAAAATAAGCCCCCAAAACCTGAAGCTATCATCATATTGTGAATATTGATATGTTCTTACCAAAAAAAAAATATGAACCAAGGAATTGATTACATCTAGTTTTACTGTTCCAATGAGTCTTAACATGCAAAACTGTAGACCTGATCCAATTACCACTCCCAACTAGTGTAGAATTATTAATTTATGGTGAATGGTAACTTATTGTTATGTAATTATTGTTGTTTGCCTTCAAGTCAAGACCCAAAGGCAAATTTATCACGATGTTCTCTTGTCAAGCTCTGTTCAGAAAAGTTTTGCCTTCATCTGAGGCTGTGATGTGACTTTGGCCAAGACCACCGTGGGTTCCATGGCTGAGCAAATCCCATCAATTTTATGGGTCTATTCTAGTTGTAGCTAATAAATGGATTTAAGCACAGTTCTATTTAATACAAACAAAGGGAAGTAAGATGATGCATGAGAATGCAGGAAGAGCATTAGGGGATGGAAATATGTGATTGGTTTACTTTTCCCTATTTATTTTGACACTTTTTTATTATAATATATCCTTTCAATTTTAGACACAACTGGCACTAGAACAATTATGAGGGAAACTCAGTATTGCAGCTTAAAAGTAATAATCAACTACAAGAACAAAAGAATTGCTGCAGGAGTGTTGACAAACTAATTAATAGGCTCATAATTTATGAACAAACACTATATAATTATTCTACTGCAAAGACATGAAACCATTACATTTTAAGACCAGGAACTTTTTTGTCAAATGAAGAAATATAATTATGATAATTTGTTCAAAGAAGTTTGGTAACTGGGTGGTTTATATCTATACCAACTAAATTAACATTGCCAACTTTAGAATAGGATAACCAGCAGGGAAATTACATTCATTCTTTTACCACAAAGCCTTCTTTAATAGTACTAAAGCATATTACTTATTTCTAAAGGATCAATACATCTTAGGGAAAAACTTTTAAAAAATAAAATAAAAGGGGGGGGGACTCTTTCCCTAAAACCTTAGCTTAGCACTTAAGACAGTATATAAATTATGCTCAGAGCTGAAGTGTTGCATGACACAGTTTCACCAAACATCAATGGATTAGAAAATGTGGATAATTCCTTCCTTGCTCTCTGCATAATGTATCATTCATTCTCACTTTTCTCTTTCAGGCTTTTGATAAATGGCAAGTAAGCTTTGAATAATTTAGCCTCTCTTGTAAGGGTATGGAATAACAAAATTGTGTTCAACTTAAGCTGATCCTCTGTGTCCTTTAAGACAGTGGAGTGGTAGGGAAGAACTAGTATATTTCTCATGGCCTTTCAGAAATCCATTCAGTATTCAAATTTAGATGGTGTGGGCCTTGTGGGATTCAAAATTCCTACTACCTGTGATTCCCCTTCCCTCATTTAGGCAAAAACTTGATGTCTATATTGGTCAAGAACAGTCTGTAAAGCAGAATTACACAATATACAGAGGTTGGTTTCCCCACAGTTCAAAACATTCATCAGAGGAAACATGAAGATATTAGAGTAACTGCTGCATTGATACATTTCAGTGAAAATGAAGGGCTTCTGCAGAAATAATATGCATATTTCTATGAAAAAAAATAGAAGTATGCATACTTTTTGAAGCCTAGGGTGAGTATTTAGATCATTTGATTTTTTATGGGGTATGTATACTATCTATTTATCTTCATTGTTACGTTTTTAAATGATTCTACATTTTTAAAATTAATGACAATATTAAACATTAATGACATTTTTAATATTGTAGCTTGGTCAATTGTATTTTTTTTAGCACAAGGCTTTATCTTTATTTTGTTTGAGCCTTGTTGTAAACCACTTTGGGTCTTAATTCAGGAGGAAGATGGTTTATAAATCAATCAATCAATCAAACAAACAATCCAAAATAATAAATAAAAAATCCAAGTGTGCACTCCTACTGAGAAACTGGAAAGTCACACTGAAAACAAGTCATTTCTAGAAGTCATTTCTATGATTCTGTACTTTTTTATTACAAGACAGAGTGTTTTTTTAAAAAAAATGGTCATGAATGAGTGTTCAGAAGAAATTATTATCTTTAAAAAACAAACAACTCCCAAACATATGAACAATTTTAAAAAAAAATGGTTTTTATATAGGCACTTATAACAAAGAACTAAAATAGATACAAAAGAAAAAAGGATTTACCACAGAAAAAAACAGAAATTGAAGATGTAATATGGTCAGATAAAAAAGGAGTAATATCAAGATTATATAAGATATTATTAACATACCATACTGAAGATGAAACTATTAAAGAAGTGGTGATAAAATGAGCACAAAATTGTGGTAAAAATCTAAAACTAGACCAATGGGAAAAAGCATGGAATTTGTGGATGAATTACACAATAAGTCAAAAATTATGAGAAAACTACTACAAAATAAGCTATAGATGATATTTAACACAAAATAATCTATAAATGGTATTTAAAATTAAACAAGATATATGGGACCGGTAAAATGAAATGTTGGAAATGTGGAAAAGGAACAGCTACATTTTTCCATATGTGGTGGACATGCAAAGTAGCAAATAAATATTGGAAACAAATCAATCAAAAAAATCAAAGATATATTAAATATTGAACTAAATTGTAAACTATAAATTATGCTACTTAATCATATAGCTAATGAGCTCGGGGAAAATAAAGAAGGGAAACTAATATTTTATATGCTGACAGCCACAAGGCTACTATATGCACAATATTAGAAAACAGAAATATGTCCCCAAGTGGAAGAATGGACTTTTAAATTATTGGATATGAAAGAAATGGATATGCTATGGATTACAATAAATGATAAAAAAGTGAAAAAGAAGAAATATGGGATAAAGTGTCAAAATATATGTTAGAAAATATATAGAAAAAATATTTAAAAAAATAGAAAAGAAGTTGCAATGTTACTGTAGCCATAAATAAAAATAGTGGA
This sequence comes from Phrynosoma platyrhinos, assembly GCA_020142125.1. Lineage (NCBI taxonomy): Eukaryota > Metazoa > Chordata > Lepidosauria > Squamata > Phrynosomatidae > Phrynosoma > Phrynosoma platyrhinos. The sequence goes on along the minus strand of CM034708.1, from coordinate 19,210,791 downwards.
AGAAGAAAAATAAAAAGATGATGGAGAAGATAAATCTCCCAGAGAATTAAAAAGGTGAAAGAAGAAACCAAAGAAGATGCAAAGTGGACAGTAAAAAAGGGAAAACCAGATAGTAATTTATAAAAGAGGAAAAATGGGGGGCGGGAATGGAGCACTGAAGATGAAAAGACCCAAGGAAGTGACAAATGTTTTGAGTTGGAAGAGATAGTCATTAAATATTTTTATTTTGGTGTCTGAAGTATGAATGTACAAAATGAATGTTATTGTAATAAAATGTTTTATCTAAATAAAAAAATTGTATAAATAAAGTATAAAAACAAAACAAAAACAAACAATTCCCCAAATATAAAATGGTAATAGTAGCAGAAATATAACTATTTGCTTATCTGAAAAATGTGTAAAAGTTGCCTACCCACCCAGTCATTTCATAGTTTTTCAAAATGGTAATGTTAGGTTCACATAGTGTTATTTTGTTTGCAAGGTATCTATGGATACAAAATAGCTCTTATACTTGGCTATAATTACGAAACCATAACCCTTTAATAGAATGGTAATCAATATCACAGTTGGATTTTGTAACTATCTTCTTCTATTTTGAAAGCAAGACAGCACTAAAAATGCAGCTTCGGGATAATACTACTACTGCCGCGTCATAACCTTTTTAATAGAAAATAATAAAATGCTAATCACAACAAGATTGTTTTCTGGAATTTTAAAAATGATTAATATAGTTTTTTGTGGGTTTTTGGGCTGTGTGGTCATGTTCTAGAAGAGTTTCTTTCTGACGTTGATTAATGATTAATATATTTAAATCCAGGATTTCCTAATAACACACCTTAAAATGCTACACAGATCTTCAGCATGTTAAGTAGGTTTCCTAACTAGCTTATTTCAAATTCTTTTCTGTTGCCACCTTGTATCCTTCATTGAGCTTAAAAATGTGTTTGTATTCACAAACAGGAACACTAAAAATAGACTGTGCTGAATCAGGCCTTTGCATGTGTAACATCAACCAGATGCTTACTGGAGACTGTATAGATGCTGAGCCATCATAGAGGCCATGGGTAACACTATCTAAAGGTGGTTGTTCTGATAATTTCACTGATTTTGCTTTCCTAACTTTTACCTTGATAAAGATGTCTATGGCATGATCCAGCAAAGTTTCTACATCTGTCACTTGTTAACTAAGATCTGTGTACCTCAAATGTAATCCCCTTTGCATGGCTTGCACCCTAAAAGACCCTAAAACACAGCAAGTAAAAGTGTCCTCAAAGTACTTAAAGCAAGGGACAAGGATGCTTTAGAGTTCCAGGGACCATTCTTCATTTCCTGAGCCCCAGAGGTGATATGATAGCAATGTTAAAACATTTCAGGGATGTCATATTGAGGATGGAGCAAGCTTCTTTTCTGCTGTTCTACAGACTATGATGCAGAACAATGGGTTCAAGATACAGGAAAAGGGATTCCACCCAAATGATAGGAAGAACTTCCTGACAGCAAGAGCTGTTTGACAGTGGAATATACTGCCTCAGAGTGTAGTGGAGTCTCCTTCTTTGAAAGTTTTTAAACAGAGGCTGGATGGCCATCTGTTGGGGGTGCTTAGATTGTGTATTTCTGTATGGTAGGGAGTTGGACTGAATGGCTCTTGCAGTCTCTTCCAACTCTATCATAGAATCATAGAGTTGGAAGAGACCACAAGGACCATCCAGTCCAACCCCCTATGACTCTATGGTTCTAAGTTCTAAATGTTCACTTCAAATTTTGCAATATATATATATATATATATATATATATATATATATATATATATATGGAGGTAAAGCTCATGGGATTTATAAAGGTAAATCACTGTTCTTAGAGTTGTATGCATGTCTTTTTTAAAAAAAAAAAGCAATGAGGAAATAGTGGATAGGGGACTGCAATATAAGGGAGCACTCTTACTTCCATTGACAAGGAATAGGGCTACTGCAATCATTGACAGATTATATCAAATAAAACCTCTTAAGGCAGCAATTCCCAAACTTTGGTCCTCCAGATGTTTTGGACTTCAGCTTCCAGTATTCCTGATGACCAACCTAGCTGGGACTTCTGAGAGCTGAAGTCCAAAACACCTGGAAGACCAAAGTTTGGGAACTACTGCTTTAAGATATCACAAGACTCCTTTGCTGTTCTTCATGCAATAGCTAAATATGGCTTGCTCTCTAAAAGATTACACTGCAGTGGAAAATGGAATAGAATCCTAATAAAAACAGCTGTATAAATCCCATGTGTATATTTACTTCAGTATAAAACCTATTCAGCTTAGTAGACATATTTCTGAATAAAGTGTTCAAAATGATATACCATATTTTCCAATCAAGGAAATGTACAATTAGTCCTTCCAAAAGGATTTTGGTTCCTTTTGGGAATGAAACTACTACTATTTGAAACTACTTACCTGAAATCTTTGCTACTTTGTTTTGTTGTATTTTCTCATTATTTATTTCTATACCTTGGCTCTGTCATTTCTTTGTACTGTGTTCTGAAATTATGCTCCCTGTAAACAAAATTCCCATCTCTAACTGCAACATTTACCTGAGAAAATGTGAAGTTACATCGATGCTGTGATACATCATGGTAGTAGGCTCATTTCTCACCAAACAGTGGGGCTGCATTTTTTGCACTCTGTCTCTGGTTACAAAAGGCTAGGGTTTACTTCTTCTTTTTTAAAGGAAACTTAGAATCTGGATGGTCTAATACTTGGGTACAGGTAGACTGTGCACAATAGAGATAAAATCTAGCTAACCTGGTAATATCGTAAGCATATAATAGGTTGATTATGTAATCTGTTATTATTTTCAGTTATTGCCAGTGAGGGGAAAGATCTTTCTGATATTTTATGGGCCAAAATTCACTTGTAGGCCTTTAGAAGCTGCCCAGCCCTGCACATGACTAAGCCAAGGAAATTTCAGCTATGAATCTAGGATAGAAGTTTCATCCAAGAAAGCTTGAAGATGTTTGCTCCCACATACCATCATACTCATATTTTTACCTAGATTTAATCTATGAATGGATAAGTGTGCTGTCTTTTCCCCTTATAAATACAATGCCTAGTAGCTTGGAAGTGAACTCAATGTGCCCAGAAGAGTGAGGAGATGATGTAGCTTCTTGACACAGCTCCAAGATGAAATTGCTTAGATGGATAAAGGGCCAAGACAGTAACAAACCAATGTTCCAGAGAGCTTGAATGAACACTTTGGTCTAAAATAAACTGTTAAGAAAAGCTGGCAGCTCTCATATTTGTAAACTTTGTGCCTGCAAAAATCAAACAACACGGATATAGAGAAAGGCCTTCTCCTGACCGAAGGCCTTCTTTGTAGATAACAGTAGCAAGAAGCAGAAGCTAATATATGTACTGCTTCAGTGCCCCTCACTTTGAAACCTTTGCATTACTACTTTTATCTGGTCAATCCTCAGGGTGTTCATGAGTATGCTTGATGGGAAACTTGTTAAGTAATGACATATGATATGAAAATTAGCATCTTAGGTATTACATTTTAATTTTATAGAGAACTCTCAATGCAACTGTATTAACACTGTCTGAGTTTTGTATTCTTGTGCTGATCCTTCATCCATCATTTTCCAGCAAAATTGGTCAAAACACTTAAATACCATGCTGGGTCCAATGATACCTTTTTCAGGAAGCATTTCAGTATCACCTCCATGGTTTTACTTTTCCTCAATAAGGTATTTTACTTGTTTATTCTCCCAGTTATATCTTCTTAGCAAGCCAACAAGGACAAGTATCAAAAGCAGATGTGATGTCTCCCCATTGCAATAGTCTGATCCACATCCACAGGTTGCACAAGCTAAAATACACTGAAATAAAATGAACAGATTCTTGTGGGGGAAACATAGTATCCCAACCAAAACATAGTATCCCAACCAAAAAGGCCAATGCAATTTTAGGCTGCATCAG
>CM034708.1:19174847-19200724 GCA_020142125.1 Phrynosoma platyrhinos | reverse complement strand
GCAGTCCTTCCCCCAACACTTTCTCATTTTCCCCCATTGGAAGAGGGGACATCTTATACGGCAAGTATATCCCAAACTCTATATTTTACTTGGAAACGTTGGGGTCGTCTTATATGCCCAGTCATCTCATACGCCGGAAAATACGGGTATGTTTGTGTGTGTTCTTTCAAGAAATGTATGGGAAGCCCAGAAATGTAAGAATTCCTGAGCACTAATAATGTCTGCTTCTGTTTTCTAAGGTGGTGAGTCAATTAAATCCATTTAGAGGTTTAGAAGTTCTTTAATGGATTACAGGCCTTTCAGATGCAATCTCTGACTGGACTGAAGAACCAATGATTTTTTTATTCCAGTGAACTCACAGGTATCTGTTTTGTTGTTGTTGTTGTTGTTGTTGTTGTTTTATTTTTGATCCAGCATGCAAGGTATTATAGCACATGACTCTTATACCAATACAGATTTTGAAGACATCACATACTGTATTCAAATGGGGGTCAGCAGCTATTGCCTTCTATGTGTTTTTGGCCTACAATCCAGAATCTCTCACTGTTGGAAATGCTGAATATAGCTGATGGAAACTGTAGAACAAAAACATCTGGAGGATGGGCACACTTGCTCACTTTTATATTCAAATGTTTTCCTTGCTATTCTTGAAAAGTATAGAAGGAAGATTGGTCCTTGTTGCATGGTCTTCAAATCATTTGGGAACTTCTCCCTCCAGCATATAACTTTGCTTGAGATACATTGGCATATTGTGCAATGTTCACAGTTGTACATTAGATATAGCACAGACAGGGGGAAATGGAAGAATTCACTTAGAAGCATAATACCCTAGGACATGCTATCATAAGAACAGAAACTGCACTCAGAGGATCAAGCAAAGCTTAGAAGATAATTCATATCTCTGGTAATCCTGTTTTTCCCCCCTATGTCACTCTTTCACATCTTTCCCAAAGGCTATAGAAATGAATAGGCCTGTCATAGTCCACAGTTAAAAAACAGTTATTGATAAGAATACATTGGGCATAGAATTTACATCATTCTGGTGTTACTAACAGAGAACTTTTTTTTATCTAGCTGTAAAGAATCTGAACATTCAATGGGTTTTTACAAAGAAGAAGAAGAAGAAGAAGAAGAAGAAGAAGAAGAAGAAGAAGAAGAAGAAATTAAGCAATAATTTCACTTTAAGTGTATGTTCCAGAGAGTAAATGACTTCTGAAGTACAATAAGTGGTAAAGCAAATGGAGGAATATATTTTAAATGTACAAGTAATTTTCCTTGCATAACCTTCAGTCAAAAACATGTTCTTGCTATTTTATCAAATGGACTAAATGCAAATTAAATTGGATGGCTTTATTTATGGAAGCTTAGCAGACTTAATATTGCAGTTAGATATGTAGATTTTAACGGCAGGTTGCTACATTATATTGCTTTGGCAGTGTACAATATGCAAAACAATACATTAACTAATCAAGCAGCATAGAGGGGCATCCTGTTTTATTTCCTGTAAGACCAGATGGGATACCAGGGCTTTAGTTCTTTCACAGTGAAATTAGCCAAAACTCAACAAAATTAACATCTGAGACTTGAGCATGTGGCCAATTGTTTTAAATTGGATGGACAATGTAGTAACTATTTTAGAGTGTCATTATGCAATAAAGTTCTATGCAAACACAGACTACAGAGTGTAGGAAGCTTAAGCATGCATTGCCAATAAGAGTATCTTACATCAAGAAGACACTCTTGAATATGATTCTTCCATTTCATAGCTGTCATGGAGTTTTACCAAGATGTTAAGAGAATTTGGAAGTTTATGCCAAAGGGAAATATATACATATATGTATGTGTGTGCATGTGTGCGTGTGTGACCACTCAGCCATCTCCTGTTTCTAAAATAGCCTTTTTCTCATCTGAAACAAACCTAGAAGTTTACAAATTATTTAAAACCTGTCATCCCCATTCCCCAGTGTCTTTGGAACTATTTGCCATTCTCCCCCAACCCAAGAGTTTTCAAATAATTGATAAAGGCACAGGGCATTTTGAAGACCTGCATTATTAATGGATCCATTCCCTTGTTTGAGATTTAGTATGCCCTTCACCTATTTTAATATTACCAATTAATGAACATTATGGCAAAAGAGTACCCGTGAGCACATTGATTTTCTTATGATTTAATTTTCTCTACAAACAGATTAGATGCCAGCTGTGCCCTAAAACTGGCCATAGGCTATGCATACCTGTAGACCTGCCAAAATTCATCTGTGGAACTTCAGATGTTTAAGTTCTGACAGGAATCCTTAATAAAGATAGAGCAATTCAGGAAAGGAAATGAACTCAAAACGTTCTTTCTCCCTCTTTACAGCTTTATTGAGTTGATATTAATTTGCATTTGTTATTTCACAAATTCAAGGTGGATTTTAGAATATAATTTAATGGTCAAAGGGACAGACAAAGAGATATCATCGACCATGGTGTCCATGGCCCCTTTTCCTACTTTTGCTAGAGAAAACTATCCTGCACAAGAATTGACATTTGATATTACTTTAATCTAGTCCATCTATAAAAGAAACTGCAGGATAACAGTATTGGACAACTAAACAAACATCAAATTATGAACAAGTACAACTGTATTAATTTGGCACTTGTAATGAAATTAATCATATTATGTGTGGAATAAGTAATACTCCTTTCAGGGTTTACTGTCTACTGGGCTACTGTTGTAGTGGAATAATAATAATAATAATAATAATTTATTTATTTATTTTTATTCCACCTTTTCCCAATGGGAATCAAAGCAGATTACAACACGTACATAGAACATACAGATTGAAATTACAGTCAAGGTTAAAAAGAGAATCCCCTGTCCCAATCCTCTTCCCATCACAATTAAAAAAACAGTTATAGAGAATTAAAATGAGGAAAAGCTATAACAGAGAAATTCCTGTTGTAGATTAAATAGGCTAAAATAATAAATACCAGAAATACTACTGATGTAATGCTGGTGGAGGACACTCAAATAGTTTTTAAAAGTAAAGAGATAAATATATGTGGCTGAGGGGTTGGAAAAGGCAAATTGCAGTACTTATACAGTTTGTGGAAGCAAAACAGGAGGAAACTTCTCGTCCAACTTTGCCAACATTCACTTTGTGTTCAATTACACAATTCCCATAATTGTTATTGTTTCATTTTGCATGTAAGAACAAAAAAAAAAAAATCAAAAGATTTCTCCTGCTAGGCAGGTGTACAATGGTTTTTGACTGTATTTTACAAATTCTTTGTGGAAAATTTTGTAAATTATATGTTTTACACAGAAACGAGGACACAGAGCAATGGATTCAAATTTCAATAAAAAAGATATTCCACCTAAACAGAATGGAACATGTTCCTTAGAGTATGATGGATTTTCCTTCTTTGGAGGTTTTAAAATAAAAGTTGGATGTCATCTATTGGGGTTGCTTTGATTATGCATTTATGCATGGCAGAGTGGTTGGACTGCATGGCCCTTGTGTTGTCTTCCAACTCTATGATTCTATGGTTTTAAAAATTTATGCAGTTTCCAAAAAGGTATTGCAGAGAGAGAAAGGGGGGTTGCAGATTGCCAGAAATAGTGCAAACTGAGTCCACTTTTAGGGTTAGGGTTAGTGCTAGGGAATCATGGGGATTATTTTTTTTCTTGAGACGTTGAGCCTTCTCTGTCAGAGAGCTCTGGTGCCACAATAAAATACAGTTCCCATGATTCCCTAACCCTAACCCTAACCTTAAAAGTGGACTCAATTTGCACTATTTCTGGCAATCTGCAACCCCCCAAAGTCTCTGGCAGCAGGGTGAGCTCCTTCCCTGCCTAGTCTTACATGACATTGGGAGAGAGCAGGTTAGAGAAGAGCAAGGATCCTTCCTAGCCTGGTTTCTTCTGCTCTCTTTATATCATGCAGGCTGATGTGGGAAGCCTAAAAAGGATCGTGGAAGGCTAAAAAAACCTTTTCACTCTCCTTTGCTATTAAAAACATTTCTCACCTGCAGTTCCATCTACAGCAGAGCTGGGTCATGACTGGACAGGTTCAGGTAGGGCATAAAATACATGAGACAGAATGAAATAGGATGAGGGCAGAAAGGTCAGCAGAGACTGAGAACTGCTACTTTCACTGCCTTACAAACTGAATAGGGTAAACACCAGCTGGGGGGACATGATCTTGAACTTGATGCTCTCCCATTCATTCTGCAGCCTCCAGGGCTAGCCCTACCATTGGGCAGAGTTCGGCTATTTCAGGCAGCAGAATCCATGTGTCATTAGAAGCAACAAAATATTAATGATATACTTTGTTATTACAGCATTTTTAAATGCCAGGGATGAGATTTTTTTTACAGTCTGTAGGGTTTTCTGCTTCAATTGTCAATATAACTTAGTTGGCTTTGAGTATTATGCATCTTGATTTAAGAGACTGGCAGGCACCTTTTGCTGTTCTGCTTCAGGTAGAAGTATGTCTTGTGCCATCCTGGCAGTATGTATGAAGCAGGATGAAGAGGTACAGACATAGTGGCAAAATAAGCAATACAAATAGAATGCCTTAGGAGATAAAGTGGGAATAATATTGCACTGAACATCATGACATGCTTAATTTCTGGATGGATTTGCCACCAGATTTTCCTTAGGGCAATATCCCTCTATTTGCTATTGTTTTGTTGCATTTATTTATGGTCACTTTTATATTGTCTGCTTTTTTCCTTGTCCCCCCCCCCCTTTTTTTAAAAAAAATGGATTTAAGCTTATTGTGGACAGAATAAATCAAGGAATAACATTGATAAATACTAACATTAGACAGAATAAAATTAAAATATCTGGATAAAAAAGGTGACTGTCAAAACTAGTGGGCACAGACTTAAGAAACAAAGACTGCATGGAAGTGTAGAAAACTAAAGCTTTATTTTGGATTTCCAGACAGATGTTCACCAGAAACATGGTTTTGTCAAATATGATTTCCCCCCAAACAACCTATTCTTTAAGGATTCCCTTTCTGGCCCCTCCTTCCCAAGCCACAGTCCTTGGACTTTGATCTGGATCAAAAGATCCTTTGAACTTTCCACCCTCTCCTCAAACTCCCCCTCTTTGTTATCATTGCATCTATCCCAGGAAGGAAGATGTTCTTCATTTACTATCAGTGTCCTGTATTGGAAACATAAACTGCAAGTCTCTCTTGTTATTATCCATTTGGTTCCTGGGTTGCATTCCCTCCAGCTTGCTGTTGCCCTTCCCTTTCGATATTTTTTTTTTATTCAATCATAGTGCTATTTCACCATCTCCAATTATTCCTATCTTCCCCATATTGCTCATCATGACAGATCCATAGACCTATGGATATGACACTGACATCCTTTTATAACAGTGGTTCCAACCCTTTTCTATGCCCCATACACCAAAGAAATGCTTGATTAATGTCCTCATTTCCTACAAAAGTAATTCATATTTGAAGTCTAATTTCTAATTTTGAACCACTAGCAGTACTGTGGGTGAACAAGCTGAACATAGAAAAAGCTTTTAACTTAGTGCATTAAACACAAATCTGAATTGAGCAATTAGATTCTAATTTATTCAGAATAAAATGTAAAGTGTAAAATCAATCCAATTAAGAAAATAAATTACATCAATTACATCTTTGTTGCTGCTTCTTAGGTCCAAAACAAACTGCAGAAATAATCCAGTTTGAGACTACTTTAACTGCCTTGGCTCAGTGCTAGGAAATCCTAGGAACTCTAGTTTTGTCAGGAATTTAGGCTTCTTTGTCAGAGAACTCTGGTGTCACAATGAACTACAATTCCCCAGAATTCCCTAGCACTGAGCCAGGGTCTTGGACTGCATTATTTCTGCATTATGTTTTGGACCCCATTCCTGATTCTGTTAAAATATGGAACTTCCTTGTTGACCGCAATCTGCAGGTCTGCCTGTGGATTCAGGAAATTTCTAGATTTTGTCTTGGTTGATAAAAGAGAAGTGAATCCAGATACACACAATATCTATGTCACACCCCTTGGGAGTGCAGGCATCCCAGGCGGGAACCCCAATTTTATACAGTTACGATGTCAGAAACTAAAAGTAAGAGATTGTTTTCACATTTTTGATCATGACACCATTGCCACAACTGTGAATGCCTTAAAACCCATCCACAGGACAAGCAGTCAAGTCAAGCAAATAAATTATGTGGCACTGGCAAGTAGGGTGCTTCAGGATGACATGCACCCCTTCTGGTTGTGAGCTGCAGTGTGATGAGGAGTTGTGGTAGTGTTCTTCAGGGCTCCCTGCTTCTGCTTGCTATACTGTGACTCACTAGCAGGAAGAGACTGGACATATCATCCTTCAGTGCCCCACTTGCCCATGCCACTTGTATGGCTGCCTGACTTTGGGGTGGGTTTTAGGTGGTTGGGTTAAGAGACAGAACATCACTACAACATTATAGCTACATGACTCATGCCGGCTCTTAGAAACAGTCCCCCCCCCCCCCCCCCCCCCGCCGGGGAGTACCAAAAAGATTGAAAGATGGTGCTATGGACTCTAGTGAAATTGCTCCTTAAGTGGGCAATCACTTAAAAGTGGCTTTCCCATCTTTCTGAATGATGTAAGTCCAAGGCAACTGGATTTTGACAAAGAATAGATCTCCTTTGGAGCTCAAGGCCCATAGCAATATAGACAATTAAAACAGAAATACCAGCATGTTAACTCTGGAATCATTAGGGGGTGCAGGGGGATTGGACTGCACCAGATGACACTCTAAGGTGTGTGTGTGTGTGTGTGTGAGAGAGAGAGAGAGAGAGAGAGAGAGAGAAGAGACCACCACTCCTCAAACATCTTCATTTTGACAGAAACATGGTGTTTGCCTGTATTTCTTTAAAATGCTAAAGAGATGGTGTGAGTAGGGCAGCGGTTCTCAAATAGTGGGGCGCGCCCCCCAAGGAGGGCGTGAGGCTCCATAAAGGGGGGCGCGTTACGGCTGGAGAAAGGGAGATTGTCCCAGCGCAGCCCCAGTAGCTCTATTTTGATTGGCCAAACCCGCCCATGTGATCGCGCGGGGGGGCGCGAAATGTTTTCTTCTTGCCTAGGGGGGGCGTGACAGAAAATAATGGAGAACTGCTGGAGTAGGGTAAGGCTTAGTGGAAGGAGAAAGAAGAGGCCCTAGATTTTCTTTTAGAAATTAAAATTTCAAATGTCAAAATTTAATTTTAATTTTTTTAATTATTTTAAAAAGTTATTTTTTTTAAAAAAAAAATACCCTTCTTTAAAAACATAACATTCAACCAAAATTTCCCTTTAGCTACATGAAACTATGTCTATGGAAACACATTTATACTGTGCATATACTACTGTAATTTAAAGGTACAATTTTAATTGTGCTACTTGTTTAGGTCACAATGATTGCCATGACAATAAGTGATATACAGAAATTACAATTTATGAGTCACATGAGTATAAAAGAACAACGACTAAGGATTCTGTATGGATGTGGGATGGAGGAGGAGGTCAATGTGGGAGTGACAACATGAGTTACTGCACCAGGTGACACCAACCCTAGTGACACCACTACCCAGAACCACATAAGCATCTTTCTTTCAAAATGGGTGTAATATGCATATTACATTAATATGTAATATGTAAGGTACTGAAAAGAAACCTTAAAGTAGTTCTCAAAGATCTGGTCAACAATCTGGATGTTGTTTATTACATTGTTATGCTGCTTTTGTTATTTAATTTCAAAACTACAATGAGAGATTTAGACTTAAGAAGCAGGGCAGAAATAAATCAGCTTAAAATATGCTGACACACTTCCTCATTCTGCTTCCCCTGTAAGCCTGTCCACACAATATGGAAAAAGTCTTGTAAGCAGTGACAGTTGAACATGATCTGAAAATTTGGCTCTTCCTTACTTAGCAATTATCACAGTGCATATAACAAAGTTCTACTATGTGTAGAACATTACTTTGCCTCACCCCTTTGTCTATGAATTCTTGCCCTGCTCCATCCTGTTACAAATTTGGAGGTAAATCTACATTTTATGCTGTGACATGATACTATAGCTTTCAAATATGATTCTCATGTCTAAAGTTCTACCCAATTTGGGGAGCAGTTCCTACATTTCATGAGATCTATGAATAGATATATAATACAGCTAGAACCTGGTTTAAATAAGAAAAGGGCAAAAAGAGAGTGTTGTAGCACTTTTAAGAATAATCAATTTATTTATCATAAGATTTTGTGGATTATAGCTCACTTTTTTACAAAAAAAAAATACAAATAAAAATTGAGAAATGTAATGGAATTCCTAAGGAAACCTCTGACACACAATGTCAGACGTTTCCTCTAATGTTCTTATTCACTTCCACATTAAAAAACCAAATAACTCCCATGTTAAACCAAAAATAAAAACCAAGAACCTATAAAAGTTGTTTTTCAAACAAAACATCCAAGGTATTGAAAAGAAACCTTAAAGTAGTCATCAAAGATCTGTAATTTTTTTTCCTCCAGGAGGATTTCTATATCTCTGCTATGGGTGATTCCTTTTCAGAAGAGAAGAGTGTATTTAGAGTGAAAGAGACATAACTGATACATTTGTATGCGTACCTCAAGCATATAACTTTATAACTAAATAGTCAATTTGTAGGATTAATTTGACTAGAAAGGCAAATGAAAAGAAAACACTGAAGAGCTGGAGAACAGCTATCCACACAGGATACAATGGAAGGTCAACCCATTAGAAGGTAATAACCTTTTATCTTTCAACATTCAGTGTAGATCATTAGACAAAAAGTATCTTGATATTAATTATTTAATTTACATACTCTTCTAGCTACAAGGCAGCCCCTGACAACTGCTACACAGAAATAAAAATAGCTTAATTAAATTTCATGAACCAAAAAAGTCACATTGACAATGGAGGCCAAAACCAAGATGTGTTGTCAAGGCAACATAGGCCAAAAATTTCTTTTGATTTCTGCAAAACCTGACACTTGATAACATTAGGCGTTATCAGTGCAGAATACTGATGTGTTGAGTTGCAATTTTAATTTCTAATGAGAAGCAAAAGGAATGCCTATAAGCAAAGCGAAAACCTCATGTTTTGAAAATGTGAAGTAATTTTTAGCTTGATTTTTACTCATGCCAATCATGTAGTACAGAATACAACCCCTGGATGCTAGTGTCATACTCAGCGTAACACTGGTAAGGGAGTGTTGTCTCCCAGGGTCCAATTTAGTTCTTAGCCATTTGAAACTTGACAACTGCTGGAAGTTAAACAGAAATCAATTCCCCCCACACACACCAGAAAATAACCTTTCTAAGTCAGATAGTTCTCAATAATGCTAATCTTTTTCTTGTAATTATGAAATTAAAAGGCTGAAGTTTGCCTCAATGTGTGTACACTTTCAACCTAGTTTTTTTAAAGACCATAGGGAAGTTATGTGAAATATAGAATGTTATGCAGTGCCTAGTCTAACATGATAAGCTAGGGACTGAGTTGCTAACACAGTAAAAATTGGTCCAAAAGATCTCTAGATACAGGTGTATATCCAGACTTAAAATTGTGGTAGTTTTTGTTGTTTTTAAGCATCTTTTGTGACCCAACTTGAGTCCAATTTGGGAGAAAGGAACATACAAATAAAATAAAATAAATTGGGAGAGACAATTAAAATGCATGGGTGAAGTCAGTCAAAATTGCTATGCTCTAGACAAAGTTTGTGTCTAATCTGAAAGCCCTACTTGCTGAACACCTAATGGGCTTCTTGCCTTTGTATGTGGACTACACTGTAGAAATGATACAGTTTGACAACACTTTTAAGTATTCTGGTTCCATCTTATGGAATCATGGGCTATATAGTTTTACAAGTTTTTTAGCCTTCTCTGCCAAAGTATGCTGGTGCCTTACAAAAGTATCAATCCCAGTATTCTGTAGGATGGAACCATGATAGTTAACATAGTGTCAGACAGTATCATTTCAACAATGTAGATGTATCCTAGGACTACAAATGTGTTTGCTGTATTATACAGTTGCTAAGAGAATAACACAATTCAAGGCTAGATAAAAATAGCATATTGTTTTGATTGCAAGAGATAACACTACCACTTTATTTTGCTTTCATTACAGATAAATGGGAATGCATCCAGAAAAAGGTAGTGAGGTGATTTATTATTATTATTATTATTATTATTATTATTATTATTATTATTATCTTTCCATTTGTTGCTATAGAGAATTGTCTTCATCAACTGGGGTTAGAAAATATGTCCTTCTAACTCCGATGATTCTGTTGGTTGATACGGGAAGGATCAAATGGGAAGTTCCAGACTATTTTTCTCTCTCCCTTTTTTTCCTATGCAATTGCATCATTTGGTCCATGGAAGTTACTGAAAGGTCTAGGTCTGTTTTCAGTTTCTATCCTGTTTTTTCCCTGCATTGTTTGTCCCATCTGTTTTATTTTCTTATCAGAGAAAATCTGTTAAGAAGAAGAGGCAAAATAACTGTAAAATAATTTGGAATTGTGAATGCTAGGGATCTTTTTTTTACACATATCTCTAGTCTCAATACACTGAATGCCTATACAATCATCCCTTCTGATTCCAGACACACACACACACACACACACACCACAAACTGGAAAACCTACAAATATTGGAGCGCCATTGTTTTTAATGCCCACAAGGCCCTGCACATGGCCTCACACATGTACCACAGGCATGCACACCATTTTGTCCTTCCTGGCTTCCTGACTGCGGAAATTCTAAACTGCAAATGAGAAGTCAGTGAATTCAGAGGGATGACTGTATTCAGATAAGTAACTATTTGGGAAACCAAAATCACAAGCAGTACCAGAGAAAGAGATATACATAGACCTTAGCATCTCACAACCTGGCAGTGGTAAGAATTTGGATTTGTGTTTCCACTCTATCCCCTACTCTTCTGCAAGAAATAGATCTAAATCTGCAAGGATTAGGGAAAGAAAAAGGGAAAAAGAGAAATAAATTCTGCTGACAAACAAATAAGAGAAGCTTTGTGTAGATACAATCATCTGGAGAAGAAGGGAAAATTAAGTAGGATATGACATTTAGTTGAGTTAGGAACCATTAGAGAAAGACCATCAGAGCCTTTCTTCAACAGTCTTTAACTGATGATTCATGTCTGTGAAGTAAATTTAACCTCCACAATGTTACAGATTTCTAATTTCCAGAGGAATGAATCAAATCCAGAGGAATGAATCAATTTATTCCTAGTCTCTGCTGTTAGCTCTTTCTGTACTTTCCTTATATGATCTGATCACCATTCCCATTCATGTAAGTAGCTCCATTATTTAGTCACTTTTATTTTACTTTTTTTTAAAAAAAAAAAAAAACAACAATGTTTCTTTTTAATGAATGGTACAGATAAATTCCTTTTCACATGCAGCTGAGAAGCCATTAACAGATCAAAATAAAGTTGCACTAAAACAGAGGGGAGAAGTGACTAAATTTGTAACCATTCAAATAAAAAAAATGCTGCAATCTATGAAAATGATATATTTCTTTATACAGATGGAACAACTGCAGGCTTGCCATCCATGGATTGGAGCATTGAAAGGCCCCACTCCCTTCTCCTGAATGGTGGCATGTGCACACAGCCATGCCAGCACATTCACATGTGTAATGCACCACCATTAAAAACAAGGGACTTGAGGTGCTCCAGTTTTTGGCATCCACAGAGGGTTCAGAAGGGAACCCCCATGGATATGATGTGCTGACTGTAGTTTGAATTTAACTGATTTTATTGTATGACAGCCTGTGAAGCAGCACAGGCTGCACATATTTTAATAAACAAATACTAGATAATAATTAGTTCCATTGTGCTTCAGACACAATGGCCTAAAGCAAAATGTAGCAGTGGAAGTCCTGCACAGGCAGGGAGATAGACTAGCACCAAACCATCAGTGCAACAGGGATTCATATGTTCCATGTATCCTTAAATCTGTTTGGAGATTTCCTGATTCTCCAGAGCATGAAAGGCTACTAAGAAGGGGTGGTTCTTCTAGTTCTGTGTTATCTATGAATCTCCAAACACAGAAATGCCCAGTCCACATAATCCCGCCTCTCCTTTTTAAAAGGGACATAAATTGAATTTGCAAATCATCCATTGATGAATACCTATTATGGATGCTGTAGCAGTGGAAGTCCTGCACAGGCAGGGAGATAGACTACCGTAGATGTTCTTTAAAGTTATTTCTAACCCTTCAGTTATCTGTATCTGAAGTGCATATAGCATATTTACTTGGTGCAGGTAATATGATTCTGTCCTGGTAAAGAAAGGCAGATAGAAAGGAATACATGTGAGAATAAAGCAAGAACATTTGGATCATATGAATTACAAATGTAACATGCTAATTTGATGTGCTGCTGTAGTGGATTTTTCCTTTATAACCAACACAAATTACTTCTTCTTCTTCACTACCACATTTTACTGAAATAATATTAATACAGAAACAAAACTCAGCCTAAGAGCTAAGATCAGGGGTAGGCAACCTTTTTGAGCTGGGGGCCGGGTTGCTGTCCCTCAGACAATGGGGGGGGGGGGCAAAGCACCAAAAATAAACAAACAAACAAATAAATAAATAAATAATATATATAAAAATATATGCATGCACACTCTCTCAGCACCTGAAAAGCCATGGCAAACCTCCTGTGGAGATTTTGCCAAGAAAACCCCAAGAACCCCAAGAATGGTCCAAAGGTCTCGGTGGGGGGGGGCACATCCAGCCCCCAGGCCTTAGCTTGCCTACCCCTGGCCAAGATTATCAAATCTCAGAGCCTGGACCTGTGTCTCCAGTTTTCATAGGCCATTTCCAGGTTGGAGATGAGGTTACAAATTGTCCAGTGTTGAGAGACTCAGCTCCAAGAAAAGGAAAAGGGTTATGTGCAAACTCCCTCTCAGATAGGAGAGTGCTGGCTTGCTGCAGTTTGCAAGGCTTAATCACTTTGTTTATGCAATTTGGAAAGACACTCCAGGAAGTCTATGTATTTATTTATTTAGCTCCCCCCTTGTCTCCTAGTATTTCTAGTGTCAGGCCTCTCCTGCTCTGCATCTACCTTCTGACTAGAAGCAAGTAGCAACATTAAATGTTCCTTATCTTACGTCCCTACTTAGGTGAAAAATAATAATTCATCATTTTACCATGATCTGTGAACAGCCTAATTGATTAAGATTTCCTTAATTTTGAAACTGGAACTTATATTCTGTATGTCTGTGCATGTATGTGCCTGAATTGCAGTGTGTGAGGACCTAGGTTGTCACTAGGTCTCAAGATATGAACTGGAAACTCAGGATCTGGGATGATCCTAAACTGGTCACCCAACTCAGCACTCTTAGGGTCTCTGCAGACAGGTGGCACAGAGCCACCCCAGGAAGCAGCGGATTGGAGCCATGGCAACCCCATGCCGCGGCCCCGATTCTCCTTTTTGCCACCCCAAAAAGAGCGGCAAAAGGCTGCTCCTTTTAGGGGCAGCAAAAGGCCCCCCTAAGAGCTGGTGTGCAACTCTTCCTTGCCCTTTTTGGTGCAGCATAATGGCATCACAATGGCATCAATGTGGGGTTGGGGCAGCCAATGTGCGGCTGCCCGCCCCAACTCTACCTCCAAGCCAGCCCTTTGGGCCGATCTGCAGAGGCTCTCAATTAAGGAAAGTAGCCCTGGTGGTGTAGTGGTTAAATGCCTGTACTGCAACCACTCACTCACAAACCACAAGGTTGCAAGTTCAATACCAGCCAGGGTTCAGACTGGACTCAGGCTTGCATCCTTCTGAGGTTGCTGAAATGAGTACCCAGCTTGTTGGGGCAATTAGCTTACAGTTGTAAACCGCTTAGAGACTGCATAATGCAGTATGAAGTGGTATATAAATGAAGCTGCTATTGCTATTGCTATTGTTATTGTTATTATAAATCTTGCAACCAACTTGAGGAGACTGAATATTTTGTCTCATTCATCACTTTAAAAAAAAAAAACATATAATTACCTAAGGACTTTCAACATACTGTTACTGATTTTGTAGCTGTTCAGCCCTTTGCTTTGAATATTTTGCAAATATTGATTAATGGGCTATGCAGAATAGTCTAAAGGGCCAGCCTGGAGGTGGAGTTGGGTGGGGCAGCTGCATGCCAGCCACCCCAACTCAACCACAATGCCATCCTGATGCCGTGTGCCCATCCCCATGATGCATTGTGTCAGGATGCCCTCCTGGCACAGCGTGTACACATGCTGCACCAAAAAGGCACAGAAGAGACATGGCACCAGTTCTTAGGGTGGTCTTTTGCCATCCCTAAAAGGAGCAGCATTTTGCCACTCTTTTGGGGGCAGCAAAAGGGAGGATCGGAGACATGGCGTGCAGTTGTCGTGGCCCCAATCCACTGCTCCCAGGGCTGCCTCTGTGCCGCCCATTTTGGTGGGTCTGTAAAGGCCTATACTCAATTTATTTCAGCTAGAAAGAGGATCCATATGCAATAGGGTATATATAATAAACAGCCACAACTTCACCTGTTAATTATTGTAAAAATTCCTCTTTTAAATAACTTTGCTTTAAAAAAGTGAATATTCAAGTAGAGAAGATGCCAGTATCACTTCCAATGGGATACACACAACAGTTGTCTTCTACTGTCAGTCACTCCCAGTCATCTCTTGAAAAAAAAAAAAAGGCTGATCTTCTGATATCATACCAAATTAAATTTACTTGCTATTATTTCTTTCAGTACTCAGTATCACTATATCATTCTGGCTGTCCTTTTGTGTATGTACCTCTGCCTTCTGAACAATACAAAGGATAAATACTTAAAATAAAGTTTCAAATACAGAATCAATCTGTATATTCATTACTGGGCATAACACAACACATTTTATTCACTAGATAAATACAGAGTGGGCAATGGGTTGTCCTGGCATTACATGTGGCCCCAAGGCTGTTTTTGTGGTCTTTTGTGGACCCACCTTTGTCTTGTCTCCTCCAAAAGGAAGTAGATTTTCTCTTCTGTAAGCTTCCAGGAAAAGCAATTCACCTTTTAAATACTGGCTGCTGAATCTCTAACAACAATGTACTCCTAATATACTTGTTAATGTATAGGCTATGCTTCAAGATATTGTGATAGCCAGGGATACAGAGCTGCTATGGAAAGGCCCTGACTCCCTCCTGAAAAAGCTGTAGGGTGGAGTACAGAATGTGTATGTCTGCATAAGAACAAGCTATTTTCTATAATGTGCTTATGACAGTTCTGTTTCCCTTGGAAAGGCATAATTGGTAAGGCAAAGGGAAAAGTTGTATTTTGCCATTTCCAAAATTAGATATTATTATTGTAGTGGCTTCTACAGTCTCTGAACTAAATGCTACCTAATGACAAAATAACTGTGCACTGAGCATGTCTTTTTTTTTAAAAAAAAAAAAAGAGAAAAGGGAAGGAAGAAAAAGGTGAAATGAATTGTGTTTCAAATAACAATCTAATTGAAAATTCCACAGATATTGCAGTGGTGGTAGATTACAGATTAATCAAAGGCTATTAAAACTCTCTCCTGTGGCACTAATGATGTATTCACCTTTCAGCAGAAAACTCAGCAAGATCTCCTGCTACTTGATGATCACATGGAAAAAATGTGTGTGTGTTTAATAAAATATATTCTGTGGTGTTCCTACCTTCTTCAAATCCTCCCTCCCACCAAAGCCAACATGATAAAATAAATCTGCCCCACAGTATAAAAAATGTGTACTGCCACACTATCCTGCATCTATATCAGCAGCATATGAGCCATATCACTTCATCTAGGAGTGGTGAAACTTTGGGGTTTTCTGCACTGGCAAAATAAATCAGTTTCAAACTGACTTGAAGCCTACCTGTTCAGACACCATATGGGGTCAAACTGTGTGGAAACTGACATGAAGCCATACTCTGAGGTTAAAAAAATGAAGCAAAAAGAATCTATGATACTTAGCTTTAACACAGAAAATGTGCATCATCACACCAACATATAAACAGTATAGAGCAAGTGCAGGTATGTGGGAAAGCCCAGGTGGAGCATGTACCCTAGGACCAGTGAGACACAGCCACCAGTGTCATTGCTTGCCATACATACAGGTGCATGAGTGACTAGTTGCACCATTGATTCATTGCACCATTGAGCTGTCACTCACCCCATTATGCGAAAATATGGCTTACAGCAGGTCACCCATAATGCAATGGATGTAATTAAAGCAGATATGACCAACTCCAACAGGGGGGCATGGGGTAAAGGGGGAGAAAGTGGGCATGTATGGGGGGCCTCTATGGCTGTGCTTTCACAATGTGTCACTGGGCACACCAATGCATTGTATGGGCAGTGTATCACTTGTGTGATTGTGTGGCTGGTCACATGGCACATCCAATGGGATGGCAGCTGGCTGCAAGAGGGAAGTGGTGTGTTTGTGTGATGGTGGGGAGGCAAAACTAAAAAAAAAAAAAAACCTTAAGAAGTGTAGCTTACTGTTGCATGGTGTGGACTGCCCATTGTTGCACAGTCTACCTTGGGAATAGGTCATGTGGATAGTAGGGTTTCCAACCAGTTTGGGGAAAAATGGGATCAGCCTGGATTTCCCTGTCCACCTGCTCAGCCCCTTTGCCCTCTTTTGCTATTTTGGATGATTGTTGGTGCTGTTTTTATGTGCCTTCAAGTCAATTGTGATTTGTGATGATCCTAAGGTAAACCTATCATATTATTAACAAGATTTGGTCAGAGGGGGTTTGCTATTGTCTTCCTTGGCTCAGGAAGAGTGTGACTTGACCAAGAGCAACCAGTGGCTGAGCAGCAATTCAGCACTTCATCTCCCAGAGTCCAAGTACAAACTCAAAGCGCTTCACCACAATAGATATCTGTTTTGGATCTTTATCTCTAAAATCCTTACTATTAGCCATTACATGATGACAAGTAAAATCTACAGCTGGAGGACCAGATGTTTCCTATCCAATGCCGTTTTCTGTAAAAACAAAAAACAAACAAAAAAAAATGAGGTGTGAATTTTGCACAAAATTAGTCCCACACTACAAATATTTTCATCTATCCACAATTCAGGATCGCTCAACACTCAAAAAACATATTTTTAAAATATTTTTTTTAAATATTTGTGAATATTCTTTCCATTTCACCCAAACACATACATTGCAAAATTGTGTCAGGGACCAATTTTCAATGTGCACTTCTGATGAATAATTTGCAAGGTCCTGGGATCTTGATATACATTTTTTTTAAAAAAAAAATATTTCTGTATGGTTCTGAAATCTGGAAGTGAACAAAACCTGTCATGAAGAAATTCAACAATCAAGTAGTGATAGGAGAGAGTTCTATGAATACTGTAGGCCTCAAATTGAGCCTGAATTCTCACTCAAAGGCAATATGACTAAATAGAGGCAACATAGTTTTTTGTGGGGTTTTCGGGCTGTGTGGCCATGTTCCAGAAGACTTTTTTTTCTGACATTTTGCCAGCATCTGTGGCTGGCATCTTCAGAGAATACTGGAATGGAAGAGAGTGGGTCTATATATACTGTGAGACCCTAGGTAGGGAGGAGTGATTTCCATGTAAACTGTGTATTGTTCTGTGTTGAATAGGTATTGTTCTGTTGTTAATGGCATGGCTTCAGGGTCTATATATAGACCCACTCTCTTCCATTCCAGTATTCTCTGAAGATGCCAGCCACAGATGCTGGTGAAACGTCAGAAAGAAACTCTTCTAGAACATGGCCACACAGCCCGAAAAACCCACAAAAAACTATGGATGCCGGCCATGAAAGCCTACAACTTCACATACTTTGGATGCATATTACTTTCTTGAAAAGATAATCCTGTGGAAAGTGGAAGATAGTAGTCAAAGAGTGTTGTTGTTTACAAATGATTGATCCAATCAAGATACCCAAAGCCCTTCTTTTCAAAACCTGATCTGATCTGGTGATGATCAGGAATTTTGAAGCTTTCTTGTTCTTATGATCACCATAAGCCAAAGTTGATTTGTCATCAGATAAAATCAACATCCCCCCTGATTAGTTTTTCTTCTGGGGGGGGGGCAAGCCCTCCATCCCCCATTCCAGGGTCCATAAACAATTGTGAAAGCCAGTGCAAGTGCAACTGTAGATTCAGGTGATGTAATGAAGTCCATTTACTTCTTAATCCTTTGAGAAAATTCTGTTCTAATTTGAGTTTTGTCTATTGATAACAGAATAAGAGAATAGAGATGGCAGCAGCGTTTGGAGCAAGACTGAACCTTAACAAAAAGAATCAAGGGAAAATAACCCACATCAATCTTAATATATTTAATAGGCAGAATCATACTCAATTAATTTTAATTACATTACTCTATTAACACTGATTTTGCTCAGCACTGTGGATACTGACCTCCTATTATATGTTATGATCTAGCAACAATGCAGTGACTTTCATTATAATGAGAAGTACTTCACTTAAATGCTATTATTTTCTCTATCAATGGTCTGGAAAGGATAAAGAGAGCATTTTTACTTTTTATTGCACCAACAGCTTTGGCCTCCATATGCTTATTAAATCAGTAAGGAAAAGAAAGAGGAAGCAGTTCAGTGATAAAAGTACATTCTTTGGAATGAATGTGTGATATATTCACTGAGCTGCTATATTTTAGAAGCTAAGTATATGAATGTAAAAATTTCCAATTTAAATGTTATTTTATCCACAAATTCACCAATGGCATCCAGAAACTAGGAATTCTCAGTTCCAGCCCCAAAATGTTTTTCTTCATTGTGCTTGTGAAGAAATCGATTGGAAAACATAGTTCATTCTTTGGAGAAAGCAGTTGGAAATACAGACAGCATAACCTGGATTAGTTCCACACTGGAGTGGGAAAAGATTAGGTTCCCCACCAGGCTTTCTGGGGGCAGACTTCCTAGGATTACTTTGAAGGAAAAGGGGAAACTAGGCATTTCTACTAGCTATATCTTTAAAGAAATATGTGATTGCTCTAAATTTGTGATTGCTCTAAATTTGTGATCCTCAACCATTATAGGTGATTGGCAAGAATTTAATAATATTTCAAGGGAAGTGTGTATAGTATAGTATAGTATAGTATAGTATAGTATAGTACAGTATAGCATTTGAGAGAGCAGTGGTTTGAGTGGTGGACTATGACTCTGTAGGAGAGGGTTTGAATCACTGGTCAGCTATGCAAACCCACTTGGTGACCTCAGGGAAGTCACAGTCTCTCACCCTCAGAAGAAGCCAATGGCAAACCCCCTGTGAAGAACCCTGCCAAGAAAAGCCCATTATAGGTTCACCTTAGGGTCGCCATGAGTTGGAAATTACTTGACAGCACCCAGCAACGACAAATATATAACTCTGGATGAAATCCTATATTGGGGCTGGGTAGTATAAATAACTGCATGTATAGTTATACATTAATTATACTAAGAAACCGTTGTGTTGAATGGCAACAATTGTTTAAAGGAACCAAGAAACCAATGTGCAATCTGGTGCATAGCCAAATATGCATGCACTTGTGAACTCATGCACAACAACACTGCATGTTCAATTGCACTTCTGCAAACCTGAACTGAATTTGGACATTCCACTTCAAAGAAAATGTTCAGTTGTCTCCACAAGGGTTACTGTGTCTTTGTTAAGATATGAACAGTATCTTGCCTTTGTATTTAAAGCAGGGCAAAGCAATTGTCAGGGGCATACCTTGGATGGTGTGTTAAACTCTAGATATTTGTCTTGCTTTGTGATTTTGTTGTATACTGGGGTTTGCTGGTTGTCAAAGAAAAATGTGCTTGGTCAGATATATGGGTAGAAATAAGGACTTGCCCTATTTTGGGAATACTGGTGGTAAGTCCAACTTCAAGCTTTTCAAAAATGATAGCTGTCAGCTGAATTAGTCATATCTGACAGATCTATTTGAAGACCTGAAGACACTGAATGTGAAGTTTCAAGGAAAAAAAGGGCATAACAATCATTGCTCATTATGATATTATTCAAGAATTTATAGTGGAATTCTAGCTAAGGAGAAAATGAGTTGGTGTGGAAAATGTCACTTCATTTTCTCAACTTTATGAAGCTCTTAAGGACAAGCTTCTTGAAAATGGTATCAAGAGGAAATAATCAAATCTGATATAATCTTCCTGCAGGATGAATTCAGGTGAAATTTCTCAGATATTGTGACTGAAAATCTCATTTGGAAGCTTGAGTAGAAACCCTTTACCATAAATGTTCAGTCTTTGCTAGAAAATCTCCACAAGAGTTTCTGGAACTCAAGTTGATGCAACTCTAAAGATCACTGCCAGCAAATCACTTTGGAGAATTTTTGATTAAAAATGTCTTCCTGTCACTCTCAAACTAGGGATCTGGCTCTTGATTTCATCCTTTCATTTTTATCAAAATACTTTTGCAGAACTCATTTTTCTGTGTTTATACCACAAAGAACAAAGCAGTTCAACAGGTTCAATACTGAAAATGATCCACATCTCCTTAATACAGCCAAAAATACAAACATTTGTGGAAAGCAAGTAGTCTCAGTACTAATGTTGATAAAAATTGATTTTTTTAATAAAGAAAAATTGAATTTCTTCTCTAAAGTTACAAATGCTTTCATTAAATTTTAGTTGTGATGGTTGAGATACTAAATACAATTATTTTACTATTCATTTATTATGCTACTAAAATATGTATATGTATTGTTGCTGAATAGTATGCATATGTGTATGAATATTTTAATAAGTTAAACATTATATTTAAATAATTAATAATTTTTTTGGAACATGCTTAAACTAGAATGTGAGATTTTGATGTTTCTCAAAAGGTGGAATAGGTTTAAAATACTGTACTAAGCTAAAATGCTTGGAATGTTGCAGAGCTAGAAGAAATGAAATGTTTGTTATGGATACTCTCACAACAATTGCAGCTTGTGCAAATTCCTTGGGTTCCTGATGTAATCACATTTTCTGTTGTTTATGAAGGACAGCAACATCAGATTTATTTATTTATTAAAAAATTCAACAGTAACATTTCAGTAGTTAAGTAAAAAATCTCCTAAGAACTGATCTATACCCAATTGAGAAAGTTGTTGTGTGCCTTCAAGTCATTTCCGACTTATGATGACTCTAAGGAAAACCTATCATAGCGTTTTCTTGGCAGGTTTTTTCAGAGGGGGTTGCCATTGCCTTCCACTGAGGCTGAGAGACTGTGACTTGTCCAAGGTCACCCAGTGGGTTTCCATGGCCGAGCCAGAATTTGAACCCTGGTCTCCCAATGTCCAACACTCAAATCATTACACCACACTGGCTTTAATATAAAAACTCTCTTAACTGTGATGTGGAGAACTTATATATACCCAGTTGAGAAGGTACGTTGCCCTTAAAGAAGGATAAAATTTTCTTAATACACCTTGAAAAGGTCTCCTGGCCCCACCAAATAGCTAATTACACATTGTTATAATTTTAAAAGAAGCTCTTCACTTTCCATTTTTTCTAAATTATTTTAAAATAATTTCATTTTAAATTGCTTTTAAAAAATATGGACACTAAGAGGCACATACTCTTCTCCCATATACCTCATCATTTCTTCATCCGCAACAGAGGTGGCAGTCCAATGGTTGAGTGTCTTATCCAGAGTTCCAAAATTCTCTGATATACTACTTTGCTCTCTTTACACTAAAATAACTAACTATGGGTAATAGGAGATAGTGTGGTGTAGTGGTTTGAGTGCTGGACTGTGACTCTGGAGACCAGGGCTTGAATCCATGTTCAATCATGGAAAGTCACTGGGTAAATCACACTCCCTCAGCCTCAGATGAAGGCAAGGGAAAACTTCCTTGAAACAAATTGTGCCAAAAAAAACCCCCCACATGATAAGTTTGCCATAGCTCCACCATAAATCAGAAATGGCTTGCGCACAAGAACACACAGACATATATAGAGAGAAGTTACTCTGATTAATACTCCACAGAAGTGGCAAGGGTGAAACTATACCCACCTACATCCAACAGAAGAAAAGAGAGAGGCAGACAGGCAGACAAACACACACAAACTGATATTTTGCTCTCTCTTTTTGTTTTAAAAAATCTGTACTGATTTTAATAATTTGTGAGCCACTTTGAATCCCATAATAATAGCAACAATACAACAGCAGCAGGAAGAGCCATCAGTAAACTGGGAATTATTTATTAAAAACCCAGAAATGAAAATGACTTCAAATGCAACTAGGCATGGTGTTAAGCAAGATATCCTTGCCCTTGCTAGTTTGACTTTTGTACCAATGAGAAATGTTGCTTTTCCCCCTCAGTGACCTTATCTCCTTAATGTGATAATGATACAACATTACACTGTGACAAGAAATTTCTTCACAGTCCTGGAAAGTGATCTGCTTATTGTTTTGAGCTATAAGTATGGAATCCCCAAAAGAGCTTTTCGGAATCAGCAGTCAAGGGCACAACCACTATTGAGAGAGAGAGAGCGAGAGAGAGAGAGCACAAAGACTATTTTAGTGGAATTAAAATGGAAATTTCTATGGGACTGATATCCCAATTTTAGATTATTTTTAAAATGCAAATGTAAAATTATGAATTTTAAATTTGAATTGTTTTAATATGAACACATCTTGTTTGTCCTTTTAGATTGATGTGTGTTTTAATTGGTGTCTTTTAATTGATGCTGTTTGTGTATTAATTGTTGTTGTTCCCCATTCGATCCATAGGGAGAGGCAGGTAAACATCATCATCATCATCATCATCATCATCATTATGGATTTTTTTTTGGTCAAAGACATTCAAGAGTTGTCTACCATGGCCTTCTTCTCTGCAGCGTTAACAACGATAAGCTAAGCTGAAGTGTCACTGCTGGTGTCTCTGAGAAATTCTACCAGTGTCACTCCCTAGTGTCACTTCTTCTTCCTGATACTATTTAGTTTGGCTCATTTACTCTGACTCCTCAGCAAAAGCCTATCAGTAGTGATTTAAATAAATTTAAATTTAAAATTCGAATGGGGTACCACCTCTTAGCTCAGAAGAACATGATAACTTTTACACTTTGTTGTTGTTATCTGCCTTCAACCTAAACTGATGGCAACCCTGTGAATGAGATGTCTCCAAGTCCCTCACCCTCTACCTCTCTGCTCAGGTCCTCTAGTCAGCCCTTATAGAGTCCACCCATCTGGCATGTGGTTTTCCTCTCTTTTTACTGCCCTCGAACTTTCCCAGAATCATTGTCTTTTCTAACGAGTCATGCCTTTTCATAATGTGGCCAAAATATGACAGCCTTTCACACTATACAATTATATCTCTTTGATCCCATTTTACCTACATCCTGCTGATTACTGGGTTGTGTAGTTTGGTAAAATATTAAAGCTCTATCAGTGGGAATTTTAAATGCCCCCTTAAACTACAAATCCCAGAATGCCATAGGATGGAACCATGAGAGTTAAATTGGAATCATTGTGCTAAATTTGTGTAGTAGGAAAAGTCTCACTACCATGGAAAGAGAATGCAAAGTGTAAACGTACATAATTGAATACCAAAATTAACATCATCCATACCGTTGTATCCCCAGTTTCTATATATAGTTGTGAAAGTTGGGCAGTGAAGAAGACAGGGAAAAGATCAACTAATTGGTAGATGTTACTAGTGAAGAGCTCTGCAGAGATCATGGACAAAGAATAGATTTGAGAGCAATTCTCACTAGAAGTCAAGATGACCAAACTAAGGACATATTGTGAAACAACATGACTCACTGGAAAAAAGATAATAATCTTTTGTAAAGTGGAAGGTAGTAGAAAAGGAAAAGCCCACATTACTGATGGATTGATTCAATAAAGAAGCCAGAATCCTGAGTTTGCAAGACCTGAACAGGGCTCCTAGAGGTCTCTCATTTACAGGGTTGTCATAAGTCAAAGCTGACTTGACAGCAAATAACAGCAAGAAACAGAGGGAGGAAAGAGTTTAGGTATCCCCCCCCCCACAAAAAGAAGAAGAAGAAGAAGAAATCAACCACAGTTACCAAGGGAATGCAAACACAGAAAATATAAGAATTCTAGGTGTGAATAATTTTCAGTGTCTCACTCTTTGCAATGCTAGAAATTTGGAGGATGAGGGAAAATTTTATTTGTGGGGGCAGAAGTCTGATTTGGAAGGACAATGTCTTAATTTTGTATCTCTCCTCTCCCTGGTATCTCCTAGATCTTGATAATTCTGTCCATAGATTTTAAACTTTTCAACTTCAATGACTCACAGCTTGGCTGTCAGATCTGAGTTCTCATTGTCCTAATAATTAAATTATTCCTTGGTGTTTTTTTCCCCCTAGGTGTTTTCTACTGCCTTTCAGTTTACAAAATTTGGAACATTATAATAATCCACCTCAACTAAAGAATGAATAATCAGCTTTCCCTTTATTTTGTCTCTTTTTATAATACTTGCTTACTACCCAATAATGAAAAATCTCCACACAGCTGATTTTATTGATGCCTTCAAAATGTTTTCCATATCCTTCTCCCACCATAGTTCTAAAGAAGTGGAGAAAAATTCTACAATTGTTACCCTGTAAATCATGATTTGATATTGTCACAAAAAAAAAACAATGTTATGGAGATGAAGATGATAATTATGATGATGATCTCAACAACAACAGTGACAACAATCACCAAAATGATTATCAAATACATTTTGTAATTGGTGCAATCTTAACATTTCTAATTATGATTTCTTATGCAGATGAAATACTATGAAAATTAAAATAAAAGAATGATAATACAGTCAGCCTTTTGTTTCCACAGATTCTTCATCCATGGATGCAACCATCCACAGCTTGAAAAATATTTTTAAAAACTATCAGTTCCAAAAAATAAAACATTGATTTTGCCATTTTATTAAGGGAAACCATTTTACTACCCCACACTATTTAATGAGATTTGAGCATCCCCAGATTTTGGTATCCATGGGAGCTTCTGGAACCAAACCCCAACAGATACCAATCTATACTGTGTTACAGAAGACTTGACTAGCTGGAAAAGTTAAGTTGTGTAGTTTGGCTAGGTTGAGTAAATATAAAGAAAATACAGAGGTTTATTTTTTAAATATGTTTACTTTATATCACACAGTAAGACGACTCAGGTTTCTGCTGTCCAACGATAGAGAATTGAAAACAATGAATAACAATAGAGAATGGCAATTCACAACCATTTAAAACAGTGTACGCAATAACAACATCAAAGAAAGAAAGAAACCCACACAAATCAAGCTATGATCTGTGGGTTTGAGAAGCTCTAGTGAAGAGCCGAGTTTCAACATGGTGTTAAGAGTGAGCCAATGTTGATGTCAATTGCACCTTCAAGCAGAGGACATTTCATAACCAGGAGACATTAACCAAGAAAGCTCTCTTCCTTGGCTCTATATAATTTATATCTTGGCCTGGTGGGACACAAAGAATAGATTCCCCAGTAGATTTCAGCTCCACCAGGTCTGCTAGCTTTGTATGCTGAAATCTCAGCTTCATTTCTTAGCATCTGCAGTTTAAATGTTCAGTAGTAAAGATTTGGAAGACTACTACTTGTGACCAGAAAACGTGCTGCTTGTCAAATCAGATAATATTGCCTAAAACAGCCAAACATTTTTATTTATCTATCTATACCACCCTATATTTTTTAAAAAAATCTTGGGGCAGTATGCAAGAAAAATCATTGCAAACAAATTAAAACAATTCCAAGCTATGCAGATGAATTTAAATAGACTAAAACTTATTGAATATGATTAACAAGTTCAAACAGTTTTAAAAGACAATAGCTTTAAAACAGTGTACATTAGGAAGTCGAAGGCTTTCGTGCTGAGGGGGTTGGGAATTGGAGGCACTGCTTTGCAGTGGTTCCGTTCC
>CM034708.1:19150850-19164829 GCA_020142125.1 Phrynosoma platyrhinos | reverse complement strand
TAGACAGAAATAATTCTCACTGCTTTGAGAGGAACTTTTTCACAGATATGTAGTTCTGCAGGATTAGGGACTCGGTCAATAAAACAACTAGGGGTCTTATGAACTAGGGATCAATATGGATAAAAAAATAGTATCAAAGAACATTTAATAGTCAATCCAATTGTAAGTCTCAACTAGAACAAAGCTATTGAATCAACAGGGTTTATATAAGTGTTGACTTACTATTTGCCAATGGATTTATGCTAATATGACCAAATTATTCCTAACACAATAAAATAGTTCTATAACATTTTAAACATATGTTTAACATTTTAAAATCCTGGGATTGAATCTTAGGATAGACACAACAGCAAAGGGGATGGGGGGGTGTTGCACTTACAATATATATATATATATATATATATATATAGAGAGAGAGAGAGAGAGAGAGAGAGAGAGAGAGAGAGAGAGAGTTAATGAGCAACAGGGCAGCATACTTATTGCATACCCTCCAACAGTCCCAATTCAGCAGGGACAGTCCCAATTAATCCTCTATCATCCTAAATTTTAAGATTTTAAAATGTCATATTTTCTCTCTACTTCTGCTTTCACACTTTGTCCCCATCTTACCTGAGTAGCTAGAAACTGAATTCAAAGTGCAAAAATAATTAGAAGTCAATGAATTCTGCAGGAAGGAGTGAAAAAGAGAAGTGAAATATTGCCCTTTCCAGTAAACTCAGGCTAAAGCAAACTGCTGTCTCTTCTCCACCATTGTGTGTTCCTCCCCAGTAATAATTTTGCCATCTTGACCGCGCTCTGACATTGCTTGCTCATCCATGTTCTAGTTTTCTTCTGTGAAATGTTGGTGGGTGTGCTTACTGTATAGTTTCTCATTCAAAATGACAGCAGAATATTCTGCTATCCCCATTCACTCCTCCTCCCTATGTGACATAAGGCTGATACAGCTCCTTCTAACTTTCAGTTTCATGCACGTTTACCTGGGAATAAATGTTGTTGAATACATAGAGGAGTGTGGATTTATGTGTAGCTGTGTTGCTAGATTTTAGTATGGTCTGGTTGGGATTTTATTCCTAAAAATTAAGAATAAATATAGCTGTTCTGTTTTTATTCCATTTATATATCTGGCCTCATAAATGGAGTCGAACCTGGCAAGGTTAATTGTAACTCCACTGGAAGGAATAGTACATATTAGTTGGAATTCAAACAAGACACTGAACTGTATCTCAGGCCCTGTTTAAATGTGCCAAAAGGCTCATCCTCCCCATTCTGGTATAATCTTATTCTGATGATACATGGCCCAAATTCTGGTTCTGGTGGGAGCAGTCCAGACAACATCTGGAATGTTCTGCACAAAAAACCAGGGTATAACCACCATATAATGGAATGAACAAATATACTTCTTGCTCCAAATCTCTGAGCAATTCTGGAGCCCCCTGTTCTCATGCTACAATAGCTGTCTAAACAGATGTGCTGCTGTACTACTTGGCCCATCAGCTACCACCACATCTGCCACCATGGATTTCTGCCACCATGGATTGCACATTCTGAGGTCAGAATGAGACACCTAGCTATGTGATCAAGGTTGGGCACCTTGTTCTGACCTCAAAAGAGAACAACCAGCAGCGGTAACAGATATGGTGGGTAGCAGACACACTGGGCAGCTCAATGGGACATATATGTAGACAGCCATTATGGTGTGGGAATGAAGGGTCTGGTAATAGGAGGGGGGAGGGGTTGTGGCAGCTGTGGGGCCAGGATACTCCAGGCTGCCAGTTTCCTAGTCCATGCAGACATGGCTTTAGTTAAGATAGTAAATATGTTCCTAGGCATTATTCCTGTAACCGAAAATTTGGTACCATCGCGGAAATAACATGGGAAAAAAATGGGATAGGTTCTTTTACCACAAATAGAATAACAAGACAACATGTTTTAACAAATGTTGAAAACTAACCATATGCATATGTGAAATACAATAACCAGGACAGGCATAATTTGTAGGCTTCTTCCAAAATCCATCCAGGGATAACTTTTGCTTTCGCCTGCCTCCTTTCTTTTCTTTTTTAATGATTTACATTTTTGGATAGACTTGATCTATGGATGTTTTGTCTTTTTAAAACATGTTTGAAAAGCTGGTGAGATAGGATTATTTGCTTCTTCTCCCTTTCTCTCTATTTTGCTTTTCAGACACAATAAGAGAGGGAGCTGCCATTTACCAGTTGTACAAGGCTACAATAGGATCAGCTAGAGCAGTCTTCTGCTCAAGTGTTGTGTATTGTATTGTTTAGTACAGACAAGTTGCTTCAATGTGACCCCAACAGTGTGTTTCTGTTGACTCTGCAATAAGCCTGCTGATTTTCTTTTACATGTGCCTCTTGAAGTCTTCACTGCTATCTGCTTTATCTTCCACTGCCTACTGAAGGCTCCCAAAATTGCCTCATGCAGTAGACGAAGGATTTAACAGTGACAAAAGGTGTATCCACACTGAAGAATCTAAACAGTTTGACAACACTTTAACTGCCATGTCTCTATCCTACAGAATCCTGGGATTTGTCTGGAGAGGTATTCAGCCTGGTCTGTCAGAAAGCTCTTCTGCCTTACCAAATTACAACTCCCAGGATTCCCTAGGATCTCAAGGGTGGAATGTGATATTTTGCAGAGCCTGCCATTGATGTTTCCACTATTTTTTTTTAGGGGGGTGTCCATGATTCATGGCAATTAAAGTGGTGTCAAACTGCTTTATTCTGCAGTGTGGATAAACCCTAAGATAGTGGAACCATCAATTACAGCCTCTGCAAAATGTCACATTCCATCCATGGATAACATGGAGATAATATGAGTGAAGGTGCTTGGTTGTGAACTTGACACTATTTGCCTCCAAGAAAATGACATGATTAGTATAATGTTCTCACCAGCATACAGATGTTATGTCTTCTACAAGAATGTGAAAGGCTGGAGCCCTTGTTGCCATTTTTGCTAGCAGCAGCTCACCTTTCTCCTGTCCCAATACATTTAAGACCCTTGGTAAATAGGAGGAAGAAAAGTAGGTACTAGTGAATTCCTCATACATGTAATCTCTTCCATAGAAATAGGAGTTTTACCAAAGATCTGGAGTCAGTCCAATTTCAGCAATGAGAAGCAATGGATGGTGGAGAGGTTGCTAGTGGTTGTCCTGTTGAACTGGCACCTGCTCACAAGTAATCAAGAGTGTTTTGTTTTTCAGTTACAAGTTCTTCAGAGTAATCTACTAGTTCATCCCTCCCTCTTTTTCAATTGCTCTCTCTTTTAAAAATCTGCTGTGAAAATTTGTCATTTTTTTTACAACCACCAAGGGAGAAAGGAGTTACATATTACACAAGCAGTCTCCCTGATCTCCTATATTGTTGTTTCCATTCCTGAACCGTAAGAACATGGACACTTATAAATGTTAGAAACAAACTATGATTGGCTGAGCATCTTCTGTACTGTGAACTTCTATTTTACAAAGACACACACAATTACAGCTGACTTTCTTACAGCTGAAAATAAACTGTAGAAATCCATGTGTGCCAATCAGCTGCAACCAACAATGATCTTTCCTTAGATTCTGCAGCAAGAAACCATCCAGGGAAAAGAAAATGGCTTCAAAAGTGACAAGGCTAAGTCATATATTACATGGGAGTCTGTCACTTATTGAAAATCTATGCAACAGAGAGCTCCTTATGTAGCAAAAGCTTGATGTCAGAACTACTTTATTGATGTGTTCATGTCCATGGTATTGTTCCCTTACAAAAGGGCCTTGATCCCTAATCAGGACATCTCTCCCTATTTTATTTTATTTCTGTCTTTAAAACTTTGAAAACAAAATCAAAGAATGAGCCATCAGGCCCTCTATTTGATGTATACATCCCCCAAAAAAACAACAGCAGCAACAACACAGAATTATAGAGTTGGCTGCCCTGCCAGTGTAGGATATCTATAGCTAAAGCATCTCTGAGAGATGACTATCCAACCTCTGCTTGAAAGCCTCCAATGAAGAAAGGTTCACCACCCTTTAAGCAGTGTACTGCTTTACCTTGGTTCTTTCTCTTTTGACCTGTCCTCTTATAATGGTACAATAATCGAATGTGTCTAATTTAATCTGAGAAAAGTTGAAGAGGACTCCACACCTTGGATTCCCTAGTCTGCATCCTACTCTTAAAGTGTGTATGCATAGCCTCATACTATCAAACAGAGTCTGGCAACATGTGGCCTGTACATTTCTGTCCACATTTGGTGATCAGGAGTGTGAGATAAACCTGGAAGAACTTCCTGACTGTAAGAGCAGTTCAACGGTGGAACACAAGGCCTCAGAAAATAGTGGAGTCTCCTTCTTTGGAGGTTGTTAAACAGAGACTGGATAACCATCTGTTGGAAGTGCTTTGATTGTTTCTCTGGTCCAAGGTATATTTCAGGCCCATGAGAAGCAATGGATGGTGGAGAGGTTGGACTGGACGACCCCTGTGGTTTCTTCCAACTCTATGATTCTATGAACAGAAATCAGAGTATCCAAGTAAGATCAACTGTGTGCTGCTCTTGGGATAGGTCTGGGCATGGCAGACATGGGTCTTGTTGACTATGGTACAGGGTAAGGCTAATCCTGTTCTGTATGACATTTACATTAACTCCTGAGAAGGGCTGCTGATGGAATGGAGGGTGGATCTTTTTATCAGGCAGCAAGCAAAGCCAACAAAGCAAAACAAAACAAAACAAAACTTTTCATTTGGAATGAAAGAATTGTTGAGTCTCGACTGTCTTTTTGTCTTTCTAATGCTTTTCTGAGTATGGTCTGTATTAACAGGTCCAGCAGTTGCCATCTACACAGCTTTACATCACATAATCATTTATGCATATACTGGAAACAGAGGCAGATGATATGCATTTTTATGCTTTCAAATCACATTTGGGCTACATGATCAACTTTGGCATCTATACACACCTCAATTTAGGGCCTTATCATCTGTGCACACATAATTTTTTTTAGTGTACATCAAAAATGCAAATTGTGAGTGCAGCACACATATATGCTCATAACAAATTGCAGTCAGTTAAGTACAGTTGTGAGGGAAACCATGGTTGGCTGTCTCAGTGGGAGTCCCTGTATAAAGTATGAAACTGGCCAGAGACTAATTATGCAGATTAAATTGATTCCACTGAGCCTTTTATCAAGTATTTCAGTGATGCTTCCAAAAGATTCACAGCAGGTAAATCATTCTTAACACACTTGCATCAGTAATAAACCAGCTACTTACAAAACACATCACACTGCTGGACTATTTTACTATGCTCAGTATGAACTCTGAAATCCTTCTGCTGCTTTATGGCATGTTTGGGTCAAAAAACAACAACAATGCTCACAAAATGCTTTAGATGGTTTGCCCTTCATTCTGGAAGTGTTAAGTTTATTTCATTATGCACTTTGGTACAAAAATAATGTTTTAAAAGTAAAGACATTTTGCTTTAATATTTGGGCTTCCTCTTCTCCTCCCACACTTATTTCAAATAAACAGCTTGGTGTATCAGATAATAATAATAATAATAATAATAATAATAATAATAATAATAATAATAATATGCCACTGGAAACACAAAGCACCAGATCCCATTTGGTCTTGTAAATTAAAGTGGGTCAGCTGTTATTAGTATTGGGAGGGAGACTGCCAACAAACACCAGGTGCTACAGGCTATATTTCAGAAGAATATGGCAAAACTATGAGTATACATTGCAAAAGAAAACCCTAGGATATTCATGGGGACACCATAACTTGACAGGCAACTTGAAGGCAAACACCAACTGCACTAGACTAAGGAGATTACCAAACAGAGAAAAAGGACGGGAGAGAAATGGGATACTCCTGTTCTTATTGCATGACTGTTCAAAGATTATCACATGACAGGAACCATTCCACTTCATTGACATGAGAAGGATGGAATGAGTGTGACATCACGGGACATCATGCAATAATCTTAATGCAATTGTGTGATAAGGACAGGAGCATCCTGTTTCTCTCCTGTCCCTTTTCTCAGTTTGATAATCTCCCAAGTTACCAAATCTTTCAACTGTGGCATAGTTCCTGGGATCAGGAAATGCAAAATGGGAAACTGCTTCTGAAAAATCTTGCCAGGAAAACCCATCATAGGTTCACCTTAGAGTCATAAGTGGGAAACAACTGAGAGCACACAGCAATAACAACAACAGCAGCTATACAGGTTCAGCACAGTCTGTTATCATCGGCATAAACCGTTGTTATACTGGTACCCTCCATTCATGAGGCTACAACTTCCTTCATTAGCAGCAGGGACACAAAACTTTCTTAATTCATTTCTTCATGAAAGGATAAACCATTTCTGGTGTTTTCTCCTTGTTCTAGGAGATCAAATGTATTTTTGCACATTTAAGAAGACATTTATTTTAATTTATTTTTTCTTTCCCTGCACACTGGGACTTCTTTCCAAAACAGATTGTTTGCACAAAGAATATGCTTTTTTTTTGGCACACAAGCAAAACAATTTTGCAAAATAGTGCATTTTACACAGCCCCCTCCCTCCACTGTTTTCTGCAGAAAGAGAGAATGAGAGAGAGAGAGAAAGAGAGAGAGAAATTTCCTACAGCCTTACCACTGGACCTTTTTTTGGTTACAGTGACACAGTTTGTAGTCCAGCAAATCTGGAGGATACCACCTTGAAGAAGGCTGAGCCATATACTTGTCTGGATAACCTCATCAAGTGCTATGGCTTTCAGATCCATCTATTTGAAGGTGATCCACACACACCCTCTGTCCCTAAAAAATGTCCTGCTCAGTCTAATCCTACATTTTCAACTGTCACACTGATATATTTGTTTCAAAGCTTAAATGCAATATGTTCAAGGACATTGTCACACCAGCCTCTTGTCTCATGGCAATTACATTATGAAACAAACAAAAATATAATGCTTGGAAAACGTTTCTTATCACAACTCCCTTCTTTCAGACTGCACTACTTTAACACCCTCATGGGGTGCAATAAGTCTCTTTGTTGCAGTTCCAGCATTACAGCAGTCAATGCTATGAGGTGGCCTGATTCTCCTCCTATCCCCCTCTCTCCCTTCCCCCCATGCTATTCCAAATCAGGCTAACACCATGCCTGTTGGTTTATTTATTTTTAATTTTATTTTGTTTGTGTATGGTCAGCCCTCCATCTTGGTGGGGGTTCAGTTGCAGACCTCCCCCTGCAGATATAGATAAAAAATGGAACCTCAAGTCCATTAGCATCAATTGATGCCAACATCCATGTGGATGCATTGGCACAGCTTTGTGTATGTGCCACCACTGATGACAATGGGGTCGGGTCATCTGCAGATGTCATGGCTAGCCAGACAATATGAAGGACCAACTGTAATTATGGCAAAAACAATTAAAATTATTTTATTGTATCATTTTACCAATAGTACACAAACATGGCAAAGATCATTAAAAAAAACCTGTCCGGAATGGAGTTAACCTGATTTGGAATAATGAGGGGGAGAAGGAAAGGAGATAAGAATGAAGGGCCTGTCCTTCCACATGACTGCTGTAATGTGAGAATTGAAGTGAAGAAACTTTTCACACCCATACAGCTGTGCTATAATAGTGATATTTAGAACTATTGTTGAGCTTTGTCCATCAATGAAAAGGTGCACTACAATAATAAATAGAATGTAGGGTGTTACCATTGACACAGTTGGAACAAGAATAATTTACATTTGATGCCTTTCTTGCTCTCTGTTTTGTTCCCTAGGTTCATTCTATTGCCAAAGCATTCCACTTTTCCCCTTATGAGATGTCAGAATATGATTCCTCCTCTCTGCTGAATTCACAGCATTTCTTGGTCACAACCTGGAGACCTCCAGCCTAGACCTACAAAAGTTTCCTCCTCTAATTTTCTGTGTCTCACCTTGGATCCTATCTAATATTCCAACAGCAAAATGACTCCCTTCTCATATTGTTATATTCATGATTCCCTTTCTTGCATTTTTATGATGCATTTCTTCTCATCTGTTCAGAGAATGAGAACAAGTTTCTTGACCTTTCTTTCAAAGACTTCCAAAGCCTGTTCCCTTTCTCTCCTCACTCGCCTAACCCAACACATCTTTAACATCCTTATTCCTGTCCATCCTTTAGCACATTCCACAACTTTGTCATCACTACCTTAGGTCACACAGACCTCTCCTCAATCCTCATTAATTCTGGCTAGCAAATATGGGCTAGCATCCTTTTAGTGACTTCTGAATGTGTACATGCCTTTGCACAAGTGGTTTTTGACAATGTGTAACACCTGTATACAGTTGGATGAAGAATTGGTGCAATTGCTAATTGTACACACATAGGCACATTTTGCATTGCATAATCCATATGCGGATGTTCTCGGAGAATTGAAACTGCATTTCTCAATCAACATGCAACTCCATGAGTTTAATGTTATACTTGACAATGGATCTCTGTTGAGTGTCTTCAGGTATAATAAGACAAACAAAAGAAAATGAAAGAGGAGGAAGAATACTGGCTCTCTGTGGAAATTAACAAACTGATTTTTATTCCTGTGCTAGGCACGGGATGTAAATGCACAGAGATCGATTCTATTGCAGATCTCCATCCCTGAGCAGTACTTATCCTGTACCTGATCTGGGTTTCTCCTGGACCTTTTAAAGAATGGGATTTTCCCATTCTTTAAAAGGTATGGGAGAAGCCTGGATTGGGTACGGGATGAGTACTACCCAGAGACTGAGCTGTTTGATAGAATTAATCCCTGTGCATTTACATCCCATGCCCAGCACAGAAATAAAAGCTGGTGTGCTAATCTCCACAGCCTCTCCTTGACAAAATCTCCCTGTTGGCATTACCCTGAAGGTAGAAGATTAGCAATTCTTCTAATATCTAATGTAAATCTGGCCATCTTTCAACAATCAGCATGGCCACTCTCCTCCTGTAGCGTATGAAAATTGCCTTAGAATGTACTAAAAAATAATAATAAAAAAAGATTAAGATCTGACAAATCAGCTTCTCAACCCCTGCATCCCCACCTTCAATGCACTAGGCATGTAACATATATATGTTTGGCAACATCATGGCTTCAAGTACTAAAGGAGGCCTATGACACTCTTCACACAGTCAGGCAGGAATGTTCTCTAAGTGGTTTGTTGGCCATTTGCCATTAGCTGGATGGCAGGCTACAATTCATAATCTCTAACTAAACAATAATTCACACAATATTAAGCAGCCTCACATACTTGAAGCTTTAATGCAATCAAAACAAGTGTGGTTTAGTTTTGTACAGTACTGTTCAACCCAAGTATTTTCATTCCTCTGTTTCTCTCTTACTGCTTGTGTAATTTTGTGTAAAAATGGAGAGTGAGTTGAGAGATGGAAATCCAAGAGTATGGTTGCTGTTTCTCATCTCTAAATCCTTTTCTAAAACCCATTTTCCCCATGGAAGTCTTTAGGCTTACATGAAATATAACAACCCACACACTTATCCAACTTAATAAGTCTCTCCAAACAGGTGTGGGAGAAAATCAAGTGAGTTTAATTTTTTTAATTAAATATGAGGATTTTTCATCTGAAGGCTTAGTAACCCTTGCATTGATCAAAAAATGTGTTCTTCTTTCATCAGCATGTAGACCAGCAATATACTTGATTTCTATTTTCACTATGGTTATAACAACCCCTTAACTTACTTCATTGTCTATATTCAATCAATGAACTGATCAGAACTGGCAGGACCTGAAGGGAAGGAAAATAATCTGAAGTTCTAGATGTGACTTTTCATGCTTTATCACAGAAACATGGTGTCCCCATATTATTTCATGAGAAGTAGCACTCATTTTTTTCACATACAGCATTTTCCCCCTATAACAGTTGTCTGTGCTCATGTTCCTACCTATTTTTCTGACTGTATTCTCATAGGGACAGCCTTGTGTACACTAGCAGACAAAAGCTTCCCCCCATCTTACACAGAAAAATACCCATGGTGGAGAGAGATTGTTTGGAACAATCTTGAATAAATCCTTCCTGCTTTGCAGAAAGGATGCAAAATAAGAGGAATTAAGAATTGCAAGAGCAATCTCCTGTTTGAAAGTTGTAATTTGGGTCAATATCACATCTTTTTCACTGTCCCTTTGCAGATATTTCCCCAGAGATTCACAGCAAAAGGAAGCATAGAAAGCAGAAAATAACATATATATTTTTTCTGAAGAAAATGTAACATACACAAGACCATGGGGGAGATGAAGAGGCTACAATGTAGATCATGCTGGCGGACATTTATAAAAAATTATTTCCAAGCAATTATTTACCTACTCAAAGCATGCATGGTATATGGTTTGAGTGTCATGGGAGTTGTATTTTTTTCTGGGACATTGAGCCTTCTCTGCCAGAGAGCTCTGGTGGCACAATAAACTATAGTTCCTATGATTCCTTAGCACTGAGCCAGAACAGTTAAAGTGGCCACAATTTGCACTATTTCTGGCAGTCTGTAAAAGCCCTAAGACTCTAGGAGTCTATGGTCTGAATCCCTGCTTAACCATGGAAAGTTGCTGGATGACCATGGACAAGTCACACTAAGCCTAGAGGAAGACAATGACACCTCCTCTGAATAAAACAAAAGAAACAAACAAACAAAACCCAAAGCCTATGATAGTAAGAAATCTGAGTTGACAAGTCTTGTGTGATCTGCTATTACAAAGAAATTGATAATGAAACACAAAATAACAAGACCAGACACAAGACATTTGATTTAGCAAGGTCCACTTTATTTGATGTAAGAAGCTGTTTAATGAACTGAACCTGAGAATAAGCTATAAGGGTGGGAACAACCTGATGTAGATCCATTTCTGGCCAGATATATGACCTTGTGACCACTTTCTCAGCCTTCCCTTGGGTGTAACACCTGACTCTAAGGGCAATCCTATATTATGAGTTGCTTCCTGGCTGGCCATTTACTGGAAGGCAAACTGAGGGCAATCTCACACATCTGTAGACTTTAAAAGAGAGAGCAATCCTATGGTCAGCCCAAGGGAAGGCTCTTTCTCTGATCCCCAGGCTCCACAGCTTGTGGAAGTGCTTCTGGAGCCCAACCCTTCACCAAAAGGATGTCAAGGTGTACACCTAGCTCTGATATTGACCATGTATCACACATTTTTTTCCATTTTTCTTTATGAACCATACTAATCTGCTGCTCCTTCAGCTGACACAACAAATTTCTAAATAGGAGGAAATTCCCTAGGCTGGGATAGGCTGCACATGAGGTGAGAGAAAAGGTTTGTTGCACATACTAGCTAAAATATTTGACATAAAGAATGTGATTATTGAAGTAAATCCTAAATACTTTCCTAAATGGCATCATAGCCACATTAATATTCACAGTTTGTAGATACTGCAGTGAAGAATGACTTATAACCACTTTCATTATACTATAGTCAATAAACATATACACTTGTTTACTCCACATCAATATATTCCACTAGGTAAAAAAAGAAAAAGAAAAAGAAAACTCACCTTGAACTTTTTACATTTGCCCTTCTGTTATTTTACTACTACTCTTGCCATAAGAAATAACTTAAGTATGTTGGACAACCTAACACACTCCTTAAATATGTTGGAAACATGTAGTGTCACAAACTTAAATCAAGACTGCTGTGTCTTCTTGGTTGGGTTAGTAAGGTTCTCGCCACACTATGAATTTTGTTCATTGTCCTATGATTAAAATTGAGAATGCCTGCATTTCTATGTTTGGAAAGGAAGTCCCCTAACTCTAATGAAACTTTTGCTTCTTTTCCTAACCATTTTTCTTTACTTTGTTACTTTCTTAATGTCCCAGAGTAATTTATTCATCCCTGGAAGAAAATATCCATTTAGTAGATTTATTTAGACTCAAATAAGTTTTTACTACTCCTTGTTCAACCATGAAAATACTCTCAGTGATGCTCAGGGATAATAATTCTCATCAAGATAAGGGGAACTATGTACAAAATATGAAACAGGAATCATACACAAATAAGCAGACTGGGATATACACCAACTGTGGTTGCTGGGCTATCTATATCACATTGTCTTCAACCTGCAGTACATTAAAATGAACAGACCCATCTGTGGTTGGTCACAACTAGTCATATATAAACATTTTAAGAATAGGATAAAAACTGGATGTAGGTTCTACATGGGCTAACTTTCCAAATTAATATTATAAATACAATTATAGAT
This sequence comes from Phrynosoma platyrhinos, assembly GCA_020142125.1. NCBI lineage: Eukaryota > Metazoa > Chordata > Lepidosauria > Squamata > Phrynosomatidae > Phrynosoma > Phrynosoma platyrhinos. The sequence goes on along the minus strand of CM034708.1, from coordinate 19,152,596 downwards.
TTTGCATGCATATACTATTATAAACCAGCATACTAAAAAGAACAATACAAACATCTTCAAAAACAGAGTATCTAGATTCAATGCACCCACAATGTAGGAATAGCTGAAATGAGTGCCCTGTCAAGTCTCTTCACTCTCTAAATCAGTGATTCCCAAACTCTGGCCTTCCAGATGTTTTGGACTCCAGTTCCCAGAATCTCAGACCATTAGTTGTGATGGCTGAGGCTTCAGGGAGCAACAGTCCAAAACACGTGAAGGACCAGAGTTTGGGAATCACTGCTCTAAATCAAATGATCACTCTTGAAGATTTCCCAAAACAGTTCAGTTATGACAATTTTGTAGTTTTGACAGGTAAATTCTAAAATCCCTCAAACCATATAAAAAGGTAAGCCATAATATCAATAGAAAGAATTTGCTGTAGCATTCTCTGTGTGCATAAACTGAACTGCCATGATTTAAATTAAAGTGATAAAGGGGGGTTACAGACTGCCAGAAATAGTGCAAATGGACTCTACTTTTAGGGTTAGGGTTAGTGCTCGGGAATCATGGGAATTGTTTTTGTTTTGAGACATTGAGCCTTCTCTGTCAGAAAGCTCTGGTGCCACAATAAAATACAGTTCCCATGATTCCCTAACCCTAAAAGTGGACTCAATTTGCACTATTTCTGGCAGTCTGCAACCCCCCAAAGACTGCATCCATAGTGCAGAAATAATCCAGATTGATACCACTTTAACTGTCATGGCTCAATGCTAAGGAGTCCTGGAAACTGTAGTTTGTTGTGACACTGGCACTCTTTGGCAAAGGATTAGCTCAGGGGAAGGCAACGTTTCCCCTTTAAGGGCTGAGGGACTTCAGCTCCCAGAAGCCTCAACCATGTTGGTCAATAGTCCCATGTTGGCCAATAGCTCCTGGGATTCTGGGAGCTGAAGTCCCTCAGCCCTTAAAGGGGAAAGTTTGCCTACCCCTGGATTAGCTCAACATCTAATAAAACTACAATTCCCAGACTTCCATAGCATTGAGTCATGGCAGTTAAAATGGTGTCAAACTAGATTATTTCTGCAGTGCAAATGCAATCAAAATCACTAAATTCCTGCTTTTAGAGGAAAAGCAGTTTCATACCTCTCTTGTATATTATTTTTCTCTCTCAACTAAAACTTTATAAATCATCCCATAGGGGTTATACAGGCAATTGAATCTAGCCCATTAAACTGTGTATGATGAAATTATCTCACAAAGCCCCTGCTTCCTTAACAACCTCACTATAGCAACTGAGAAGGACCTGTTTCCAAAGCCATCATTAGTGAGAACCCAGCATGCCATTCTTGCAAATATAGCCTTCCCAACTATGAAAAACTATTCCTCTAGGCTACATGTTTGGTTTCTAAGATTCCCAAAGCAGGAGTTCTGTTTATTTTGTTCCATTCAATGTCTTTATCATTGCTAAGACTGCATCTGCGCTACAGAAATAATCCTGCTGTCATGGAATTCTAGGAACTGTAGTTTTGTGAGACAGCCTTCTCTGTCAGAGAGCTCTGGTGCCACAACCAACTACAACTCCTACAGTTCCATAGCATTGAGCCATGGCAGTTAAAGTGATGTCAGTTTATTTCAAAATACCATAGTTTATTTCTGCAGTGTGCATGCAGCCCTCTCAGTTTAGATTTTCTATTGCCCTTTTGCTCAGTCTATAGTCACTATGGACTTTATCACACGTGGGCCAGAAAGCGAAAATAAAGTGGAAATGAG
>CM034708.1:19132123-19146296 GCA_020142125.1 Phrynosoma platyrhinos | reverse complement strand
AAAAACCCTCTTATTCCTACCAACTATACTTCATTCACACCTTAATATTTTGAGTATATTTTCTCCATGGTGACTTTTAGTTTTCCACCAGGGAGAACAGAGCCCTGCCTTCCTGGCTATGTTGCAAAATGTATAGATTGCTTAATTCTATGCTTATTTCACTGTATGTCCACTTCTGTCCCCAAGGTGTCAACACTAGAACTTCAGTGCAATGTGCAAGAGAAATAATTGATTTATATAATACTATTCAGTGAAATACATGTTGAAGCAGGGGTTTAACTTAGGGTTTTTTCTCCAACCCAAATCTGAAACAGTAACATACTAACACTAAGAACATATGAAGAGCTCTGCTGCATTAGACCAAATCTAACACAGTGGGCCCTTGGGATTTGATACTCAAGTCCCATTAAATACAATGGTTTAGTATAATGGTTTCTCCTATATGAAATGGCAAAATCAAGGTTTGCTTTTTGGAACACACACATACACACTCATTTATGTTTTCAATGGTGTTTAGTATTTTAACATATAGTGTTTTGTGTTTTAACATACATATATTTCAACATTTAGTATCTGGAGGGTTTCTGTTCTGGACTCCCCCATGGATGAAAAAAACAAAACATAGGACCTGAAGTCCTGTAGATTTTAAAGGTGGTACTGCTGTGTGCACACACAGCCATTAGCAGCAACAGGGCTTGCCATCTGCAGATGCTGAAATTCGTGGATAGCAAGCCCACAGTTGGCGAGGGTGTACTATACCCTACCTCAAGCCTTCAGAAGAGGTGGGGGAGGAATCATCATCATCATCATCATCATCATCATGTTTCTTAACATTTTTATAGAGAAATTAATTCTGTTGAGTTTGACAGCATTTATTATTTAGTGAAAAGGCAGACAGACCTTTGTATGGTCTAAGACAGGGGTAAGCAACCTTTCCCCTTTAAGGGCCGAGGTACTTCAGCTCCCAGAATCCCAGGAACTATTGGCCAACATGGGACTATTGGCCAACATGGCTGAGGCTTCTGGGAGTTGAAGTCCCTCGGCCCTTAAAGGGGAAAGGTTGCCTACCCCTGGTCTAAGACATTTCTCTTGAAGCAGAAATAAAATTACAAGAAAAACTAGTTAAAATAATGCTGACACCTGTAACTAGATACTTTCTTGGTGATGTGGATACAGGAAATTTTTTAAAATATATTTAAAATACATTTGAAAATGCATATTAAAATATTATAATAAGCAAGAGCAAGTTGATTTATCAATTTAATAAATAACAGTTTCTGGATCTTTTCAAAAGTTACTTTTTAAGGGCATCTGAAGAAGCATTTTGATAGGTTTCCAAGGTCTATTCCTTTTCCTTATTAATACTAATGTTTTGTTTCACCACAAAAACAAAACAAAATAAACCACTAAGAGAAAGAAATGGGAAAGGAACTGCCAGTGCTATAAGCTACATAATGAATTAACCTTTTCCCATTGTAATAATGTTGAACACGAATGAGTTGCTTTCTAAATGCTGTAATGAGCAATTGAACAATTTACTTTTGAGAAGTACATTCCCAAGCTCTGGACATTACAGAGAGCAATGATTATTCATAATTCATTAACACCTGTAATTTATCACTTCTTTTTGCCAGTTCTAATTTTTAAAGAATCAATCATTGTTTACTATTGCATTGTGTTCAATGGGATTTTCTTTTTGGTAAATGTGGTTAAATTAAGCCTCACTAAACTGAGTTCTTGCAGTTGTTGTTGTACACCTTCAAGCTTTGACATGGAAAATTTATCATAGGCTTTCCTTTGCAAGATGTATTCCGAGGAAGTTTGTCACTCCCTTCCGTTAAGGGTGAGAGGCTATAACCTGACCAAGGTCATGCTTCCATGAAGGACTAGAGATCAGGGATCTGAGCAAAATCTGTGTTAGATCTGCCAGCACAACACTTTTTGGGAGCAAGCAGAAGACATTAAAAAAAAGGAGAAAGGGAGTAGTTTCCTACCTTAAGGGCCTTTGCAGACTGCCAGATATAGTGCAAATTGAATCCACTTTAACGGTGAGGGTTAGGGTTAGGGAACCATGAGAACTGCATTTTATTGTGGCACCAGAGCTCTCTGACAGAGAAGGCTCAATGTCTCAGAAAAAAAAAAAAAACAATTCCCATGATTCCCTAGCACTAACCCTAACTCTTAAAATGGACTCAATTTGCACTATTTCTGCAAAGGCCTGTTGTATGATCTGGAACAAAGCACATGAAAGTGCAATGTAAGAATAGCTGCAAGAATATTGCATTGTCACCAAGAACTAGGGTTTCCCTCCCCTTCATAAATGAGAGATTTGCATCTTAAAGGTGTTATTATCAAGTTAACTGAATAGGTAAAACTAGCCAAACTGCAAGTAAATTATATATTTTGCATGTTTAAATGGTATGGTCTCTGACTAATTGTAAATGAACTGTATGCTACCATGAGAGTGTTTAATGGGCTGCTTTGTACACTATGGTAATTAACATTTAGTTGGTGATTAATACAGTTAAATCTTGCAAAGGCAGGCAAGGGCAAGGCAAAATGAATCCCCTGTAGTGCCTATGGCAGCATGTGATTGACCTCATGTCATCACACAAAATGTGCTTGTCTGTAAATAGTTTGACATATGTTTAGAGGAGGTGCTGAAGAGGTCAACTCACAGAAGATGCTAATTTTTGATTTAGATAAACCTCTTTATCTTCTTTTTCCTATGGGACTCTTGTTGGGTTTTTCCACTTCATAAGCCTTTCTGCAATCCACCGAGTCATTAATTCATAGTAATGCAAATAAATAGGCTTTTGAAGGAGAAGGTTATTAATATCTATGAGTCATGTTGGCTGCAGAATAGGATCAAAATTCATCACTTGTCTCAATCTGGCACATGAGAAAAAGAAACTGGGGATGCAGGGAGAAACTCTCATCACATATGAGACAGTTCTGGGGAGGCTTTAGTACACTGGCAAGAGCAATTTTGGTGCAAATTTCACAATTTTGTCATGGCACTGGTATGATAGTTGCTGCCTTGTTGAATGGATTTGGAAAAAAAAAACAGAAGTATCAGGTGGGTTGTTTTGCATATTTATTAATTAATCAGCCAATTCTTCTGTGCTTGCAGTGTGTGTATATGCTTCATTTCACAAAGTAATATTAACTTACACACTGAAGAAGAAATCTTGCAAGAGTTCAAGGACCTCTTGACAAGTTGTTTCAGCATGATGAGAAAGGTTATCTTAATAACAAGTAAGTAAGAAGTTAGTGAGACTTATTCACATTTCCACTCTGGAATTACAATCAGTATAACTTTGATTAACAATTGGTGGGGAACATGAGTGAGAGGACACTATTGTGTTCATGTTCTGCTTTTGCACTTTCCAGAGTCCTCTGCATAGCCACTGTGGGATAAAAATGCTGGACTAACTACAGTTTTGGTCTGCTCCAGCACAGGTCTTATATTCTTAAAGTATTTTTAAATGTCAGTAATTAGAAAGTTTAGACTTATTTATCTTCACCTTGAATCTATGCATTTTCAAGAACTCAGTGGTAAAGATTGGTCTCCAACTAATCAACTGGATTTTTGACATAGCATATATTAATAATTATGAAAACAGAGCAACTAATAATAGACATTACATATTGGTGGCCAATTGTATAGATCAGGGGTAGGCAACCTTTCCCCTTTAAGGGCTGAGAGACTTCAGCTCCCAGAAGCCTCAGCCATGTTGGGCAATAGTTCCATGTTGGCCAATAGCTCCTGGGATTCTGGGAGCTGAAATCCCTCGGCCCTTAAAGGGAAAGGTTGCCTACCCCTGGTATAGATGTAAAAGTAACTATTGCTGCATCTTCACCACAGAAATACTGCTGTTTGACACCACTTTAACTGCCATGGCTAATGCTGTGGAATTCTGGGATTTGTAGTTTGTTGGCGCACCAGAGCACTCTGATAGAAAAGACAAAATAGCTCACAAAACTACACATCCCAGAATTTCATAGTACTAAACCATGGCAGCTAAAGTGGTGTCAAACTGCTTTATTTCTGCAGTGCAAATAAGGCCTATATTATTGATTTAATTATGATTACATTTGACATACCAGTGTGGTATAGTGGTATGAGTGCTCCACTGTGTTTCTGGAGACCAGGGTTCAAATCCCAGCTCAGCCAAGATAACCCATTGGGCAAGTCACACTGAGCCTCGGAGAATGGCAATACCAAACTCCCTCTGATGAGACTTGCCAAGAAAACCCCATGATAAGGTTGACCTAGGGTTGCCATGAATCAGAAATGACTTGAAGGCACGTAGCAACAACAAACATTTGACATATTCCTATAATTTTGGGGAAAATAATAAAAATCAGAGGGGGAATAAAAAACTTTAAATTAATGTAAAACATTTTCTTTGTCAATTGTTACAGCATTATTTTAATTGTACACATATTTATACATTTATTTATTTTTACTTAAAACAATTAAATCTATATTTATTATAATGGAACAAACCTTTCTATAGCCAAATAACCTCAACAGCTAGCAAAAGAAATAACACAAATCTGCTTAAGGCCATTGTTTAATTCTTACCTCATCCATTAACTCTCTAAGTGCTCTTATGGATGCTAGCCTCTGTTCCCACCCCACATTAGATCATAATGTGGAAATGCTAATGTGGAAGGATCACCAAAATAATGCATATGGGGCATTCTGAGAGTAGGAAAAAGCTAAATGAATGCTAAATAGTATTGGATGGGGACAGCTTGCTTCCAGCAACAAATGATACAATGACTCCTGGCTGGCCACTCCATTCCACATATAGACGTCAACCATTGTTCAACTTACATCAATAGTGGAATGGAACACCACAAATGAGGACAGAAAAACAGCTCTGTCCTCCCCTACCCACTGCTTCTCCTCCATGTCTTCCACCTGAATCAACATCTTCCCATTGCCTAACAATAGGGACATCCCCAGAGCTAAGCCAAAAGTATTCCAGAGAAGTGTCTTGTTCGAAAGTGAGAGGTTCTGCCCCGTTTTGCCTTTTCATTGCCACCCCCACTTGTTTCTTGGTTTAGCAAAGGACACAACATTCATCCTCTCAGCTATTTTCAGGCAAGATCATTCATTTTCTTTTTTTCTTTTTTCTGCTTTCTTCTCTCTGCAATTGCTAAAGGGATTCATTCTATGAAAGTTCCAGTTTGGATTGTCCTGATCTAGGCCACCAAAACTAATGTGCATACTGGAATTTAGCTATTCATCAAGTTTCACACTTCCTCAAATGTTATGACACAGCTATTAGCTTTTAAAAAAGTGTCAAAATGTGTTAAGAAATGGTTACTCTCAGAAAAACAGGTCTAGAAATGTATCATGTAGGAGAAAAATTATTCACAACATATATTTGAAATACAGATTTCATGCAGATTTTTTTATATATATATACACAAATGATTACAGATTAATTTAGAAAAGGAACAGAAAGAACTCTGTGGATGGATGAAAAAGAGATGCTGAGTAAAAACAGAATGATACTTTCGTTTCTGTTGTTCCCTCAAAAGGTTTTGCAACAAGAATTGACAATTGGCAGAAGCTAGCCCCCGCACAAGATCTTGGAGAGCCACAAAGACTTTTATTTGCCTCCAATTCACTACAGGGTGGATGGGTGCATTTTTGCCATATATCTGCCCTCCTGGGACATTTTAGGCACAGGAGAGCCCTTTTTTAAAAAATGGGACATTAGTGGGAACTCACATCTCTCTACATCTTGTTTTTTTAAAGGCCTCTCCTACACATAAAATGACTTCATGTGCCCCAAAATGTGGCAAAATACCTACACGCTCCAGTCTGTGTTTCAGGGTTTCTGAAGCAACAAAAATCCTACTTTAGAACAGGGGTGTGAATCAGAATTATTAGAGCCCCCCCTCCAAAAATAAAATAAAATCCAGAACTGTACATGTCACACCCTCCAACATTTCACAGATGAAAACCATGATATATGTGGCCAGGCAATATCAGAGCATGGGTGGGATGGCAAAAATTATAAATGAAGAAGAAGAAGAAACAAGCAAGGAGAGGCTGCAGTAGGTTGCTTTTGCATGAGTCTACAGCAAAGGGCAAGATCCTGTGCTTGATGTCCTCTCTCAACTGCTGAACTGAGTGCAATTTGAACTGACTTTGCAGAAACTGAAATAAGCTGACATCAAAGAGAAAACATGGGAGAAAAAGAGAAAAACTGGGACATTGTAAAAATAGCTGAAAAGGTGGGATGAGAGAATTAATCAGGGCTGTTCCTGCCAAATCAGGACATATAGATAGTATGCTATATTGGCTATGGACACTAATAATTATAAACCAACAATATCTGGAGGGATCCTTGATTTCCACTTCATCTCTAGAATGAGGTCCAAGAAGAAGGGTGCTCCCAAGCGTCTGGAACCCTTTCAATAGTCTTGAATCATGCCCATCATAGTCATCTAAGAAAACACCGATTTAGCTGGATAACCAGGCACATTTCTCAGCTGTCTACAAACACTATGTGCATCAAAGAAACATGTTATTCCTCCCCCCCCAAGCACTGTATTTATTTAATACAATAATGATCACCACAAATTGTTTCAGAATGCTGATAATCACTGGGACCGAGCTCAGATTGACATTTAGCTCCACACTTAAAATGGTAATCTGTCAGAAGAGGTTTCATTTTAAAATAAAAAAAGGTTATGTTCTTCAGATATGATTATTCTTTTAATAATACACTTGCCTTTCTGGAAATGTGTACATTGTGACTGTTCTCTTTTGTTCAGATATGCCTTTCATAAATTTATATTTCATAACAACAACAACAACTTGGTGAGAAATAGACACCATAACAGGGAGCATAACTAACAAGCAATTAATTTCTACACCTAAGGAAATGACCATAATTTACTTTGGGCTTCATTTGCCAAAAGAATATGGATTTTCTTTCTTTGTTCTCAGAAATAAGCCACATCTTCCTGCTGTGGTCTTCAATAAATACACATTTATGGTTCTACAAATTATATAAAGTCTATGTACTTAGCAGCACCATTTGTGATCATTGTAGAGTAAAGCATTACATAAACAGTTTCTCATATTCAATGGATCCCTGATACTCTCAGTAGAATTTTTGTTTGGGATGTTTTGTGGCAACAAAATGCTGCATAAATACTTAAAGAGAAAGAGATAACTATGACAAAGAAATATCCATAATAATGTAGCAAAGCAGAAATAAATACAATATTGTAGATGGTGGGCAGGAGCTACTACAGGATTAAAATACCTCTATGCCTTGGATATATCCATGAAGCCAACAAAAATTCCCACTCTTATACATGATCATGTGGATGTAAACCCAATTGAATCAAAGTAATTGTGGTTATTCATAGCCTTCACACATACTTCATGTACTATACTTCATTTAATAAAGCATCCTGATTATAGCTAAATTTCATTTGTAATCAAAATTATGGATGGGGACTACCAATTTAACAGGCACTTTGGTATTAGCAGGAAGAACTCTAATGATCTGGATAAGATACAAATTTGGATAAGATAAGTGTATATATTTGTGCAGAAAAGATTACCATGCCAAAACTCAGATGAGCTGCCACAACGCCTTGTCTATATTTGGTTCTTACCAAGATGTTGCTAATGACCAAATCATTTTTATGCATATATACCCCCTCATTGTGTCTACCAGACAGAATCTGGCCTGAAGAAGGGGAATGATTGGGGTGAATTGTGATTATTCCTCCTCCTCCTCCTCCTCCTCCTCCTCCTCCTCCTCAAGAAAACTTGATATCTGTGCAGAATTCCTGGCATTTGAGAAAATCACACAACATTATTCAATCAGGTAAGTATTTTGTTTTTTGAGTTGTGCAAAGTCTATGGGCTGATGCATTAGATAATTTAGATGGGGCTCAGTTTCTACAGTTTACTTTTTAAAAGCTGCAACCAATATGTCAAATATCTTATATGATACTCCTTTTAATATAGGAAAATATTACTTACATTGGCTAGTAAATGATAAATATTGTAAAATTAAAGATGACCCAATCTGTTGTGGTTTTTTTTAATGTTTAGAAAATTCAGATGACCAGAATCAATAACTGTGGGCACAGAATGTCCAGTAAAGCATCATGCTCATTACATAGAGAACTTGTAATTCCATACCAACATTGATACTGAGGCACCTTCAATCAATTTTAACTCAAGTCAATTTCAAAACCTAATAGCCTCCTTCACAGTTCACCTGACTGACTGAACCTGCTAGAGTGATGTGTATGGGATAAATGTCACCCACTATTCATGCCCATGGATTTCCATAATATCATCTGCTCAACATGGAGCACTGGAAGCACATCCTTAGTTTCAATCTCACAAGAATTTGGGGCAATATTGAATGTGGAGTGTTTTCTTGTAGTACTATAATCAGAAATGAGAAGACTAGAGTAAAATTTATTGTCCTTGCCAATGGTTTACAACCTCTGATATTTCACATGTTTGAGACTTCAACTTCCAGAATGCTGGACCATTGGTCGTGCTGCCTAGGTTTCCTAGAAATTCAAAGCATTTGGAGAAAGCTCTTAAAAATTGAGATAATTTAAAGCAGGACAGCATAACCTGTAGCCATGAAGCTATATGTGACATTCAGCCTCTCATCATGTGATCTCTAGAACATTGCCATTTTCCTGCTTGATCAGCTCAGCTATGAAATCCATTTCTAGCAGCAGTGGAAAAACAGTGATCTTTGTGAAGGTCACTTGGTACGGGGACAGTTTTGGCTCCTCACATTTCCTATATGAACAGTAGAATATAGCAATCTTGGTACTGCAGAACAGTCGAGGTTTTCACTTCCACCACCTCAAACAATCCCTAGAACTCTGTGGACAGGGAGGAGAGGTTTAAATATTCCCATCACTGCACACTAAGATGTGTCTGTGTACATGGTCACATGCAGATGTGTAACCTCCATACTCTCCCAAGATGAAACTAAATGCTGGCAACTGTCTAGGATTGGGGGACTATTTTGGCTTCCCAAGAGACCCATGAGATCTCCTCGTTGCATCCCCTACAAAAATAATTGTTACCCTCAAATGTCCCTAACATCATTAGAGGAGATGGGGACAATTTAGCCATGTTTTTGCTCATTTTAGGCTTAGGAGAGGCCCTTTTCTGACAAAAGAAAGTGACCTGGACACCAACTTCAGGTTTACTTCCTGACAGGGGAAAACATCTCTTTTCCCTTGGCATAAAATGAAACAGTCCCTACCCCAGTTGCACATTGTGAAATAGATACCTGACAGCCTAGATGGAATTTGGAAGAAATGCCTCCCCCTTTTCCCAAATAGATTCAGGGACCTCCATGGACCTATCAGCTGCACTTTCTCCACCCCTGCCACAAAGCTTGTGCACCCTTGAATTAAACACACCAGTTGATTTCTATGTTGAACTGGATCAATCAGTATTTTGAGTATTTATACTTGCATCATTTTCCCAAGCATAATATGTTCAGAGCAGAAATAACACAGATTTTGATCACAAGTCAATACACTGTTAAGAAACTTAAGCCTGTTGATTGTACTGGCCTAAAGAAGATTGTCAAAAATTTCCTTTGGGAGAGATGGAAGCTATCAGGCCTTTGAGGATTAGAGGCTTCTGTAACAACCAAGTATCTAAGGCAGGGGTAGGCAACCTTTTTGAGCCGGGGGCCGGGTTGCTGTCCCTCAGACAATTGATGGGTCGAAGCACCAAAAATAAATAAATAAATAATTAAAAATTAAAATTAAAAAAGAATTTAAAAATTAAAAAAAATGCATGCACTCTCTCAGCCCCAGAAAAGCCATGGCAAAACCCCTGTGAAGATTTTGCCAAGAAAACCCCAAGAACAATTAATAACAACAGTAATCAATATCATCATGGGGGGGGCGGCGGCGGTGGGGGGGGCGGCGGCGGCAGGACCGGTTTGGGGCCGGTCCAAAGGCCTTGCTGGGCTGCATCTGGCCCCCGGGCCTTAGGTTGCCTACCCCTGATCTAAGGGGTCAGAAAAAGGAAAGAAGGATGACCATGAATCAAAGGTCTAGGAAAAAAATTGAATCTTTGATGAAGAGTATACTACTCCTGTTCCTTGTGTTCCTGAGATTTAAAATTTACTCAAATTTGTTACCACCTTCTTTCCATGTTTAGTGCCAAAGTGTTTGGCAGCTACAAACCACCATTTTATTTTTCTCCCAGTTCCTTTGACCAGGACTCAGGAGCTTATCTCCCTGCAGATGTTTTGAACTACAATTAGCATAATCCTTTACCAGTGATCATATTGAGGGAATTTGATGCATACCTTCCAACATTTCACAGATGAAAACTGGGACACATGGCCAAGCAACATCAGAGTGTGGTCAGAATGACAAAAAGTTACTAATGAGGAATAACAGACAAGCTAGGGGAAGGTACAACAGTTTCTATGTGTCTGACCCTGCTAGGAAGAGGAAGAGTTCACCCCTATTCTCCTCTACCACTTCCACTGAGTCAATTCTGTAGCCTTCTTGCTAGATGGGATATGAGTTCTTCTCTTGTTTTATTGCTGATTCCTTGTTGTATTGTTTTATTGTTTATTGTGTTGTTGTTTTTAACTCTGTTTTAATTCTGTTTTAAGGGGATGGGAGGGTTGGGTTGTGGGATGAGGGAATGATTTAATTCTGATTGTTTTAAAAGCTGTAACCCGCCCCGATTACCATTTATAGGTGGGCTATAAATAAAAATTTATTATTATTATTTATTAATTGAGATAGTAGGTAAGTACTTGTGAAGAATAAGTGGGAAAAGAAAAAGCCCATCTAATGTAGAATTCACTTTAGACACAAAACTAAACATTCAATTATCTTATAACTAGATGTATTGGTCCATACACAATGTATCTATATATTTCTCACAGTCTTTCTTTCCTTCCATAAGTGCTTTATATTTCATCATTCTTCTCAACAAAGTAAACTTCTGCTTTCTTCCTTCCACAAACATGTATCTACCACTGTGCATCAGATCCGTTTTATTATGGAATTATGCATACCTGAAAATGAAATTGAAAGGCAGTGAAGAACTGCAATACCATAAAGGTTTAATCTCAGTCTGAACATTTAATAAATAGCACTTCAAACTGCTGAAACATCCAAGCCCTCAATGCATCTGGCAGAGGTTTAGCCGTCCATGAAATGTGTGGATTTAAAACCAGTTTCTGTGGCAATCAGAGAAACAGGAAGGGGCAAGCTTATCATAGCGCTTCAAGACCCAAGCTGCCAGAGGAGCTGTATCCACCAGGACAAAATTTCTGATCATTAAACTTGTGTTGAATAAAATCCTATCTCTGACCTTCACATATCCCACTGGACTACAAACCTCTGTTACTCTGGCTGAAATGCTATTTTGCAGTGGCTCAGTGCCTTATGTTCTTCTCTACCCATTGCAAGTTAAAAAATAAACACCACATAACATAGGATTCAGTTAGCATGTGTATATGTATTCAAGTTAATGACCTGAATGGTTATTTTCTTGCTTACTGCCTTTGCCTGCAGTTCTGTGGTCAAAACACATTATGGTTAGCACAGCAAAACACAATACAGACTTTCATAGTCTTCAAATTCAATGAAACTGAAATTTTGAAATTTTGTTACTATTATCTATAAAAAAAATCTAGCTTCATGAGTACAGATAGTGCTCTGTCATTGGTAGCTTCTTACAATAGGCCTTAGTTAAATGACCTAAAATACAAGCTACTTCATTCCCATGTAAGTACATCATAGGTTTCAAGATGCATTCAAGCAGAGTGTCCTTAGGGACATGAACCAGATGCTTGATACAGCACAGCTTTAACCTCATCCTGCCATCTGTAGCCCAGCTTGTCATCCTGCAAGAAGCTTTAGGTTACCATTCATTCAAATGTCCTAATTGTCAGCTCCTAGCTACTCTATATCCGTGCAGGATATAGGTTATCCTCCAAGATAGGTTATATCTTTCAGGACAACCTGTATGTTCACTTCATTTATTGTGTCATCCACACCATAAACACTTCCACACTCTATCTCATCCTTCAGCTGGCAACATTCAACCCTTGAGCTATATTCAAGCCCACTCTCCCAATTCTGTAGTCTTCTTGCAAGCTACTGTTCCCTTTTAAATCAAGGTATGTTTAGAAAATGTGCCTTTTTTTTTTTTTTTACAGAACTGTGCTTTTACTTACCTCTTGGAAAGGCAGTTCTTCTTTGTTATCTTGGTTTTAGTGAATACAATCTCTCTCTCTCTCCTCTCTCTCTTTTCCCCATAGCTGCTGCTACTTTTTATGATAGAAGATTTCAAGATGAAGCCCCCAGTGCATTCTAGGTGCAAAATAGCTGCTGGACATGCCCAAATTGCCAGTCCTGATCTATAGTATATATTCTTAAACTTTTTGATTTGACTAACTGCTCCAGTTTAGCTATAAATCCTCAGTGAAGGCAGATTATGTAGGGATATCCCATCTACCAAACTTCTATGGACATATTTCAATGGAGAATCCTTGATGGTCCAGACATAATTGCAATTTCCCGCAAAAATAGCTCATCAGTGCACTTATGCAATGATGACTACCAGAGGAGTGCAACAGAGAGGGTAGAGAGTCTGAAAAGCAAGACCCATGGAGAATTGTTAAAGGAGATGAGTATATTTAGCCTAGAAAAGAGAAGACTGACATGTAACATGGTAGCCATCTTTAAATATCTGAAAGGCTGTCACATTGAAGATGGAGCAAACTAGTTTCCTGCCGTCTCAGAGGTTAGCAGACAAACTAATGGATTCAAATGTTCAAAAATGAAATTTGGACTAAACTTTAAGAAGAATATACTGAAGGTAAAGGCTGTTCAATAATCATCTGGATTGCTATGAAATTTGGTGGGCCATTTTCATCAGAAGAAAAGATTGGGTGGCAATCTGTAAGGGTTGTTTTAGTTGTGGATTTCTTTCAATGGTGGGACAATGGACAAATTGACATTTGGTGTACCTACTAAATCTGTAGTTCTGATATTTCTCTCAGAACCTCCTTTCATCCTGAAAGAAATCAAAAATCCTTCCTGCAATAACGTACAAGTATTTAAGGAGGTAGGATTTGCTTCACCCATTCTGTACAAGAATGCAACAAAATTGTTTAAAACTCTACAATATACAATGAACTCTCTGACTCAAATTTACTGTCAGGAGGACACGTATTTGAAAGACTCAGTGAAGGCAAGTGTGGCAAGTCCAATTTATGAGATCAGAGTTTCAAGCTGACAGAGCTAAAACTCTGAAGGATTTGAAAGCTACAGAGATTTGCTGAGGCTGTCAGAAAGGGTGCCCCTTTGTTCAGTCCAGTGAATGGAACAAACAGCCATCCAGGTGTAAGCAATGCCTGGGGCAGTACTAAGCCTTGCAAAGCTGCTCTCTGTCTGATGCTGTGAAGCAAGGAATAAGGCAGACAATGATAAAAGGTAGCACAGATCCCAGAGAAAATAGTTCTGTCATCACACAATCCACCAGTAACAACATGTTAGAAATATAGGTGTCCACCTAGGTCAGGGAAATGTGAAGAGATAGTTCAAGTCTCTTCTGATTTTTAGAGAGCTAGAAAGACAAAAACTGTTGTCTTTTGTTGAACTGAACCAACATTACAATTATAGCATTTGATATGACATTAATTGTCATGGCTCCACCCTGTGGCATGCTGGAATTTCTTTCTGGTGAAATACTAAAATTTCTCTGCTAGTGAGCTCTAGTGCAGCAGTTCAAGAGTATGCACCAGAGCTCTCCAAATAAAATTCTAGGCACTACACCAAATTACCGATTTCATAAACCCATAGAATGGAGTGAACAGATGTCCAGCTGTTGCAACAGTATACTATAGAAACTCTTTTAATTTAAATATCATGGCTTCATGGCTCAATTCTTTAGGACAGAGTAGGTTCCTTTAACTCTTACAATGTATACTTTGTATGATATATTGTTACTGAAATCCCACAATGCAACAAATAAATTTATAAAGCCAATATAGATACTCTGGATTTCCAAACATTTATTGTTGTTAACTTTAGGGCCTCGGCAGATGGCTTATTAAGCCGTTCTGGAGGCAGGGAAGAGGAGGGGCAGCCGCAC
>CM034708.1:19121776-19132023 GCA_020142125.1 Phrynosoma platyrhinos | reverse complement strand
TTAGTTATACTTCTCTTTTACCTAAAACTAGGATTCAAGACAGCTTACAAATTAAAATAAAATATAGTTAAAACTTAGGAGCTTATCGCAAAGTTAAATAATAAAGTTTACCTCATCCTGTTTACCATTTAAATTGGGTGGCATCCTGATATTATCATATGAATTTTGCCACCAAATTTGCTGCCTGAATGCAGCCCGAGTCCATCCCCGCTCCCAGGGGAACTCAGTTCTTTTGAGTAGGGATGGACCCGGATGGTGGATTCGATGCTGTCTGATTTAAATTTTAAGCCAGCTCAGGTAAGATGTACTGTTTAACTTTGCAATAAGCTCCTTAGAAAGGAACAGTATTAAAATGGAATTAAACTACCAACAAGATTTAAAAACAATTTAAAACATACTATTAAAAATGATAAAAAGCAGTTTAAAAGAACAGTAGAGTAAAAACAGCACAGTTAAAGCACAGCTAGTGTATGTCGTAATCTGAGTGTTATCCTTTTGCTGAGAATGTATAAAGATCCTTTCCAGTCCAGTTCAAAATCCTGTGAAACTTTTGTTCTCCAGATTTTGGAGGTTGTACTTCCCCAAATGCCCAGTAAGGATTCAGGGACATCACTGGGGGGTGCAGGGGGTTCAGGCAATAACAGGCTGTGGAGTTCACCTGTGTTCCTTTAAAATGCAGAAGAAACGGTGTGAGTGGGATGAGGCTCAGTAGGAGGAGAAAGGGGAGCCCCATTTTTTTGAAAAAATTAAATTTTATTTTTTTCTAAAAAAATTAAAACTTAATTTAAAAAAAATAATTTCAATTCTCTTGAAATATTCTTAAAAACAGCAAATCTTACCAAATTTTCACTTTAACCACATAAAAATACATGCATTTAGGCTGTGCATAAGGTATTGTAATTTAAAAGTATGATTTTAATTATGCTCATTGTTTTATGTCACAGCTATTAAGGCATTACATTCAGTGACATGTAGGAATTGTGCTTTATGAGTAACATTAGTAAAAAAAATCATTACTAAGGATTCTGTATGGTGTAGCATGGGAAGAAGCCAATGGGGGCATGACATCATGAGTTACTACACCATGTGACACTAACCCAAGGATGATCAGTGGTAAAGTACTGCAAGAGTTGTGGTCTTGTTACATTAGCATTGCTATTTGCAAGAATCTCTCTGGAAAATCTCTAGCAGCTGGTGGGGGTGGGTGGGTTCTCAGCAATAAAATTTTCAGTTAGAAATGATAACAGTATTTGTATGATACTTGTATGTTTCACCTTGCTGCAGGTCTTTCACAGATCATTTTTATCACCAAAAAAAAAAAAAAATATGAGAGAAAAAGGATAAAGCCCAGTTCTATATACTGGGCCTTACAACTACATTTTGGGGGGTTGCAGACTGCCAAAAATAGTGCAAATTGAGTCCACTTTTAGGGTTAGGGTTAGTGCTAGGGAATCATGGGAATTGTTTTTTTCTGAGACATAGAGCCTTCTCTGTCAGAGAGCTCTAGTGCCACAATAAACTACAGTTCCCATGGTTCCCTAGCACTAACCCTAACCCTAAAAGTGGACTCAATTTGCACTATTTCTGGCAGTCTGCAATCCCCCTTTGTCTTTTCAAATCCTATAGTGTATCCAGCTGCAGCTCTATTGTTGTCATGTACTGTTTGATTCCAAGTTGTTCTTTGGTTCATGGTTCAGATCACCGGCAACTGTTGCCCTGTGCTATAAATGAGAGGCAGAAACGTTGTCAACAAGAAGGGACTTTCATGATTATCATATCCTGATACTTCAGGGATGGGCATCATGTGGCCAACCAAAAATTGCTGAACTTCAACTACAACACATTGCCACCAATGTCTATGTTGATTAGACGGGAGTCATATTGCAACAATATCTGGTGGGTCACATGATTTTCTCCCTGGCCTGCCTCTATTTGCCAATCTCAACCAGAATAGACCTTATTGAATCAATAGGAACTCAATAAGCCAACACTTATATAGTTTCCAATTATTCAGTTAGGACTGGCATTACATTTAGACCAGTGGCAGGAACCTTACAGTTCTCCAGATGTTGTTGAACTGTAGCTACCAATAATTATTTGCCACTGACTATGCTGGCCATGAGTTGCAGTCCAACAATATCTGGAGGGTTGTATTCTTTCAACCCTTGTGCTGCATAATAGTCATCTACATATTATAACTGGAAGTGGGTTGCCTTAATAGTTACAATAGTATGTTTGACGCATTTCCTTATAGCAGGGGTAGGCAGGGGTAGCCCTTCCCCTTTAAGAGCTGAGGGACTTCAGCTCCCAGAATCCCAGGAGCTATTGGCCAACATGGGACTATTGGCCAACATGGCTGAGGCTCCTGGGAGCTGAAGTCCCTCGGCCCTTAAAGGGGAAAGGTTGCATACCCCTGCCTTATAGCAACGGTATTGGATACATAGTGGAAGAAGCAGGAGAGACCACAGTTCAGTGTTGAGCAAAGACAAGAAAGACCCTTGTCCGTCCTTGGCATTTCATTTAAAAAACTCAGAAAGACATTGAAGAGAATGACCTCTACCTCTAATCCTGAAGAAGCTGTGTCCAGTCACATGGACCAAGACTCTCACATGATAGATATCTAATTTCTACCTCTCTCTTTCCTTCTAGGAAAACTTAAAGGATGATTTCTGTAAAATGCTGAAGGAATAAAAAAGGATAAGTAGCATAAATGATTTATTAGTTAGTTAAGGAATAGTGCTGTGCTTGCATTCAAGCCCCATTGAACAAAAGGGGCCTACTTCCAAGTAAATATTCACAGGATTTGGCTGTAAGTGCTCTTCATTTCCAGACGTTTTCTTCTATCAGGACAAAAACTGATAGTCTTCCCTGTTTTTACCAGCTCCCTGAGAGACTTCTGTAGAGGTTTTATGTATTTATCTAAGGAATTGTTAGAACACAAGGGCCAGCTTCTGCAGACCCTAGTAACTGCAGAACTTTCCCAAAATGCTTTATACTAAAGTCTTTTAATAATGAAACCAAATGAATTTTATATTTCAGCACACTATAATGCATGTACTTGTCTTCTGAGGCTGCATCTAGTCTTACTTACAAGTATCTTTTTCACTGTATATGAAGAGTGAAAAATTACTCACCTTTGTAAATGAGGTTTCATAAATCAAATGAAGAATATTAGCTTACCATCCTGAGATCTGTATAGAGGAGGCCTCAAGGTACCATGATAATTTACAAAAGGAGATTGAAAAGGATGGCTACTTGATAAAGAAGCAAGACAGGAGCCTGTGAAGTAAGATTACTCTTACCTAAAACAAACGTCATATATTGTGTCATAGGGTGAGTTTGCAATTAGATATGAAATAAAAGTAGTTGATGCAGTTGAGAATATCTCATTTGCAGATCCCACTGAAATTAATTAGAATTGTTCAGTAGCTCACTGCTCTGGGTTCACCTCCATTTTTCATAGAAACATAACGAATTAACTTTTGCTGTTGTTATTGCAGAAGCTAGCCTCAGACAGTTCAGAATAAATGGCACAGCAACCAAGTTGTTGCAATCTATCACACTGTCATTATATTTACAACCAATTTTGCCTCTTCCCTGCATCATACTGTATGCACTCCAATATACACTGACTGAACCCTTTCAGAAAAATTAATTCTACTGTATGACCACAGTTCTGGGGCTATAAATCTAAAGGAGTTATGTTGAGCTTCATGCAGGAACTCAGCATCTGGAAAGTCTTCAAAAGCACCCTAGGAAGATCTCTTAAAAGACATAGATGTGTACTTCCCTAACATATGGAAAAGGATCTTGGTCTCATGGGTTTCAGTACATAGAATAATAGAGTTAGAAGAGAGCTCAAAGGCCATCAAGTCCAACTCCCTGCCAGGCAGGAATACACAATCAAAGCACCCCTGACAGATGGCCATCCAGCCTCTGTTTAAAAACTCTCAAAGAAGGAAACTCTACCACTCTATGAGGCAGTATATTTAACTGTTGAATACTTCTTACTGTCAGGATGATCTTCCTAATGTTGAGGTGGAATATCTTTTCCTGTAATCTGAATCAGTTGCTCCAGGTCCTGTTCTCTGGAACTGCAGAAAACCAAACTTGCTCCATCTTCAGTATGACATCTTTTCAAATATTTAAACAAGGCTATTGTATCACCTCTCAATTGTCTCTTCACCATGCTAAAAATACACAGCTCCCTAAGCCTCTCCTCATAGTTAGTATGAGGTTCTATTTTTGGAACTTGTCCATTATCTTCCCCACATTAATCTAGCCTTGAAAAGGCCACATATTTATTTCCCCCTGAAACAGAAACTGAATGGCACTGGTCAACAAATTAGCTGAGCTTTACTCCTGGCAGGGTGATTGTCCACACTTTCAGGCAGTGTAATTTGACATATACTTATAGTATTGGACCAGTCCAGGTTATCCAATTTATTTTTCAAAACTTCACACCATACAGGTTGATTATCAGTCAGAAGACTAATTGATTAATTCATACAGTCATCATGCATTGATCACACCTTTGAATGGCTTTGTGCATGAGCAACCACCATTTTAGCCCAAAACATCAACTTGTGGCCACTTCAGATAACCTCTTCCCACATGTGTACAAAGACAACTGTGGAAAGATCATATTTGGTAACACACCTCAGGTAGCATAGTACTTCATGTAACTGGAAATAAGTATTTTGCCTTTGTATCTTTATACCAAAAACTACAGAAACCATATACCAAAAGCTATAGATCTCAGCAAAGTTAAGTTGACATGTGACACATAAAATAAAAAAATGAATAAAAATATTTTGTGATCTACTGTAGTAAGCAGTTCTTATGTTGATTGTCAAAAGATGCACAAACTTAACATTTCTTAACCAAGAGAACTCAGTAATAACTACAGCTATATGTAAAGCATCTATCAAAAGGCACTATAGTTTACATAAAGTATAGTAACCATATATAGGTCATTTTTAGCAGATGATTGGCCCAGCTGCCTTCAGTTAAAGACTTCAGGGACTTCTTAATAGTAAATATTTAGTTAAGTGCAATCTTAATATTATAGCACGCATACTACCACCCACATGTGCTGTTAGCTCTGACTTCACCCCATCATTCATTTCCTTAACATATTATGAATTCCACTTTCAAATTATATGACACATCTGAAGATAACTACAAGCAATTCGACATCCAGTCACAACACCAACACATTCTTCTTCTTTGTCTTTCTTTTTCATAAATGTGTATGTTTACGTCCAACACATATGGGACCCTACGGACTGAAATATAATATACAAAGAAAAGCAATGCTGGTAACTATTCCCCTCTTGATGTAATTGACCAATTGTTACATTTACCGACATGGGGTAGCAAATGTAAGCATAGTTCCTCATAACTAGCCATTGAAAGCTATCCAAGGTTACAAGTTCAACAAACAAAATTATTTGTAAGAAATGTTTACATGTATTTGACATATTTAAATTTTACCCTACCCACCCACCCCAAAATTAAGTCATAAAACACATCTTAATGTTGCTTTGCAGGGGTCTTCTCTCACACCATCCTAAATGGTCAAACACAATATTATGGTTTGGATGCAGACTTAGGGGCCATGCAGACCGGCTTAAAGGGCCAGCCTGGGGGTGA
Organism: Phrynosoma platyrhinos; assembly: GCA_020142125.1. Taxonomy (NCBI): domain Eukaryota; kingdom Metazoa; phylum Chordata; class Lepidosauria; order Squamata; family Phrynosomatidae; genus Phrynosoma; species Phrynosoma platyrhinos. Next base: position 19,126,368 of record CM034708.1, on the reverse strand, counting down.
GTTGGGGTGGGGCAGCCACACGCTGGCTGCCCCAACTCAACCCTGATGCTGTCTTAATACCACACGCCTGTCCGCATGGTGTGCGGTGTCAGGACACCCTTCTGGCACAGAGTGTACACATGCTGCACCAAAAGGGCATGGAAGAGCTGTGGCCCTGGCTCTTATGGTAGCCTTTTGCTGCTCTTTTGGGGGCAGCAAAAGGGAGAATCAGGGCTGTGGTGTGCAGTTGCCACAGCCCAAATCTGCTGCTCCCAGGGGCAGCTTTGTGCCACCCCTTTAGACAGGTTTGTAAAGGCCCTCAGTCATACTTTGAGCAAAGCCATTGAAATTGATATCACAGGATAAATTAATCTCTGCAGTTTAACTATAAGAATGACCAAATCTGGATCTAAACCATTAGAAATCAAAAATAAGGACAGAGAAATCCACAATATCAATAGCAACTGCCAAGATGTAGCTTGATCTTTCAAGCCATAAAGTAAAATTATCTACAGCATGTCTTGTTAGCTTTTCCATTTTAGAGTAGAAATACAGAATGCTTGAATATAACATATATTTATACTGAATGTATTAGATGAAGTTAATTCACCCATTGTAAAAGGTATCCTTTTTTTTAAAAAAATGAGTTATTAACAATATGACATTGTGACATAATATAACATTTTTTTTCAATAGAACAAACAAAACATCAGCAGGCACTGCATATTATTTCACCAAAGTAACCAAAGAGCCCGAAAAACCCACAAAAAACTAACCAAGAGCTATTCACTTGTTTTAGCTCACTGGACTCATTCACAAATATGTAATCAAATCAGCTATTGATACTTCTGAAAATGTTTCTCACTTCTAAGTTATAAATTACTGATTACTGATGAAAGTGTATGAAATTCACAAGCTACTTGGCTCTTAATTTATCCTCATTTTTAACTACAGTCAGCCCTCCACATTTGCAGATTTGACTTTTGCAGATTTGATTATTCATGAATTTGATTAATGTGTGCTCTCTAGGAATCTCTAGGTCCTACAGCATGACTTGTATAGGCAACATCTGCCAGAGGTTGCATCGGAGAACCAAGAGATTCCTAGAGAAAACACTTCTCGAGACATTTATTGGTTCTTTAGCACAATTCTGTGGTCAACATTTAGCAGATATTGACCACAAACTAGCACTGGAGGATCTAGAGATTCCTAGAGAGGTGCTTTCTCAGGTAAAAAAAAAAAATAGTGTTTTTATTTGCAGTTTTTCTGTTTTCACAGGGGGCTTGAAACCCTAATCCAAGTGAATGTGGAGGGTCCACTGTAATTCCTAACTACATATCTTTCTTAAAATAGTTGCTGAGAAGATTGTCAAAAAAAAATTAAAGGGCTGGGTCCAATATGCTGACCTATACTGACACAGATTCAAATACCTGCAGTAAATTAACATATAACTTGTTCGAATACTCTATATACTCACCTATAAGTCAACCTCATGGATAAGGAGGGAATTATGACAAATTGTGGCTGTGCAGTGTGTGCGGGGAGGCAATCAGACAAGGGCAGAAATAAGAAAATGCACATGTCAAAAAGGATGAAAAGGCAAAACAAAGACAGTGGTGACTGTGTTATCAGTTATTATAGTCTTTAACTATAATGTGATTAAATTTGCCTGATTTTATCCAGAAAAGCTAAAAAAAATAAACAAATTTCTTATTCAAATCCTTAAAATTCTGGTTCCTCTTGGCATTTCTTTGAGGGAAAGGCATTCAAAATGGCCAGAAGTGGTTCCATGGTGGAAATAATAGAGGGTGTTGGTGCATCTTTTAGATGCTTCCAGGATGGACTCTCTTGTTTTTTGCCACTCTATTCGGAGAAGTGGATTTTCCTTTTTGAAGAGTTAAAGTACAGTACAGTGGGCCCTTGATATCCACTGGGGGTTGGTTCTTGCCCAATAACCAAGGTTCAGGATACCAAAATCTGTGGATATTCAAGTCCCATTAAATACAATGGCATAGTAATTGGTACACATTGCATATAATGACAAAATCAAGGTTTGCTTTTCAGAATTTATATATATATATATATATATATATATATATATATATATATATATATATATATATATATATATATATATATATATATATTTGAATAGTTTGAATCTGTGGATAGAGAATCCATGGATAAGGAGGGCCAACTGTACTTACATTGACCTGTAGATAAGTTGACCCAGGTTTTTGGAGTCATTTTTTTTTTTACTAAAATTTCTAGACATATAAATAAGTATATAGAGTAATTATCAATTTTGGTAACTAGCAATTTTGTATAATAATATAAACTTACATTTGACCAAAATAAGCTTCATGGGATGAAAGAGGACAATGAAAAGGACAGTAATATCCAACCATTCTCTACAGATCAAGAAACAAAATTCTGTCAGATGCTTCTATATTTACTGAAAATTAGAAACATAAGTAAATACAAGATTTGCCACTCCAGTCACCACAATTTTGACACCATTCTGCAATAATAATAATATTTAAAAATTACCCACAACATGCTCTGTGCTACAACTGTGATCTATTCCAAATCCATATCCAATTCTCATACTATGCTATTTGATCAAAAGTATGCTAGTTGATCAAAAACTTCATCCAGCCTGAATGTTAAAATGAAGGTAATCACAGTCCAGAATTATTTGCATTCATTTAAATTCAGTAAGGACAATGGCACCAGCCTTGGAAATCCTACCTTCTTGAACTGCCTGGAATGGATTGTTGCCATCCACAAAATTCACAGAAATTGTAATTTTTTCAGTCTGTAAGATTTCATCATTCTGGTTGAGGTCAGAAACTGCCATACGAAACACTTCCTCATCCTTTTTTGCAGATTCATCAAATATTGCCCCTAGAAAAGAAGACATGGGGATAATTAACCATAATGCTTAATATTAAGAATGAAGACATTTAGGGCACAGTGCTTGATACATATTTTGTTCCAAAGAACGAATTCAGTTTGCATTTCAGCAAAGCCACCTGTTTATGAAGAAGCCAAGAATATTGTTAATGAGGCTTGGCAAAGGCACAAGATACTTTAGGGCAAAATCAGGAAGATGCCTGAGACAACACAACAACAACAATTTGCAGAAATTATGGGACACATGGTATAAGTAATCCAAAATGGAACAAGGCCAGGAGACAAAGAACTGAGAGCAATATAGCACATCAGTGAGCTGTGATGGTTCCTTCAAATGACAATTAGTGAATATAAATTTGTAATTAGAGACATAGCAGTTTGCAACACTTTCAAGATTTTCCATCAGGATATGGCTGGTGAGAGAGTATTTTGTGACAACTCAGCTAATGTAGCAGCCTACATGTTTAACCTGCTATGCTACACATCAGCTAAATTTCTACTGAAAATACCTTACATCCAGTTCTGAAATATTTCCTGTAAATATTTGTCCTTATTGTAGAGTACTAATGTCATCCACCACTACCCCACATTTCATTACACTGAGTGCAATTGCCAAAGTAGTTCTCAAAGCCATTGGTCTTCCAGTGAAGTACTGAAACAGTTTTGTAGCACTGTACTCTCATCTTGAAATTGTATTTTGCCTTTAGTCCTAAATCTATCATACAATTGGCTGGACTAAACACTCTGCTTACTAAACCCCATCAAAAACAACAAGGCATATTTATGAATTTCTTATATTTATCTTTTTCTTCAATTAATACAAGGTAATGTACATTGCTCTTCTCTCCATTTCATCCACACAATAATCCTACAGGACTGACTGGAATGAAAAAAAAAAAAAACACCTTGCATTTCCAATTTGAATTAATAGTTATGAAAGCTGGACAGCAGTAGCATCACTAGGGGGTACGGGGGGTGAGGTCTGCATCAGGTGACACCTTCAGAGGGAGTGACACCAACTCCACTGCCAGCTGTTTGCCCCAAAAGACTGGCTGCCCGACTGGCTATTTCAGCTCCAGGAGGCTGCATTCCTTGTTCTCATTCTCTGGGGCTGAGCAGTTTGCAGTGACAGGGTTGCCCCAATAGGGGTCACCACATTGGCAAGCATTGCCTGCTTGCTTGCTTCTTGTAAGCAGATCTGCTAAGTGAGTGGAGCAGCCCAGAGCTAGGGTGTCTCCCAAAGCATCCCAGACCAGGTATTTCAGGGTGCTGGTGGATAAAGGCACTTCTCATTCCTCCCTGCTCCATGCATACAGGTTCCCCCTCCTCCATCTGGCTGTGCCAAAAATGCCTGGCTTTTCCTTGCTCAGTCTCCTCAGCCCCTCCCCTCTCTGGATGATGTCAGGTGGCATGGAGGGAGGGCCTTCTTCTTTAGGCTAGGCCTGATAGAGATGGGCCTGCCTTTTCACTCCTTCTAAGGCTGGACGATGTCAGATGGCATGAAGGGAGGATGGCATAGAGAGAGGTGAGTGACACTTCACCTAGTGATGCCATTGCTGGACAGTGAAGAAACCATTTGCTGCCCTCAAGTCAGTTCTGACTCATGGCGACCCTGTGGATGAGACATCCCCAAGAATCCCTATCTTCTGCTGCCTTGCCAAGATCCTGCAAGCCCTTCCCCATAACCCCCCTGATTG